>CM052543.1:17168537-17351014 GCA_028533065.1 Trachops cirrhosus | reverse complement strand
TTTTTTTTAATTTTTAATTTTAGTTTATTCAGTACAGTTTCTATCCTTTATTCCCATTCCAGCCCACCCACCCATTCCTCCCCTCCTCCCTCCCCTTTCCAACACCCCTAGTTTTGTCCATGTGTCCTCTATATTTGTTCCTGTAAACCCTTCCCTTCTCCCCTGAAATTCCCTCCCCTCTCCCCTCTGGTCACTGACATCCCGTCCTGCAATGTTTTATTCCTTCACTTCCACATTTCAGGAAGCTTTGCAAAAACACCCATCCTGCTCTGGGAAGGCTGCCTTACAAGGTGTTACTTCTCAGCTTCTTCTCCTTTCGGCCCTGGTGAGATAAGGAGCTGCAGCCCTGAGGCTTTGGCTGTAGGACTTTAGGCTTAAAACGTGATTTCTTTGAGCCTTTGTTTCCCCAGCTGTTAGGTAGGGGTAATTATGGGACAAAAGAGATCATGTGATTCCAAGTACCTAGCAATCTAAGGTATTCGTTCATTTGTAAACATCAAAGGAACTCTTGCCACTTCTCAGCCAGAGTTCCCAGCCTTAGGGAGCTATGGTTTGGTGGGAGAAGTAACACATTAATAGGCCATTAAGATACAGACCCAGAAATGCTCCCAACAGGGAAAAATACAAGGTGTTACAAGAGCCCAAGGAAATGAGGCTTCACTCAGATTTGAGAACTTATGGAGGGCTTCTTGGAAGAAACCTAGAATGATTAGGAGTTAGTAATATTAATTATAATTAGTAGGGTGCTTACTATATACTAGGTAGTATGCTAAATACTACCTCATTTAGATATCACAGTTGTGCTTATCTCATAGGGGTCTTACTTTCCATTTCACAGTTGAAGAAATCTGCTCAGAAAAACTAAGTAACTTGCCCAAGGTCACACTGCTGAGTGGCATGGTCAGACTGAATTCAAGTTTGATTCCAGAACCCTTGCTTTTAACCTCTATACAAATCTGTGCATGCATGTTTCTGCTTCCTATTGCTCATAGGATAATCGATAACCTCCTTAACATGCCCCAGATCTCCCGCTCACTCCCCTGGTCTCACCCCTCTGCCCTCTCTCCACCCTTTATGCTGCTGCTCCACCCAATAGCCTTGAGGGGCACCCCATGAGGGGCAGCCTCAGCAGCAGCATAAAGGCTGTTCTCAGCTAAGTCTGAACTTGTCTAGTAGGGAGCCGTGGAGGTTTGCAGCAGGCAGGAGAGGGCTGAAGCGACCCGGGCACAGGTACATGGACGTCTGAACTCAAGAAGGAGCAGGGGTGACTTGGATTCAAGAGGCATTTGGTAGGTGGAGTCTACAAATCGTGGTGACTGATCAAACTGAGAAGTGAAGGAGTAGCCTAGGCTCGTACCTAGATTTCTGGCTTGAACAAGGCCAAAGTCACCAGCTAGTTTTAAGGAGCTGTGACCCATTGGGTCACAGAAGCCAATGTACCTATAATTCTACTGTGTTTTCGTTACATGTATGTTGAAGGGTCCTGGAAGCTGTCAACAATTTTCCCTTCTTTGCTCCCTCCCTTCCACACTGGGTGTGGGAATGCTCTGAAAACTCAGCAAGCAAACAAACAAAAAACAAACACAAAATCCATCTCTCTGCTCTCCTTCCCCCAAGGTGAAGTACAAACCCATACAGCATCAGCCCCAGGTTAGGCAATCAAACAGCACCCCAAATTAAGCCTTTAAACATTAAAATCAGTTAATCCCAAAGAATCTAGTTTGAAACAAAGGTGTGTTTTTAAAAAGTAGGCTGAGGGGCACTGAGAAAAACAGCCTAAATTATTAAAGTGGAATTTTCATAGTGCAAGGAAGCTGTTCCAATAACGTCAGATTAAAAATGTAAATCTATTTACCTTCCAGATGTTGTTTTTGAGTGCTCTTATTAAAGTCTGCCGCTTGCCTGTTTGTCTATGAAAGAGAGTTGGTTACTTAGAGAAGGTAATCAGACCAGGGCATGCTGGAATCATTTTCTTGCATTGTTCCTCATGAGTATCTCCTGTGATTTTTTGGCTTGTTAGTTAATTACTGTATAATTTTCCTTACTGAAATGGAGATCTTATTCAGTGTTGGGTTCATCTTGAAATTCAAGTGCCAAATGTTCATGTTCTTTAAAAAGATGATTTCTTTTTTCTCCATTCATTCCCCCCTTCCCTTTTTCTTGACCCTGTGGTATATTTGTAATATTGACATTATGACATTAAAATCACTTTGAGGTCAGTAGACTTGGGTGCCTAGGACGCAAGGTGAAGAGGGTTGGGAAGTAGAATCAGGTAGATGAGAAACTGGGAGGAAAAACGTCCTTCTGAAGTCAGTGATCCTCTGGTGGACTTGTATTCAACTGTGATGCAAGGAACACGAACGGCTCATGTGTTCATTTACCAAATAAAAAAATTATCTATATCTGTTCTGTTCAAAAGAATGTGTTGTGAGCCCCAAATGCAAGCTACATATGAAATTACAAATTTTCCAATAGCCATGTTAAAGAAAGCAGAAAAAACCTGTGGTGTTAATTTTAATATTATTTTACATAACACTGTATCTAAATATTATATTTCAACATATGATCGATGTAAATATTATTGACATCTTTTACATTTTTGTACTATCTTTAAGCTTGTTTGTGTTTTATACTTAGAGCATATCATAATTCAAAATAGCCACATTTCAAGTCCTTGATGTAGCTATAGGAAGCTAGCTAGTGGCTACCGTATTGCATTGTACACTGCAGATCTCTACAGTTCAAGGTCAGTTTCCCCCCTTAAACTGATAGACCAAGAGTAGGTTTATACACATAATGAATCCATGTTTTTTTCTTTCCAATTGAGAATGAGAAAAAAAATGTGCTTGTGATGAAAATTGGCAAAATGGCTTTGTTGATAAATTGCAGGTTAAATTCTTTTTCATATAATTGTTTCTCGGTTCCAAGACTGGTCACAAGTGAAAAATCACCCTTTTAAGGGTGTAGACAACTTCATTCAAGGGGAAGTAAAACTGAGGCATTAAAATAAATCACAAACTGCATGGTTTTTTTTTGAAATGAGGGGTAAAAATCCCATCCTTTCAGATGGTGCAAAATTTTCATTAATAAATGTCAGTAGATCTCTTTTCTGCAAGCTAGCAACTATATTAAACATGAATTACAAGAACGCTGTTGGTTCCCAGCAGTATTTTCCTGTAGATTAGTCTGACAATTAAAATATATATATATATATATATACACATTTGGCAGCTCTGGGGTGAGTTTAATTCCTAGCTGGGAGAACTTTCATGCTCAGCATTTTTTTGGGGGGATGGGGGTGGGGACTGCAATTATTAGCTGCATCCAGAAAAGTTTTCTGGGAGTTGAAATGTATTACATAATAAATCAGGTTTTATTTGATATGTTGAGCATCTTTGCCTTTCTAGCCCCAAACCCAGTGAACACATTATCTTTCAAGTTGCACATGCATTCTGAGTTTTATGAACTGGAAGTGGTTTTGCTGGAGAGGGCAGCAAGCAAGGTTCAGTATGGTGACACGGGAATCCTTTGGAATCAAAAGGATCAGGCTTCAAATCTCAGTTATTTCCTGGGTTGTTTTTGGCCAGTCAGTCAGTTAAATTCTCTGGGCCACAAATTCGCACCCTCCGGTCCCCCATCTGTGCAAAAGGGATAACAATACCTAACAGGGAGGTTGTTGTGAAGATAAATTTGATTATGAATGCACAATGTCTGAAGGAGACACTTCTTCAGTGATCATTCTCCCACACAGCCTTCCTTAGGCTAATGGGTGAGTGAGATTCAGTAAGTCTTCACAGACTCGGTGTATTAGTTATCTAATGCTGTGCAACAAATCATTTCAAAATGGAGTGGCTTAAACCAACAACTATATATAATCTTACAGTTTTTCTGGGTCAGGAATCTGCACATAGCTTTAGCTGGGTGGTCCCACCTTAAGGTCTCTCATGAGATTGTAGTCAAGTTATGGCCAGGACTGTGACCGTGTCTGCCTCCTAGGTCACTTGTGTGGGTGTTGGAAGGGCCCAGTTCTTTGTGGATCGAGGGCCTGAATTCCTCCCTGGATGATGTTGGAAGGCCCTTCGAGTTCCTTGCCACTTGAGCCTTCCTATGGGGCAGTTCACAACGTGAGGGCTGGCAAGTGAGGTGGAGATAGAAAGGGAGAGGGGGAGGGAGATAGCAAGCTGCAAGTTAGTGTTTTAAAACAACAATAAACATTCATTATCTCTGATGGTTTGTGGATCAGGAATTTAGGAGTGGCTGGGTGGTTCCAGCTCAGGATTTCTTACCAAGGTTACAGTCATAGGAAGACTTATTTGGGGCTATAGGTTCCAGTTTCAAGATGGTTCATTCCAATGGCTGGCAAGTTGGCAGGACGCTCAGTTCCTCCCCGTGTGGGCCTATCCACCGGGATGCTTGAGCGCCCTCACCACATGGTGGCCGCCTTCCCCCAGAATGTGGGATCTGAGAAAGTGAGAGAGAAACTGCTATGTGCTTTGTTACCCAGCCTTGGAAGTTGCCCAGTGTCACGTCTACAAAAGCCGTTGGTCACACAGGTTGGCCCCATACAGTGTGGAATTAGACTATACAAAAGCATGGATCCAAGAAGGCAAGGACTTTTGGAACCTCCTTGGAGACTGGCTACTACCGCAGCTGCCTTGTAACAGGTTCCACAGCCACAGCCACAGCCACAGCCACAGCTACAGCCTCCTGAGCAGTTGCTTTGTGCATGGTGCTGTGCCAAGGACTTTACAGACATTACCTCATTTAACCTTGACAGCAACCCTGAGATCCAGGTGCTCTGAATGTCCCCATTTTACAGATACGAAAACTAAGGGGCAGGCAGCTAACTTGCCCAAGGTCACAGAGCTAGTATGTGGTAGGTGAAAAGGACACTGGAGCACATCTCAGACAGATTTGAGCTCAAGTCCAGCTTTGCTCGATTTTTATCTGCGGTGTTACTGGGGCTGCTTCGAGGAGCGAGAATATTACTGAACAATTGGGGTCCTGCTGCCCACTGCCGCCCTCTAGGCAAGATTCCAGAGGCAAAGCTTTGGTGATAAAGGAAAAGAGTCTTTATTCAAAAGCTTCACCATTTTGGAACAACAGCTTTCCACATGTATTAGCCTCTTAAGCTATCAGTTAAGGCAAACTCTTTAACTATTTATTTTTCAAATATATTTTATTGATTATGCTATTACAGTTGTCCCATTTCCCCCCTTTATTCCCCTTCACCCTGCACAACCTCTCCCACCCACATTCCCCCCTTTAGTTCATGTCCATGGGTCATACATATAAGTTCTTTGGCTTCTACATTTCCTACACTATTCTTAACCTCCCCCTGTCTATTTTCTACCTACCAATTGTGCTACTTATACTTCATACCTTTTCCTTCTCTCTCCCCATCTTACTCCCCTGTTGATAACCCTCCATGTCATCTCCATTTCTGTGGTTCTGTTCCTGTTCTAGTTGTTTGCTTAGTTTGCTTTGGTTTTTGTTTTAGGTGTGGCTGTTAATAACTGTGAGTTTGCTGTCATTTTACTGTTCATATTTTTCTATCTTCTTTTTCTTAGATAAGTCCCTTTAACATTTCATATAATAAGGGCTTGGTGGTGATGAATTCCTTTAACTTGACCTTATCTGAGAAGCACTTGATCTGCCCTTCCATTCTAAATGAAAGCTTTGCTGGATAGAGCAATCTGGGATGTAGGTCTTTGCCTTTCATGACTTTGAATACTTCTTTCCAGCCCTTTCTTGCCTGTAAGGTCTCTTTTGAGAAATCAGCTGACAGTCTGATGGGAACAGTTACCTTTGTAGGTAACTGTCTTCTCTTGCTGCTTCTAAGATTCTCTCCTTATTTTTAATCTTGGGTAATGTAATGATGATGTGCCTTGGTATGTTCCTCCTTGGGTCCAACTTCTTTGGGACTCTCTGAGTTTCCTGGACTTCCTGGAAGTTTATTTCCTTTACCAGATTGGGAAAGTTCTCCTTCACTATTTGTTCAAATAAGTTTTCAATTTGTTGCTCTTCCTCTTCCCTTTCTGGTACTCCTGTAATTCATATGTTGGAATGTTTAAAGATGTCCTGGAGGCTCCTAAGCCTCTCCTCATTTTTTGAATTCTTGTTTCTTCATTCTGTTCTGGTTGAATGTTTCTTTCTTCCTTCTGGTCCACACCATTGATTAGAGTCCCAGTTTCCTTCCCATCACTATTGGTTCCCTGTACATTTTCCTTTATTTCACTTAGCATTGTCTTCATTTTTTCATTTAGTTTGTGACCAAATTCAACCAATCCTGTGAGCATCCTGATTACTAGTGCTTTGAACTGTGCATCTGGTAGGTTGGCTATCTCTTCATCGTTTAGTTATATTTTTTTCTGGAATGTTGATCTGTTCTTTCATTTGGGCCTTTTTTTGTGTCTGGGCCTGACTGCTGTGTATAAGGGGCAGAGCCTTAGGTGTTCACCAGGGCAGGGTAACCCAGTCACTGGGTTGTGATGGTGTACATGGGGAAGGGGTGAGAGGGAACAGTTCCACTTGCTCCCCTCTCTGCCAGATTTCAGTCACTTCCTGTGCTTCCCATAATCAAACTGGGCCCTTCTGGTGCTGATTCCCATGTGGATGGGCTTGTGTAAGTTCTAGGACCCTGTGGGTCTCTCCAAGGAACTCTCCTGGGAGGCTGGGAGTTTCTCCCCCTACCTCAACCCCAACAGGTGTTTTCAGTTGGTGTTTTGAGGCTTTATTTTCCAGAGCTGGAACCCTGGGTTACATGGTCTGTCTTGCTCCTGAGTTGTTCCTCCCAGTTTATCCGCATGTGAACATGGGACTGCCCGCTCCACCAGCCACAGCCTTGCCTTGGTCCTCCACCACCACTTTGCCACGAGTCCTCTCTGCCTGGCTGCCCATCTCCGCCCCTCCTACTGGCCTGGATGGATGTTTCTTCTTTAATCCTTGGTTGTCAGACTTCCATACAGTTTGATTTTCTGTCAGTTCTGGTTGCTTTTTGTTTCTAAATTGTTGTTGTCCTTCTTTTGGTTGTGTGAGGAGGCACAGTGTGTCTACCTATGCCCCCATCTTGGCCGGAAGTCCTAAACTCTATTTAGTTACAGTTCTAATCACCTAAACCTATCAATTACAGCTAAACTCTAACACCTGAATTCTCCTATCATTTTCCCCATTAGTTTTAATTATCTTTTTTCTATAGGGTTAGTTTACAAACTAAAGCAACCTGAGATACAAAAGCTACCCAATTTTGGAAGAATGGCAGGCTTCTGCCTCAGAGGTCATCCTCTCTACAACACCCCAGAAGAATAACCCTGCTACCCTGTGCCAGGCCAGCTGGACCCTAGGCCACACCCAGAGTTTCTTCCCACCCAAAATTCCATCCATTGGGAAATGCAGGCAGCTGCAGCATGATCATCCAGGCATCCTCAAGGAAGAAGAGAGTCCACAGCCAAAGAGAACCCACACCCACCCAGCTGAGAGCCCTTCTTTCATTTCAAATCTTCTTGCTCATAATTCCATGTGCTCTGGAGGCATTCAGCTTCTCAGCCAGTCCCGTCCCAGACTAAACAGACTGTTGCCTCCACAAACTCCTCCTACGGACCCTCCCGAGGGGATCCTAGGGGATCTTCCTAATGATCTGATCAGATCTCTCTGTATCAAGAATGTGTATGGGTACTATACGAAAGACCACAGAGAGACAAAATTCTTTCTTCCCTCCTTCGGCAATGCGAAGCCATGTCAGAACACACACCCAAGGTCAGAGTGTCTCACTTTTGGTAAATAAGAGACATAAAGCACTCTGGCTTTGATTTTTATTAAACCAACATAAAAAGGGCTTGAGACTGGCTCCCTGAAACCCAAACAATTAGCATTGGAAGCTATGACATTTTCTGGAAATGGAGTGTCCTGTGTTTTTGACGAAATTCTAAAGAATTGCAAAATAGAAGAGCATAATGAATGGTTTTATCTCCTGCCCAGCTTGCATGGTGAGGAGGTTGGGAGTAATTCAGTAAAACTCTAAAAACAATTGAACTTAAAGAGGACTTTACACTTGTCCAAATGATTTTAAAGACACTAATATATTTAAAGTGTGTGTGAGATAGATAGATAGATAGATAGATAGATGGATAGATAGATAGATAGATGATAGATAGATAGATGATAGACAGACATGTAGAGAGTAAGCCAGGTACTCTAAATCATTTCCAGAGTTGAAGTTCATGTGCCCAAAGGAACCTAAGGAGACAAGAATGACAGCACTGGATCAGGTCCACTGTCTTTCTGTATTACTAATGTTTGGAGGTGAATGAACAGCCGTAGGAGAAATCACTTGCCTTCTTGGGTGTCATTATCAAAGGCCAGAAGCCTTCCCACGACACATTTCCTGGAAGAATGCACATGCCCACATATACCTGAATTTTTGCATAAAATTTGAGGGGCTTTAAAATTCCTCAGAACCCATGGATGGTGTCCTAATGTTCATGGATCCCAGGATAAAAAAAAAACCCAAATGGTAACTCTTTGGGAGAACTTATATTTTCCACACTTGACAAACTACTTTGTAATATCAAACTTGCTAAACTTTCCTACATCACATCAAATTTTCTCATTAACTTAAACGGGCATTGGTATTTTTAACTCTTGACCTGATCCACTTTAGCTTCCATGTTTCCAGACTAGAGCAGACAAAAAGTCAAGTCATTGAAGCTTAGCATCCTCCAGGTTGTCTGCAGTGCATCCAAAATGGGATGACGGCATCCCCTGTGCAATTTCCCTCCACAAGCGGTCCCGGCACCCACACCCTCCTGACTCCTCCAAACAGGTATAATTTATATACAGTAAAACTCACCTGTTTTAGGGATGCAGCTCTGTATGTGTTGACAAATGTATTAAGTTGTGTAACCACCACGAAAATCAAGATGCAAAACAGTCCCACTGCTCCAAAAAGGTCCCTTGAGCCCTGAGCACTCACCCCTTTCCCCGGGGCCCAGACCCTGGGAACAACTGATCTGATTTTGGTCCTTATAGTTTGGCTGCCCCTCGCCCCACGTCTGATAAATGAAATCTTACAGAATGTACCCCATAGGACCGGATTCTCTCTCTTAGCATGCTTTTAAGATTCATTCAAATTGTGAATTGTAAATGATACAGCACAATTTGTTCAGCCAGTCACCAGTTGATGGACATTTTAGTTATTTCCAGTTTTGGCCTTTTTTTTTTCATTAGCTTTGTGCTTTTTGCAGGGTGGGGAGTGGGAGTGTAACAGAAAATGTCATTGCATTCTTTCACTATCTCACTCTCAGGTATTTGCACCAGTGTTGTCCAGGAGCTCCAGCTGCATTGAAGCAGCTGTTCATTTTGCACTTGGGTGTGTTTCTTCACATTTACTTTTCTACAAATCGGGGCCCAAACGTTCCACTGGTAGACCAGATCCAGATGAAATAACTCATACGGCCTGCCTGTGTACTTCAAGGTACGGCCTTCACCTACCTTGAAGGTGTTAGCCTCCCTTCTTCAGGTGTGGTTCACAGACCATCAGCCTCCAAATCACCTACAAGTTTGTTAGCAAAGCAGAATCCTAGGCTCCACCTCAGACTGACAGGAGTCAGAGTCAGCTTTTAACGTGATGCCCAAGTGTTTCGGATGCGTATTAAATTTTGAGAAGCACTGGTCATGTTCCACTTTCCCCACTAAAAACAAAAACAAAAAAACAAACCAAAACAGTTTCTCAGAGTATTTGGCTCTTCCTCCCAACTTTTTCTTTCCGTCTCTGGAGTAAGCCCATTTTATAGTTGAGTAAAGAACTCTATTTTGGGTCCGGGGACGGGTGAGCGCCGCATCCTCAGAGGATGGAGGAACAGAGGGAAAAGGAAAGGGGAGAAAGAGAAGGCAGAGAACAGAGCCTGGGCTGTTAGATTCTCGCAACCAGAGAGAGCGGGCGGCGAGAGACCGAAAGGGCCGGACCCTCCGCTGCCCTCTTGGCGGCCTCCCGGAGTTGGGACAACCGCGCTAGCAGGGGGACCTAGGCGCGCAGCGAGGTCGCTTGCAAAACTTTGCGGAGCCCGGCAGGGCTGGACTAGCGGGCCTGAGCGGGCGGGGCGGAGGGTGGAGGGACAGCTGGGGGGCGGGGCCGGCGCGGCGAGGGGCGGGGTCAGCGCTAAGGCCGCGGGGGCAGCGACTGCACTGGGTTGCGGGAGCGGCGGCCGTGCCATGTGGCTGCTGGGGCCGCTGTGCCTGCTGCTGAGCAGCGCTGCTGGTGAGTCGGGGGGCGTCCGGCGAACTTCCTGCGGGGCGCTGGGCGCGGCAGCCGGGCTGCGATAGCGCCCCCTCCCCGCGCCTGGGCTGTGTCTCCCGGCGCTGGTGTGCAAGGAGGGCGGACCCCGGCGCCAGGCTGGCCGGGACCCCGGCAAGGGGCCGCGGCGGGGTGCGCGCGGTCCTATTGTGTGGGCGTGCGCGCCGGCTTCTGCTGTGTGGTGTGTGTGCGCGGGCGGGGCTTTGTGTGCAGCCCGGCTGTGGGGAGCCGGGCAACTGC
This sequence comes from Trachops cirrhosus, assembly GCA_028533065.1. NCBI lineage: Eukaryota > Metazoa > Chordata > Mammalia > Chiroptera > Phyllostomidae > Trachops > Trachops cirrhosus. Next base: position 17,340,483 of record CM052543.1, on the reverse strand, counting down.
CCCGATTGGGCGTAGCTCGAGTGAGTCTGTGTGTTGTGTGTGTTGGGGAAAAGAGGAGAGGAAAGGAGAGAACTCTTCCCTAATCTCATCTTCCCATACGCCCGGGTACTGGGAGCTGGCTAGCGTCCCCAGGCGTTCTTCCCTGGTCTCTTTCGTGGGCCTTCGGGCCTCAGTTTCCCACCCTCGATCGCGGGGCGGTCGTATCGCCGCTTCCTTCCACTCCTCCCTGGACTGTGTTTGGTTTGGGCAAAGAGATGAAGCAAGGGTGGGCCTGGGAATTAATAATCTTTCCTACTGGTTCTGGGATCAGATCATTTATTTGTCATCTGACCATCCTCATTCGCCCGTCAATGGGCGCCCTTGATTGGCGAGGTGCCCTGGGAGAGGACCCGGGCTTTATCTGGCAGACCTTTGAATCTGGCATCACCGTAGTGAGTGCATCCTGAGGTCCAGAGGAGCAGCAAGCCGCTTTTCTTTCCAGACAGCGTGTCTGTTCCCAGGAACTTTTCTGCTGATGTGGGCACGCTCCGAATTGCAGCCCGGGAACCTTTCCTCCTCTGTCCCTGCCCACCAGCCACAGCTGTCAGCTGCCCCTCCTCGCCTCCGCTCGCCTTTGGCCCCCTGATGTTTATTTCTGGGCAGCCGATGCCCAGAAAGTGGGTGACAGGGCCCAGTGAACTTTTCTTCAGCAGCAGCTTGCTTGCCTGACATTTGTGGCATCCACATATGTAATTTATGCCTGATTTTCCAAAATGCTTCTAGCTACTTGCTGTGGAGGTGTCTTTGGTGGGGTGTTTGTAGGGGAAGTTGAGGCTCATTTCATTCTGACCCCCGCTCCTCCCCCCAGGAGTGTGCTGAGAGAAATCTCCCTTCTTCCTTGAAGCCCAGGTGCTGGCCACTGAGCAGCCTTTTCAAAGCCCCTCCCCACTCCTCAGAGACTCCCTTTAGATATCTGTGAATTTGTTGTGGCTTCCAGCGAGGGTGGAATGCTGGTGGCCGCTATGGATTTTTAACCAGGTCTGGGTCAGAGTGCCCTGTTTCTCTTGAACTACTGGGCCATCCCAGGGAGAGAGTTCCAAGGGGGCATTGGCAGCCACTTGTTGATGTGAATGATTATTTGGAAGCAGAACAGGCAGACTTCCTGGGCATCTCATACATGAAGATCCGCCTAGATTCATGCTCTCAATTTGCATAGCTGTGGTGTGTCCCAGGATAACACCCAAGTAGGACAGCCTGGAAGCCAGCTTTTGTGTGTGTGTGTGTGTGTGTGTGTGTGTGTGTGTGTGTGTCTTCAGAGAGCTGCTTGTGGCTCAGTGGAAACTATTTTTTGCATCTCCCAGTTGGTCCTGGTTGCTTTGGTTGAGTCCCCATCTCTATAAAAATAGCTATAAAGTTAATTTTGTCCTCTTGTTCAGTGCTGGTTACTTAATACATGTGCACATATAAAATAGGGCTAACATAAATAAAATAGTCAGAGTGGGGTGGGGCCACAGAACTGCCTAACTGTCCCAGGTGGTGTTTTTCCATTATCCATAGTCATCGAGCCTGTGTGGCTTTGAGTCACCTCTACAGCTGCTGGTTTAGAAACCTCCAGGTGGGTTGGGGTGTGTGCGTATTTCGTGTTGCATTAAGCATCTCCTCCTAGCATGGATTCCTCCTTGACCTGACGCAAAGTGTTACCAGGAACGGGGCTGGCCATTTTTCCTGATGCCCGCCTGGTGTCCTGGGCTGCCAGCCTACAGAGGAACCTACGTGGTTCAGTTTGGGGTCCATCGCAGGACCAGAGACCCTGCCATTGTATCCCATATCCTACATCTTGATCCTCATCTGGGAAGTTGATAAAACGAGATATTGTCTAAGCCAGTGCCTCAGGTTTGTGCGTCCCTTTGATAATCTCTGAAGAAACCTGGGGTCAAAGTTGAGCCTGAGTCAGAGTTCCCTATCTTCGTGGGGCTTCAAGGCCACGGGCATTCCAAGAGCAGTTTGGCGGCCTTTGTTATTCAGGAACCATCTCAGACACCTTCATGTTTTTTTTTCTTCCTTTGTTTTTATTGCTTGTGTTAGGGAAGTGAAGCATTGATTTTTGGCTGTTATTATTTTTTAATGTATCCTGTGAGAAAGACTCTGCCCATACAATGTCCAGTTTCTCTTCACACAGTGGACTGGGTGGGTTTAAGTGCTCTGAAGGTAGACGTGTGTAATGGTGGTCAGCCTTCTTCCCTCCTCCCAGGCTGACCTTTGATTGGATTCCTTGACATTCTCTTCCTGTCAGTGGAAAGGCTCAAGGTTCCCCCATGTGTACTCCCAGGAATATGGCTATTGACCTTTTTTTCCTGGAAAGATCTGCTTAATGGTGTCAGCAGGTGAATTTTATTAATAATTTTTACTAGCCGAGTAGCTTGGTGCAGCGCAGCCCAGGTAGGTGAGACTGTGCGCCGAAGTACAAATAAACACACCTTGTTGCTTTTCATCTTCAAAGAGCTGAGCAGAAGCCTCCCTCCTGGGGTGTGGGGTGTTTTTTCCTGACAGCCCACTTAGGCCATTTACTTTGGGATTAGTGGGGGAAGGACAGGGATGTGAGTAGGAGAGGGCAGGAAGGTAATTTCTGGGCCTCCAAGCCTGGTTCAGACGCTTTCTGGCCAAAGCCTCCAGAGTAACTTGAAAGTGGGCTTGTATCATCACCTTCGTAAAACAGTGTAGAGAATTTTGGGATTAGGAAAGTTAATCGTCATAATCTCATATTATAGACGTGGTCTTTACCACCTTGGGTGTTTGCCTGTTGAGGGGAGGACAGGGATCCTGGCATATGTGGAAGGAACATCTCTGCGTGAGCTTCTTTGCTTGCCACTTGAAACACATATCTTGCTGAATTTTTCCAATGCTGTGGTATGGCAGGAAGTTATTTCATGGTTCGAGAGACAGCATCTATACCCAGAATGCGGGAGGAAGGACCCGAGTTTGGATTCCAACCCAAGTTTCTCTTGGCTTTCAACCTGGGTGTTCCCAATGTTTCCAGGCTCAGCACTCCCATGCCTTTCCTGCCACTGCTTCTGTGAATTAGCGGCCAGTGAGGTTGCTTCCAGAGATGCCCCCTTCCCAAATCTGTTCACGGTGTGGTCACTGCTCTGAATTTAGCCGTCACCGTTTTTGGTGAATACATAAAATCAATCTCAATCCTTAAGGAATCTCATTTCAAAATAGCACTGATCTTGCTGTGTGCATGGCGGGGAAGCACACTTGTCGGGAAGATACCCCAGGCCGCCACCGTGAGATTTCTTGACCCGAGCTGTAGGGGGGTTCGCTGTTGTTCATGAAGCTGTGTCTTTATATTTTCCCCTTTTCTTACATGTCATTGCATCTTACAGTTGACAAGATAACTACGTGCCACGGATGCAACTTGGAGTGATGGAACTGTTTGGAGCTGGGAGATAGTCCCAGGGACAAATATGTTTTTGGTTGTGGAGTTTTCCTTGTTTGTTCTCTTCCCCTCTTTCTTTCTCTCTTTGGACTATTTTGGAAAGGCTTGGGCCATCCTAACGTGCAGCTGTTTCACCACGGCCACCCTGGGGGGACTTTTAAGATGGCTGCTCCAGCATGCGGGCGTACGTACGTATGTGCGTGCGTACGTACGTATGTGCGTGCGTACGTGCGTGCGTGCACATGCACGTTCCCTTCTTTTCATGGTAATTGTCGTAAAAGAATTTACTCTTTTCGATCCTGAGGAATGCCCTTAAAAATGTTTGCTGGGAGAGCATGTGGGTACTTTGTAGATGTTGCATTTGCTTGTCACATCATTTGCCTGATGTGTAGCGATGCTCACCAGGGTAAGTAGACTTTCGTGGCAGAGTAGCCGCTCAGCCCAAGGGATGGCAAACACTTCAGGCAGGGTTGTTAGGGTTTTTAGAGATGCTTGCGTGGATGGGGGTAATCTAGCGTAGCACGGTTCTTCTCAGTTTTGGTGCTGTTGACGTTTTGGGCTGCCTAGTTCTTTGTTGGGGGAGGAGCGAGGTATCCTGCCATTGTAGACTGTGTAGCAGCATCATTGGTTCTAGATGCCAGTACCACTTCCCCAAACCCTCCCCCCAGCAGTTGTGACAACCATACATGTCATTACCAAAGGCCCTCTGGGGGCTAACGTCACCCCATTGAGAACCCCAGTTGAGAACCTCCGGCCTAGTTGAGCAAGCCTGCTTGCCGTACACCTCTTGCACATCATTACTGCTCATCCTAAAAATGTGTTCTGGATGCAGTGGGTCAGGGTGTCATCCTCCTCTGGAGGGGTCTTTTAGCATCAGGTTCCCCACAAGTTCCATGTGAAGACGCATTCTTAGCGAGAAATGTGTCAGCACTGATCCTTTCCCTCCCACTTCCCCTGGTGTCATAGTCCAAACTTCTGGGGTTTTAGATTGTAGATTTCTTTGCTTTTCTTGGGAAAGACCTGCTGAGAAAGCAGGGAAAGGACAGGTGGCACCTGACACCAAGAGCCACCTGGTTCCCTGAGTGTTGACTTGGGAGGTTCACTGGCCCTGGGAGGGAAGGGAGAAGCTGCCTCAAAGTTTGCCTTGGGAGTCATGTGTTGAAATCTTAGCCCTGGAAGTCCCTCTTCCTCCACTCTACAGAGCCCTTATTGTTCTTTTCAGTTCCCCTTACACTCCCAGAATTCCGTTTCCCTTCCCATCAAAGGGCTTTACAACTTGAGTCAGTTCTGCAGGTGGTGGGGAAAATCATCTGTACTAGCTGTAAGTGGGTTTTGGAGAAATGTTTGTCTCAGAATTTGTCTCTGGTCTTATAAAAGCTATGCTCTGTATCGCTTTATAACGCTTCAATTCTTTAGGACAAGTCTTCCAGCTGTTGTTTCCTTTGTTCGATGTGCAGCCTTCCTTGAGTTTTTTACTTTCTCCTCTTCAGACTAGCAGTGCAGTTTGTCTGCTACTGTCCTCTTTTGTGCAGGAATTTGCTGGAAGAAAGGAGGCGCCAAGAAGAGGGATGCTGGGCTTACAGGGAGAGGTGCCCATTGACCAGGCACGTGTCTCCAGGGAGGAGCTCTGGCTTCCCAAGCATGCAAATATTCTTACCCTTTTTGTCTCTGGGTAGCTAGAAATTCTTCTGACACCTCTGTTTGGCTGTTCATTAGTGTGGTACCAACTCTGGCACTGTGCTGTGCTCTAAGGATGGAAGGCTGGGTGAAACCTGTTCTTTTCTCTTGAAGAATCAAGTGATCCAGTGATGGAGATGGGGCTGTTTACCCTCTTTTCATTATCTGGGAAGGGCAGAGGCACTTTTTCCCCAAGTGGTATTAAAAAAAAAAAGGCATTTCTAAATGTGAGATATGCTGATGGATTTATGGCCTTGGTGGGGACAGAGCTGCGTGGACATCATGGGCTTGGGGAAACACGGATGCCCTGTCCTTTGGCATATTTAATGGACCAGTCATTCTTTTTTTCTTTTTAATTTTATTTATTTCTTTTAGAGAGGGAGAGAAACATCAATGTGTGGTTGCCTCTTGCACACCCTCGACTGGGGATCTGGCCTGCAACCCAGGCACGTGCTCTGACTGGGAATCAAACTGACGACCCTTTGATTCGCAGGCTAGCACTCAGTCCACTGAGCCACACCAGCCAAGCCTGGATGGGTCATTCTTGAACAGGTTTCAGAGGCGATGACATATGTCCTAGCTTGTTTCTTTAGCTTTCCAGGTAAAATGTTGGGGTATGTATGTTGCTGTTTAAGACTCTAGTAGCTGCTTTTTGTCGACTCCTGAGATTTGAACAAGACATTTCTTCTGTGGTTTGTGGCTTGCTTCTACTTTATTTTAGGTCAGCCTATCTATCAACTACCTATCTGTCCATCCATCCACCCACCCACTTCCCCATCCATTTATCTATCTCTCCTCTTTTAGTCTGAAATCCTACTAGGTTGTAAACTGCTTGAGGGCTGAGATCACATTTCTTACTTCTTTCTATTATCTAGAAGCACAGTAATGGCCACCACTCATTGAAAATTTACTCTCTCTGGCAGGGTGCCAAGACTGCACACGTACTGTTTTGTTGTAATCTTCTTAAACTAAAAACATTGCAAAAAATCCAATACATGCTCATTATAAAAATCTCAAACAAAGTAGAAATAATTACAACTAAGGATTAAAATCTTCCTTTATCCTCCATTTCTTTCCCCTTTTCCAAATGAAGTTTAACTGTCTAGCTGGAATATATCCGTTTAGCCCTAATATGGATTACACACCCATTCACACATGCATGCACATACATACACGTATAGTTTAACGAGCTCATGCTTTTTTATATTTGTAGTTGCTTTTATTAACTTAACAGTATCTTGTTAGTTCTGCTTTGAGCTACTTGAGTTGGCCACATCTGCCTTCCTTTTGGTTTAGACACTTTGATTAATACAAAGCTTTTGGCATTTTCACTCACCTTCACCTGCATCACTCAGTTCGCGAATGGCACTCCCCTTGCTATCTCTGTTTTGGAAGCAAAGTGCAATACAGTTTCAGCTCTTTGTGAGTGCCTTCCCTAAGTCCTTCAAAGTGTCTGGTTCTTGCTGTACAGAAAATACGGAGTTGCGGTCATTCTTCCAGTAACAGATATTTGCTTCACTGTTCATAGGGGTTATGCTCTGTTTCCTTGCTGTCTTGTGTACACAGTAACTTTTCTTTCGATGCCAGATTTTAGTGTAATCTTCTAAAGGACATTCTAAATAGGTGAATTCAACCTCTGCGGTGCCAGCATGCACAGAACTGGATGGAAGTGATAACACATGAATGGCTGTGACCACATTCACCCAGTCACTGCCCATGACCGAGAAATCACAGCTTCCACCCACCCTGCGCTATCATATGATGCTCTTGGCTGTTGGGCATAGCTTGAATTCTGCGGTGTTACTATACCAAAGGTACATGTCTTCTTGGTTGTCTTTCCTTTAGTTCTTTAGTAGCTTCCCATTGTTTTAAAAACATCTTTTGGGATATGTGTACACTTCAGTTTATTTAGTGCTTCCACTGCTGATAAATCTTATTTCTTTTTCACAGCACTTTATGCAGGTAGTTTATTCAGGAGGTAGTGTGCTCTGCCATTTTATAGCTGAGGAAACTAGATGGTTAAATGATTTTTTTCAAGCCCTGAGCCCATAAGAGGTGGTTTGGGAATTGGCAGGTAGATCTGTACGGCTTCAGCCTGTGTTCCTCACCACTGGTTAGACTGCTTTGGCTTAGAACAGACACTCAAGTCCGTGTTTACTGGAAGAAGTGCACTGTGTAGCTTGTGCTGGGCAGGGGTGTCCAACCCATGGCCCGTGGGCCGCACGAGGCCCAGGACGGCTGTGAATGTGGCCCAATACAAAATTATACATTTACTTAAAACATTATGAGATTTTTGTGTGATTATATATCACAGTGTATTTAATGTGTGGCTCAAGACAACCCTTCTTCTTCCAGTGTGGCCCAGAGATACCACAAGGTTGGACACCCCTGTAAGAGAATTCCATCGGTGGATATGAGGTCAATATTGACTTCTTGCTTATCCTGTTGGATGGGATGACCTGTCAGAGAGCTGTTGGAGTCGGGGGGCGGGGCATCCTAAATTGATTTTATTCAAGTGGGGTCTTTGGCAGATGGAAACATGTTCTGTCATTCCCGCCGTGGAGAACTTGTCATTATAGGTGTTTAAATGGACCTTGGCAGAGGCTTGATTCATTAAAAGAAACAACAACAATGATAAACAAATTATTCTGGCACCATGAGACTTGCCTTTGAATATACTAATGATGGAGAATGTTTCTCCCCCCTTTGACGGGAATATTTGGTTGGAATACCAACCAAAAGCAGTTTCATTTTGGTGAGTTTCCCTCAAGTAGTGCTGGCTGCCAAATAGAAGGGCCCACTGTTTAAACAGTCTGGGAGTAGATCTTTAAGACAAAAATAATAATGCCGATTATAGTACCTTATATAAAAAGAAAAATGTAAGATTTTTCTTACTTTCTAACCCCAAGCTTATGCTTGTATGATTCATGTATGAGAGAACTTTCTGAACTTACTGTGGAAGGTGAAATATTACCGTACTGCTCCAAAAAGAAGCTAGAAATAATTTGCTCCATCTTGTTAATGCGGACCAGGGGGCTCCTGTGAGCGGTCATCGTACCTGGTGAGAAAGGAATGCTCCAGGTCTGTAAAGTGTTAAAACATCAGCTGCCCAGAATGAGCCTCAGGCTTCCAAACCCTCACTCCACCCCGTAAGCCGGCCTCTCCTTGAATGAGTCACTGTGGTACTAGAAGACTGTACATTGGGTGAGTACGCAGGGCCCGTATCCAACTGTCATTTTTGACAGACAGCGCAGAGTGAAGCCGAGGGTTGTCCCTGGCTGGGAGAGAGGCCACAGGAGGGAGGGCAGCCATTTAGCTTAGTCTGGAACAGGCCCTCAGCAACTGGAGGGGTGTGGGCGTTATGAATAACTTGATTTAGAAGACCTGCAGGCCAAGGTGCCAAGTGTTCCCCCTGGGGCGTTTGTGTGTCTGTTGGCATAGAGGAACGAGAGCATAAAGGCTGTTTAATTTTACTGCGTCAGAAATCCCTTTTTGTTATCATAAGGCCCGGTGAGGTTGGCTTTGGGGGTATCAGAAGTGTGTCGTCTTTGATGGCATTACTGGAACATATTCCTCCAGCGTTAGCCTTGAACCAGTGCAGTGTTCTTGAGGACTCATTAAGCTAATTGGACGTGGCTGAAAAATGAGCCCTCGTCACACTTGCAGCTCCACCAGTAGAAAAAAAAAACTCTCAGTTGGTTTGGAAAGTTCTAACTTTAACTTTTTTTTTTTAATTATAAAAATAAAATGGGGGAGTTTGGGGATGATAGAAAAGGGATTGGCAACATAAGGTGTTGCGTCACAAAAAAATTTCATCAGGAAAAATTGGAAGCCGTGAACAATGGTTACTGCTAAGAGAAACCAGAACAGAACTGAATAAGGGGTTTCAAGCACAGACTTTATAAACACATCAGCCTAAGTTCAGTTAAAAATTATGATAGCAGCAACGGAGCCCCACTGTCCAGGGCCTGGAGGAGCAGGAGTGAAGTGGGTGTGAACTGCTGTCGAAGAGCCAAAGGTGGGGAGAATGGCTTGCGTCATGGGGGGACTATGCTGTATTAGTGAAAGGCAGAGCTCGCCCTGCAATGTTGCAGAGAAACGGTGCACACTGGCAGGGCCTACGAAGGTCAGCAGTGATGCAGGAGGGTGTGACCGGTGTGCCCGAGGTTTGTGTTGCCCAAGTAGATGGTAGTGACAACCCAAGAAAAGCCATCAGATGTCAGAAATATACCGTATTTTGCCATGGATAATGCGTACTCTTTTGCCCAAATTTTTGAGGGAAAAATAAGGATGCACATTATATGTGGGTAGTACCCGAAATACTTTGTATCCGTTCTTGTGTTTTGTAATCATTTGTTACATAAAATTTCTCGTACCATTATCTGTTCAAAAATAAATGGTAAAATTACTTTATAATTCATGAAATACATAAAACAATATACATACAGAAAACAAGTATCTAAATATAAATAAATAAATAATTGAATTAAAGAATTAAAACAAAAGATTTTTTTTCCTGAAAGTTCGGGACAAAAGTGTGGGTGTGCGTTATGCACAGGAGCACATTATAGACGGCAAAATACAGGAATAAGGATGTTCAGTTTTTGAATCATAAACATGCCAAAGGAGATGCTCAGAAACTGGAATGCATCTTCAGGGGCAAGAGCTCTGTCCAGCATTGAGGGGGCCATATGGGTACTTTTGAAAGTGCCCGTAATATGTTTCTTGGCAACAATCCTCAACAGAAGAAAGAACTCTTCCTTTCTTGTAATTAAAGTTCTGTGAGGCAGGATGGGATCTATCATCTCCTTTGATATCTGTCTTATTTGCTGTTTTATCCCAGCGCCTGAGTCAGTGCTTGGCACAGTGTCAGTCACCCAGTAAGGTTTCCTGTCATTTACCAGAAGGAAAGGAGCTGATCACTGGAGACGTGTGCTTGTGACCGAAGGAGAGAAGGACGTGAGGGAAGAACTGAAATTTACCTGGCCAAGTCACCTTTGCCCTTTGGTGACACATTATATTTCCTCTAGGTTTTAGAACAGTCTCATTCATCTCCTAAGACCAGAGATACCTTTGGCTTTAAAAGGCAAAGAGAAAGAGGCCTTTGAGAGGGAAATGGATTATAGCAATTTAAAGTCAGATGATACGTTAAGACTAGCTTGTGGCATATATAAAAGGTTTCTGACAGGTTAATGGAAACTGCTATGCATCTTAATTCCATTTGAAGGGAGTTTACAGAGTTTACTTAATGAGTAGGAGAAGTTACCAAGAGGAAAAAGTGAAAACAGTTCTGTTTTATAAAGTATGGATGTCAGAAACATTAAATAGAGGAAGCTTAAGATTATCTTTTGGTCTAATTTAAAAGGAAATAAAAATTTTCTGCTGAAGTCACACAAATGATTCAAGGAAGGAAGTGCGTTAATAAATACAGTCTTAGAGGGAAATGGAAGGTGATCCAACTACATCACGTACAGACTGCCTAAGTGTGGAACTGTCACTCTTACTGAAAAAAAAAATCACCCATCTATTCACTATAGGAAGAGCAGTAAAAACGAAGAGATATAAATAAAAGGAAGAGTTAGGGTAATAAAATCCATTCTGGAAGAGCTACTTTCAAGGTATCAGATAAGTAATTTCACGGCCTTAAGCATTAAGATAGATAAACAGGATTACTGCAGATGGCAAAAGGTTCATTAAACAACGAGTATCCGATAATCCCACATAAAAAGACATGAAGAATTAGGAACATAATTAAAGGGTGTTGAAGTTTCTTTAAGTATAAAATTAGCTAGGGCTTGCCAGATTTTGGAAGGTTAAACTGTTTAGAGAATACATAATTTTAAATGTTTCAAAGGAAGAGTCGGTGGGAATAGGGAAAAGCCGGGTCCAAACCGTGCTGGTGGCTTGGTGATAAGTGTCTGCAGTTGGGAGTGGCGGGTGGTGGCACTGCCTGGTTCCTAGGGACAGCCCCGGGGCCCCTCCTCCTTGAACCTGCTCTCTGGGGGTGTGGAAACGCTTGCTCTTGGAAGCTTTGAGGAGAACATGCTCCCTGCTAAGGCGACGAGAAGGTTGATTAAGCTCTGAGCTGGGCTTAGTGAGTGTGACACCAGCGTGCGGCCGGGGGATTGTCGGTGGTGGGAATTGGCAGGAGCAGTTTAGGTCTGCCTCGCGGGTAGGAAAGAAGGGTTGCAGAGGTTATGGAGAAGAAAAGTATATTTTTGCATATGCAAAAATTGCTATTGTTTACATTCTTAGAAGAGACATGTTTTTGCCCTGGGTGGTGTGGCTCAGTGGATTGAGCACCAGTCTGCAAACTGAACGGTTGCCGGTTCGATTCCCAATTAGAGTACATGCCTGGGTTGTGGGCCAGGTCTCCAGTTGGGGGCACTCGAGAGGCAACCACACATTGATGTTTCTCTCTTTCTCCCTCCCTTCCCCTCTGTCTAAAAAAAAAAAAAAAAGACATGTTTTCTCCTTGAAGATTATAGTGTAGAGATTGTGTAGTCCGTACTCAAAGTGTGGTCTCCAGGCCCACAGCATCAGCACCACGTGAATCGGAAGCTGCGTTATAACAAGATCTTCAGGTAATCTGTGTGCACGTTACAGTCTGAGAGCCTGTCCAGTGAGGCGGCCTGGGTTCCAGTGCCGCTCGCTGCCTTCATCTTGGCCTGGTTTCTGCAAGCTTTTTCAACAGACTGTGTCTTCATCTGTAAATAGGGGTGATAATGGTCCTTAGCATGTATGAATATTTTAAATGAGATAAAGTGCATATAAACCACTTAGCCTTTAATTGCTCAGAAAATGTTATTTACTTTAATAATTATGTATGTTTGTTGTAAAATTTGGGCAGATAATTAGAAAAACATAAGTTACAGTCTTACAACCCAAAGACTGTTAACACATTGGTTTATTTCCTTTGATTTTGTATGGTTTTGATCATACTCGGAATATAATTTTACATCCTGCCCTCTTCACTTGTGAAAACAGCATAAGCATTTTTCTTTATTAAAGTGATCTCGGAGAACAGATGGTTTAACATCGCAGGACGGCCAGGGGGTGTTCTTCAACGTCGGCTCTAAAAACGGTCCGTCACGACCGAGTCGGTGGCATGCTCTCTCGCAGCTTGTTTTTCTCCCTGTGCATAGGGGATGGTGTTACGTCTCCTGTCTGATTTTACCTGGTCGTTGTGAGGATCCAGTGAGAACCATGAATGTGAAAACAGCTAGTAACAGGCAAAATCTTGTTCACATCTATGTTATTGTACATGGGTGCTCTTCATATGCAGGAGAAGCTGAGAAACATAATTACCCGGCTACTCAAAAATTCCTCTTCTAGGACTTTATTCTAATTAAGTAGCTTGGGATGTGTGCAGACATTCAGCCAGGAGGGTGTGTAGGACAGCTAACAAGATAGTCACTAGAAGGGGTGACTCGTCACACCAATCTGCTGAAACCCTGTATAGACAGTAAGATGCCTTAGATCTGTGCTCTCCAGCAAGATATCCATTTAGCCACATGCGGCTACTTAAATTAGTTAAGATTAGGTAAAATCAAAAATTCAATTCTTCATTCACACCAGGCATGCTTCAGATGCTCAGTAGATCCCTGTGGGTAGTGGCCGCCGTATTACCCAGCTCAGATGTGTATGACATTTTCATCATCTCAGAAAGTCTTTTTGGGTGGTACCGCTAGTACTGCTCTGGAAGAGTAACTCTTAAATGGAAGGAAAATCCAGATGTGTGTGGGGGGGTAGGGCATGGGGAGAGAGTGAGATTGCCCCTTGCCCCCTGGGGCACAACATGGCATTTCTTCATTTTTTTAAATTCAGTCAACTCTAGCCCTGATGGCCCCTCACTCAAAAAGCTAGAAACTTGGTGCAAGTCAGCTGTTGACTCTCGCCCTCCCCTGGGTTCTCAGGACCCCTGGGTGCCGGACCACACTGGTGTTACAATCGCTTTTTGTTCCAAAGCCCATTGCCTTCTCATCTGGCAAACACTCAGTCCACCTCTTCCCATAAACGAACTCCCCACCCACATTTTACAGCAGTCGTATATAAGGGTTGGGGCAGATGAGGCCCCCATTCAGATCGGTGGGGATAGTGTTGCCTCTGGGGGGGGAAGACAATAACAAGTGAAACTCTGATCCCCATGGACACGTGTGCTCTGCTCTTGTCCAGTGTGCAGGCTGTAGAGGACACTGTAAGAGAGCTCTGCTGTGGTGGGTGGGGCCCTCCATCTCCGCCCCTCCTGCAGTGTGAGGCTTCAGGGCACCCAGGCCTCTGTGGGAACGTTCTCCCTGCCTTGCCGGTGGAGTCATCTGACACAGCCCGTGCCCCGACTTCGTGGAAGATATTATTGCCACCCAGGTGCTCTTTCTTGTTGGATTTGTACACCTGATTCCGGCCAGCTCAGCTGAGAAGGGGAGGTGTCTCCCAGCTCATTGCTTTCCCCACAGCTCAGTGTGGCCTTTATGTATAGAGTGTGCGCCCTTGTGTACTGTCTAGTCTTGCTATTGACCTGGGCTTTGCCTGTGTTTGTACGGTTTCTCCAAAAAAGCTTCCTGTTCACCCTTCACCACCCTGCTGGTGTGTCCAGAAAGCTGGCTTCCCACAGGTAACTGCCAACCACAAAATCAATCTCACCTCCTCCTCTTTTTTTTCTTTACCTGATGTATGTGTAGATTACAAAGTGATCATCACAGTAAGTTTAGTTAACATCCATCAATCACCTCACACAGTTACAAGGTTTTTTTTCTTGCGATGAGAACTTTTCAGATCTATTCTCTTAGCAACTTCCAGTGTACAATACAGTATTGTTAACTATAGTCAACGTGCTGTGTGCATTACATCCTAAGACTTACTTACTTATAACTGGAAATTTGTGCCTTCTGACACCATCACCCATTTCTCCGCCCCGCTCCCATTGGCAACCACTGGTCTATTCTCTTCTCTAAGAGTTTGGGCTTTTTAGATGCCACATACAAGTGAGTTCATGTGGTGTTTGTCCTTCTCTGTCTGATTTATTTCACATAACATAATGCCATCAGGGTCCATGCATGTTGTCACAAATGTCAGGGTTTCCCTCCTTTTTATGGCTGAATAATATTCTACAATAATCCCTTCTTAGTGGCTACCTCTACCTTGAATTTGTTCGTGTTGGACTTAAGGCATGGTATTCTAACTTATTTATGCTCATTCCCTATCTTAAGTGGTTATTAGACGACTAAAAGAGTAACTTGGGGGCTTTACATATGTACTTTTTAGTTATGTGAAATTCTGGAATTTATCAAACATCATAAAAGAATTGAGTAATATAACAAATACTAGTGTAACTATCATATGAATCTATCATATTTTTAACATTTACCATTTTAGTTTAGATTTTTTCTAGAAAAATATGTTACAGATGCTCTGAAAAACTTGCCCTCATCTTGTTAGTTTTTCTCTCCTCCCAGAGGTTGCTACTCTTCCTGAGCTTGTATATAACCTTTCTGTCCATGTTTGAATTTTTTACCTCATTTGTGTGCATCTGTATCCAATATATCGTACTTTAATGTGTATAAAAATGCTGTCATACAGTGTATACTTTTGCAACTTACATTTTCATTAAAAAATTTTAAAATTGATGCCCTGGCTGGCGTAGCTCAGTGGATTGAGCGCGGGCTGTGAACCAAAGCATGGCAGGTTCAATTCCCAGTCAGGGCACATGCCTGGGTTGCAGGCCAGGTCCCCAGTGGGGACCACATGAAAGGCAACCACACATTGATGTTTCCCTCTCTCTCCTCCTCCCGCTCTTCCCCTCTCTAAAAATAAATAAATAAAATATTTAAAAAAAATTAAAATTGATTATAGAGAGAAGAATGAGGGGAGAGAGAGAGAGAAAGAAATATAGAAAAAGAAAATCATTGATTTGTTATTCCACTTACTTATATATATGCACTCATTGGTTGATTCTTGGATGTGCCCTGACAGGGGATCAAACCTAAAACCTTGGCATATCAGTGTAACAGGGTGCAGCCAAGGGGGACCCCAAATAGGGATTTGTAATGGGATCCGGAACTCAGTGTCCAGGAAATATTAGTAAAAAAAATACACATATAGGATGTCCTCACCCCCACAAGTCTGAGCTGGGGGATAGGACACATGGAGCAGGGCCATTGAGAGTTGCTTTGAATAGCAACAGTTTTGCAGATAACTTCTAGAACAGTCGTTTAACATATCTATAACTTCTAACTGGTTGCATAGGTATGTTGAATAGCTGTGGCCATGCTTTAAGCCAGGGGGATGGGAGTGACTTCTACCCAGGATGTAACTGGGAGGTAACTCCCCCTGGCTACAGAGGCTGCGTAAGAGCTTGGAGATGATTGGCTCCACAGCACGGGGCCACACCTGCCCGGACTTACTATGGCAGGCCTGTAAAGCTGGAAAAATACGGGAATGCTGGCAGCTGCGGCCATTTGTGGGCGGAGTTGGAAATGGTGCAGCAGAGGAAGGTTGGCACTGGGATTTAAACCCAGACACGGCAGTCATGCAGGGTCTTTTTGGGACCACGTGGCTTGGGCAGAGACGAACCATGGACTTCTATTTCTTTTCTGAGATATGGTATACCCCAGACTGGGCAGGGGGAAGGAAGGACTGCATTTGTGGGTATCCTACAGGACTTTGGGCTCTCAATGAAGACATTAAGTTATTACTCTTAAATTTGTCTAACTCTTTAAATGAATAATCCCTTTCCTTTTCACCAATCTCTGGCATTGAGAGACGTCTTCCCTGGTGGCGGGCAAGGCGAACCTAGTATGGGGTAGGGGATCCCCGGAGCACAAGGGTGGGTTCATTCGGCAATAGTATATTGTGCACCTTCCCCTGACCCCCCGTCTGTTCTGTAACATCAGGATGATGCTCTAACCAACTGAGCTACCCAGCCAGTGCCTGCAACTTAATGTTTTCCATTTATTCTGATAATTTTGAGGGCCCTCCATGTTGGCACATATAGATGTATCTTTTTATAACTGCTGTAGGGTATTCCACTGTATGAATGTACAATTTGTTCATTCATCTCTTAACAAGACGTTTAGGTTATCTCCATGACTAGGCATACTACAGTGGAAATCCTTGTGCACAAGAACAGGGCTTCGTAATATTCTTGAAAAATTGCAGATCAAAGGCTTTGCACATTTTCAACCTGACTGGATATTGCCAGCTTACCCTCTGAAGGGGTCCTACCCATGGATAGTCCCATTATGGTTTATTAGGGTGCCTGTTTCCCCACATTGCTCGTGATATTTGGAATTGAGAGCTCTTAGTTTCCCAAAGGGCACAAAGTGGTCACTGGCGGTGGCTTTGCTGTCCTTTCCCCTGATTACCAGGGAGGGGAATGTGGTAGGCTGTGGCCAGGCCTCCCCTCCCCTCGCTCCCCTTGCCACGTTCCCCAGTTGAATGCAGATGGAGAACCCCGAGGACACTGGCGCAGGTGCTGATGTGGCAAGAGTTTCCAGGTCCTTCACTGTGGGCCTCAGAGCCCGGGGATGAGGTCGACTTCTGCTGAAAAGTAGAGCGTTTGCTTTTCACGTGGATTCTGGGTGCTCCTGGGGCTCAGCATCTACAAGGCGGTTCTGTGTTCCTCCATCCCGGGGCTCTTTTACTCAGAGGGCTGCTGAGACCACGGAACTAAGGGTGTCCCTATGAGAAAGCCAGCAGAGCAGTGGGGAGCCACTTCCTGTACCCTACTTATGATGGAGGCGTGGGGAGTGGTGGCTCAGAAGGCGGCGGCGGCTCTAGAGTCAAGGGGTCTGGCTCACATCCTGACTGTGTGACCTTAGGCCACTTGCAGAGCTTCTCTGTGACTCAGTGAGTTCTTTACCTGTCAACTCGAGATAAGGATAATGCCAGCCTCATCACATTCTTGGGGGGAGTGGGCAAGGTCATGCGTGCAAGGAACTTGGCCCAGTGCCTGGCACTCTGTCAACAGTCCCGGCATGCTTACCAATCCACGCTCTGAGATGGGGTTTGAGGACTGGGAGTGCCGTTTTTGTCAGAAGCGCCAGGGCCCAGCCCAGCGCCGGCGCTGCAGCGGGCGTGCCGTGAACGTTGGAAGAGTACCTGAGTTCCTGCCCATGGTTTGTGCTTCGGTGTGTGCAGGACTGCAGGCTGTGGTCGGACTTTTGAGTTTTTGCATATGATCCCACTTGTGCTCTTTAAACAGAGATGAGAGCTGTCGGTCCACCTGGACATTTTCAGTCCTGAAGTTTCTAGTCACCAAGCATGAACTTGAAGCCAGGATATCTCTTCTGCTTATTTTCGCAGTGATTTTAAGAAATTCATTCTTCCCATTTTCCCTCTTCCTGAGAGGGTTTTCGCCTGTTCTTGGTCTTTCTTATAGCTCCCCCTCTTTGGCGGCTCTGACATACCCAAGTATTTGGAGGTTGCACTTGAGCTTGTCTCTAAGTTCCAGAGCATGCATATGCTCCTTCATGACCTCAGACACACTGAAGGGTCAGTGCTAAGTCAGAATTTGGAACAGGGTCCTGAGAATTCCGAATATATTACAGTTCTGCTGCAAGGTCAGATGGCTCGTCTCAGTCTGTTTTGCCTCTAGAGGAGCAATTTTCAACCTTTTAAAAAATTTCATGGCACATGTAATCTAATTACTAAACTTCTGTGGCACTTCAAAAATGTATCATATTTTTGCCAACCTGACAAAAAATAGGTGTAATTTTGATTCATGCGCACCAAATGACTATTCTGTTGGCTGTCATCATCTTTTTTCTTTGGCAGTCTCAGGGAAAGGAGGTCAGTGCCCCTAAGTAGTTGGGTGTTGCATGTTTTAAAAGTTCCTGTGGCACACTGTTCGAAATCACTGCTCTAGAGAGTACGTTTTTCCATCCTAACGTTTGTGTGGAAGTGGGCATACGCACCTTGCAGGGCCATCATGCAGACTAAGTGACCGGCAATTTTCCACTAAGTTGTTTTTGCTCTGGCTTCAAGGGAGTGAACAGCTTGCTTTTGGGAGGTTCATAAGTGTCCAGGGGTCTCTGGAGCATCTCCTCTTAAACAAGCTCCTAGGAAGAACGGAAGAGCCTCAAAGATATTGAAATAGAAGGGCCCTTTCTCTAAGTACCTTTAGAGGCAGACATACTGACTGTTTTGGTTCCCTTTTCTGTTTAAATAATTCATTTATTTGAGCGATGGAGAATGAGAGCAGAATGGAAAGAACTTGAAATCTCTCTGGACTCGAGTTATTTTTGTACATAGGGTGCCCTAAAAAGGCCGTTGAGTGGATTTAGACAGAAGGGGTTGGAGAACAAAGCGGAAGGTAAAAGGCTGGCTTTGTAAAATAAATAAATAACAATGCCACCTGGAAAGAGTAACTTGAGCGGGGATAGGGAAATAAGGTGGTAAAGACTAAACCAAAAGAAAGCATCATCCAAACAAAAGAGAAGTACGGAGTGCAAAGTTGTAAATGTTAATGGGGAACAAAGCCCAGTGGTGGACCGATAGTCGGTGGGAACGGAGGGCGAGGAAGTGCCAGACCCTAAGGACGATGGATTTAAATCCCACAACGTTCGAATTTTACTCACTGTCCACTTGCATTGCCTGAGATTTGGGAATGAGCATGTTTGTGTGCTTGTGTTTATCTCTATACGTGTAGGTGGACACGGCCCTGTGTGTACGTGTGTATGTGTGCATGTATCCACTCTGCTAGCTGTGGTCCTAGGAAGATACTCAACATTGCACATGGGAGGTCTTTATACTATATCTGCTTACCATCTATTTTAGAATAATCCATGGAGGATGATGTCGCTGGCTCTTTAGAACAATTATTTATTGCTCACCTATAAGGCACTGTGGCAGGCACTGTTGGATGTACAGTTTCCCCCTGACTTTCAGTAATTAAACGTTCGGCAGGAGAGGGGAACCGTGCAGATAGGTCTGGGTAAGGCATTGGGTAGCAATGTGGCACAGACCGAATGCTGCCCGAGGTCAGAGGAAGACCATTCTCTGTCAGGCCACGGTGGGTCAGCAAGGGCATGAAGGAGGGCCCTGACGTGAGCTCGGAGGAGAGGGTGGCGTTGGGCTGGAATTCCATGCTGGCACGGCAGAGTCCCAGAGGTGGGAGAGGATGCATGTACTTGGGGAAGAATGCAGTTATGCTGGAGTTTCAAGGAGCAGTGGGGGATAAGGCTAGAGAGAGGGCGTAGTCTGCTAGAACCCTCCTCCTGCTACGGAGTGTCCAGTTGTTGGCCCTCACTGTGCCCCAGAAACTATGGGAAGTGCTTTACACACAGGATTGTGTTGAATCCTCTCAAGACTCCTGTGAAATCGGCCCTGTCACCATCCCTTCAGCCCGTAGGAGACTGACGTAAGGCTACTTGATGGGACACGGGTGAGAGCTAGGTGGTGGACTTTGGGCCCTCTGGCTCCATGGCCCATGCTTTCGTGGTTGGGGTGGTGATGAGGACCACAAATGCCAGTGAGAACTTGGCCTTATGGGGTTGGCATTGGGAAGCCTTTGCCTCGATCAAAGCTGCTCAGAGAGGCTGGGTTGGCCCTTTGGAGGTTGTCTTATGTCTGAGTGTATCCAGGGCCTGTCCTGGGTGGTCCCATGCGGGCTGGAGGGAGGGACCTGGATTTGGAGACCTTTCTGTGAGAGTTTCCCATGAATGGTAGAGCAGAGGCTGGGTTTGTAGATTAGAGTTAAGAAGTTGAACTGGGGAGGAAGTGGAGGCAGCCACGTACTGCTTATTCACATAGCCAGTGATTCCCAGACGTGGGTTTTTTGGGCCCATAAAATCATGAAAAATACATAAACCCAAAAGGTTGGGCTCCTGATGTGGGGTCACCTACTTTGCTTTGATCAAATGAGAACAATGAAAAAAGTCACTGTTTATTATATCACCACCATTTTCTAAAAGAAATCGTGTTTTAATATAAAAATGTGGACGTGGCTCATCCTGGGAACAAAGGATGGCTTTTTAAATCAAGTAAGTGTAGTTCTAAGAAGAGTTCTTAGCAGTGGCTTCTTCAGATTCTCATTTTGCCGCTGCCCAGCAGACCCTTTTCTGTGGACCATGGTGTTCTGGAAATGCTCGTCTGGGAACCGCTGGGTAGGGGCCGGCCTGGCCCCAGGTGCGAGACGGGAGCCTTGGGGCAGAGTCTGGGGCAGTATGAGGATGTAGGTACCTGGTGCTCAGGTCTATGGATATTTAGGATTTTGGGGAAGGGTTTGCCAAGGCAGGGGGTCCCCACTACGTGCAGGGGGCCTGGGGAGGGCTCTGGTGAACATAGGAGCGTAGGTGGGAAGTGCCAGAGAGAGGAGCGAGAGCAGAGAAGCAGAAGGGGCAGACCTGCGTTTATGTCGCAGCTGCCAGCAGTGCGTTGGGAGGGGTCTCTACTCAGCCCTCATGAAAAGTCTTTGGGGGCAGAGGCACGGTTACTCCCATTTTATAGACGGGGACACCGAAGCCGCAGGTGTTCGATGTATCAAAGTCACCTGGCAACTGAGTGGCAGAGTTGGGGTTCGGATGGAGGTTGACACATTCTTTAATTTCTCCTCCTGGGTCCCTGACTCTCGGATGGCATCGACATGCTGTTTTGGATCCTTTCGACGACTCATTCTGTTTTGAGAAACGGCAGGGACGTGTTGAGGCACGTGTGTGTTTCCCTGTGGGACTGTGCGGTTGGTTGTCTTGTGACTGGTGACTGTTGCCCCTGGTTATATTCCTAGAGCACAGCCTCGCTGTTTGGCAGCTGGCAGAGGAGGCTGTATTGACATGCGGATTTCCTTCGCAGGAGAATCCTTTCTGGGGTGTGCACCAATTGCTGGCTCAGCTTCACGGTTTTATACATGGGTCTGGGGCGTGGAGTCTATGCACCTTACATGAAGGTAGTGGCTGGGGCTCTTGTTTCTCCCCTGAGGAAATAATCAGTAACACAGGAAGAGGGAGAGAGGCCTCCCTGTTCCAGAGCATCCAAGATTCGAACCCTGGACCCTGCCGTCTCAGTCCAGGCTCTTCTCATCGCACATCTGTGGGGGCTTCGTCCTCTCATTGGCACAACTGCCCCCAGAGCGCTGCTCAGAATACTTATAATGGAATCTTTGAACAGCTGCCCAAGGACAGTTTTCAGATTTTCAGCCATTTTTCTCTTGTAAAGAGAAGCTCTGTCTGGCTACTTGGTTAATGGGTCCCAGGCTCTCCCAGGCCACTTACTTCCTCATTTTCAAGCATTATCCTTGGAGAAAATCCACCCTGTAGGAGCTTATGACTTAATGAGCCCAGTCAAAGTCAATATCAAGTTGTGGGCTGCAGCTTTGATCGTTGTGATGGGCGTTTTGGTTTCCACAGAGGGGGGCAGTGGGGAAAGGCTTGGCCCATGATTTATTCATCGCCCATGGCTCCCCCCAGAAGGCCCAGTGAGCGGACTGCCTGGGACCCAGCCTCAGCTCCAGGCTCTTCTCTCCGTACAGCACGTGGGGCTCCCAGGGCTTTGGTTCTGGAAGCGTTGCTCAGCCGGAAGGCAGCCAGGCGTTGGAAGCAGAGGTGCACGCCTTGAGTAAACCCCTTCCGGCTTTCAGAGCAGCCCGTGAGGCCCCTTCTCAGCAGACCGGCTGCTCCTGGGAGGAGGCATGTGAGGCCCACGTGCGCGTGCAGGGTTTCCAGAGAGACCCGCTGATAAAATATGCACCACAGTGACTCGGTACGCAGCCCTGGCTTGTTTGGTTTGAAAGTTTTAACAACACAGCGACCATTAGGATGCCCGCTTGTTCGCTCCTGGTTTCTTCCTTGGGGTTTTTGTTTTCATGAGGAGCGAGGAAGCCAGGCCTGATCCGGGAAGGAGCCTGCTGTGTGGGAGAGCCATGCTCCCTTGTGCGGCTGACAGTGATGAGGTCTCCCACCTGTTGGGCGCTTGCTCTGAGCACCCCCAACAGAGTTCTTAGTGCTGTGCTCTGTGCTCGCTTTAATGCTCTCACGATCTTCTAGGTGGGTCGAATTGTGTCCCCGCAAAAGACATGTTCAGGTCCTGGTACCAGTACTTGTGAACGTGACCTGATTTGGGAATGGGGTCTTTGCAAATGTGATAGGTTAAAATGAAGTCATCTTGCGTTAGAGTGGGTCCAGACGCCAATGGTTGGTGTCCTTAAGAGAGACGGCACACAGGCACATGCAGAAGAAGATGGCCACGTGAAGACAGGCAGAGACTGCAGTGGTGTAGGCACCAGCCAAGGAGCTCCAAGGATTGCCAGCAGCCGCCAGAAGCTAGAAGAGGCAAGGAAGCATTCTTCCCCAGAGCCTTGGTTTCAAACTTCCAGCCTCCAGAACTGCGAGAGAACAGATTTCTGTTGTTTTAAACCACCCAGTTTATTGAATTTGTTGAGCAGCCCTGAGAAACAATACAGTAAGGGGTTCCCTGGAAGGATTTCAGTTGTCCCATTTTACTGATGAGCAAAAACCAGGGCTCAGAAATGGTAAGCCTCCTGCCCCAGGTCGTTCAGCTTTTGCATGGAGACGGACGAATGAGGGGAGTGCAGGAGGTGCTGCCAAGGCCATGCTTTCCAGGCGGTGACTCTCAGGACACCTGGACGAGCAGTTAGGTCTCAGGGGGATGTCATGCATTGAAGGGGTGGTAGATCTGCCTTAAATCCTGCCTGTAGCCCAAAGTTTCTCTGTGTGTGACTCTGAGGGAACTTTTCCTGAGGCGACACAGGTATGTTCTGAACAGGGGTCTAAGTACTGGGTGGAGGGGTCCTGGCACCTGTGACGTGACATCTGTGTTCAGGGAGGCTTACAGGTAATCAGGGACCAAGTCTCCTTCTACAGAGGTTAAACCGCTTGCCCAAAGCCTGTGTAAAGTTGGAAAAAGGAAGGGAGATAAGAAAAGGGTGCCATTTCTACCTCTTTCCAGCTGTATTCTTATCTCCATGTGAACTGCCACTCCCCCACTCCTGTTCTCAGCTTGGGGAGAGAAGTAGTCAGAGGTTGTGTGTTGGAAAGACATATTTTAAGTGCATTGGGACACCAGTGAAGGTTTTTATTGGGAGTTCCATGGCTTGTTGGACACTGTTATGGGCTGAATTGTTGTCCTTTTAAATTCAAATGTTGAAACTTTAACGCTGATATCTCAGAATAATATATTAAAGAAATTAGCCTTTTGTGATACAAGTTGCAGATATATTTTCTCACTTTGGTTAGATTTGTTAATCCTGTCTTTCTAGATGAAAAAATGACAGATTTTCATGTTCCACTTAGGCCTTCCTCACTCCAAATTACATATTAAAAAACTTGCATTTTTGCCTTTTGATTTATTTGTCACATTTAAATTTTTCCTCCATCTGGAATTTATTTCATGTCATATGAGTCAGGAATCCAACTTAATTTTTTTTCCAGGTGGCTACTTAATTTGTTCCAATCATTTATTGAATAATCCTTTCCTGCCCACTGACTTGACCTGCATTAGGTTTTAATTGCTGTGTAAACAATATTGTTACTAACTTAGAGTCCCGACACTGCACACATATATTATTTCGCAGTTTCTGTGGGGTCAGGAGCCTGGGCACGGAAAACACATTGGAGATTATACTCACATTGATGAATGTTACTTTCTGGCCGCACCACTGCCTCTTCCTCGGGTCCTCTGCAAGGCTCCCATCAGGTGTCAGCTGGAGCTGCAGTCTCACCTGAGGCTGGATTGGGGAAGGATCCGTTTCCAGCCCCACGTGGCTGTAGCAGCACTCACTTCCTTGCAGGCAGCTGGATTGAGGCCTCACTTTCTCGCTGGCTGTCGACTGGAGGCCAGTCTTAGTTTCTTGTCCTGTGGGTCCCCAACATGGTCTTTGCTTCATCAAGTCAGCATGAGAAAGGGGCCCTGTGGTCTTCTTTAGCACAGTTGCATGCATCCCGTCACTTCTGCCGTGTTCTGTTGACTAGCAGCTAGTCACAGGTCCTGTCCACATTCCAGGGGAGATGATTAGACAACAGCATGACACTGGGACAGGGAGACTGTCAGGGCCTTCTTAAGGATGTGTCTGTCACCTTATCGTTATTATACTTTAAATGTCCATGTACATTTGGGCCCATTTCTGTAAGGGGTGAGTACAGGAAGAGAAGCTTGCTCACAGACGTGAGGAGGTGCCACGGAGCCGCGCTCATCTTTCCCGACTCCGTCGTGTTGGGGCCTAACCTTGGCCAGTTGTGGACCCCACTTGTCAGAGATCCTTTGGCAGCTGCTTTCATTCCGCGGATGAACGTGATGCAAAGGCTGTCTGCTGCCCTCATGTCCATGCTTTGTGTCTCCAGAGATACGAAGGCAGAGATAACCTAGCACCTGCTTGGGTGTGATGAAAGTTTGCAGTCTCGCTTGCATGCATTTGGTCCTGGACTTTTGTGCTTTATTAGAGATTATGCTCATACTGATGAACATTACTTTCTGGCTGCACCACTGCCTCTAGATGAAATCAAGTGTGTTATTGCAACTTGAAATGTTATCCTAGTGGAACACGGTAGTGGGATCAGCTACGGGGTGTTGGAGATGCTCGTGGGTCAGTCCCAGTCCTCGTCCCTGGAGAACAAGAGCATGCAGCACCGGCCTCTGGAAGAAGGGTGGACATTCTAGCAGCTGTGTTCTCGCCACTTTTGTTTTTCCCACACTCCTTTAAGTCAATTTTGTAACCTATAGTTCGTGTCCAAAAAAAAAAACCCACCCTGAAACAAAGCTAAAGAAAACCCCCACTCCTTTTCCCCAAAATCAGTGTGGATTGATAAATAGAGGATTTGAGCAATAACTAAACAATGATAGGCTAAAGAAAGTTAATAAAACCCCCCAGCAATAATAAGCAGTATGTGAGCTGGTCGTGATACGGTATAATCTCTGGCACTGAGCTTGGTAGGATTTACAGGGAGTCGATAGAGCTCTGGTTCTTGATGGATGGAGGTGGGGTGGAACCTCCAGGTGGGCTGGGACAAAGAGCTGGCCTGGAGGAGGAGGGAACAGTAGGGGATTTTTGAAGAAGTGGAAGGATATGAGATGAAAACAGAATTTTAGTGTTGTTTGGATGTGCTGATGGTGGTAGAGACTTCTCACAGCAACCGAGTAACGAATTGAGTCAGGAGAGGGAGAATGGCCATTCAGAAGATGCTTTTCCTTGGCAGGGCTGGAGAATCAGTTGCTGCAGAGAGGGCCTTTTTGATATCAGGTAGGAGGAGAGGGACTGGTGTGGAGTGGGCGAACTTGTGTGTCCTTCTGCTAGCTGCGTCATGGCCCCAGATGACTGCCTGAGTAGCAGCCAAGTCACGTGAATTCCAGCCTGGAGGAAGGAGGGAGACACTAAGCAAGATAAGCTCCCTCTTTTGATTGAGGTGATGTTAGCAATAAACCTGCCAGGTAATTCTTTAAACGTGTTGCTAGTGAGTTGTATCATGGTAGCATTTGAACTAGAAAGTGTGCCCAAGGGGATCTTTATATCCCTTAGTAATTAAGGAAAGCAGAGTTGTAGGGGTTAGTTCTTTGGATCCAGCTTTCCCAGACACACAGAAGGTCAGCATTCAGCAGGGAAAAGGAAGGGTGGTGGAGATGACTTGGGACTTGGGTGGTAGGGCTGGAAAAGTTTCTTCCCAAAGATAGAGGCCCTAGGAGGGATATTTACTAGAAACACTGACGGACCAATTGGAATAGAAGATGTTAATGTGTCTTGTCCCCTTCCAGCCATGCTCTTACACTCTTGTCTCCATAGAACTGCCACTCCTGCCACTCCTGCCACTCCTGTTCACAGCCAGGGAGAGTAGTCAGGGGTCATGCGACTATAGTCACTGTGCTGTTCGTTTCATCCCCAGGATTTATTTTACCGTTTCACTCACCCTTAACCCACTGCCTCTGGCAACCACGGATCTGTTCTCTGTACCTAGGAGTTTCTGTGTTGTTTGTTTTGTTTTTAGACTAAACATGTAAGTGAAATCATAGGTTATTTGTCTTTCTCTGTCTGACTTATATCAGTTAGCGTAATGTCCTCAAGGTCCATCCATGCTGTCACAAATGGAAGGATTTCCTTCTTTTTTAAAGGCCGAATAATATTCCTGTGTGTGTGTGTGTGTGTGTGTGTGTGTGTTTGTGTTTGTGTATCTCACAGTTTCTTGATCCATTCATCAGTCGGGACACTCCCATGTCTCGGCTGTTGTGAATAATGCTGCAGTGAAAGTGAGGGTGCAGATAATTTTTCATGTTGGTGAGCTTTCAGTGAGTATTGAAACCATGAGTCTCAGAGCTTCTGGTCCATTCGTTTTAGATTGTTGCTGTTCCGTTGCCTCCTTCGAAGGCGTTGGGATAAGCCAAGTCCAACTGAGTCAAGTTAGTTCAAATTCTTCCCTGTGTACCATGCTTGAAAGAATTTTTAAGATACGCCAGACCTTGTAGGTCTGTGACAAGAAATGTGGCAGTCGGTGTCCTGCCTGGGACAAGGTTCTTGAGCCAGTGGCTGGGAGGGATCTCCTGGTCTCTAGATTTCAGTCTAGTTCTCAACTATTTTACAAAAACATCCTCTTCCTTTCTGATTAGACAACTTTTTTTTTTTAAATCAGTGTAGCGCTTTATCAGGATTGTGAGAGGAAGGCGCTGTATCCCTTCTCTAGAAATATCTAAGCTCAGTTTAAATGTTCTTGTTTTTAATGTAACAAGGTGATGGAAATTTTTAAGAAATGGAGCCTTTTAATTGAGCCTTCAATTTCCATTGAGGTATTTTTGAAAGATTTATAACTGTGTTTAGTAGCTCTCTAATGATACCTTCAATTTGCATGATACTGATCATCCAGGCAATTCAAGTAACTTACCGCTATATGTTCACTACCTGGTGGCAGATACTACCCCCATTTCATTGCTCAGGAAATTGAGGCTTCTTATAGAGAAGTACATGACCCCTAGAAAGTCAAATCAGAGAAGAATTGCCAAGATTTCCTGGCACCCCCTCTTTCCTTTCCCCCCTTCACTTTATCAGGATGGGCATGATTTCATTAGGGAGCGAATCTGCCAGTGAGTGATGAGTTGGTTTGAGTCAGTCCTTTTGGAAATGGCATTACTCCTTCTTCCCTCTCCCTTGCCCTCCCCACCCCCCATGCACAGTAGAAATTCTGACTCACTTAGCTCCCCCACTGTGAAGGTTAAGGAGTGAATGTGAACTCCGTTAAACAGTTTGGGAGAAATGGTATTTTATTAATGATAAACTTGGGTTCTGCTACTAGGTTTCATGAGGGCACTTTCCAGTTTCCTGAATGTGGATGACACGGGCGCTGATAAGCCTCAGTCAGTCTGCTTTTCTGTCTGATCTGGCCAAGGACTCTTAGAATATTCCCCCACAAACCAGATGTTTTGAAATAACTTGTTACCAAACCAGAATAATTAAATAATTTGTATTGTTAAAACATTAGTAATAGACATTTATAAGAGATTTCGTTTGAAGGAAGCAGTTATTGTTACCACTCTAATGTTTTGAGTTGAGCCAAGAACAAGAACATTCAATATGCTAATTTCTTGGCATTTAGGCAAATGGACAAATTTGGTTGGTCCTTTTGAAGTAGTCCTGGGAATCTTCCCTACCCTAACCATGTGGCGTTAGGAAGCTTTTCATGGGGACTTCTCAGGCCACTGCTGACCCCCGGGGGAGTCAGGGCATTATTATTTGGGTTTTGGTTTTCATATTGGTTGGGAAAGAAAAGCATTCTAGATAGTCTTTCTCTCCAGGGCCCATGGGCCACTCAGAACTGGGACTGGGTTCTTTCCAGTTTCCTGCCCTCCGTGCTCACAGCCACATCTCGGGGAAACACAGGAGGCAGTTGGAAGGCAGAGTCAGGAGAGAGGATTTTACAGTGAGCGTGAGGACTCTGTAGGCACAGTGACTTTGGACCAGACCCAAGCTCTGCGTGTCTCAGCTGCGTGCCGTTGGGCATGTCACCGAACCTCTCTGATGTCAAGGTCCTTCATCTGCAAAATGGAGGCAGTAACTACCTCAGTGGATTGGTGAGAAGACCAAATGGGATAACATATGTAAAAAAGGGGTGACTTAGGCTAGCACTGGTAGGCTCTTAGTATTGTTAAGAACAGAATGTATCTTGTGGAGACCTGAGGTCCTTGTTGGCAGTTGCATATCCTGTTGAAAGGTTTGTTTTCACATCCTCATGTTTTTTAAGAGTACACTTGCAGTTTGCCAAAGCTATGAAGGGCACAAACGGCCCCTGGGCAAGAGGCCTTGGAAATCCGAGGGCACGTGGGACCTCTCACGCCCTGGCATGAGCTGTGAGCAGGAGCTGGCGGCAGCCCTGCTCAGCACAGGCTGTGAACGCGGTGTTTGGGGGGATGCTTGAGGCACACTTTGGTTGCATGTCAGAAAAGCTGCATTTTTCACTCTTGGTTCTTCCATCAAAAGCTAAAGAAAGGCCACTTCTTGCTTGGCCCTGTGGCTTGGGAATTGGAACTCGGTGGTCCTTCTGTCATCAGTTTTATTTCCTCAACTGCTCTGGGTTGCAATAATTAGTCCCACATTCAGGGCCTCCTCTGCCAACTCTTTGAAGACATGGACCATATCTGTCCTATGTTGGGCATATTGGCTTAAATGAAATACTTTAGTGAAATGAACTTTACCTGTGCCTTTTAACTTTTTTGGTAACGTGGCTACTAGAAACATTTATATTATATACGTATGTGGTTTGGATGACACTTCTGTTAGACAGTGCTGGTTACAGGTCTCTCTCCCTTTATCCATGCAAGAAACTGCATGGACCTGCCCGGATTTTATGGCTGGGTGGAAGGTTGGGGGCAGAGGTGGGCGTGAGGTACTCTGAAGTAAACTTACTTGACTAATGCTTAGACCCCTGTAGTGGGGTGTAGTGAGTTGAATGGTAATCCTCGTCCCCAAAGATGTGTCTGTCCAGAACCTTGGAATGTGATCTTATTTAGAAAAAGGGTCTTTGCAGATGTAATTAAGGGCTTTGAGATGATATCATCCTGGCTTATTCAGGTGGGCCTTAGGTCAGTCTAGTGACAGCTGTCCTCATAAGAACAGGAGGAACCATCGAGAAGGCTGTGTGAAGACAGAGAGTGGAGTGATGCATCCTGAAGCCAAGGAACCCCTAGGATTGCTGGCAGCCACCAGAAACTGGGAGGGAGGCGTGGAATCAATTCTCCCTGGGGGCCTCCAGAAGGAGTCCCCCTACCATATGTTGACTTTGGACTTTTGTCCTCCAGAATTGTGAGAGAATGAACTTCTGTTGTTGAAAGCTGCCCAGTTTGTGGTTGTTCGGCAGCCCTAGGGAACTAGTACATTTAACCAAGAGTTCATTGCTTTAGCACGCAAAAGCCTGCAGGAATGGGGAGGGGCCCCTACTCCTGGTTCCTTCGTCCCAGGCTGGTCACGTGCCCCGCTTGGTACATGGGCAAAGCAAGGGAATAACTTGCAGGAGTTGTCACATGCTGCTCTTCTTGTTTTCACCCTGAAAGTGATATGTGTCACTTTTGCCCACATCCTGTTGGCAGAACTAGTCATGTGGCCCTGCCTGGCCTGGGAAATGGGGGCACTGGGGGCGGTACAGATGGAATGTCAGGTGGGTACCCGGGGGACAGCTGTTGGTCATGAGTTCACTGAGGCCATTTAAAAGGCATGACTAACGTTGAGCCCATGTACTTGATAAGAAAGTGAGGGCCTGACCTTCTTTCTCAGAGTCAGGGGCTATACTTCCTCTCTCATACCGGGCTCTTTTCCTCCCCCTTTCTCAGCACTCAGCAAGTGTTGGTTGAGTTGAATGAATAAAGCATTTAAAATCTATTCCGATTTTTTGGTCTGATTGACAGCGCTTCTTAGAATAATCTTGCCGATAGAGTTGTCTGCTTGGAGAGCGCTTGTGCCTCGTATGGTGGAAGTGGGTCAAACCCAGCTCTGACAAATTACTGTATTTTGTTAGCAAGAAAATAACAAAGCTATTGCATTTTTAAGGGATCCTTTTCTTAAAAACCTTCTCATAGGAAAACCACTCTATGGGCACAATGGCAAAATTTGGTGCATGTTAGGTAGTAATTATGGCATGGGGTTTATTTAAGAGTTAGGCAACCTAAGCCCGAATCCTGGTCCCTCTGCTGGCTCCCTGTGTGATCTTGAACTAAATACTTAGTTTTCCCAAGCCTGTTTCCTCATCTGTAAAATACCTAGCTCTCAGGGTTGTTTTCAGCAAGGATTTTATTGATAGCTGTATTAAATTGTCAGGGCTGCCGTAACAAATCACCATCAACCAGGTGGTTTAAAACAACAGGAATTTATTGTTTCATGGATCTGGAGACTAGAAGTCCAAATTAACATGTGATAAGGGTTGTTTGCTTCTGGAGACCCTGAGGGTGAGTCTCCTCCATGCCTCTCTCCTAGCCTCCAGTGGCTGCAGGCAGTCCTTGGCGTCCTTGGCGTCCTTGGCGTCCTTGGCTTGCAGGCGCATCACTCCCATCTCTGCCTCCATCCTTGTTTGGCCTTCTTCCCTGAGTCTGCATGCATTGGAGTTCTCTCTTACAGGGTACCATCACCGGATTCGGATCCACTCTGATCCAGTATGACCTCTTAACTTCACCACCTCTGCAAAGACCTTCTTTCCAAATAAGGTCATGTTCACAGGTACTGGAGCTTAGAACTTGAACGTATCTATTTAGGGGACAGAATTCTACCCATGTGCCAGACCTTCAATAAAGAAGAGTTTCCATTACTCTTCTGAGTATTTGGGAAAACCTACATGGAACATTCTAACTGAATTTTTCTGTGTGTTCCGACCTTTGAGGTTATGGTGTTAATAAAACCAGAGCATTTCCTGTTGGTTTTTGGTGCTAGACAACTTTTTTTTTTGCAGTACGATGTTCTTCTAGGGTCTGTATGAGCTGCCGTGCATCCCAATTACAGAAGATGTTCTGTATTTGGCTTTTAAGTGACTTAGCCCCACGCTGTCATGGTTTCCTTCAGGCGCTTTTGTCTTGCTTAATGATGCAAAACAGAAAATGCACGCAAATGGTCCCAGAATGAGGCCTGTCCTTACTGCTTCCTTTGCCTCCGGGGGCCCCAAACTGCAGAAGCTTATTCCCTGCAAGGCAACTCTGGCTCTAAATCTCCCACCTCCATAGATTACATCCCACATTACACTCCAGCGTGGCAAAATTAATTGTGGCCAAGGCAGGCGAGACAGGAAAAACCTATAATGGTTTATCATATTTTGCAGGCTTTGTGAGGGTCATAAACTTAAGGCCTACAGGGATGGTATTTATTCCTTAGAATTCACAAATTCATCACCTTTCCTGTCTCTGAGGACAACGAGGTCTTCAAGATAACAGGGTCTGTGATTTTGAAGTAGAAAAGGGGTGACCCTAGAGATGTTCCCAGCATCCCAGACCGTAGAGCTGTCTGTCCCTCCCAAGCGTCTTTGGTTTCACGGCTGTTAATAGCTGAATTATTAATGCAGGTTTGCTGGCGGAGGGAGCTGCTCGTGACCATTGTCTGTCTCCTGACATCAGCTCTTTAATAGCTGCAGTTGTAGGAGTCAGATTTCATGTGGAGCAGTTCGTAAATATGAACTATGAGTTCAGAGTTGCGTGTGTCTGTCTGTGTGTGTGTGTGTGCTGGAAGGAGCTCATAGGAGCCTCTGACTAGATTTTGTGAATGCCACTTTGTGTCCGAAACCTCACAGTGCAGGAATTTACATTTTGGAATTGGATCTACCTTGGAGCTGCCTTAAAGAAGGAAATGTACCCATGGCCGACATCTGTTGGCCACACTGCACTCCCGTCAGCATGGAAGTGCCCCCGTCTCAATCTGTTTGGACAGCGGAGATGCGTATTCCAAGGGTTGAAATTCTCTGAAATGACAGGTTCTTCAAGATGGTAGCGAAGCCCTTTTGGCCACAGGCTCCCTGGTGGCCTTGTCAATAGGAATGCAAGTTTGATTTGGTGATAATTTATTTCCTTTCCTAAGTGAAAGTCCATGAATTGATTTTTAAAAATTACAGAACGGTGTAACTACCCCTTAGTAATCTTGTAGCCCGGCTTCAGACTTGCTGACAGTGACCCATAGAAACACATTCCCACGTCCACACAAACCTTCACTCGTGAATGGTTCACAGCAGAGTTACTGTTAGCCCCAAAGTGGAAACTACCCTGTGTCCCCCAGTGGATGAGTGATAAATAAATGTGTTATATACACACAATGGAATATTACTCACCCATAAAAAGGAGTGAAGTACTGATAAATGCTACAATGTGGCAGGATCTTGAAAACATGCTAAGTCAGCAGACACCAAAGTCCACGTTGTTGTGTGATGCTGCTTATAAAGACAGAAGGTAGGTTCGTGGTCGCCTAGGGTTGAGGCGGGGGTTTAGGAGGAAACGGAGAGTGACTGCTAATGGGTATGGGGTTTCCTTCTGGGGTGGTGAAATGCTCTAATATTGATTGTGGTGATGATTGCATAACTCTGAACATACCGGAAGTCATTGACTTGTAAACTTTAAGTGGGTCATTTGTGTGGTTGTGAATTATATCTCAATAAGACTGTTAAAATCACATTTACATTGCAAACTAGAACATTTACATACAGCTGAATCAAAACCCACTCTTTTCATGTCCAGTACATTCTGATTTTATTTAATGTGTTTCCTTCCATTTCTAGAAAAAGTTGGTGGGCGTGACCCACCAGATTGATTTCATACCCACGTTTTTATAGATTGTCCTCTCCATTGAAAAGAACGAGCCCCAGAGCATAAGAAGTGGATTCAAGTTTACGCAGTTTATTAGTGACTGAGCTGAGACTACAAACTGGTTAGTCTCAACGCCCATTCCACTGTGCCAGCCAAGAGGTTGGGTGTTCTTTTAAAAGACTGAGCGGAACTTGGGATTAAAAAAGGTCCTGGCAATGAATAGCCTCCTTGTGAGCACCTTTACCATGGGGTCTGCAGGGGTTAGGAAATCTCAGGACACGGAGAAGGGCTGGCTGCGTGTTTCTGTGCTGAGCACAGTGTTCCGTGCATGACACATGGCATGGCCCCAGCTCACACAGGAGGCTCCATTTGTTTATTTTCAGGCAAAGATGCTATTTTCTGAGCATTGTAAAGTAGAAACAGTAGAAATTCCTAGCTGCCAGGCTTCTGTCCCTTCTATGGAAAGTAAAATTTGAGGTAGGGGATAATAGAAAATGAGGAAATGAGGGAGAAAAGAGGAGCTGGGTTCCCCTACAGCTCTTGAATTAGCCAAAGTCGTAGCAAGTAATTGTGTCCTGAGTACATAGTCGGGGCCAGAGAAGCAAGGGAAGGAGGATTTTGCTGGGGTAAAGGATGGGGAAGGGGGTGGTGAGTGGAGGTCCTCAGAGGTCCTGGGTTAGTCTGGGTGCTCGGTGCCTTCCCCCCAGGGATCATTGCTGACAACTTAGGGGCTGATTCAGACCTGCTGCCTGCTCCCAAGTCTCTGAGTGACCATTTCATGGCCAGGGCTATTCCCCAAGTTTTACTCAACACTGGACCAAACAAACACTCTATGTCCTTAGTTAATTATTTGCATAAATATTTGCTTCTACCAGGCAGGACCATTTCCCATGTTAAAAAGGGCTGTCACGTGGATCTCAAAGTTTTCTTTTCCCTCTCCCATTATGAATTTAGTGCTGGTGACAGGGGCCCACCTCAGCGATGGAAAATCTGCTTAGTGAGGGTGTGAGCTGTTGGAGGAGCGGAGGTGCAGGGAGGGGTGACCTGTGCTGCCACAGGGCTGGCCTGCTGTGGGGATCCCAGGGCCCTGTGTACCTGGGAGGGAATTCTGCCTTTGGCTGGTTTTCATGACAACAGTGAGAATCCATTGTGTATGGATGGATTCACTGTGGGGTGGAGGTCTGTTTCTTGATCAGAATTGATTTCCTGCCTGGCCTGATCCAGAAGGCCAGGGGCAAGGAGCACACTAAGGGGAAGCAGCACATATACATAGTACTAAATAAAACAAAAACTGTTAATAATTTAGGGGTTAAAGTTTCACTCAACCTCTCCCAACATCCCAGCACAGAGGCAAAGAACTGCCGAGAATTGGTAGACCTGCCTCAAGACCTGGCTCCTTCCTTTGCTCCCCCTGTAACCTTGGGAATGTAGTGTCTTCCTTTCTAAGCCTCAGTTTCCTCATCTATCAAAAGAGTGTCATAATGCCCTCACCTCACGGGACCACAGACAGCTGAAATAAGGCAATACACACATAGCCGAACGGCCCTTGACAGGTGCTCACAAAATGATAGCTATTTTTATGATGTAGCACTCCACTTTATGATGGCGCCGTCATTTACTTCCTCGGTCCCCTCAGATGGAGGATGAGACGACTTTCAGCGGGTCACTCCTGCGAACAGAGCTGCAGTGAGCATCCTCGTGGGCGTCTCTGGGGGCTGTGCAAAGACCTGCTCTTGACCAGTGCTGCATCCTCAGGACACAGGGCTCACCCAACCCAGATACTGCTGTGCCCAGGGCTCTGATGAGCGAGCAGGACACCATCATCGCTGGTTCCAGACCCGGACCACTGCTGACTAAACCAGAAGGGGGCCACTGGTCCCAGATGGGGTGACGTGCATGGTATGGTCAGAGAAGACAAATAGGCGTCCCACACTCCTACCTCGGGGTCTTTAGAATTAGGGCACAGGCTGGCCAGTGAGCCAGGGAAGCTGAACTGGAAAAGCTTAGGGGACTCCTGGGACTGCGAAGACCTGGCCACAAGGCCTTACGGAAACAGTGGGTAGGACAGGGATACAGTGGGTATGCAAAGAGAAGCTGACCACACGTAGAAGGGGCAACCACACAGGGTGAAGACAGATGGGGAGCCTCTCAGTTCTGGAGAGGCTCCTGGCTCCAGTCTGGCCCCCGAGGAGTAGCCCTGCTTTAACGTCCTTTAAAGGTAATCTGGCTGATTCATCAGAGGGGAATTCCTTCAAGGATCCTTTAAGGTCACCTGTGCCACAAAGCCTTCCACAACCCAACCAATGGAAGGACACATCCCTTCCACTACGCTCACAGTACTTCCCTGCACCTCTCCTATAACACGTAGATCTCGCACACTCAGTCCTAGGCTGCACCCAGTTAGCTGCCTTCACACTTGTGCCCTGCACAGGACTTTGTACACAATCCATCAGTGTTTCACAGCTGTGAGCTCCCTAAAAGCAGGGCACACCTCACCCCCATCCCCATCATATATCCAGGGCTTTACAGAGTCGGGTACAGAGTGGGTCCTCATTAAATGTGTCCTGAACCAATGACTGACACGGGGCTCCTGTGAGCGAGCGCATCTGCCTGAACTACTCTCCCAGGGCTCATCCCAACGAGCGCGTTTCAAAGTGGAGGTGACCAGGCCGAAGGATAATTTATCTCCCTAAAGACGCTAAGTGTCAGTTAAACTGCTGTATTTAATAGGGCCTGACTTCGATGGGCCATTCTGAACAAAAGCAATAACTGCTCCAGTAATGAGCCTACTTTAAATTGCTATGACTATTACTACACCGAGTCCAAAGGATTCCTTGAACCATCAGACCAAGGCTCCAATTAGGGATCTGCCACCTTGACACACCACAGGCGCTGGACTCACATCTTTGACCTCCCTGGAACCACCGAGGATATTTTCCAAAAGCATCCAGCATAACCCTCTCCAGAGGTTCACTGTAGCATTGGTTTTTTGTTTTGATGGGCCTGCCCAACAGGCTCTAAGTGATTTCATGTATCAGGCCTGACAAAGAGAGAATATGTTATGGCTGAGGCCTCAGAGAACCAATCTAGTATTAAGTGTGTTCATTTTATTTCTTGGATGCAACCAATACTTACTAGCCCCTGGGAACGTTTGGAAGCATCAAAGAAGAGGGAGGGAGGGAAAGGCCTTTATCTGCCAGGATAGACCATAATGTCTAACAGAGAAGTTGAACAAAAGGCACCCCATACTGAAACTGGGTGACAAAGGAATATGCACCACTGAAAACCAGCTCTCCAGTTCAAAAGGGAGCGGAAAACACCTCCTCGGACTCAGCAATTCTGGGCACAGAGGAAGGCGGAAGTGAGAGACAGAAGCGGGTCCACTCCTACACACCATGTGGCTGCCTCCCTCCAGCGAACATCCTTGGGGTCACCTGGGTGAGTCAACTCCCTGCTGAGAAGGCCTGCAAATCGGAAAGGGCACCACAGGTCCGGGGCCTGGGGCCACCGTGTCCTCCCCAAACCACACCTTCACCATGCATCCGATGATCACTGAAGAGAACACAGTGGTAAAAACATGAGGTCCAGTGTCAGAAGGCCCTGAACTCAGGTCCTGGCCCCACTACTTTGTAGCTATGAATTCTGAGCAAGTTACATGCCTGTCAGAGCCTCAGCTTCCTAATCTGTCAAATGGGGGTGAGAAAAGTTGCTACATCATTTAGTTGCTACGTAGCAACTAAAAGGAATAGACGAGGTCTTCCCATACCAGCGTGGATAGATCTCCCAAGGAATTGAGAGTGGGAAAGGGGAAGTGGCAGGTGATATATGCCCCCGAGTTTATTTCAGAACTACACAGAATGGACTGTCTGTCCGTCTCTGTATCTGGTATATATATAGTGTTGTACGTACATAGTTACCTATGAAATACACACAGTTGAATTATGTGTATGTGGTAAAAGCAAACCTGGGAAGAAGAGACACACCAGGACTGTAGTTCCTCTGGGGAAAGTGCGATGGGCAGGAGGGTGCTTGGAAACATCCGTCTCAGTGGTATTTTATTCTTTAAAACACATATGAACTGTTGCAAAATACTTGTTTTGAGGACCAGTAAAAATCTGTGCATTTACATGCAATCTGTCTTCTGTCCTGTTAGCAGTTAGCAGAGTATTCTGATTTGACTTTTATTATACAATTCTCATGACCTTCTTTTACTAAAGATCTTCCCACATAACAGACTATATAAAATTGGCAAAATATTAATGTTTGTGAATTTGGGGGTCTGGGTATATGAGGGTCTGTTGTATTAACATTTGTACTTTACACACTCGAAATATGTCATGTTGTTAAAAAGTGTGTTTGCAGAATGAGCGACGATGTGAGTGTCGGGAACTCAGTTTGTGGGGAGGACTGTCCTCAAAGCTGCAAGGAGCAAGGAAGATGGAATCCAGGTTAGACCAGGCAGTGGATCTCCCAGCCATTGGCGTTTGGAGGCAGGAGCTCCGGAGACATGCAGTGGAGTCGGTGACATGACCTGTCCTCAGCACGAAGAGTGACAGCAGGGCTGTCAAGGTCCCTGAGGTTGGATGGGAGGCTGCTGCCATGGTCCAGGCGAGACTTTGGAGGGAAGGGCTGGGGGATGAGTCAGCCTGAGGCGAGGCAGCAGGACCTGGTGAGGGCGTGATCACATTCCCTGGAGCCCTTGCCATGTGAATGTTGGCTGTGGAAGTGGTAGAACTGGTTTACCCAGACCTGAGGGCTGGCTGTTGTAGCCGGTCACTGGTACCTTGTAATCAGGAAGCTGCCTGGAAAAGCAGCTCGTGGTTGGAAAGAGAGCTTGGAGGGGGCAAAAATGACTCTGAGGAGCAGGTGGTGGTCTCCCAGAGTCAGACCAGGCAGGTGTAAGTGCGCAACGTTTTGTGATTCGAGTGTCCTGTAGATATGTTTGAAATGTAAAGCAGCTGTTACATGGCCAAGTCGCACATTAAGGTGCCACTTAGTACAGAGAGATTCTGTGGGGGAATTAGCTAAATAATGAGCTCCGTTTATGCGTCACTGTGTAGTTTCTTTATCAAAAAACGTCTTTGATGAAATACTGCCATATGCGACAACATGAATGGATCTTGAGAATATTATGAGAAGCAAAATAAATCAGACTGAAAAGTCAAGAGCCATATGATTTCACTCATACTGAGATACAAAACAGAAAGCAACAAATGACAAACAAGATAAACAGAACCTCATAGGCACAGACAACAGTGGTGGTTTCCAGCGGGAAGGGGTCGGAGGGAGGTCGCGAAGGGTAAGGGGGTCCCGTATGTGGTGACGGAAGGAGAGCGAACTTCGGGTGGTGAGCACGTGGTGCGAGGTGATGTATTAGAGAACTGTGCACTTGAAACCTGCATAACCAATGTCACTCTAGTAAGTGTAATGAAACTTTAAAAATGTCTTTGACTTTTTAGGGGCAACTGTCTCTTCAGAGTCAATGCTCGACCCGCGTTGACCCTGCGTCAGTTTGGTTCTGGGATGGTCTCCAGCCCCCCGCCACCGCCCTTAAAATTCTGAACAATAACATTTGTTACTCTTCTTACTGTGATTTGTGATTGAAGATAAAGTCAGTCAGAAAGACGAAAACAAAAGTCATCAGTCATGCTACCCTTCAAAATTGGCGTATTATCCTTCAGACATGTTACACGTGTGAGTGTATAGTTTTTAAACTTCATTCATTTTACACATGCTGAACATTTTTCTGTTCACTCAAGCATTTCTATTTCAGTTTATCCTCAGTCTTCTTTATCGCATCTCTGTTAGTCAGTATAATTTTTATTAGATTTATTTTCCGTAATCTACATTATGGAAATGGTAAGCTTTTATGTTATTTGTCTCCTAATTTAGGATATCTGTTCTAATAATAATTGATTTCTTGAGACCACACAGTGACCCTCTTAGGAGCCTGGCAGCTCACTGCTTTGTGCATGATGTCACTTTACCTGTGCCCTCCTCGTCTAGAGTAGCAAGGACTGTGTTGTTCTGCTACTGCCACTGCCCCGACTAGAGAGAAGTTTATGAGATCCTTTCAGAGGGCCCCTTTATACCCCCAGTTAGCGTCATCCTCTCCTGGTGCACTTTATTTTATTTTAGTTTTAATTTTCAGCTCTGGCTCTTTGTCTTAGCAGCCACCGAGGGTGCCATTGGGTCTTCCCGATCCAGGCATCAGCCCCTCCCAGACTGGGGAGGCCCCCCCAGAATCTCACCTGGCTTCAGGATGATGAGTCTCACTTCACACTAGGGGTCCCAGGAGGTCAGAAGTGTACCAGACGAATGAGTTTCAAACCATTTTTTAAGAAAGATTTTATTTATTTTTAAAGAGAGAGGAAGGGAGGGAGAGAAACATCAATGTGTGGTTGCCTCTCGCACGCTCCCCCATTGCGGGGAACGTGGCCGGCAACCCAGGCATGTGCCCTGACTAGGAATCAAACTGGTGATCCTTTGGTTCACAGGCCGACACTCAATCCACTGAGCCACACTAGCCAAGACTCAAACCGTTTTAATCTTGGCTTGCATAGATGAGTCAAGGGTCCCTACAGCACATCTACCCCATGGCTTCCTACTTTTCAGTAGAAAAGAATTAGAGAGGAACCACCATAGTAATGAGGTGGCGTTTACGCTACAGAAGCTCACAGTCATCCTTACATTTATTAATGTAAGGACAGCCACTTCCTATGTGACTGTGTCAGTTTTATTTATTGGCTTTCTGGTAGAGAGTAACCTTACATGTGATATTAGATTGCCATACACATTTTTATTAGGTAAAACCATACACATTTCCAATTAAGACAAAGCAGTGCAATTTCCTGAAGTTGAGATTCAGGTCATAACCTTAAGTGCTCAGGAATTCCAACTTTAATTAATCCACCAAGTTATTATTACTAAGAGGAAATGTCCTATCAATATTAGATGTGACGGGACAGCAATCTGGCTGTGACAAGTAAGTCATTCTTGTGATAGCCACGCGTGGTCTTAACTTATCTGGCTGGTCCAGGCAGCCTCTCCTATCAGAGCGAGCACGTGTCCCCTCTGGAAGTCAGCCACATTCTCTTCTAATACACTTTTTCTGTGTTAAGTGTAGGCGGCACTCAGGTTGTATGGAAGTTGTGTTGCTTTCCTTCCTCGTTAGCTGTGTTTTCTTAGCCTTGCTTTCCTGCTGAAGTGCACGTCCCTTCAGTCAGGAGGCCTGCGAGCTTTCCAAACTGAGTGGCATCAGAGAGATTTAGTTTTATGTAAAAAGAGTCCTGCCACATCCGGCTTCTTGGGAGGAAGTGGATGTTTTCAGGGTCCTTTCTCTTCTTGTCAAGAGTCACATTCCAGGGGAGAGCATCTCCTTAGTTCAGCTTAGACCGTGTGACTGCTCCCTTTGACTGGCGAGTGTAGGGCCCCTGATTATGGTCCTGTTACATCACAGCCATTGAGACAGAGGTGGTGCCAATAAGGCAGGAGGAGTGGATGCTGCGTAACTTAAACAAAAATCTGCCACCAGTGACCACTATAGCTGTGACTCGAAAACGGCCTGCTCAGCCCCTGGAAGTATGGGCTCTGGGACATTGGGGGATCTCCATTTGATATTCTCCTCTGTCCCCAGCAGATCTTTGAAATCCTTTTTCTGCCTAAATTGCATAGGTTGCAGAGCTATCAGAAATACAGCTAACTTACCCATTAGGATCTTAGTTTAGAGGGAAAAGCTTTGAATTTAGGAGGCACATAGATGGTTTAAAGTATTGGCTCTGCTTCTTACCAGCTGGATGAATCTGACTTTAACCAGCCTTGATTTTCTTGTGGGTACAATTGAGAGGGTGGGGCACCTCCCAGAGTTGTTTCAAGAATTAAACAGAACAGCCTTGGTGACAGCCTTGAGCTGTGTGCCCAGGGCGTAGGAGGCACCAAAGCAGTGTGTGGTGTTCTCTCCTTCCCCAAACAGTGCCCCAGCAAACATGAGGCCAGATGCCCCTCGGCAGATGCTGCAGCTCCTGGGGTTGGAGAGTATGAGTTTGAGAGCCACACAGATCTGGGTCCACTAGTCTCTGGTTATGTGACCTCGGCCAAGGTGTTTGTCCAAGCCCCAGTTTCCTCCTCTGTAAAGTTAGCACTGGTTCCTCCCACACTGGTTGTGTGGCTGTAGTGAAGGATCCTATAAAGATGCAGGTTTTGTGTCCTAGCCTGGTACCTGGCACACAGACAGTGCTGGCTCTGTTACACAGGGTGAAATCTGATGGGCTCCAGCCCGCAGACCCAGACCCCACTTCCCGTGCGTCTGCCCTGCTGTCCCTGCCTGGCGCCTGGTCTCCCTCCTGTAGAAGAAGCAGCTCTTCTTGCTCACGAGGGAGGAAGGGGCGGCTGTGACAGCATCACCTGCTCAAAGTTTGCAGCCCTTCCGGCCCACACTCGGGTCCGTCCAGCCTCAACGCCACGCTGTGGCTCTCTCTCAGTCTGCGGGGAGAATGTTAACAATTCTCATGCCAAGAGCTTTGGAAAAGTTCCACCTCCCCACCAGGCATTATTTATTTATGCTTTAATCTTCAGAGATGACCCCGAGTTGCTTGCAGCTCTCTTGAAAGCCCGGCATAAGTGGAAATAGTGCATGCTCCTGAAGTAATTAATGCACTTTCTGCTAGCGAGGGAACATGTAATATGCAGGAATGTGTGTCAGGACCCACCCTGCTAAATTTATACCCTGTAATTTGCAACGTTTGCTGGCACCGGATCCGCAGATTGGAGAGTCTAGCCTACCTGCTTTGCAATTATATCTGCTGGCTGCTGGTATTGCAGGATTGAGTAACTGGGAGATAGAGATCTCAATCATTTAAGTAAATTAGAACCGGCTCCTGGGACCCATCTGAGATCTGGTAGACCAGGCTGCTTCGTGATGTTTCCTCTGTACAAACTTGAGAGTC
Organism: Trachops cirrhosus; assembly: GCA_028533065.1. Classification (NCBI taxonomy): domain Eukaryota; kingdom Metazoa; phylum Chordata; class Mammalia; order Chiroptera; family Phyllostomidae; genus Trachops; species Trachops cirrhosus. The sequence continues at coordinate 17,298,756 of CM052543.1, read as the reverse complement.
TCTGATAAGGGCGAGGAAGGGAAGAGGCCAAGACACAAGTCTAGGCTTTCCTGGACTCCTGGGTGCGGGCAGACCGCAGGCCTGGGGATGGCATCTCTGCAGCAGTCTCCCCTTGGACAGGCCTCTGGAAAAGGAAAGCAGAACTGAGAGATCAGAAATGGTTTTATGGCCTGTTTTATGAGCTGCATCAGCCCTAATAATCAGCTCTGGGGAGATTCTTGTTCGTCTTTAAAAGTGGAAGTCACTTTGCAGCCTTTGTAAACCAGTGATTTTGTAAAATCCTCATAATTTTTTGTTGTGGGAAACCTGCAGAAGAATCATGTGGGCCGTCCTGCAGGCTTCTTGTTCTGTAGGGGCCGGGAGGAGGGTGTGAGACAGCTGGGTTTTCCCCTGGTTGTTTCTGTGGCCAGATGAAAGAACCCAGCAGGAGGTAAGATGAAGCGCAGCAGCCCCAGCCGTGGTAGAAGTCCCAGGCCCTCAATTACTCCATGCTACCTCAGGCAGACTGCTTTTTACCTCCCTGAGCCGCCCGCCTGTCCTCATTGGTGACGTGGAGCTAATGAATCCTTTGATTAAAGCTGTTACAAATATTAGATGTTTGTAAAGGCATCTGGCACTCAATAAATGGTGATTATCATCAGTGCATTTATATGTGGTTGGGGGAGCATGTTCTTTCTCAGTTTTAAACAAGCTTGGCTGTACAAAACAGGCAGAATTGGTAAGCAAATGGGTAGAGTCCTTTATTCTTTCAGAAAGCCACTTGCGTGTGTACCCAGAGGCCTGAAAATGCAGACCAGACTGGGTTGCTACTATGGATTGGAGTAGGCTTGTCGCCGAAGACAAGGCTTACTCATCCCAGCTTCGGGGCTCACTGAAGAGGGTGGGATTCTTATTTGGCCTCAGGACCTCCTCAAGTCTTAAAAAATATAAGGAGGAATTTATAATAGGGAGAGAGAGTAACTGAGATACCGAGATTCTTTCCCCTGGGAGTTGGTCGTGGTCAGGGACCAGAGCTTTAGATGCCCCTATTGAAGACTGAGTTTGTGAATGCACAGGTATTCGCAGGTACCATAATCCTGTGGGGTGAGGCAGAATGAGCATTCTGTACATGTGTGTGCATGGTGGATGCATGCACATGCCTGAATGTGTGTGTGCACATGCCTGGCACATGTATGGTACATGTGCATGTCATACGAGTGTGCATTTGTGCACACACGTGGCACATGCATATGGTGTGTGCCTGCATCTCCTTTATGGGCTGGTGCATTGCAACTGGGAAAGGCAAATGTTTAACTGCCTAAATAATAATAAGTTGTTCAAGAGAATGGAGGCCTTTGTGTTGTCTCCTGAGAAATGAACCGTCCTTATTCACCGTGTTTCTGCAGGAAGCTGCGGGGTGCGAGGAAGGAGTACTGCTTTGTTTTCCTTGTAGGCTCTCCAGCTGGGACTTCTATTTCTACTGGGGCCTTATTTTTAAAAACATGTTTTTAGAGCAGAATTACAACTGTGGAGATTATAGCAGTCTCTTACAACTCTGGTTACGAATATAGTTTGTGCAATGTTTTTATTTCTTTTAATTGGCCACCCTCTCACCTTAATTTTTCCGCAGGCGGGACCAGGCCAGATAGCTTCCTCCACTGTACTTTCTCCTGCGGCCTCCAGCACTCTGAGATCGAGGCGCCAGCGCACACCTCCCCTTTCAGCCTGGTTCCTGGGGCCTGGCGACATGGACTTTGTACTGTCGCGATGACCGACCTTTCCCCAGCTCCTCTCCGTGCCTGCTTCTACCTTTTTCTTCCTAGGCCTTTCCTGAAGAGTTCATTTCATTATCTTGGCATCATTTCCTAGGAAACCACCCCCCCCTTCTGCCCTGAGACTGACACTTTTTGTTTCACGAAATCAGATGCTTCCAAACAGCAGTCGAGGTCGGTGGGTTTGGGAGCGGTCAGCATTGGCAAGCCTGCAGGTGAATTCCACTTGCAGGATTTGGTCGGCTGTCCGTTACCTGGCTGAGAAGGAGGGCAAGGAAAGAGTACAGAAGGCAGTCCTGCACTATTTTCCCTTACATACCTGAAAAATTCGTCTCCTTCAGCACAGAGATGGATTTTCCCCCTGCCAAAGGTTTCTGTTGAAAGGGGTCGGGTGGATTTGGGAGGATGAAATGAAACTCTTCAGGAAAGAATGGATCTTCACCCCTGCTACAGTCTCGCCCGTGCGCCCCCTGCCCCCACGAGTTGGTTTGGTGCCATTCACTGTATTATTGATCTGCTTACAGAAAGTAGCAGAAATTGAATCCATGCAGAAAATGCCATGAGTCACTTCATCTCCTGCAATAGCTTCTTTATTATTATTGCAGAAAGGAGTGCATCAAAAGGCAGGTCTAGAAAAAGCCGCTTTTCAAAAAGATGGTTTTATTTGTCTTCTAAAGCTGTTATTTTCCAGAAATCTGTAACCCGTATCAGGAATTTTCCAGTTTTGCATACAGAGCCACTTATTACTCTCTGATTCTTGCTTTTTTTTTTCCTTCCCTCCTCTTCGGTTGTCAGTGGATTTTGCAGATTGGAAGGAAAGCGGTCAGAATTGTTTGTGCAGAGTGCCCGGGACTCCCTGGCCCCCAAACACCACCAGCGTAGGAGACTGAAGAATGCCATCCGTCCTGACGTGTCTGTGTTTGGGTTATCCCCGTGTGCAAATCTGCAGCCCAGTGCAGCTTCCTTGATTGTCCCTGTGAGGGTTGCCTGCCCCTTGCTCCGCGGTGCGGGCTGAAGCAATACAAGCAAAGTGCAGCATTAGCCGGAGCAAAACATATAACTAGGACAGTGGATCTGCTGCCAAAAAGACCATCTGCTGTTTTCCAAAGCCAGAGATTGATGGCTGGGTGTCTCCTCCTTCAGCAAATAGAGACTCGATATCTTTACTTACTTGAAGTTTCACCAGCCTTTTGTACTACTTCTTGTTCCAAGGGGGAACATATGTTGGAGTTAGTGAAGTAAGGCCCAACTCCTTGATTCCCAAATAGGTGCCTACGTTTTTTGAGTTGCTCCCGAGCCAGATTTCCTCACTGTTCCTTACCCCAGTGCCTTCTGGTGTAGGCCTGCCAGGGTAACGTAACCTGAAGCATTACTCACCTTACGACACTCCCCTTCTCAAAACTGATGTTGGTTTCTCACTGTGGGCAAAGTCAAGTCCAGGCTTTACAGGCTGGTCGTGCTTTTAGGGTGTCTTGTCACTGGCAGTGTTGTTCGTGGTCTGCATTGCTGTCTGAAATTGTGTTTTTTTGTGCTTGGTGTGCTTTCTTATTCTTGATTTTAATTAGTGAATTTAGATTGCCGTCTATAGTCTAAGGTTGGGAATTCTTCCTTCCATATTAACCAGAGGGTAGGAATTCTGAGTACTGTACCTCTGTTTAAGGATGGGAACTCCTGGGGATGCTGACATCGGGAAAAGTAAAACCGTGAATGGAAAAGGTGGGAGGCAAAAGCCCTGGTGCTTGGGGGCAGGAAACGGAATTCCATGCAGTGTTTAAATTCTCATTCTCCTTTATAGTTCTGACGTTTTGTTAATTTTGAAATACAGAAAGATCTGCTATGTATACATGGGCATACTCTCAGATGATTTTATTTGGCATATTTAGAGATAGAAATGCTGTTACTGCTGAGAAATGTTTTGAGCTTTCTTCTTCCTTGTTCTGTAAGAAATACTGAGGAACAGTGCCTGATTCATAGGAAAGTTTGGTAAAAACAAACATTTTCCTGAAATTATGTGCTTGCTAGCAGGGCCCCTGAGCCTCTTGGCAGCTTGCTTGAAGAAGGGGCTTCGAAGGGCTGATGGCTGTTTCTTTGGACTGTGCTTTTTACGTGTCTGTTCTCTGCACCTCCCGAGTCTGCAGCCCCTGAAGGAGTGTGTTTGTGGCTTTTCCTCTGTTGAGGTAGTGGGGGGTGCTGACAGTGGTTGTTACATGGAATCTTCTGCCCTCATGGACCCGTTTGCCTGACCCCCAGGCAGGAGCCATTAGGTGGCTGTCTTCCCCGTTTTCTGTGTTTCTACTAGGATCTGGAAGGCCCTGGAAGAGCGCTGTGCACCACAGTTTTAACAGGTCCTCAGTTGGTTCGTCCTTGTTCAGGCTTCCCTGGTGTGATCTCTGGGTCTGTGACTTGCTGCTGGACTAAGGGTCCTGGGCTGGGTCTTGGCCGGGTGAGTGTGGCCTGAGGTATTCCTTCCACACCTCCCCGCCTCCCTGCCTCTGGAGTCTGAGCTTGGCCTTTCTGTGTTTGCACCAAGTTTCCGAGTTTTCCTGGGGTGGGGGAGGTGTCAGGAGACGGAGTTGCTGTCCTCTGAAGTTTAAACAGAAGCTGTTTTGTTTTGTGGAGCACAGGAAGCTGACCTGGGAGAGAAGGCGAGAGACAGACAGACAGACAGTGGTGCGTGATGGGGATGCACCTCGTAGGGACAGAGAACACAAATGGGTGGCATTACCAACCTGGTCGTGAAGGAAAACGCCATTATGACAGCTCCACGTGGAATGACGGTCCCTGCTGGGCCAGACGAGTGGAGGTCGCTGGAAGGGTGCCTGAGACAGGTGTGGCCCGGCACCTGGTGCCCGCCCCCTGCTCTTAACACCAGAGACTCCCCATGGCTGGTGGTTTGCCTCCCCGCTCCTTGTTCTCCATCAGCGGGGTGGCCGCCTCGCTGGAGAGCTAAGATCAGCCTTCCTTTCCTGGAGCGGCGGGCCCTTCCCTAAACGCCTGAGCCGGGTGGTGGCGACTTGGCAGTGCCCTTTGAAGGTGCCATTGTAGCCAGGGAGAGAGAGAAAGCCGGGTCAGACTTCTCACTGGGTCTCGGCCAGAGGAACACGTTCAGTTGCCTAAAATTGGTGGGCTCGTCAAATGTGAATCATTCTGTATTGCTTCGATTTCCATATAATTTTCTGTAAACTTGACATTTTTCTTTTCGTCAAAGACAAACAAAAACCTTTTTCACTTCACAAAAGTGAGGGAACCCGCAAACGAACCCCATGGAAAAGTTCACTGAAGACCCCTGATAATCCCTGATGGGCTGGAAAAACCCCAGAGGAGCGTGGGGAGCGAGTCGAAGGTGACGAGAGATGGCACTGGCTGCTAGGAGGGGTGGTTCGGACTCATTTTGGAACGGGAGCGGGAGCAGCCACGCAGACTTTTCTGAGTGCTTCGTGGAGGCTGAGCTGCGGCCGAGATCTGTGGCTGGGGCCGCAGAGCCTGGGGCCGGCCCGAGGCGCTTGGTGCTTCCCAGGGCGTGGCTGAGGCCCTTTGGGGTGCCGGGGAAAAGGGCTGGGGCTGCTTTCATATTAGGGGAAAAGGAGCATATCCATTAAAAATATATGCTAGACATTGCCCTCTGCTCACACTGCCAGTCCCCCGCGGTCACTTGGCAAGACTTGGCCTTCGTGTGACTTGGACCAATGAGTTTGCTGGTGGCTCAGGCTATAGAGGGAAGAAAGGAGAGATTCAACCTGGAATGGACAAAGAAGGTGCCTGTGAGCCAGCTACGTATTCAAATGATGCCCTTTAATTATTTTAAGTACACTTTTAATAGGAATTTAACATACGTACTGAAAAGTGCACAGAAGTAGGGAGCACTGAATTTTCATGGGGTAACGTAGCAGGGGACTGGGTGCGCAGATCAAGAAACAGCATCACCAGCACCCCGGAGCCCTCCTCGTGCCCGAGTCTGGTCCTCCCCACTGCCGTCCCGACTCCCACTGTCATGGATTGCTGTTGCCTGGTTTTGAGCTGGCAAGAATACGAGCATCTGGCTCCTTTTGCTCAACATTAAAAACATCTAATTTCCGCCGCCTCTTCCAGGAGGCGGGTTGTGGGATGACCCTCCACCCACTTAGGTTGCGAGGACAACTCTGAAACCTTGGCGACTGGACGCCCCACCAGCCATGGGCTCCAGGCTCCTGCTCTCTCTCTCCAGGCGCCCTTGAATGAGCTCTTCTGTCTTCCAGCAGAAAGTGTGGCGGGGTGCCACCTGGAAGATCCAGCAGCGTCGAAGCAGGAGTCCAGCCAGCCATAATTGTGGGCTGACAGCACAAGCAAGCCCTGGAGAAACATGCTACATTCCTCACAGAGGACAAATTCAATTTATACCCCTTAAGCGGAGTCGGAGCCCTCAGCACCCCTCACAGGCCAGCAGGGTGGGGGCCTCTGCTGGGCAGGAGGGAGGGGAGATGTGTGACCGTGGAAAGGTGGCTCATCACCTCTTTTGTGGAATATATTTGTGTTCTAAAGGGAATAAAAGGGAATATAGCCCTGTGGCAACTTCCCAGAACAAGAAGCAGCCATCCACAGGTTTTTCCAAATGATTTGTTATTTGGTTAACATTTTTTATTTTTAGTTTGGGCCAGTGTTTGAGACTGTTTCATAACTCTGTGAAAGTACTTTTACCCAAACTTGTTTCTCTTAAGTTTTAAGGAATGCTTTGTCTTTTTCATGGTTTGAACACTGGTGAGTCGGATGACCTCTCAGCTTTGCTTCTTAAAGGGGCCAGTGTTTGTGCGTGCACAGGCTTAGATAATGAGTGGTGCTGGGCAGTCCCTCCCCCATATCGTCGTGGTCATTCCTAAAAGGTCTCCAGGCTTTTTACTGTGGTGACGTTTTAAGAAATTTGTTCTGAAGCAAAGATGCTAATAGAAAATATACCTATATTTTTAAAGGACCTCTCAGTTCCTTCCTTCAGAGTGTATGTTCTAGGACATTGCAGATAACAAACAAACACAGGTGCGTCTGTATTATCACACACATCTCTGGAGATGAACAAGAGTGGACTATGCTGCACACGTTCTGCCACTTGCTTCCCCCTCTGACTGCCTGGTGGAAACTCTTCCACGTCAGTACATTCTGGCTGCTGGGTTCTTTGTTCTTCTTAAAGGCTGTGGGGTTGTAGTAGGGATGCGCTGTATCCCACGGGCCCATCGCCCCATTTGTAGATATTTAAGTTCTTCTGAGCTTTTGCAAAAACGACAAGTAGATTTTTAAGAAGCCTTTTATGCATGTATATATTCCCGAGGATAGATTCCTAGAAGTGGAATTGGCGGGTCCAATGGTAAGCTCGCAGTACACGGCCCCAGAGAGGGGGCACCGTTCATGCCCTCACCAGCAGGGTGGGAGGGCTCACTTCCTCACGCCCATGCCAGCTCGGGGCATTATCCGTCTTTCTAACTTTCACTGACCGGATTGCTCTAAAAGGTGGCATTTCCACTTGAACTTGTTTAACGACTAGTGAGGTTGTGCATCTTTTTATTTGTTTAGTAGCCATCTTTACTTTCAGTGACACGCTTGTTTATTTCCTTTATCTCTTCTTCTCTCGGTTCGTTTCCAATTTTCTTACTGGTTTTTAAGAAGTTCTGTGCAGTTAGGGACACAGGATTGTTTTGAAAGGTCCATTTAGGAAAAAAAGTCATCTTGATTGGCATTCCTGGCTATAAAACGCCATAAAAGTTCTAATAGTGCGTCTTTTTAAAAAAATTATTTTTTTGGCACTGGTTAAAAGCTTTGGTTTTCTGTTTTGTTTTTACTTAATCAGGTGAATTTTTTCCTCCTGGCTGGAGAGTCCTGGCTGTCTGTGAATGCATTCTCTTTGGTGCAGCGCGGGGTGGGCGGTGCTGTGGAGTGCAGAGTGAGCCGTGCCAGGCAGGGGTTGGCTCCTGTCGGAGCCGGTTGTATCGTGGACGCTCAGTGAGAAGCTGGATCCCTCACCTCGTTTCTCTTAAAAACTGCGGTCTCTCCGGTCTTTAGCATAAAGGCACCTGATCAACAAAAAAGACAGGGAGAGTCTCACGAGCTGTGTTGGCAGTTCTGGTTCGTTATGTTTATTTGTGCTGCTGGCATTCCTAGATCAGTGCGGCTCCCTAAAGTCCCTTGGCAGGTTCACGTGGAGCCTGTCTTCTTCTGTTCACGTCCAGAGCCTCTGGAGGGATGCCACCCCCCGTATTGGTAAACAGACTGGGCTGTTGGTTCGGAGGTTGCCAGGGCTTTCAGAAGTGGGGGAGCTGGGGGCTGGGGTCCCATTGATGACAGAGGCAGACCCTTAACCCCTTTTAGACCCCTTTGTTCTGCCTGACCACCCCCACAGGGCTGGCTTCGTTGTCTGCTCTGATGACTGTCCCAGCCCCAAATGCCACTGTCTTTGGTGCAGCTGTCACTACTCCCTGGATACAGACAGAAACAAACAGAGGCCAAATGTAGGGTGCTGATGGTTTGGGATTCGCATGGGGAGAGGGGAAATCAACCTCCCTGTGGATGGAGGCCTGGCGGCTTGACTGGGACTGCCTCCAACCCACGGCAGAGCAGAAATAGAAGGTTGACTGTTCTGGGTGTTTTCAGTGACTGGATGCACCTGGCCTGGTTCCTCTCCCCCACAGCCTGTGTATAACCTTGCTTTTTTGTTAGCTGGCTCTGCGAGAATGGGTCATCGTAGAGTGTTGGATTTGCTGAACATCGTAGAGGGTTGGATTTGCTGACAGCTCACGTTTTATGCAGAGTCCTCATGCCCCAGAGTTCTGGAGGCAAGCTTTTACCCCCAAGGTTATGGTCTAAAGTACTGGGCTACATTGGAGCTTTTTACTTTGAGCCATGGAGATTGAATTATTGGTTTAAACTCAAGCTCATCCAGAGGTGTAGACTGCCATCCTCCCTTCCCTCCCTCCATCCATTCCTCCCTCCATCCCTACACCATCCATTCATCTATCTCTCCATCCATCCATTCCTCCACCCCTCCCTCCACCCATCCCTCCAATTCTCCATTTCTCCATCCCTCCACTATTCATTCATCTATCTCTCATCTATCCCTCCCTCCATCTGTCCGTCCATCCATCCATCCATCCATCCCTCCTATCCTCTCTCCCTCCCTCCATGGGTCATTCGAGTTGGAGGGGAGAGAGCTGAGTTGGAGGTTGAACCTAATGGCGGATGAGGTGACGTATCCAGGACAGATGTAGCCATCTCTCCAGCAGACAGGAGGCAGGACACTGAAGGCTGTCGAGGGACGGATGGAGGGAGGGGAGCCTCCAAGGTAACTGAGGAGGAGTGGCCAGAGAGCCAGATATGTGGGGGAGGCCACAGGAATGGAGTTTCATAAGGAGGCAGTGATCCAGTTGGTCCAATGCGGCAAAATTGTGTGTAAGGTAAAGATTAAAAACTAACCTTTGCATTGAATGATTGGGAGACTTGGGAGGCCACCAGTTACTTTGTGGGGACAGATTCAGGACACAAAAGGGGGTGGGAACCACCTGGATGTCCGGGGATTAAAGACAGCACAAACTGTAGGGTTGGAGCCCGGCAGTGATTGGCTCCTTTCCAGTGAGTAGGGGCTGAGCTGCCCCCATTAGCTGAGCACCTCACTCACCCAGGCTGGAGCCACATGGTAAACGTACTTGATTTTTTTGAAAAATCGTTTCTTAATGAGCAGCCACCTTCTCCTGATCTCTCATCTCACCTGGTGGAATTCTGTTGTGTTCATTTCGAAGCTCCCTTTATACTTGAGAGCCTTCTTCCTCTAATTACTGATCATGGAACTGCATTACAGTCATATGCCTGGTGTAATGACATGTTATGTGCCTATATTACATCTAGTCTTTGTATAATAGTAACTCTTAATTAGTGAATAATAGTACCCTTAACAAATGAACTCTGGCTTATCATGTGGCCTGTATTAATATATATTTTTTTTATGAAGAGATTTTTGTGGTGTGACTGATACTCCTGAGAGTTCTAATGTTTTCAGGGCTGTGATGACAGGACTCCAGTACCAAGATGGACAAAATACCCAGGGAGCTTGTTCAGGCTGGGTCCCTCTCCACTGTGGATGAGGAAACTGAGGCACAGGGCGTGAAGTCATTCTCTCAGCTTGGAAGGAGTGGAATTCAAATTCCGAGTCTGGGCCGCAGGGCTGGCCCGAGTGAGACCAGCTCTTTAATTTTTCATTTGCTTTGTTTTCTTCGCTGTCAGAAGCTACCCTCCGCGATCTGGAAAACCCGAACCGGTTAGTCTGCACGCTCCAGCCCTCTGATTTACCAAATCCGACAAGTCTCTCGCGGAGGTAAATTGCTCCCTCAGAAAGCTGTGCTCATTCAGTCACGCACAGAAGCGGAGACTCCAGCCGTAAATGCTGCTTAACGCTGGCACTTGCTACATGTGCAAACACCATTTGCTCAAGAAATCAGCTAATTCCTCATGATGGAGGGCCTGTTGTTGGGCTTGGGCCGAGGGGGAGGGTGCCCGCACGAGCAGATTGCAGGAGTGAACGGACTAGTTCAGTGGATTAAAGCTACTTAATAAAATTTAAAAAGACGCACCGGTTCATGTGCATTCCCTTCTTGCTTAGCAGTCCCAGGCTGGTGGTTTTGATGTCCCTGGCAGTGTTCCTCTCCTGATCAGAAGTGATGAGCCAAACAGTCCTTCATCTGCTGAGACATGAGGGAAGGTTGTGGGCAATGGTAGTGAACCTGGGAGCCCCCTGGATCCAAAGGGAACCAGAGGCAGGTCTGATTGCTGGCCGTTTGGGGGTGAGTTTCTCCTGCTGCGAGGGAGTGAGGGGCTGGCCTTCTCCCAGGGGACGCCAAGGGAGGTCAGGGTTCTGAAGTGCAGAGGCAAGGCCTAAGTGTCACCCAGGAGCTGGAAACCCGGCTTCTCAGGCCGGCTCCAGCCCTGCCTTTTGCCAGGCTGGTTGATCTCTGGGTCTTAGTCTATGATTTGAAAAGGAGGAACTACCTTTAGTACCAGCCTCGCAGGGAGGTGTTTGGTTCTTTAGAGGAGGAGCTCTGTGCAAATCCTAGGTATTATGTTTAAGTGCTTAAGAATGTATCTGGGATGGGCAGATGGGGAGCGTGGCCTGTTGTGAGAACGGGGTGTTACTGTCCACACAGACAAGAACGGCAGGTTGAACCTTGAGAAGGAATGTGGACGTCATCTAGTACTGTCTTACTTTACACATGGAAACTGAGGCCCAGGGACGTGGAGAGACTCCCCCAGATCCCAGTGGTGAACCCCATGTGCCTTTCTCCTCTGACCTGCTTCATCACTACCTTGTGTAGAGGCGTGGTTCATGTTCTTAGTGTGGCTGCTGTTAAAGAGCCCAAGGAATGACCCAAGTGGGACTCATTAGGAATAATCAACCTGAGACTGTCGTGTGTTAGGGGACACACAGCCAGCGTCACATTGTGCGCTCTCCTTAACTGTGTTCTTAAAGCCTGGCGTCTCTCCCTGTGGACCCGAGTGACCATGGGCCTCAGCCAGCCAGCCTCAGTTCCAGCAGGCTTCCCACCCACTCAGGCTGCACCCTTTCTAGAGGCAGGGCGAGAAAAGGGCCCCAGTCTTGTCCGAGGACACTGATTGTGCCAGCATTCAGAGGAGAGCAGGGAGAGTGTGTGCGGGGGAGGAAGGAGTAGCAGATACTAGGACTGTTTATGGACCCCCAACTATTTGCCACCTGTTCTCTCACTTTGCCCCTCCATCTATTACAGATAGATGGATAGGTGGCCACCCTGTCTGGCAGGTGGGACTTCCTGGTTTTATGAATGGAGACTCTTAGCTCAGAGAAGGCAACTGACTTGTCTGAAGTCACACAGCCAGTTATAGTGGTGAGAGAAGCGGGCACTCGGCAGTTGTGCCTGGGCGTGCCAGATCGCCGCCTCAGCTGCCTCGACCACTGCTCAGCCTCCCGCAGCCGCATGCCGAGGGGCAAGGAGGCAGATGGCGTGCGCTTTTCTGAGGAAGAGAGCTTTGCGGTGGCTCTTCCCGCCCTGGTGTCTCCGGGAGGTAGTGTTTAAAAAATATCTGACCTTCAGGCCAGGCCTGGCTATTTTTATTTTTGGAATGCCGTGGCTTAGTAAGTTGGGTGGGTAAATCTGTCTTGTGAGATGTGTTTATTTTTCCCCTCCACAATCGGCTGCTACTCTGCAACTGTGGCTGCCTTTCAGAAAATGAAGAGTTCATGAAAGACCGAATCTCCCGGACGGATGTCCTTGCCTTTGCTCTTTTCTCCCCAGTGAGAACACTTGCCCCTTTTATCTTTCGTTCTTTTATCGTGGGTGGGGATTTCGAAGCTAGGATATTATTGGCAGACAGTTCCATATATCTTTCATAGGTTTTTCTCAAATATGAGCATAATTTTTGTTCTTTATAATACATTGCTTTATAATACATTTTCTTAATGAAACATTATTTAATGGCTCCAGACAGAGTCACACAAAGAAAGCCTGCATGTCTTCCACCCAGCTCCGTTGAATGCTGGTGTTTTGTTACGCTTACTCCAGGTTGCTTTAAAGGAAGAAGTCTTCTGGTTGAAGTGTATTGTGTGCCTTGTGATCCCATTTGTCAGTGGGTAGCCCCTCTCCTGAATTTGATGCTTTCCTTTCCTGTTCATTTTCAAAAACACGTTCACATCTGTATGTATCCATGGACCGGGCATCCATGTGATGCTCTGCAACTTGCGTTTTTCACTAAGTGTTAGCTTTCTCAGACGTTTGCATTTGATTCACGCCGCCCCAGCTCAGTAAAGTGAAGCTCTGGGTAGTAGTCCGTTTTGTGGATGTACCCCGAGTTTTCGTCCGTCCTCCTTTGGATGAACATTTAGTGCGTCTTGCAATTTTGTATTAAAGCCATGCCGCCGTGGGTGTCCTCGGGCTCTTGTCTGCGCCCGGTTCCCGCAGGCCCAGGGCGTGCACCATGGGGCATTGGCCGGGTCAGAGGGCAGTGGTGTCTCCACCTCACTAGGAATTGCCGAACTGCTGAGTTCCTCCACCGCGGGCCACGTGTGAGCTCCTGTAGCTCCACGTCACCTCACCACTTGAGATTGCCACACTTCAAAAATTAGGAAGTCCGATGGATGTGAAAGAGAACTTGCTTGTTTCGTTCATTATTCTTTGACTACAAGTGGGCTTGGGCATTTATTAAGTGGCTGTCTGAGGCTGCTCATCAGTGAAAGTACCCATTCGTGCGCTCTGTCCAGTTTCCACTGGGTTGACTGTGTTCTCTTACACGGTCTTGTAAGACAGTCCCAGGTGTCGGTCTCTGTGGGTCATATGTGGCAGATACTGTCTTCTAGTTCGTGGCTTATCTTTGAACTTTGTAGTGTCTTCTGATGCCTAGGAGTTTTACAGTTTAATGCAGTTGGTTGTATTTATCAGTCTTTATGACCTCTGCTTTCTCGAGTCTTATTCCAGAAATTATTACCCTGAGCTCACAGAGATATGCTTTTGGGCCTAAGTGAAGCTCATTTCGTTTTTCAGCCCTTATTAATCCTTGATTTGCGTTGGTACTTTTCATATGTGCCCTGTGTGGGTGTGTCTGTGTGGAGCAGAGGAGAGGCTGGAACAGTTTGCAGTGACTGTAAGGATTGTTGCAGCCGACCCTGGGCAGATGGGGCTGGACTGAACTTGGGGTCAGAGCAAAATCTTTCTTCTTGACCCTGTAGCTGTTTCTGAGAGGTGCTAAAGTGCAGGGTCGATTGGCTGTCTCTTAAGTCTGGCTTATCTGCAAGCCTGATAAAATCGGTCATAAAGTTGTCCTCTTCAGTGTAGTCTCACTGCCCGACTCTCACTTCCTGCTGCTGCGGCTGATTGAAGCTGAAAAGAGAACACGTGGGGGACAGCGTCTGCTCCAGGTTCTTACCCGGGCCGACACGCAGCTGGTCCCCGCGAGGACGTGGTGTGTGGGAAAAAGAGAACCCTCAGAAGGTCACCAGATTTCTTCACTTCCCTTCCTTTCCTCTAGGACCTCAGGAGTGTCTGCAGACCCAGTCTGACCTACCCATTCATTGTGTTCTGCACAGAAGTGCAAATGGATTCAAGTAGGGTTCAGATAAAATCACAGAGCTTGAGAGAGTGTCAGAACTGGGTGGCTCATTAGGAGTCATCCAACCCAGTCAACAAGCATTTGCTGAGTGCCTGCTGGGTGCCTGGCACTTTCTAGTTGTTGAGGACACAGTGGGGAACACGATGGCCAAGGTCACTGTCTCTGTGGTGGGAGGAGCAGCCCCTGAACCACAGGGATCATTTCAGAGTGCGGGGGCGGGGGGGGGGGGTGATGGGACAGAGAGGGCATGCCTTTGGATTGGCACCTGTGCCGGTTTGTCATTTCAGGTAGACCTGCCACCTTTTAGCTCAGGAGTGGGTACTGTGGCCATGTCTCTGACCTACGAACAGTTGGAACATTTTAAAATGGTCGACAAAAAGATAAACTTTGCAATAAATGTTGATGATAGGGAACACTAGCTTTGAACCTCAGTCAAGTGAAATCTCACCTGTCCCCTCAAAGGGTTTCATTCTTATCAGTCGATGGGGAGAAAACCGTATTATAGAAAATTGTTCTCAATGATTATATTTTGAATTTCATCAATAAAAACTTTGTGGAATATTATTTTCTCTCTTCTTATGTAAGTACCTATATAATATCTTTAATTTGGCCTCCTGACCTGCACAGCCTAAAATGATTGCTGTCTAGCCTTTTATAAAAAGAGTGTGCGACAGAGTGACAGACCCCTGTTCTGGCTGTATGACTCTGGGCAAGTTACTTACTTCTACAGTCTGTTTCCTCACCTGCCAGATGGGCATGGAACCTATTTCATAGCGCTGTCGTGAAGGGATAAAAAGAATTGATGGTAACCTCCTGCCGCATGTCAGGAGCTTCAGTAGATGGTAGATCTTCCCTAGTGAGGAGTCAGTAGTGATTGATTTCTGAAAGGCTGCTAAAGGGAGCACAGGGGGTTGGAGACCAGGGTGGGCCACGGCTCCGCGCTCCCCTCCCAGGGCCAGCATCTTCCCGCGTTGCTATCCAGCCCCTAAGCTGTGGACCTTGGACCCCGCTCAGGCTGCATCCTGACGGCCCTGCAAATCCCCATGACGTTAATGTCGCTCCGGCACAATTTTTCTCTTGAAACGCAATGGAGCATAACTAAAAAATGTCAGTAACAACTTCACACCCTTAATGAGGCTATAAATATAGAACAAAAATAATTTATAAAGCTCTTTTCTGGTAAGGAACTGTCCTTTTCCTAGACCTTTTCACTTTCTCTTTGCTTATCTCATTAGTACTAGCCATTGGCTTTCTTTGCCAACTCACTTTAAGAAGGAAGCAGAGCATTCCGCATTCTGGAGCGGTTGCTGCTTCGCCCTGCATGGGAGAAGCAGAGAGAAAGCGTGTGAAGTGCAGATGCAGGGCGGACAGCTAGGCCTGCTCACCGTCCATAAATTGTCCTGCAGAAAATTGCACATGACCTTCCTTCATGGTCAGTGTAAACGGGAAATCTGTACATGCCAAGGGTTACCAGTCCTGGGCTGAGTCCACGAGTCATTTTACACCTTCTCTCCGGTGTCCTCCCTTGAACAGAGGGGCAAACGGGGCAGGGCCATGTGCTGTCTAGACAGAGCTGGGGACCTGGCCACGTGCAGGTACTCGGAGCCAGAAGCACATCCTCACTTCGGGCTCATGCATCCACACGTGACTGCTCCCTTCTTGGTGACTGCCACCGTGCTCCCCGTAGCAAGACTCCAGCAGGAAGCAGTTTGATGAGAACCAAATGGCCCTGGGATATGCTTGGGACCGATGTCCCGCATTCCTTCTGACTCTGATGGCACCATGTGGAGCAGTCTGCAGTTTCAGGGACCTTCGGGGATTTTCCGGGGATGTTCACAAACAGATCGCTGCAGACCAGCGCTCTCGGTGCTTTGCATGTGCTCTGCATGGAACATATGTGTTGTGTTTGAAGAAGTGAGTCAAAGGGAAAACAGATGGTAGTTTTCAGTGGCCTCCTGACTTCGTGTTTGCTGGCACCAGGCAGTGGGAAGAGGTGTGTTAATTCTCTGGGGAGGTTCTAGGGAAGATCTGTGTGAGATCTGCAGAATGGAATGCCACGCCGTGTGTGTCTGTGCGCATGTTTGTGTGTCTTGCTGTGTTCACGGAGCTTACAGACTGGGTTGTCAGGAAGCAAAGGATGAACACGGAGGCGATTGGGCAGAAATCTGGATGCAGGGCCTGTCAATAGTTTGCAGATGTCGGTCCTCTACTGCATCATGATAGGGGATATCCCTGAGGGCATCCCGAAGACAGGCAGGAGGCGAGCAGAGAATGCAGAGGACTTCAGCCGCTGGAGTGGAGTTCCCATTTCTCAGCTGGGAAAGCCAGCATCGCTGGCTGCCCGTTCCAGGAGACGTGGGGCAGAATGCAGCTGCTGTCTGGGTTTTTGCAGTTACCTCAGCCCTGACCCCTCATCGAATAATAAAGCCGTGGGTGCCAGAAATTTCGGAAGAAGCTGTTGCAGCAGGCTCTTTGCCTCTGTCCAGTGTGGGGGGACTGGGGACTTTTTCTTTCATTCTCGGCGAGATGGTGTAGTTATTTTAAGTAAGTGATGTGCTGTGGTGAAAATGGCAACTCTTTTTCATTTCTCAGCTTAATGAAAAAAGGAAAAGGGGAGAGGAGAAACCCCAGGTAGCCTACTTTGTGCTAATGCTTGTCTTTCTGGATTCTAAATGTGTCCCAAGACACTGAGATGGGATAAATATTTCAGCCACTGGAAAGTCCTGCTGTCGGGCTGAAGAGATTTCTCACCTCTTTTAAAACCGACAGGGTAGTGATTTACTTGCACAGACCCACACCCCCATGTTCCTTATTTTTAACCGTATAGGTATAGATTCCACTCACCTTCTAGGGAGACCAGGCAGGAACTTTCCAAGGAGGAGTCTGGGGATGGGGATAAATAACTGCATGCTTGGTTTTCTTCTTAGAGTGACCAAAGGTACTTACTGGGGACCATTGAGCATCAGATGTCACGGATGTGGAGCTGAGCCAAGTGCTGGCCCTCTGCCTTGGGGCTGTGCAGGCTCATGGGGAGGTGGTACAGTACATCAGTCAGCACAAGTTGGGATAAAGGCAAACAAGTGCCAGCATCCAACTGAGAAATGGGAACCATGTTAGACCGGGTGTCAATGCAGGATCTCACAATAAGTGACCTAAAGCTGAGGTCCGAAGGGTGAGTGAGATCAGTCAACCGTGTTAGTTTGCTGGAACTGCTGTAACAAAGTACCGTGGACTGGATGGTTTAAATGAAATGTGTTTTCTCCCCGTTCCAAAAGCGAGAAGTGTGAGATCAGAGTGTGGGCGGAGTTGATTTCTTCTGAGCCTGTGTCCTTGGCTTGCAGGTGGCCGTCTCCTCCCTGTGTCCTTCCACACGGTCTTTCCTCAGTGCCAGTCTGTGTCCTAATCTCTTCATAGAAGGAGACCGGTGGGATTGGGCGAGGGCCCACCCTCATGGCCTCACTTTAACGTAACCACCTCTTTAAAGGCCCTGCCCCTGAGTTCAGTCACATTCTGAGGGACTGGGGGTTAGGGCTTCAACACAGAGATTTTGGGAAGATGCAGTTCATCCCTTAACACCCAGAACATCAGGGGGACGGCGGGTGGAAGAACCGGGGTCGGTGAACAGCGTGTGCGGAGGCCTCACTGCGGGACGGACCGTTGTGTTCCAGGAGGTGTTTGGAAATGAGGTCGCAGAGGGAGGCAGGGGCTGGATCCCACTGGGCCTTGTCAACCACGGCAGGAGTTCCAGATGCTTCTGAGGGCACCCAGAAGCCATCGACAGCCTGCTAAAATCCCCCTCTGCTGTGAAGAGAAGGAACTAGGGGCAGTGAGAAGTGAAAGTTGGCCGGTGGGTTTAAGCCAGGATTTCTCAACCTTGGCCCTCTGGACATTTCGGGCTGGGTGACGCTTTGCTGTGAGGGCCAGCCCTGTGCATTGCAGATGAGCAGAAGCGTTCATTCCACTAGACGCTGCAACCAAAAATGCTCCCAGATTCTGCCCTGTGTCCCCTGGTGGGCGTAATTACCCCAGGTTGAGAACCCAGGCTGGCAACATGGGTTGGCACCTGGGTGAGGCACACTGGATGAGTTTGGGTAAGAATTTTGAGGACAAAATCAATGGGATTTAACCTCTCTTTGCCTTGGTTTCTCCTCTTGCTTTTGAGTTTGATGATATTGTCATCTCCCTAAGGCACAAGGCCCTGTGCCCCCTGCTTGCATAACAGGGTTGCTCAGAAGTGCCTGAAGAATGTTCTTCTGTGTTGTCAGTCACCAGGCCCCGGGGATCCCCGGTCCCGCCTGTGGAGCTCTGAACCCTGTGGCTGGCAGGGCCACCTGCCTGTGACAGATGTGGTATTTAAGTCTCTGCATCACACCCTCTCATTTGTCAAGTCTGTGGGCCGCCAGCCTGTTGACTCTCAGAGCAAGCACTTTGGAATCTAATCTGGCCGATTCTCTGCCTCCGGAAATCTGTTTATCAGAACAAGATTTCACAGTTACAGCGACTTTTCAGGGAGCTTGCCTTCGAGGAGCTAGTGCTACAAACGCAAGCGCAGGTGATTTCCTAATAAAACAGCACAACAGTTATGTTCTGGAGCCCTGAAGGACGCCCTGCTCGCTGATGGGGCTCAGAGCAGCTGTGTGGAAACAGCTGGAATGTGTGGGATTTTCTGGGCTGTACATTCCCTGTCTGGCCAGGATCCAGCACCTGGCTGTCCCTCAAGGCTTCTGTCCTGTAACTTCCCCTCTGCCCTCTAGAGCCCTCGCCTGGAGATGGCGAATTGGTTTCATGTTCCTCTCAGGGCAGGTGGTGGCTTTTATAAGGAGTCCAGTGTCGAGAGGGGTTCCAACATTGGGTGTGCACTCAGTGGACGCAGTGCCATGATTACGATGTCTGGCTGGCTGGCTGGCGGAACAGGGGACATAGTGGCACGATATGTTTGCAGTCCCTAACAGCCACGGCTCATACTTTGTTCCGTACCCTTTAGTGCTCTGGGTCGGGCTTTCTTGCACTGTTTTGCCGTCTCGCCCTAAGCCTGAAGGGCCCTGAACGTTCCATCTCTGTATCCATCAGCGTCCACTACAAATGCCACCTCTCTCCTTGAACCTTTCCTTGATGTCTTGAATTTTGACTTCAGAACAGTGGGGAACTATTCAATGGCTTTTTAAAGTAAGGAAGGGTCCTGATTGATTTGCTCTTTAGAAAGGTCCCTCTGGCCACAGAGAGGGATGTGAGGGGTGGCAGGGTGGTCAGGCTGGGAGACTGTGGTAGGAGCCCTGGTAAGCGTGGGGGTGACCTGGGCTGGACTCATGGCTGTGACCGTGGAGACTGGGGTGCCACACTTGGTGCTTGGCCATCTGTAGGGGGTGACCGAGTGAGGAGGGGACATGGAAGGTTGTTAGGGTTCTGGTGCAGGCAGTTGGGGCAGGGCATAGCTGCTGTTGAAGGCTTCATTGAGCTTTGCAAGCTCATGTTCGTCAGGGAGACATGCATGTCCGTGATTAATTCAGCGCCGTGGGGCAGCTGGCCTATGGCAGTACCCACAGCACCGGGGCTGATGCGGTGCTACTGCTTGTTGCCCACTCGTTCCAGTCCGACATGTTGAGTGTCACCCCAGTAGTACCACAGTCACACAGAAGAGTAAGTGCTCATCTCTGCCTGGAGAGACCAGGGGACACTTCAGAGGAGAGTCGCATGGACGTGTACGCTAACAGCTGCTAACAGGGATTTTCGAGGAGACCCCATGGGTCAAGGGCATTCCATGGAAAAATAATAGCATGTGTGGAGAACAGTGGCACAAAAAATGGGCTGGCAGGGTCTGGAATGAGATGCATCTCGTTGGCAGAGCTAGTGAATGAGGTTCAGGAGCTCCCTCTACTCCCGCTACCCCCAGCGGGGTCTGGACACCCCTCTTAGTCCATGGCGGTCAGATCAGCAGGATGCCATGTGCCTTTCCAGCCCCAGTTTGCGTCTCTGCGTTTTCAGGACCTAGCACAAGTGTCTGGTCACAGATGTTCGGTGAATGCTCATTGATGACTCAGGAGGGAGCCCTGGAAGGTTTGGTCTTTTTTCCTCCTTTTACCCTGAGACCATTTTACTTCCAGATGGATCCTTATCCCCTAGCCATCAATCACAGTGATCAGATGGATTAGATTCTGGCTCCCTTGAAAATCTTCCCCCCACGAGTCCATTGGTGGATGCATTCAGCACCCCGCTGCCATGCCCTGTTTGCTTTCTAGCCCAACAGCACCCTTGGGCGAGGCCTTGGCGTTCTGTGACTCTGTTTAGTGGGGTTGCATCCAAACCTTGGGGCCAATTCAACATCGCCAACAACTCTTGGCAGGCAGTTCGGTGGCCTTGGGGGTTAGAGGTCTTAGTTTAAGTTTCAGTTTGGCTTTTCTTCCTCGTGTGACCTCAGGCAAATTGAAATTTTGGGTTGGGGCTCCCATTTTCTAAAGTGAAATTATCTGTCAGTATTCCTGTTGACTGGGCCAAAGTTCAAGGGTTCTGTGATTGTGGGACCATGGAGTCCGAGGCCTGGTGGGTGCACACAGCTCCTGCTGGGGGAGCCTTCAGGAGGCCAGTGCTCGCTGCTGTCCGGGGCCCTTCATTTTCAGGCCCCATCGCTGGCCAGGAGAAACATTTCGACTTTTACAGCCCATCTTCTTGATGGAGAAAGAATAAAAGTCAGTGAGCACCTACTGTGTGTCAGACACCTGTGCCATACTTCTCAATTTTTCTCCATTTAGTCCTCCCAGAATCCCCAGGGGTAGGGCAGCGAAGACTATCAGTCCATTTCACAGATGAGGAAACTGAGACCCAGAGAGGTCAAGTCACCTACCTGGGATCTTACCTGTACAACCCATGCCAGACAAGAGCCCTTCCAGTTGGGGGCTCGAGTCCTTGCCACATTTGTCAGGCCTCTGATATCCATGTCCCCCTCTCCAACAGACAGCCAGCTGCTCCCCGGGAACAACTTCACCAACGAGTGCAACATTCCGGGCAACTTCATGTGCAGCAATGGGCGGTGCATCCCGGGCGCCTGGCAGTGTGACGGGCTGCCTGACTGCTTCGACAAGAGCGATGAGAAGGAGTGCCGTGAGTGCCTGGCCCTGCTGGGGTGGGAGTCGGGGTTGGGGGTCCCGGGGCAGAGGGAGGAGGTCCCGATCTGGTTAGACCCTGGGCACTTGGCTTGCTGTCCTTGTCCACACTGTAGCTCTGCCTCAGAAGAGCGTGGTCTGGGCAGCCTGGTCTGTGCAGCGGAGCCACAGCTCTGGGCGCGCAGAGGTCTCCTCCCCCAGGCGCTCCCAGCCCCACCCTGGGGCCTGTCATTGCCTTTATTGTATGCACGAGGGATCTGACCTGAAAGTTATGTAGCTTCAGGATCTCCTAACCAGCAGGCAGCTGACCTGGATTTGAACCCAGGGTTGCCTGACCCCAAGGCGCAGGCTGATAACCACCTTGCACATCTTGTACATCATGGAGAGTTCTTGATGATTAAATGAGGTGTAGCACTGTGGCAAGTATCCAGCACGGAGACGGTACTGACTAGACCGTCATTTGCTTCCACATGCCCTTTCCTCTGCCGAAAAGGCCTGGGCATCATCTTCAATGGGCGCCACCAGGGCCTTGGAGTGTCTCTCTGACCCTCCTTACCCACTTCCTTCAGCCTCTTACCCATTTCATGCCCTGAAATATGCGTGAGATTTGGGTGGGGGGTAATCTGTGAGAAAGGAGGCACCTGGGATGTGAGTGGAGGGTCGTCCAGGGTGTCCAGTGATTGCTCCCTGCCCTGGAGAGGTGAGTTCCTCTTCTCCCAGAGTGTGGCGGGTCTCTCCCCGCCTTCAGGCAGCAGGCCTCTCTGACAGGAAAGTGTGTGTCTGACTCTGACCCTGCTGTCTCTCTGCAAGCCAGCTGGGGAAATGTCTGGGGCCGGGCCGATCATTTGAACTTGTAACATAGCTGTACCCGGATTTGAGGCCAAGTCTGCTGACCCACGGGAGGGAGCACTCTGTTCGGCGTCCACCTCTGGATCCAGTCAGCAACCAGCGCCACCCCGCCCCTCTGCTCCCGCCCAGTGATGTGTGTCCTCAGGCGAGCAGCCCGTTCTGAGACTGGCCCTCGCCTGGACAGGGGTCCAGTACTCCTGCTGCCCACCTCTGCCCTGCAGGGAAGTGTTTGGAGGGTGCATTGGCAGTGTCTTCTTTTGTGGGGAGTATTTCATTTTGGTTGTTGCACATGATCTTTTTCTGAATAGCCCACTGTACATATTGCACTTTTATTTTTGCAGTTTTTAAAAAAGTATTGTCTCTCTCAGCCTTCTGTGTTTCTAGCGTGGCTTCAACATTGCTAGAGATATAACATTTGTCATTTGAGTTTCCAGTGACATAACGTGTAAACTCCATAATCTGTCAGCTTTGAGCATTAGTAACACTGTACAGATATGTGGAATGGCCACCTTTAGGATGTGGTGTGTCCTTGAACTTCTAGTAAATGCGAATCGTCCTTGGCTGAGGGGGGTTATTCAGCACAGGGTAAGTTTGTGGAAGAATGTAGGGCTGGGAGTTGAGACCTAAGGTTTATTCCCAGCTTTGTCAGTAGCAGCCGTGTGGTGGTATCAGCGTCCTCTGTGACATTCGGTGTCCCGTGTCAGCCCAGCGCCCTGATTACGGAATCCATGCGCAGACTGGGAGATGCAGTAGAAAGAGACCATAGAGAAAAAGACGGCGCGGGCAGCTGCCTGGAGCAGTTTGGTTTGGTTTGGAACAGGCTCGTCTTGGCCCTTCTCCATCCTTTTCTCCTCATTTCCTATCCTTAACCCCCAAGTGGAGACTTGATTGACATTTATTTAGTCTTTTGATCAAAACATAATTTAACAAACCATACACACAAACACATGCGTTAAATAAAACCCTCTCCTCTGTTACTCTTCTTTTTTTTTTTTGTCTTTAAATAAAAACAGAAGAACACTAGAAAGTTTAGACAATAGAGAAAAAGAAAAGAAGTCCTTTTCTAAAACAGATTCAACTTGCGTTTTAAGTTTCTGACGTGTGGCCTTATAGCCTGGGAGCCGAGGGTGCGAGCGCTGAGACACGGTGCGTCCATCCCAGGCCGTCCTCCCCCTCGCCCAGAGGCTCTGTGGTCTTAGGGAGGTTACCAAAACGGTCTAAATCTTGGCCATCGGGAGGATTAAGTGAGAATTCCTAGTTCTTCAATTCCCTGCTCTCCAAAATGAGCACAATAAGGCTTTTTTAATAAGCATCGTTGTGAAGTTTGAATGCATGTTAAGCACACAGCATAGGGCCTGGTAAACATCAACTGTTAACTGGTCAGCCTGCACAAACTGTTTAATCTGGCCGTCGTCATGGAAACATGTGATTGAGCAACTTTTTTTTCTTCTTGGCATTGGAGGCCCTTTGCCACATTACCATATTTAGCATTCACGATTGTTTTGTGAGGTTGCCTACTCTTCCCCCAAGTGGAGGTACTGTAGCCTAGCCATGCTGCTATTGTTGGCAGTTTAACTCTCTCTCATTTTTTTACTTCTGCTGATCAAACGGTTTAGGGTCAGATAAGGAATTTATACATACCCAGAGGACAGAGCCAGGATGGGCTGAGCTGAGGTCTCCAGGGTAACCAACTGGCCTCTTCAGAATTTGTGTCACTTCCCCCCATGTCTTGCTCAGAAGTTGCAAGGCCCTTTCTCTGATTCCTCGGAGTAACTTGGTACTTAAGGAGAGGAGAGGGAAGGCGGCTGATAGTCTCACCACAGAGAGGTGATTACCTCGAGTTCCTTATGAAGTAGCTTTGGCCTTTACAAGATAATATACTTCAACAAGGAGAGTTCTCGCCCTTCTGAAAGGCAGAAGAGCCCAGAGCAGGGTGTCGTGGTGGGATAGGAGGCAGTGAGCAGCTCTTCTGTGTGCACAGCAGAGGAATGGTTTTTATAAGACGGGGAGAAACTTTTCTGTATCATAAAGGTAATAAAATCACGTGCTGTGAAAAATGGGGAAAGGGGCATAGAATCAGCAGGATCACACACACAGCCAGTGCTCTGACGGACCACTGTTAATGAGCATCTTAACCGTTTCCATCCAGGCTTTCCCAGCTGTCACCAAGGATATGCGTTATTATATTTCAGTTTCTTTCCAGGTAACGTTTCAGCATTTTAATATCTTCATATATTTTTTCTGTATCGTTTTTAATTCTTAGATGAATAGTCTGTTCACTTGCTATAATGTTTATTTACTCATTACTCAGCATTTATGTTGTTTCTAGTTTTTCACTATTAGAAATGGTGTTCACTGTTCTGAACGTGAGGGTGGACGTGACTTTCCCTCTCTTTTGAGAAATGTTCTTAATCTAGATTCTCAGCAGTGAAAGGACTGGGTTGAAGGGCAGAAGCTCTTTCTGGCTCTTGATTCAGACTGCCCACTTGTCCTGCTAAAGGCTGGCACCAGCTTGGTCTTCACCGGCAACGTGAGAATTCCGGCTTGACTAGTCTTGGCAGCGTTCGGTAGTACCTTAAAAATATTTTTATGGTTCATTTAATAGATGAAAACATATATTTTAATTTTTATTTTTATTATCTAAAGAAATTGGATGTTTCCCTGTACCTCTATTTACTATTTGTATTTCCACCTTTGTGCAGTACCTATTAATGCACTAGAGTAAATTTCCATCTGGGTTGAGTCATTAAATTTTCCGCCTCGTGAATCCGGAGAACCTCCCTTCATAGAGTTTTGAGAGAAGAGGCTCATTTTGGGAAAGTTTGAGTGTCCTCCTGTTCTTGGTTAGTGGAATGCCCTAAATAATCATTTTATCTAAATAGCTTCTGTTTTTGGCAATAACAGGACTAGAGATAGGGTTTAGAAAAACAGGGAAGCTCCGTGCTTCATGAGCACACTTTGCGGTGCTGTGCCCTGACTGGTGCTTCCTCTGGGCCGCACGTTGAGTCATATTTATAACTCATCCACTTGTCGCAAGCCCTATGAGGAAGGGACTGCCGTTATCTCCAGACGAGGAAACTTGGCCACCGAGAGATGGGCGGAGAAATGGGCGGACCCCCAGTGGGGTCCCAGGGTCTTCCTCTGCACGTGGGTCACTGTCGCTCTGCCGAATGAGGGTCTCCTCTGTTACCACGCTGCTTTTTAAAAGTTTAGGAACGTCGATAATGTTTTTCTGTGTCAATGATCTCTGAAATGTCAGTTGGCCCTGTGAGTCTGTGAAGGAGGAGACCGCACGTCCGTGGCTGCCACTGCTGTGATGATAATGCAGCGGTCGAATTCCAGGACCTTAAAATCTGCCTCCAGCTCGGTGTTGGACTGTAGCTTCACCCTCTCCTGTGTCCTGACCAAATGGGGGCGAGATCGTGGAGGTTTGAGATCCACAGTTCATTTTTTTTTCTAGGAAAAATCATATTGATCATATCTTTGACCGGGCACGGACAGACTTTTAAAGTCGCCGGCCCTTTTGTTTGTGTGGGTAGGGGTGGAGCGAGGTGAGAGGAGATGGGGAAAGATTCAAGGATATTGTCAAATGGTAAAATTTTAATACCTCTCCAAGTTCAGAAACATCGAAAAATAGGGGCAAAAATGGAATTTAAATTTTATTTGCTTTTACTGTTCCCAACCATTACTTGAGTGTGACTTTTAAGTGCTCTGGTGTGATGGCAGAAATCCATGAGCTGGGGTTCAGAAGGTGACTTTGGAATAATGGTCACCAAGAAGTGTAAGAGAGGAGGAAAGCAGGGGCAGAAATGCCTCCTCTTTTCTTTTCATCCTCCCTCTCATTTTCTGCCTCTAGGTGGCGCCACATGTTACATTTTCTTCTGAATGTGGTGCCACAGGGCTCACAGAGCTGTTAATGGAATTCTCTTTAGCTTTGAGCTCCAGGGAGGCAGCCAGACACCAAAGCCAGTGCAGAAGGGAAGGAAACGCCTATTTGAAGGCCTGAGGTGAGCTAGGTGGGCTCTTGGAACAGCAGGGGGCCTGCAGGTGTTCCCCACCCGCCAGAGTGGCCACCACTGGCTCTGTCCCAGCTCAGCTGGGACCCCACACAGTTAAGCACCTATATGGATTTTGATGGTGGTTTTTTGCTTCATCACAAGACAGAAGAACTGTCTTCTTCAGCCTCCACCTTCACGCCACTGTCCTGAAACCAGAACTGCTCCCTGTGGCTTCTAAGGTTTTAGGTTTAGAGCCTGGAGGGGTAACAGTCTCCCAGGTACTCTTTTCTCGCCCTTCAGCTGTGCTGTTTGTGCCCTGGGCCCGTGGTGAGGATGGCTCACAGTCCGATGTTAGGATCTCGGCATAAATTCCCAGGTTGTCACCTGATAGCTACCTAGGAACATTCCCGGCTTGTCAGGCCACGCTTGACCTGACATGAATTTGACCTTATGCAGACTTTTCAAAAAGGGCCCTGGTAGCTGTTTGAAGATGCCAGCAATTTCACACTGAGTGGAGCAATACAGAGGTGAGGGGGCGGAGAACCGGATTCTGAGCTATTATTCTTTAATTTAGCAGTAATCCAGCTATTTCACCAAGATACTTCATGCTTGGGTCACATGCCAAATGCCCCAGGAAATGAGGAGGTTTCTGCAGGGTGGATGTGGCTTGCTTCTTGTTCTCTCAGGCTGCTCTGCCTTCTCTGAGAGAAGGGGTGGTGATGGGCTGTGGCCTAGGAAGGCAGCCTGTCAGTGAACTGGTAGATGCAGCCACAGTGAAGCTTAAAACAGAAGCGTCACAACACTGTTGTTACAGGTTGAATTGTCATCCACCCCCTCCTTTCCCATTCATATGTTGAAGTCCTAACTTCCAGCAGCTCAGAATGCGATCTTATTTGGAGGCAGGGTCTCTGGAGAGTTAATCAAGTTCAAATGAGGTCATTAGCCTGGGCCCTGCTCCCATAGGCTGTGTCCGCTGTGTCTGTATAAAAAGGGGGCATTTGGATGCAGAGAGACATTCAGAGGAAAGGCATCTGAATGGACAGAGAGAAGATGGTCATCAACAAGCCAAGGAGAGAGGAGGCCAGGAGCAGATCCTTCCTCCCAGGCCTGCTGACACCTCCATTTCATTTTCTGGCCTCCAGAACTGTGAGACAGTAAATTTCTGTTGATGGAGCCACCCAGTTGTGGCACTTTGTTATGACAGCCTTCACAAGCTAATCCCGCCATCTACCCATCTCGCTTGCTTCCTAAAGATTGTTCCTTAGTGAGCGACAGCTGGCCCACAGCTGTGTAACAGGCTGACATGCACAGACATCCCACTTCCATTTTTTTCTTTAACAATTTGAAAGTAAGAGTCATACTATTGTGGGTTAAAGTGTGCTCCCCCAAAAGATATGTCGAAGTCCTAACCCCCAGTGCCTCAAAATGTGACCTCATTTGGAAATGGGGTCATTGTGAAGGTAATTAGTTAAGATGAGGTCATGCTGGAGTCAGGTGGGCCCTTAATTCGACATGACTGGTGTCGTCATAAGAAGACAATGTGTGAATACGAGGCAAGAAAGCCTTGTGGCGATGGAGGTAGAGATCCGATTGATGCAGCTGCAAGCCTTGGAACGCCAGGAATCGACAGCTGCTACCAGAAGCCACAAAAGGTGGGGAGAGACCCTACCCAGAGCCTCAGAGGGAGCATGGCCCCCTTACCCCTTGATCGCAGACTTCTGGCCTCCAGAAACGTGAGAGAATCAGCTTCTGTTGCTTAAAGCCATTCAGTTTACGGTACTTTGTTTTGGCAACCCTAGGAAACTAATATACTTCCCGGGGCAATTAAAGCTATTGGACTTCGGTGGGCTTGCTTAGCCCAGTAGATGTGGGTATTCTGTTAACCTCCCGGCCCCCTGCCATCCCGCCTGGCCTCTCTGGAAGGATCATGCCCTCCATTTCTGCTTGACACACTGCCTTGCCACATGATCGAGGTATCTCTTTTTCTCCAGGTCTTGGTTCTGGCAAGCCATTGGAATTTCACAAGCCTTCTTTCTGAAGTTGAGCTTCAGAAAACAGAACTGGCCCTTACAGAGCCTAGGGGATTATCATTGCACTTTAAAGCTATGTCCATTAAATACTGCAGAATGAAAACTCACCTTCCTTCTCAGTGCTCCTTGTACAGAAGAAATCCAAGACCTTTGCGTGTTAATGTTGCCTCTTTTCTAACTTAGTCCTTTTGTTTGTGTATTTGTTTTTAAGTATCTCAGGTAGTACTGGGTATATCTCCTACTTCACTTAATATCTTCCACCCCAAATGTGAGGCCATAAATTCTGTGGTTGCGAACAGAGGCGTGGGGCCAGACAGTGCTGGGTTCTACCCCAGACTCTGTGTGACTTCTGGGGCCCTGGGCCCCACTTCACCTTACTCTGCACCTGTTACCCCTCCGTCAGATGGGGATACTGATACCAGCAGTGCACACTCCATAGGTGATGTTTAAAACATTAAGTAGGTGGTATGTCCAGGTGATAAGCCTTTTAGAAATGAGCTGACCTTAAACAGTAGGCCCTGTTTCCTGGTGCAAACAGGGTGATAATCAGCTCTGCTGACCATAGGGCATTGTTGTTCTAAGTCTTAAATCATCTAAGGGATCTGAGACTTGGAGCTGGGTGCCTGGTGCAGGCTAAGCATTTGGTAAGTACTAACTGACATTATTCCCTTAATAAGAGCTAATGACATTCTTCTCGAACCAGAGTCTGCTGTGACGTCACTGGCCTGTGCAGTGCTAGCTGTTAAGGTTCTAGCCCACCTCTTGCCCACCTCTCCAAGGCCCCACTTTCCTTTGCCCTCCGCCCCCTGTCTTCTCCTGCTTTGTTTGGGAGCCTACACTTCAGAAACACCTTCCTTTGCTGGGTCAGTATCTTCTTTTCACTTGAGAGAATCTTGAACACATAGTCATGAGCTGTTAAGAAATTCTCTTTAGCTTTGAGCTCCAGGGAGGCAGCCAGACACCAAAGCCGGTGCAGGAGGGGAGGAAACACCTATTTGAAGGCCTGAGGTGAACCAGGAAGACTCTTGGAACAGCAGGGGGCCTGCAGGTGTTCCCCACCTGCCAGAGTGGCCGCCACTGGCTCTGTCCCAGCTCAGCTGGGACCCCACACAGTTAAGCACCTATATGGATTTTGATGGTGGTATTTTGCTTCATCACCTGAACTGTTGTCTTCAGCCTCCACCTTCATGCCACTGTCCTGAAACCAGAACTGCTCCCTGTGGCTTCTACGGTTTTAGGTCTAGAGCCTGGAAGGGTAACAGTCTCCCAGGTACTCTTTTCTCGCCCTCCAGCTGTGCTGTTTGTGCCCTGGGCCCATGGTGAGGATGGCTCACCGTCCCGATGTTAGGATCTCGGCATAAATTCCCAGGTTGTCACCTGATAGCAGCCTAGAACATTCCCGGCTTGTCAGGCCACGCTTGACCTGACATGAATTTGACCTTATGCAGACCTTATGCACTTCTCTAAAAGGGCCCTGGTAGCTGTTTGAAGATGCCAGCAATTTCACACTGAGTTGAGCAATCCAGAGTGCTCTGAAACTTTCTGGGCATGTTAGTTCCTTGGGGTTCCTATAGCACAGTCCCACACACCGGTGGTTTGAGGCCGAAACCTGTGCTCTCTCAGGTCTGGAACCTGGCTGTCTGACATTAGGTGTGACAGGACCATGCTGTCCCTGAAGGCTCGGGGGCAGGGCCCTCCCTGCTTCCTCGCTGGCACTCCTTGGCTTCCTTGGCCTTAGATGCGTACTCCAACCTCTGCTTCCATCGTCAGTGGTGTTCTCCTGTGCACCTGTCTCTACATCCAAATGTCCGTCTTAAAAGGACACCCATTGTTGAATCCGGGTACACTTTAGTCCAGTGTGACCTCGTCTTAACTTGGTCATATACGCGAAGACCCTATTTCCAAACAAGGTTGTGTTGACAGGCGCTGGACGCTGATACCCAACTCCACCGGGGCCCTGTTGAGAAGGAGGCGTGCCCGGTGCCCACAGGACGAGGCCTTCACACGGAGCTCCACTCTGTGTGGGTTCTCTCTGCATCTGCTGGGGCTGGTTCGTTGCTATGTATTTTATCTCCCTTTGTAGCACCGTGGTCATGGGTGAGGAGAGGTTTGAAAGCATGGGAAGAGTGCTTTGTATGACAAAATAAATACTGAAAAAGAAAGCTCAGCTGTCACCTGGCAGCCTTGATTCGGCCACTTCACTGTAAAGAAAGTGCTCCGAATGCTAGTTCGTGTGTGTGGCGGCCTGTGGAAGTCTGCACCTTTAAAAGCCACGGGGGTGGGAGATGCTGTAACTAAACCGCTGCCTGTGCTCGCTGCCTTCCAGCCCACCTGGGAGGAAGCCGGGAGGGCCTCCAGCCAGCTGGAGCAGCCGCCAGGTTTTGTGCATCCTGCACAAACACCCTGAAAACTTGAATTGGTTGCCAGTGTTTCTAAAACTTGCACATAAAAGTGGGGATTATCAGATTTTCTTGAAAAGTCTTGATTCAGCGTGAGGTTGCTTTCCGAACTCAGAGGGCCCATCTCCACTCTGCCTCCATCGAGCACCTCCCGGCCTGGCCCCCGGCCGAGGCCTCCAGTTCTTTAACCCTAAGACAGGCATCCTTTCAGCTTCAGATCTCTGACACTGTGATGCTCCTTACAAGTGATGGGGTAAAGAAACACGGTGTCCCAGTTTAACTGGCAGCTTTTCTTTTTGACTTGTATGTATGTAACATAGGACATGCCTTGTAGTCGGTGGTACCTTGCAGTCAGCAAGATACAAGTGGTTTTCCCTGATCATTAGCGTGTGAGGGTTCAGCCCAGGCTGCTGCTGTTTCCAAACAGCAACATGCCCCGTGTGCGTATGGTTTCCTTAGGTGCTGACTGGGAGGGGACTGGCTCTGGGGCCACACTGCTGCACTGGGTCCTGGTTCTGTCACCTGGGAGCTGTGGGACCTGGGCACGGTACCTCAGCCTCAGTTTCCTTAAATCCCATGGAATATCCATGAGGACTGAATGAGCTAAAACCTTGAAAACCCTTCACACAGCAGCTGGCACACAGCAAGCGCTCAATAAATACTAGCTGTAGTCTTGCTGGCAGCACAGAGTCAGGTTTCTGGCTTACATCCCAACTCCGCCACTGGCTGGTTGCTCTGAGGCCATCTTAGAGCCTCAGTTTCTTCATCTGTGAAATGGGAGTAGGTCTGAAAAAGGGGGTGTGTGAGAATCAGGTGTGCCTGTGCTGGTGTCTGGTGCAGAGCAGGCACTTTATAAAGTGTGCTTTCCCAATTTCTCCCTTCCCCAGCAATGCATTATTCCTGGAAAGGGCGAGTCTCTGGAGTTGCCAGAGCATATTTGATCCAGGCTCCCTTGGGCTCCTGCATTCAGTCATCAGAGATGGGCTGGAAGATGCTCCGCAGATTCTGCTTCCTAAAAGATTGGCTGAGCTGAGGAAGGCGAACCGTTCCATTTCAGAAATCTGGCTGCACATTCATGAAAATGAGCATGAACCGTCTCTGAACCGTGTTCAGAAGACAGAACCCAGTGATCCTGTGACAGCCCTGATTTGAGGGGTGGGATGAGGGTGCCCCATCCCAACCCCAGTGCTCTTGAGCCCCCACCCACCCCTCAAAAGTGAGAAGAACCAGACTCTATCAAGAGCCCTGGTGCCCCTTCCTTGGAGCTGGGGTGGGAGATCTCAGACTCCTGCCCCAGGGAGAAGTTGAGGTAAGCACCCTGGAGCCTGGAGAAAAAATGGGAAGATTTGTCCATGTTAGTAATCTCCCTGGATCTTAATAATCTTTCATCTTTGAAGTCACCGAAGCTCTCCGTTCTTAGAAAGTCTTGTTTTATTATTTAGTTAAGCCCCACCACCACACACACACATCCCTGCTGGTGTCATTCTAATCCTGTGCTAATGTTGACAGAGGCTCGCAGGGCGCCTACCAAAAATGCCACCAAGCTCCGTCTGGTTTCCGGTCCCTGCTTTCCGGACAACTGCCAGTTGCAATGACAATGAGTCATCCTATAAGTCAACTCTTTTGTACAAATATCAGCCTCGCTTATCTCGCCAGTCCTCCCGCTGCCGCCTGTGGAGAACTCCGTTCCACTCAGCACTGTGCGCTGCCTTTCCCCAGCCCGCACGAGGAGAATCCTAATGAAGGACCGGGGCTGGGAGGGTCCAGGCTCCGAGCTGCTGGAATGTGTGTGGCCGGGGTGCCGGGCCCCTGTTGTTCGGACTCGCTCCCGGTGCCAGGACGTGGCGGGGGCTGCACGACGACGTAGTCAGTGGTAACAGGCTCCTTAATTGCTCCTAAAATTTAAATGGCTGCAACGTCACAGAACATCAAAAAAAATTATTTCTCTGGCACGTCCAAGTCTTGCTGATTCAAGCTGGGCTGTGACCGGGCTGCCTTTTTATTTTTATTTTTGTGGGCAGACTCGCACTTTCATCTGCGACACAGCTAGCTTGCAGTTGCCGAATGGCTTTTAAAAAATTCAGAGGCCAGTGAGAAAGGAATAATTAAAAGAAGAGGATGTGGTGCCTGCGTATAATGCAGACACGTGACTGCGGCATTCTTTTGCTAATAACACTAGAACACTCGTTTTCTGGCAGTTTAGAGTGGGAGACAATGTGGGTAGAGAATCTGAGGTCAAAAGGCACGGCCCTGCTACAAAAACATTTCGGGAACCGTTGGCTTTCCGCACGGTTTATACCGTGCCCTCGGTTGGGACGGTTGCAGGAGGGCTCCCGTGAAACGCGGGACTGCCTCAGGGCCAAAGGCTGCCAGGTTGTCTGGACTCTGGTTGGAGGGGAGGGAGTGAAATGGGTTACGTGCCTGTAGTTCCACGTTCTAGGCGTGGCAGAGCTTCAGGTTAATTCCAAGTCGGCACGCAGTCTCTGAGCCCTTTGGAAAGCCTCAGTTTGCCTTGTACCTGAGTTTTTTGCTGTCTTCAGGGCCCTTCGTCTGTTGCGGGGAGACAGGGAGTCAGTGCCTCCCATCCTTCATGGGGCTGAAATCTGCAGGGATCCAGGACCATCTTGGCTCCTGTCGTCCTTCGGCAGGTGGGGAGGTTATTGGCTTCTGCAGTTCTTTTGGGATCCGGCAGTAAGATCTGCGACATTCACTGACCTGAGCTAAGAGAAAGTGCTCGAGGGAGGGGTGGGTCTGGGTGGGGGAGGGGTGCTCCGATGAGGAGACCGTCAGCAGTGCTAGGAGATGGGTGGCCCACCTGCTCAGCGATTTTCTGGTGGTCACCCAGCGTGAGATGTTTTTTCCTCTTGGCCGATTTGAACATTTTGGCCAGTGAGGGGGAACCTGGAGCAGGATCCTGCCTGTGGCCGTGCGTTTGTTCCCCGGCAGGCTCAAGCCCATCGCCATCACTGTGCCGCGTGTCCTTTGGCCTTTTTCCGTGGAGCGCAGCCTGCTCCTTGATGCGCAAGCAGACACTTTCTCTGTGTGCCCAGGCAGCAGGCTGGCAGCCCGTGGGAAGCCGAGGGAGCCTCTGTCAGATGACAGGGAGCAGATGGGCTTGGTTTGGAACCTGGTGGGTCTCTGGCACTCGCTGTCTGACATTCAAAACCAAACAGGCTTGTTCCCAGTTCCCTGGAATTGAGGACACCAGCCAGTCTGATGCTGGGAAAGGGTGAGGGGGAGAGGTCACCTGCTGCCCACAGTCACTGTGTGCTTTGGCGCAAGGCCTGGTGCAGCGCCCACCTCCTTTCCCATCCCTGCTGCTACTCAGGACCCCTCTGAGATGGAAATGGGGGCCTGGCACTTGCTCTTCCTCCAATTCCCCATTCAGCCGTTTCTTGGACATGTGCTGGGATGTTGGTTCCTATGGTGACTTGAGGAAGAACCTGCCTGGCCACCCTGGCTTTGGGAAAGGGCCGTGGAGTGGCAGTTATGACTCAGGCCCTGCCATTGCATTATTCGGGTCACCTGAGATGTAGCCGCTGGGACAGGGTTAGGTGTCTGAGAGCTTTACTGGCTGGCGGTGGGAGCTGCAGAAGGCAGGGAGAGTGGTGATGGGGAGTTGGCGTTTATGGGAGGAGAAAAGGAAGGAAGAGGAGCCTTGGGCTGCAGTGCGGCTTGTTTAGCCAGGCCTGTGGTGTGTCCCGGAGCCGAAGGTGTCTGTGGAAGGAGTCCTGAGGGCAGTGGCTGGGACTGTCAGTCACGCTCCCTGCCCCAGGAGATCTGGGTGCTGCCTTTCCCTGACGCCCACAGCCCCGGATGAGCTGTGTTTGTGCTCATACCACGGATGAATTCATATGCAGAGCACTGTGGAGACTCTGGGGAAATGCTGACGGAGGAAATCCCTGTCTTCTGAGAGACCTAAGTCGGGTGAAGAGATGAGTCAGTGAACAAGCACTTGCAGTGGGGTCTGGGAGAGGGGTGTGACCTCGGTGCTGTGGGGTCCCACAGGAGGGACAACGGGGGCTCCCAGGGAGTGTCTGGGAGAACCACGGCCTAGGCTGGCACTGGCAGGGTCAGGAGGTAACCCTGTAACAGGTGGGCGCACCTGCACGGAAAGGGAAGACCTAACAGAGCCCAGGGGTGGAGAGAGGGGATGGTGTTTGGGAATGCCTGGAGCAATTCCTGTGACCGGTGGGGAGGAGGAGAGATTTTCAGGGGGTATGTAGAGATGTGTGGGGGGCCATCCAGCAGGGCCTTGACAGCCGAGGGAAGGGCATTCGCTGCGTGCCTGTGGTCAAGAGCCTGGTGGGTGGGTCATTCCCGCTCTCCCACCTCCGTGACTCCAGGCAAGTGACCAGACCTCTCTGCACTGCAGTGACCACAGCTGTAAAACGGAATAGAAGCAGGTCCATCTCACGGGGCTGTGAAGACTGCTCTCTGTGAAGCTCTGGGAACAGTATGTAGTTCCGGCCATCACTCATGCTTTAAATTCTCCTGTAAAAAGTCACGGGAAAGCCATCGTCTGGGCTTGCCTGCCGCCATCAGACAGTCACCAGACTCCTCACGGTGACATGATTAATTCATTTGCTGAATGAATGAGGGCGTGTTGTAGTGTTTTCTTGATGGCTCAGCATGAAGCTGCTCCATGTGATATTACCAAAAGCAACTTTAAAAAAACCCCATACCTCAGTAAGTCTGTTTTCTCTCGAACAATAACTGAAAGACGCGTGAGCTGTCGGCCAGCTGGAGCTCCCAGGCTCTTAGGGACAGCTGCCAAACAGACTTTGCTAAAGCTGCCTGAGGGTCGCCTGACCCATCTGTTCAAAACCTGCTGGAACAGAACCCGTGTGGGTGGGACTTCAAAACTGGCATCTTAACCAGAGGCGCAGGCCAGCCGTGTACCTGCTGTGCTGAGATGCACCTGTCCCGTGATGGAACTCTCCGTCTCGAGGAAGGAGGGGTTACATCAGGCAGTTCTTACATTGTCGGCCCCTTTCTGTGTCAGAGAAGAAAGGGTGCTTGATGTCTTCTGAGAAGCCCAGGCAGGTAAGAAGCACCCCACGGGTGTGTGGACCTCCAGCGTAAAACCTGAGCAGAGAGCACTAAGTAATGGGATGGCCACGTGCGAGGGGTGAGAGCTTCGTTTGCTTTGAAAGGACTGTTCGTGCATATTGTCTCCTAAAGGCAGCAGCTGGATCCCAACTGCTCTCCGAGCCAGAAGTGAAATTGTTGGCCAGAGGGGCCTGATTTGGGGCGTCTCACCAAGGAACGCCAACAAGAGTGCATTCCCG
Source organism: Trachops cirrhosus (assembly GCA_028533065.1). Classification (NCBI taxonomy): domain Eukaryota; kingdom Metazoa; phylum Chordata; class Mammalia; order Chiroptera; family Phyllostomidae; genus Trachops; species Trachops cirrhosus. The sequence continues at coordinate 17,263,260 of CM052543.1, read as the reverse complement.
TCAACAGGGGCATCTCTGGGAGTGGGATTTGCCCAGGAGACAGTGTGTGGGGGGCTTCAGAGCACGCAACCTGGCACAAGCCTGCTTGGGTTCGTCTTGGTTCCTCAGCATCCTGGCAGGTTAGTTCATCTCTCGGTACTTTAGCTTCCTCACCTGTAAAATGGGGACTAATCCAATAGTGGCTACCACATGGAGTTTAAATGCATTTATACCTGTTACGTGTTTAGGACAATGCCTGACCCTTATGGAGCTCTTGAGGAGAATTAGCCATTTTTATTAATAGTAACATCATTTTCACGTGCAGGTGGGCCATAGGTGATGGTTAAAGTGAGAGGAGAAAGGCTGCCCAGATGATAGGAGCTAGTGTGTGGAGGGTGTGGGGTGCAGCTCTCTGATCTGAGATGCAGCTCTCTGCGGTGAGGGGTGGAACCCCTCTCACTGCTGCACACTGTGCGTCTTGGAGTGTCAAGGGTCAGTGCTGTAGGGAGAAAGGAGGGCCTCAGAGCAGAGGGGACTTTGGACCCTGTGAAAGGAAAGCAGCTACAGGTCTCTCTCTCTTTTTATCCGAATTCAAGGACATGCTTATTGATTTTAGAGAAGGGGGAGGGAGAGAGAGAGAGGGAGAGAAACATCGATGTAAGAAAGAAACATCGATCAGCTGCTTCTTGCACGACTCCTGACCAGGGACAGAACCCACAACCCAGGCATGTGCCCTGACCAGGAATCGAACCCACGACCCTTTGGTCTACAGGACAACACTCCAATCAACCAAGCCACACCAGCCAGGTCAGGCCTCTCTTTTTTAATACCTAATGCGCTTTGCATAAGATTTCATTCTTTGGAAAACAGACAAAAAGAGTGGAGTCCTACTGGACCAGATCCCTGGACTAGAACCCTAAGAAGCCCTTTTTTCCTCTTTAGTCCTTTCTTGACATTTGAGATTCCAAAGACCACACCATAATTGTCCTTTTCCAGAACAAAGCTCACTTCCAGCTATCATAGCATGGGAGTACTAAGAAATGTGTTTATTGTAATGAGCCAAACTCTGCTTTCTGGGACCCTTTAATGGTAGCAGTGGGGTGCCAGAGATGCTCACACGTTCTCTGCTTTTAGAAACGCTCAGGCACATGATGATGTCAAGTTTCAGCTTCACAAACTGCAGGCCGTGCGACCCGGCTAGTCTGCCTGTCTCAGGAATGGGTGGAGGGGACAGGCCAAGTGCTTTTGTGTGGTGACGGGCAGGTGGCAGTGACGCCACTGCTCTGCTGACCAGGAGTGACTGGGGAGCATGCCTGGGCTCCTCTTCCTGCGACTCTGGAGGAGAGCTGCTCAGACAGCGGAGCAGACGTGTCCTTGGTTGCAGGCAGTTTCCAGGCAATGCCACTAGGATCTCCCTTCAGTGCCATTGACCCTGCCAGTGGGCCACACACCCTCAGGAGCCAGGCCTTTTACAGTTCCCAGGAGGGCTGCCGGGAAGCGTTGTATGTGCACCCCCTGACGTCATGGCTCCCCCTTTAAAACCCTCACCCTAATGCTGGCGACCAGCCACACCCCAGACCAGGCCGTGGACGTGGTTCCCCTCTTCCCCGTGCTCTGCAGGGCGCGTCAGAAGAAGACATAAGCTGGGGGTTGTGTGCAGACCAAATCTTGGCGAGAGTGAAGGACTGTGAAAACAGTACATATGTGAAACACGCTTTCCCTGCGCTCTCGGGTGTTCCCGTTCTCTGCCAGGTCCTCCCCTTGTTCTGCATTTCACAAATATTTTGTTTTTCATTCCAAACAGTGGGAGTACAAAGGCAGATTTGTTTCATCATTTAATTTGCTGATACTGCCAGTCTTTTTCTCCTGCTGATCAGCAGACTTCTCAGAGTCTTACATTTAAGGCTGACCTTTAGGAAAATTACATAGGAGCGGTATCATGCTTACCCCGTGTATGGCTGCAGGGTACATGGGGAAATCAAGAGAAAGCAAAACATTTTAGGAAACAGTGCCTCTGAGAGTGAATCTTAGGGGAGGCAGGGATGCCACAACCAAGCAGGGTGGGTAGGGAAGATTCTTTTTTGTTCTCAACCCTGCACGGTACTTGGGGCATTTGATTTCACTTTTCTGAGCCTCCTTTTCTCTCTAAGTAGAAACCTGCCCTTTGGCATCTGCCCAGAGATACTAGTTATTTACAGAATCAGCTCCATTCTCTTCTTTGGCTTCCCTGGTGATGGGAATACGGAACTGTAAACCACCAGCAGAGGCTGCTGCTTAAAGAGAATGAAGGCAGATGGGTGGATCCACGGATGGATAGATGCATAAAGACAGGGGCCTCTCCTTCGGTGACCACACTGCCTCCCTGAAGCCCTCCTGTCCTTTCTCCCCAGGTTAGGGAGATGCCCCTTGGCCCTTCTCCCATGGCCCTTCTCTATCTCTGACTTGTACACAAGCACATACAGTAAAGGGAGAACGGTGCCATCTGCCAGGTGACATTGGGAGCTTCAGGACAGCCAGGTAAGGCCCCGCCTGCGTCTTGTTCGCTCTTGTCCTCACATCAGACAATGTCGGCTCCTGGCACATGGAAGATGCTGCGTGCACGTTGGTTGAATGGACCAGTGAGAGAACAATTTGAAAGGACTTGTGGGGGCACATTTTGCTTTCCTCCTTGTATCTCTTGCACACTGCTGCTCTCTCAGAGCTGGTGTTTCTCTTACCAGGGAACCAGATGGGGTTGCTAAGCAGGAGTAGGGTGCCTCCTCCTCCAACACAGACATGCTTGTCTCTCTCCCTCGGGACTTTAAAAGGGGTCACCTAGCTGATTTGCTTTAATAGCTTGTCCTCATAACCTCCCTTTCCACCTCCCGAGACCCTCATTCCTCCTTGTTAATGAATCTTTCTTCTGAAGATAAATATCCCTCCAGGGTCCCAAGGGGTGTGACCTCGGGGAGAACCCCGCCTCTCTCTCCCTTTCTAAGTCTTTGTGTGTACACCTATCATCCTCAGCTCAGCCACTGTATCCCTTGCTTGGAAAGAGAGACCAGAGGCAAGGGCTAATGAGGGGCTTTCATGCTCAGGAACAGAGGGCACCCGGCAGCTTCAGCAGCCTCTCCATTTAACCCTAGGCTTGTGGCGACACTCGCTATGCTTAGCACAGCCTGGGGGAGTGGCAGACGGCTCGCTTGGCCTTCCCCTGCTCAGCCGCTGCCTGCGCGGCCTTGGTGCCGGTGTGCAGAGGAGAAGCCAGCCTGCTGTAAAGGACACTTGCTGTGGTCTTCCTGGTTAGTGTGCTTTGGGCACGCACTCCGGCTTCTCTGCCTTCGTCTTCTCATCCACAAAGTGACTTGATATCTCCGAGCACCCTTTCAGCTGCAGACGTCTGTCATTTAAAGTAGGACATCCTCTTGTGAAAAGAGAATGGTTTTCTGGCACGTGGGCACGCACACATAGGGGTGGGTCTAGGGTGGTTTAGGCTTATGCAAAATCGTGGAGATCCCACAAGCCTGCAGTGTAGGGGCTTCTGGGTCAGACCCTGGAATTTCAACTGCATACCAGGCACGGTGCCCAGTGCTCTGCGTGGATGATATCGTTCAGTCCTCACAACCACCCCACGAAGTGAGTCCTGTCAGTATCCTCATTTTATAGATGAGGACTTGAGGCTTAGAGAAGGTAAGGAATTGGCTAAGGTGCTTGAATGGCTCAGCCAAGTTCTGAAGGCAGGCATTTAGCTCCTGTGAGCAGGCTGACTTCTCTGCTATGCTGCCCCCTGCAGGTAAATGTGTGCCATGCGGATCTGTACAGAGGTTTTCAGGGTTAGATGGACTTCCGTCCTCCCTTGCTAAGGGAGTGCATATTGAATGTCCCGCACAACACTTTCCTGCCCTGCAAGAAAGAATTGCATTTTAAGTGCCTGCAATCATGCCTGACTTTTCTCCTTGGCCCTGGAGGGTGCGTCTGGGCCTTGAAGCATTTGGGTATTCCTTTGAGCAGTACTTGGCTGTCTTTGGTAAAAATCAGTGGCAGGCAAATCTCAAGGCACTCTACGCTAAGTACGCCCTGTAGGAGGGTGCATGGGTACCTCTCCCTTCCTCTTCAGACTTCTCACATTTTATATGTATATGAAAGGCGTGGGGATCGTGGTAAAAACACAGGTTCTGATTCAGTGGGTCTAGGGCAAGGCTGATTGAATTTCTAACAGGCCCTTCGGAGGCTGTTGATGCTGTTGGTCTGAGGTCTGCACTTTGAGCAGAGAGGGTCTGCAGGCCGTGGTTTCCAGGCTGGCTCCGTCGGGAGGACCGGGAGGCCTCAGTAAGCAGTTTCCTGGGAGATTCCCAGGCAGCAGGCCAAGGATGGGACCCAGGATGCTGCAGGTGTTCCCGGGACCAGACTGAGAAACACTGCCCACTCCAGTGGCTCCTAAGCCTCGGTCCTCTGCAGCCTGGCTTCTGTGTCCACCATAGTAATGAACTTGTCCTGGGGAAGATCATCAAGAAACTCCTCATTGTCAGATTCAGCAGACATTCCAATCCTCCCTGACCTCCGAGCAGCATTGGACTCCATCGACAACTCCCCTAAGTTCCCTCCTTTGCCTGCTGGGTCCCCCCTCATCTACTGGCTGCCCCACCCCCACCCCGCAGGCAGCCCCTCTGGTCATCGGTCCCTGCATCATTGTTCACCTGGAAATGAACTCCATCCTTTGCTTCTCATTCATCCCCCCACCTGGAGAGTTTGTCACTCCCATAAACTAGTGAGGCCCAAATATTTATTTTCTGAATGATCTTCCTAAACCATCTCTGGGATCATGTTACTGCTCTCTCGCCTGAGACAGGTGGCAGAGGACTCGGGAGCCAGCTGGTCTGGGCACAGATCCTGGCCCCACCACGTGCCAGCCGGAAATCTCGTGCAGGTCATAGAGCTTCCTTGGGCCTCTGTTGTCTCATCTGCAGGAGGGACCTGTCCCCGCATCTGGTGAGAGTGCCCGGCACTGGAGCTGCTACACTGTGAGCGCTCAGAAGTCGGCTTTGAGTTTGCTTTAGTTGTTAGTCATAAGGAATACGAATGATAGCCGCAGCCCTCAGTGGACCCCAGAGTGCGCCTTGCAGAGCCCCCCGGCCTGGCCGCCTGTCTCAGCGGCTCCTCCCCAGCCGCCCGTCTCACATGCTGTTTGTCTCAGCGCCTCTGTCCTCCCGGCATAGCCTTTGCGCCCCATGGAGCTCCCCCTCCCTCCCCATGTCTGCCTTTGTGCTTCTGCTCAGTCCCAGGGGCCAGTGTGATGCGCGAGTCCTGCTCCACTGACCTGATTTCCTTGTGTGTCAGTGTCCCCGTTAGACTCAGGTCTGCCAGTCATGTGTGCAGCCCTGACATTGGGAGTGGCTGTCACTCATGGAGGACTGTGGAGGACTGTGATACTCACTGTAGAATGCATGAATGTTTGAGCGACAGTGAGCATCAGAATCACCCACTGGCCTAGAGGACAAGCACTCTGAATGTTTAAGGTTATTTTGCTTCGTTACGGATGAAAACTTAGGAATCATCCCTGTGGCCTCTCTCATACTAACTGCCCCCTCTCCGCAGTCCAGTCCACTGACAAGTCCAGTCAGCACCACCTCTAAAGCAGTGGATCTCTGCCAGGGGGGACTTTGACCCCTGGGTCATTGGGCAATGTCCGGAGACGTTTTTGGTTGTCACAACTTGGGATGCCCCTGACATCCAGTAGGTAGAGGTCGGGGATGCTCTGAAACACTCTGCAATGCACAACCCGGCCCTCCAAACAAGGAAATCTCCAGCTCACGTGTCAGTAGTGCAGAGGTCCAGACACTGTGATCTAGAGCAGGGGTCTCCAACCTCCAGGCCTCAGATGGGTACCAGTCTGGGCTGTTAGGAACTGGGCTGCACAGCAGGAGGTGAGCTTGAATGTAACGCGCTTGAATCATCCTGAAACCATCCCCCCCACCCCAGTCCGTGGAAAATTTGTCTTCCACGAAGCCGGTCCCTGGTGCCAAAGGTTGGGGACCACTGGTCTAGAGGGCTCTGAGTTCGTGCGTGGCTCTCCATCTTCCCCCCTCCCACACGAGCTCCAGCTGCTCTTACCCCCTGGACTGATCTTGCCACCCACTCCTCCACGCCCTCAGTCTAGGCAGTGGCTGATCTTTAAGAAAGATAAGTCAAGTAAGTCCCTTGTAAAGCTTCCCATCACATTTGGGATCAGACCCAAACTCGGGCTGAGGAAGCCCTCCCCGGACTCCTGCTCCCTGCCCCCTCCCTGTTCATTGACCCCTGACCCCCTGGCTTTCTGCTCTGGTCCCACCCTGCCGTCCTTCCTTCTAGTCTTCTGTAGCTTCAGAACTGTTGGCATTTGGGGGCCGGACAATGTTTGCTGGGGGTTCTGCACACCGCAGGACGGTTTGCAGCATCCCCGGGCTGCCCACCAGATGTCAGCAGCACTCACTGCCCGCGCCCCCAGTATTGCCGAAGGTCGCCTGGCGAGCAAACCGGAGCCGGGGAGCAATGCAGCCAATTTAGTACCTTCCTGGGAAAGAACAGCTCTTTTATTTCGGGTGTCACCACCCCTCCTAGATTCCAGGGGTTCTTAGGAAGTTCTCTTTCTTTGCTTAGTCATATCCAGAGAGCTGTACAACTTGTTAACACTCTTCTACTTTTAGAACACTTCTGTCACCCCCAAGAGAAGCACCCCATTGCTGGTTTCCGACTTCATTCCCATGTGCTTGGAGGACATATGTGGTGTGATTTCACTCCCCTCACGTTGACCGAGGTCTGCTTTATGGCCTAATGTTTGGAACAGCCCGGAGGACGTGCGTGCGCGCCTGAGGAGAAGGCGTGCCCGGCCGCTGGTGGGTGGGGAGGCCCCGGGGAGTCCGTGGGTCTGGCTGGTTTGCAGTAACGTCCCTGTCCCCTGTTCCCTGGCAGACCCCACGTACTCTGCCCATCACTGGGAGCGGGAGACCGAAGCCTCCAACCCTTAGGTGTCAAGGTCGGTTTCTCCACTCACTTCAGTCCGTGTGTCCTATGTTCTGTGGCTCTGTTTTTAGGTGCATATAGTTGTCTTCCTGGTGTTTTTGACCATTTCTTTCTCTTTAAGAACTTTTTTTGGTCTTAAATCCTGTTTTGTCCGATTCTGTTTTGCATAATCCCTCTAGCTCTCTTGATTTTAGACGGTTTTTTTTTGCAGGCCTCCACGGTCACCCTGGTGTGCAGTCAGGGTTCAGGGTCACCGCGCCTGTGGGGTAAATTAGAAGCTGAGGATCGCTGTTTCGGCTTAAAGTGTACCCACAGCTACCGAGAGATGAGATTCCCCAGCCCGTGCGCTTCCCGGGACTGGTGTTGAAGGTGGCGCAGGAGCTCTGGATGCCTCCACGCAGCCTGTCCTGCAGCAAAACTTGTGCGGTTTGAGCACTGTTTCCCTGAAACCGCTTTGTTCAGGTCACCTCGTGGCACACGGGATGTTCTCTCGGTCGGCCGGTCAGAGCAGCCAGAGGCCGCCCGCCTCCCTGCCTGCGGGGCTGCGTCTCTCTGCGCAGGTCCCGTTGTCCTGTGGGTCTCAGCACACGTGGCCTCACGTCACAGACCTTTCCCTGCTGCCCTCTGCAGGTGTCGCAACCACAGAAAGTCTGAGCCCCAAGTTTTTCAGTGTGTGTGCGTTGTCCCGGGAGGTGCAGGTAGGAGGGCCGGTGAGAGACACTTCTAGAAAGCTAGTCAGAAATGAGCCTCTTCTTCACAGGTCTGAAGGAAATAGAATCTGCAAAATAAAAATGAGGAGGTAAGAAGAAAAACCTCGGTTTGCCAGGGGCCCAGTGGGCGGGAGAGGGTGAACTCTCTGAAAAGCAAACCCTCCTTTTGGCAAAGGCGGCCCTCCTCGCCCAGCCAGGTGGGGAGTGATCCAGAACGGATTCTTTCCTCCTCACTCATTTCTATGCAAACCCGAAGACCCCCTTTGGTTCTGGCTTCCCTCCCTCCCTCCTCCTCTTTGCTCTTTCCCTGTTTTCCTCTCATGTCTTAGGAGCTGTCCCTTAGATACTCCCTTCCCTGGAGCTGGCCGATGCCTTCACTGAAGTGCTCCTTTGAAGGTGGAGACTCCTGTTTTATCCGCGTCTGTTCCCACATCTGTTCTTAATCCCGGGGGCTCTGATCCAGCGGCAGGAAGTTTTCCCTCCACGCAGTGACAAGCCTCCCGAGGCTAAGTTATCTGACCCACATTTATTTATCTTTTCAGGCTTTTTTCCTCTCAGGATTTTCCTGTAGAAGAACCAGTTGCGAATGTCTGGGTTTCCTGCAATTAGATTCTCTGGAATTTTCATTCCGATATGTGCGTGCACATTCACACCCCTTCATACACTTGTCCGTGTGAGTCATAAATCGCCAAAATAGGTAACCTAAAAAAAAAGACCCTTCAGGCCATAAGGAAATTTTCTAATGCCAACCTTGCTAACTTGTTTTGCCTCTTTCCTGCCATTTTTAATAACAAAATTACCTTAAAGGGCACTGACAGGCACTTTGAATTCCCTTATTGTTTAGGGTGCCCTTTTTCCTAAACGCCCCGAGAATATCACAGACTTGGCTCTCCCTCTAGTTCCCTCAGGGCTTTTGGGGAGTGAGGAGGATATTTCTTTGACTTACAGAGCCTCATGATATCATTGTCAGTCCATAAAGATTTCTTTCATAGAGAAGCAACTCCGACACGGTTCCTTCCTTTTATAAGGATGACTGCCGGCTCCTGGGGTGAGTGTGTGAACCCCTGCCTGCCTCTCCCCCAGCCTCACCGTCTGCCACACGCTCTGCCTCCCCGATGCCCCGACTGCCCCCAGGCCTCCTCACAGCTCCGAGCTTCGTTCTTGCCCTTCGTCTGTGTGGGTGCCCTTCCCTGCCCTTTTCACCAGCATTCTCCCGCTGATCTTTCTTACCCAACTGAAATAGCACTCCTCTGCCACGCTGTCAGGGTCCCCCGGGCTGAGTGAGTTGCGCTCTTTTTGGGGGTTTCTTCTGCACTCTGGCCATCCCCCACAGATCAATTGAGCATCCACTGATGGGCAGAGACCATTTGAAAATAATAGTAATAAATGATAACAGTAATCGCAATAGTCTGTACCATGCACTACTATATAACACTCGTACACAATACTATATAGCGTATAATCAAATAATAATAGCTAACATTTAATATATATATATAACAGTAGCTAACAACAGTGTGAATTATCATAGCTCTGTGTTCCAAAGAAGACTTAAGGGATTATGACATTGTTTCATTTAGTCCCCACAGCAACTCAGCAAGTTAGGTGCTGTTAGTGTCGCCCTTTGCTGATGAGGAAAACGAGGTGCAGGAGGTGAAATGACTTACCGTGAATCGTGGGCAGGATGTGGGGCCAGTGCTTGACCCCAGGCAGGCTGGCGTGTAACCCCGTGTCCTCACCTCCTGTAATACAGCGTGGAAGGGCAAATGTTTTACAGTTTATACTGCACTTACCACATTTCACTGCAATAATCTGTTTACTGTCGTTGTTTTCCTTCTCGACCAAGTGTTCCTTAGCTAGGGAATTCTCGGTAGCAGAAGTCACGTTTGAATGTTTGATTCTCTCTGCAGCCTCCATGCTGGGTCCTGTGTGTGGCCAAAGCGTCCGAGAATTAACACTGACGGAAAAACAACCGAGCGAGTGAGGCCTGCCTCGGGTAGTCCAAAGGCTGCGTTGGCTCGGCCTCATTGCCCCAGGACCGTCCACGCGTGTGGAGAGCAGTGTGTGGGACTGTGAACCATGCTAGGCAGGGGAGGATGCCATCGGGTCCCTGCTGGACGCCAGGCGTTAGGCCGTTTCCTCTACGTGCAGAATCTCCTGTTTTCCAACCGCTGGTGCGGTCTGCGCGCTCTTCACGCCCCTTTGCAGATGGGGACGTGGAGGACAAAGGAGGTTCGGAGACTTGTCTGCGGTCTCAGCTGTTAGGAGGCAGAACCGGGATAGAAACCCAGATGATTTCGAGCCCTAAGCCCTCCTGACCTCGGAGCCCCAGGGCTGTAGGCCTCCTATTTTAGTTTTCAGAGGGGAAATGTGTAGAAGGAATTTTCTGTCTGAGAATCTTCTGGCAAAGCTGTTTCCACTAGACATCGCCTTTCTGTGTTTATAGTCCGGTTAGCCTGCGGTCTTTTGCTTTCTCCACTCCCCGGGGTGTGCCACTGCAACAGCCAGTGTGGCATTTTAGGAGGAAGTAACGCGCTGTGATACCTGAGCCATAAAACCTGGAGTCCACGCCCGCAGTTGCACGGAGCTGAACGGCTGGAATGAGCAAAGGGGTTTTTAGGTCAACCAACAGTGGACTCGTAAAGGCTTGAATTCCGGGTGTGGATTTGGCTTGCCAGGCTTTTCGGGAACAAAGTGAAAGACCTGTCCCCCTCCCCTGCTTAGAGAATCTGGGCATATGGCTTCTTAGAAGTCTTATTTGATAAGGCCTTTTTTGCTCTTTTGCTCCCATCCATGACATCAGTTTTGACTTTTCAAAGGAACCACAGTTCGACTTTTACAAAAGGAACCAGGAGACTGAATACACTAGCAATTTCAGATCCATTCCTTTCTGCAAAGTTTTTAGCCACGTGGGTTTAGTCACAAACCCATGTGGGCTGTCACTTAGGGGATTGTGTGCATGTTCATTCAAATCATGTGAATTTTCTAATTTGATTGTTTTCTGCTGTATACTTAGGTGTAATACAATTCTCACATCTTTAGCGTGAGCTGAATTTCAACTACTCATAGCAAATTTGTTCTGAGAAATAGCGTTTTTACTTTTTTAGTTAAATAAGAGATACCAGGTCCTCTTACTGGTGAGAGAAACAAGTTCACACTGACCCCCTTTCAGTTCTCCCACGACCACGTCGTCCCTGCCTTCAGCCTTTGCACATGCTGTTCCCCTCCTTGGCATGGCCTCCACCTCACAGTCCCACCAGCACTAGACTGTCATCTGAGTGTAGCTGTCTCCTGTGTCTCCTTCTTGTGTGCAGGTGAGACACAGAATTTGTGAATGAATGTTAGTCCAATGACTGGCCAAACGAGTCAGGCCCCAGACTGTCTGAGCCTCACACAGGTTTTCACCTTAGGTGCACGTGGTGTGTGTGTGTGTCCACGGAGCCTGGCTTTCCTCTGAGCATCATTTTCTGACCTCAGCCTCCTCCCCAGTTAGAGATTGGGCGTCCTCTAGCTCCCCCATCAGAGCCCTCCCAGCACTGCATGCAGAGGCTCATTAACTTGTCTGTTTTCTGTTAGGAGTGCTGTTCAGTTGCCACGCAACTGACTGAGTGCCTGACAGATACGGTAATATGGTGCTCAGGAATATTTTGTTATTGGCCAAGAGGGGGCATAAATACAGGGTCTGGCACAAATAATTCCCCTTTTAAATTACAAAGTCTTGTTACAGAATCATAGGCATGTAACTCTGTAACAGCAATATCACACTCAAGCACACCATATGACATTTTAGGTGAAATGTTCGATTTAAAACTGTAAATGATTACACCCATATTATTACCCTACCAACCATGCTAAAGCAGGCGTTACTGCTGCTGGACCCTGTAATTTTTGGTTCCTTTGACCCTGTTTTGTGTTGGGCACAGGTGAAGTGTCAATCCTTAAAAAGTGGACAGAACAGGTACACAGCCCTGTGATCAAACACTTATGTAACTTACGAAGTGATTACTTTGATGAGTCTAGTCCCCATCTGACACCATTGTACACTTCCTGACTGTGTTACTGACTGTATTCCCTGTGTTCTGTAGCTACAGGTTTGTACTTCTAAATCCCTTGACCCTTTCCGCCCATCCTCCCAGCCCCTCTCCCATATAGCAGCTGTAAAAATGTTCTAGGTATTTGTGAGTCTGTTTCTGTTCTGCAAAAACAGAAACGTGGACAGAATTGGTTAAGGGTTTTAAAGTTCTATGAGGGCTTTTTTGCAGGACAGAGCTGTTTGAATAGGAGCCCTCGGCTTTTTGTGTAAAGCAGAGGGACTTTGTGTCTCGCCCAGGAGCGTGGAAGAGGAGAGAACCCGTGGGAATGGGGAAGGACTGCAGAGGCCTGTGGCCTCCTTGTGGGCGCACTGTTCGCGTGGTGACTGCGCTGTCTGGAATCAGTTAGACTTGACTCCAGGGAGCGATGACCTACGTGTGCCCTGTGTTGGCCTTGTGGCCAGGACTCTCGGAGGGGCCGCCGGTCTGTGTCGTGGCAACCTCAGGAGAGGGGCCGATGAGGTGTTTGCTCTCTGGACCCGAGACGGGCAGAGTCTGTCTGAGGAGGACGTTCACGTGTTCACGTTCATTGCCGTTCTCTGGGTGCTGAGTGGAAATGCAGATCCCCCTGGGGAGGCCAAGGGGTTTACATTTTCTCAACATCCCCGGAGTCGCTGCTGCAGGAGGATCACTGAGCCCCTTCTTCCTGAAACACTGCCTTACGGCACAGGATATTCAGGGGAGATATTGGCAGATGGGACAGTCCTTGGCGGGAGAACCTGCCCTTTGTCAGAGCCCTTAGATAGAGGGGAGAGTGCAGCAAAGTCGGCTCAAGGAGCACCTCGTGGAAGGAGGGCCACTGCGTTAGCCTGTGCTTGGAGTAACCCAGGGAGACAGTCCCAGCAGGATTGATGCCCGGCACCCGGCGCAAATTTAAAAAAGAGAAAAGGAGGAGTCATGGTTTCCTTGACCACAGAGGAATGTCCCCTACTCTGCAAAGAATTAAATACACATATTAAACTAAGGGAGACAGAGACTGATGGAGAGTCATGAGCACAGGCAGCAGTGAAGGACCAGCCTAACACAGTGCAGGGGAACCGCGCCTGTGCGCTCCTAGGGAGATCCTGATCGGCCGGTGGAGCGGCGACCACTCGGATGGTCCTGGGCTGGAGGCTTTCCCGTGGCCGTCTGTGGCCAGAAGACAGGACCAGGTCCTCAGGGAGGAGGCAGTCAGTAACCAGAAGGAGGCCCAAATGTGAAATATGTATATCCTTTGACCCAGTGGTTATATCTTAAAGAGATACTGTATAAGTGGGAAAAAAAATCTATGTGTCTGGATGTGCATTGTTTATTGAAAATACCCCAAGGTCCACCAGTAATGGAACTTGTGGGCACATAGAGAAAGTAAAATTACTCTTAGCCATCGAAAATGATGGCGTAGACCTGTAGTTACCAGCAGAACACACCCAATGTACAATGTTAAGTGACAGAAGCAGGTTCAGAGTAGCATAATATTTCATGAGTGCATTTAGTCAGCATATTCTGACGTCTGTTTATTAATTTGGTCAGTAGTCACTGGCAGCTTAGGTACCAGGCACCGTTCTGGGTACGGGAGGTAGAGAATAAGACAGAGAATGGTCCTTTGCTTGTAGAGAAGGGCTTGGAACCAGCAGTACCCACATCGCCTAGAAGTGCATTAGAAATGCAGGATCCCAGCCTCCACTCCAGACTGGCTGCATTTTCACACGGTCCTGGGCTATCCCTCTGCACATTATAGTTTGCGAGGCTGTGCTTCAGGAGCATGTTAACCAAAACCACCACACTGGATTTTCCTGGGTAGCGGCAGTTTGGGGTAATTTTTACATTTGCTTCTGTATGTTTCTCTATCATTTGAATTTTTCATGTTGAGCAATGTCTTGAGTTTACAAAGCAAGGATGGTAATTATGCACGAGAGCTTAAGGCCCCTGCTTCTGGTTCCTTGGGCTGCCTCGGGAACGCGCTGGTGGCATCCTGGAGCAGGGGCTGGAGTTGGCAGCTGTTGCTCATTTGGCCAGCCACAAAGGTCCGGGAGAGAGAGCTGGAGTACGGGTCTGTAGCTGCAGCTGTTGTCACAGTCTGCGAGATGCTGCAGGTCTGATGAGCTGAGTTCATGGCCCTTGTGGCTGAACAGAGCGGCTCTGGTATCGCAGCCTTAGTCCAATGTTTAGCGTGATTACACGTCGGGAGAGCCTGGGCAGCAGCTGTGGAGGGCCACCCTGAAATGTCTGCCATCTTCTGGGACCAGCGGGCAGCGCTGAGCCCTTCCTGAGCGGGTCAGGAGCCACAGGCACGGTGCCTGGTGAAGAGCGCTTCCGTCCAAGCCCTGGAAGGTTCTGGCCGTGCGGAGGAAGAGGGCCTCTGAGTCTCCTGGCCGCTCTTCCTGGGCCCTCTCCTGAATCTGATCCCTGAGGTGGGCCTTGGCAGGGTGTGGCCCGGCAGCAGCCTGCCTGACGCACAGCGTAGACTGCGGGCACGAGAACTGGATTCTGGAGCAGTCCGACCCCAAATAGCCAGGTGTAATGCCCCCGTTGCCTCCTTGGGCCTCCATTTTCCTTGTCTCTGAAATGTGAGGCTTAGTTTCTGAGCCTGTGTGAATGACCTGCTGTACTCCAGGTGTTGTGCGTGTAAACATCAGGCCTCGGTCCTGAAGGCATCACGGCTTGGCAACACTGGGGTGTCTCCTGGTCCCCCCCACACCAGTTCTGGTGTGACCCCCAAACTCTGGGCCAGGGGCTCTGTGCTTCCTGCATGGTGGGTGCTAAGGCAGCTTTGCCTTTAGGGCGATGGTGAATAGAGGCAATATTACATGCTTGTTTATGTCCTTGCTGATAAAATAAAAAAGTCAGCAACTGTGTTAGTCCTTTGTCCATTCCCATCTAGTTAATTTTTTTTTTAATTTATTTTTACTGGTCTGTGAAATCCAGAACTGGAACAACCAGGCTGTTAGGAGGGGAAGGACTCAGGTCAGGAAATAAACCAGTCCCCAGGAGAGCCCTGATTCCTGTCTTGCTGGTGAAAGCTGCCACTTTGAAGAGTTCATGGAGCAGCTCCTTGCAAAGTGATGGATTTAAACACACGTTCAGTGGAGTGGAGTCACCCTGACTGCCTTTGTCAGTGTGAGTTTAGGCACAGAGCCCTTCCGCCTTTTGCCAGGGCTGCTGAGGTTCTTGCTGAAATCTCCCCTCTGTGGAGATGGGGGCCAAGCTTTGTCCAGGACCCCCCTAAGCCTCACAGCAGGCCATGCCGGCAGGGAGCAGCTGACAGCTGCTGTCAGCGACTGGCCTCTCTCTCTGAGCCTCTGCCAGGCGCTCAGCTGGCCGCCTGTGATCCACCGCGGAGGTCGCCTTAGCCGGCGTCTGGTGGTGCAGATGTAAATCATAACCGGACAGGCTCCCTCTGACAGAGACAGCATCTGAGCATCCCTGGCCAGGCAGGACGTCTGATGACTAATCCCTGAGTAGGGTGCAGGGGCAGGGGAAAAGAGCTGGTTAATTGAATGGTACCTAATTCATTTATAATTACTCATTTTCTCACTCTCTTTTCTCTCTCTTTATCTTGTGAGGTCTAGTCCTTTGGAGCTGGGATTGCTGGGCCTTAGAAATGTGTAAGGAGGCAGCAGAGATGAGCCAAGCGCAAGGTTTGAGCCTTGACTCGGTTTGTTAGCAGTGTGAAGCTACTTCACATCTGGACCTCAGTTTTCTTATCTGTAAAATGGATTTGGTGAGGAGTCGACGCGATATTTGTAAAACCTAGAGTGCAGTGCTTAGCCCATTCCAAGTGTTCAGTAAATGCTAACTAGTATTACTCAATCCCCCGCTCTCCCTTTATAGGTTCCTTTGTATGTTCAGCAAGTATTTATTAGTCATCCAGTGTAGGCAGTGTATAGAGCGGCTTCTTCCAAAGTGGTGAGTGATGCTATTCGAGTGTCTGCTCATCACCGAACAGCCCAACACAAAGCTGGTGACATCTTTGCTATGAAGGACAAGAAAGAAAAGCAGGGTAGGGGCTAGACTGACTGTGGGTGGGAGGCAGGGTTCTACTATAGACCATACAGTGGCTAAAGAGACCTAAGGAAATGAGGGGTGAGCCGTGCCGACGCCCGGGAGAAAGGCATTGCAGCCAGAGGGAGTGGCCGGTGCGAAGGTCCTGTGGTGGAACGTGGCCTCGTGGGCTCGAGGAGGAGCCAGGAGGCCCGAAATTGGAGAGGTCCCCGGGAGCATGGTGCTGTGGCTGGGGCTCTGGGCTTCTTTAAGGTGGAGGGAGGGCAGGGAAGTTCCGCACGGAGGAGCGATGTGTTGAGGTTTATGAGGAAACGCCCTCAGTTTGGAGGGTGAAAAGCCTACAGGCGCTTTCTTCCCTTAGCCTTATGGCCCGAGCAAGGCGGGCTGGCCCTCTTAATCTGAGTGTCCCTCGTTGGATCTGAGCCGTGGCGGTTATTACTGTGACTTTCTATTTCCCTCATCCCTTCTACGCTTGTTAACGGGAATTTTTCGTAAGGAAGCACTTTCCCTTCTCCCTCATATATTTATTCAACAATTTGTCATGCCAGTTTGGACTCACAGGCATTTATAGTGTTCTCTGGATTTCAAGCCAGTACTATTTTTGTTTATTTTGTTGCTTAAATTATTCTGCCTTTGGTCATTGGGAACTCAGTCCTTCAGGTTGATTCCTGTGCCCTTTTGACACGCCTCTATCATAGCGAGAACACATCTCCAGTTTCTGGCAACTCAGTGCTCTCCAGGTTTATCTTGTATTTTCCCCTTGGAACCAACCACTTCCTCAGGGAGCCCTGGCTCCCTTTACTGGCTAATGGTGTTTAGAAACCAAGATCTGGGTGTGCTCACTGCTGTGGGGGCGCACTGACTGCTCCTGTCTTTCTTAGCGGATGGAGCTGGGAGGTAGATGTGTGTGCGTTGCCCCATAGCATGCGAATCAACAATCCGTCCTCCCTGCCCCCCTCCATATCTCTGTGTGTCTGTATCCGAACCTGTCTGTACCTACGTCTAATCTGTTTATCCAAGCCTGAGCCCAGTACAGAGCCTCAGGGTACATTTCAGCCTTCCCACTGTCCTTATTTGTAACTTCTCCCTCTGCTAGGGAGGCCCCTTGCTGTTACTAAAGTAATTTCAAAATTGCTGATCCATCCCCTGTGACAAACAGCACTAGAATACCGTATTTGTGTACTGCTTTTCCTTTTTCCTTGAACCTTATAGAATCCAGTAAGAATAATCGTTTTGTAGTTACTTAGGCTAGTTCTCTTCTTCCCCAACCCCTTCAGTGTGATGGTGTTATTCATCTGTAATAGAGTTGTGTGCATTTGTTGCCATTTATATTGCATTTTAAGGCTACACACACACACATACACATGGTCGATTTTAATTGTCTGCTTTTTGGATGTGTGAAATATTATCGAGGTTCCAAGAGTCAGAGTTACTTAATTAGACTCAGAGAAACGTGCAGGCTTCTCATCCCTGCTGCCTCGTTCCCTTCCCCCTTCCCCATCATTCCCTCCCTTTCCCCACCCACCCTCTGGTGGTCACCAGGGTCTTTCGTTTCTGGTTTATTCTTCCTGGACTTCTTTTGCACAGATAAGGCAATTCATGTGTATTTTTTTCTTTTAAAGTATATTTTATTGGTTATGCTGTTACAGTTGTCCCAATTATTTTCTTATAGCCCCTTCTCGTACTGTATAGAGGGTTAAAGTATTCTAGCTACTGTTTGCAGTTTGCTTTTTCCACTTCACATCAGTTCATAGAGATCATCCATGATGAGCTCTTTAAACTTTGGTGATCAGAAAAAAAGCTTAACAGGTCAAGGATAAGTTTTAGAATTCTCTAAGCCTACTGACAATGGTGATGATGATGATAAATCGCATAAGCATTGTCATTAATTGAGCATCCACAGCACAGGGGGCAAACACAAGACCTGAGGGCCAACTCCGGCCCTCCACCTTGTTTTATCCAGCCCGGCACCTTGTTTCTACACAGCAGCAGTACCGAGCTCCTTGCCCCTAGTTAAGGAGTGGTTCCATTTATGCAGCCCTAAACTTATTTTGGCCCTTTGAAGGCAACCGAGAGGCTGATGTGGCCCCTGGTGAGAATGAGTTTGACACCCTGCTCTACAGCGTGCTGTGCTCTGTGCTAAACATTTGACATAGATGATCTCATTGAATATTTTCTGGAGCCCTGTGAGGTAGCTGTTAGCTTCAATTTACTGATAAGGAAGTTGAAACTCAGTAATACTTGAAAACTTGCCCAAGGTCATGAGAAAATGGAGCCTTGGTCACTCTCTCCCACCTTCGTGCTCTGTGAAGGGCACACCGGCACCATGACAGAAGTTCCAGGCCGAAACAAAGCCATGTGGTCTTTTAAAACCAAGGCATGGCCCAGCCCTTAAAACCCCCTTGATTGTGGATCAGCAGGAACGTGAAGGTAATTCACTGCCTGTTTGGTCCAGAGAAATGGCCCTTCCTTTTGAGGATGCTGAGTCCTGCTTCTGAAACAGGCGACGAGGGGCATGCGAGGTGGGATCTGCTACCTGCGATGCAGTTAATCGCCAGCCAGAGCAGGCAGGCCCATTACCGGGAAAGGCCGTCACACCACAGGGCTGTTTGGTTAGCAGGACACTCCGTCAAGCCCGTGTTACAGCAGTTTCTTTTAAAGCTGTTTGTACAGCAGAAGTGGAAGAAGAATTTCTTTGAGCAGGAGACTGGCTGCTGCTTCGAAAAGTGTCAGACGCTGGCAGAGAGGCAGCGCGATGGGTTGGTTGAAGGCATGGCTTCTGGGGTCTGAATGCCCCGGGGCCTCACGCCAGGGCCAGACTTCTCGCTCTGTGCCCCTGGGCAAGTGACGTCACCTCCCAAAGCATATCTGTGGAATGGGCGTAAGAACTGTACCCATCTTTGTCAAGGTCCCCAAGACTGTCCCCAGGTTCAGTGATTTGCTGGGAGGATTCATAGAACTCGGCCTGTAGTCAGTTGAGCCATACAGCTGTGATTGATGACAGTGAAAGGAGCCAAAGCCAAACCAACGAAGGGAAAGGAGGCGAATGGAGCCAAGTCCAGGGGAAACCCAGTTCAGACCTCCAGGAGTCCTGTCTCCCAGCGGCGCCACACAGGCTGCGCTTGAGCCCCCAGCAACAGTTGTGACGACCGTGTGAGATGTTTTCTGGTGGGGACGCTCGTCAGAGACTCGGTGCCCAGTGCTTTCCCTGGGATTGGGTCAGTCACACAGGCACCCTCTCCCACACTCTCAGGGTAAAAGCAGGTGTTCCGCATAAACTGCGCTGTCTGCATAAAGAGTTTGGGCGCCATGAACCATTATCATGAGAGGGTGGTACAAACCCTCCTGGGATCCAAGTTCCCTGATGCCAGGCAAGCAGGGGTCAGCTTTGCCAGCAAGCCTTTCTCTGAGGATCACAGTCTCGGGCCTGTTGCATTAATTTTTTCTGCACACTGCCCCATTGGGTGGTTGCTGGGTAGATTAAAAGAGATGATCCGTGTGAAGCGTCAGCCACGCTGTCTAGGACAGTAAGCACTCAGTGAATGTCAGCAATTACTTTGACAGTCAGGGAATGAATTTTGAATGGCTCGTTAGCACCTTAAGAGCAGGCTCCATCCATCATCCATTTACTCACCAATTCATTCCCATTTAGCACATTTGGACTGAGCCCTGCTGGTGCAGGGGTGGGGGTGGCCTCTCTGGGGCTTTGGAAGCAGCAGGATTAGCCACTGCCTTCCTAGAGGAGGGTGCCTGTGGGCTTCCAATCCAGGGTGGGCAGTGGTAGTAAGAAACTTCTGCAGACTTCCAGGTAAATGTAAGCGGGCCCATTTGCACACTCAGAGCTAGTGGGGTGGATATGCTGTGGTCAGGAAACCTAACTTCCTAACGTCGTGCTCTTTATCCTGTTTTTCCTCCCTCAGCCAAGGCGAAGTCGAAATGCGGCCCAACGTTCTTCCCCTGTGCCAGCGGCATCCACTGCATCATCGGCCGCTTCCGGTGTAACGGGTTTGAGGACTGTCCCGATGGCAGCGACGAAGAGAACTGCAGTGAGTGCTGGGAGCGTTGCAGCTGCCCACCCCTCCGTGCTGCCCACTGGCACCTTCGGGCTTCTTCCACCCATAGGCTCAGGCATTTTCTGCTGTGACCCCAATTCCATTCTTTACCACTTCTGTCTTGTGTGAATGCTCAGCTGCCTTTTGTCGGGACTCTCCTAAGTGCACCGGGCCTCGGGTGTACCTTGTTTTCAGTTCTGATAGTAGCCAAGCAAATGCAGGCGTGTGGGTCCTGTTAACAGGTAAGGAATCTGAGGTGTGGAGACGCAGGTGAGCTCATCCATTGTCACACGGCGCCCAAGTAGCAGAGCCAGTTCTCTCCTCTTTGTTCAAAAAAGGTATTTACATGTTAACTATATACATACTATGAGAATATATTTTGGAAAAACACATTCAAACAGTATAGAAAGCTAAAGGTTTTGGTTTGTGACCACCCGATTCCTTTTACCTGCTGTATAATATTCCATGGTGTCACCACAGACACACACTTTCCCGCTGGTTCTCCCCACCCCACCTCGCCTCTTAGCAGTCTTAGTGTTGAGCGCCACTCCTTGGCCTGGGTACATGCAGCCCCTTCCTCGCCGGCATCTCTTTGTCCGGAGTCACTTCACACACAGCGGCTTCCGTGACCTTCGAGCGCCTCTTCCTTGCTTCTCGTACTGTCCCATCTGTCCCAGCAGGCTGCTTTGTTGCTACTGCTCACTCTGGTCCCTGCTCGCTGTTTTTTCTTCGCTCTCCCCTTAAATGTTTAGACTACAGGGGCCTTTGTAACTGCAGTCGGCTCTGGGCCAATGTACACGTTTATTTACTGTGTCTGCATATTTTTATAACATTTTCTTTTCGGATTGTTAATATAACTTGCAAAATATGGGAAAGTATAAAGAGGGAGGCAAAGCTGCCCAGAAGGAAACACTGTTAATAATTGGACTGTTTCGTGCCAGTCTTTTCTCTCCCCTCCTTCCTCTCTCTGTCTCTTTCTTCTCTAATGTGCCTAATTGAGTTGTCCTGTTTCCTGTGACCGTTCTGTCATGTTACCATTTTTTTTCAAAACATAAGTTTTAGTGACTTCAGCGATTGTTTTGATCAATTGATTTCCTTTTATCCTATTTTAAGTCCCCGAAGAGTAGGGCGGTTGTCCCCTGTGTTATTTATGTCCTTCCAGGGAGCAGTCATTGCTGTGCCCTCCCAGCAGGGACGCCGGGAGTTCATAACTCTCCCACGTGCCTTCTCCTGTTGCCTTATTTCATCTTCTGGGTCCCAGGTGGCAGAAATACAGCACAGCCACTAGGTTATCGAACGGTTGGTACAGTGGCTGAAACCCACCTCTCCAAGGAGGCTGCATGTCACTGGCCAGGTCGGGCCTGACTGGGCAGAGTGACTCTGGGGCTGGAGAGCCTGGCCTCACCCTGTTTGCCCTAACTGAGCATGAGACGGGCATGCTGCGTGATCCTGCGCAGTGGTTTCCTAGTCTCTAGAAGCAGTGCTGAGGACCTGCTTCCTGGGGTTGTCGGGAGATTTAGACGAGATGATATCTGAAAGGTGCTTCGTGTACAGGCTGGCACGGAGTGATTGGTTATAAAGGTGTGTAGTGACTTAAGACAAAACCGTGAGTGATGAAGAGGAAGACCAGAGTTACTCGGGTCTCGCCTTTGGCTTAGGATGTCCAAGAATATCCTTTCTTTCTACATTGAAAACATTTTTATATTTGGAATTGGCCAGCTGGACTCAGTGTAGAGGATCCTAATTTTGTTGGCAACATCCAAAGCACCTTGGTGGGCCTGATCAGCGTGTTGACCTTGGCCCATTAATGTCGTCGAGCTTTTCCGTAGCCTGTGAGATCTGGTGCTCATCGGCCTTGACGTCCAGAGTAGGTGCAGGTGTATTGTTGTCTTCTATCTTCTTCATGGCCGACCCAGTAGTCGGGGGAGCTGGACGGTACAGTGGTCACCCTTGATTCTCCTGGGGGTGCTCCGCCGACGATATTTGGGCTGCCTCCGGAGCCCCAGTGTCTTGGGCCATTGGAAGGTGGGTGATGTATGGATCTTGGGGGTTTTTTGTGGCTGTGGACACCTTTCAGCTCTGCGTTCTTTGCCTTCCAAGCCTTTGTTTTGGCTTTGGCTCTGGGAGGGGCAGGGGCTTCCTTCTTTAATTTTGGCTCTGTCTTTGTGAAAAGGGCATGGTTCTTGTATATTCATTCAGTGTCTATTAGCTTGATCTCTAGTTCCTGTCGTCCATGGGGATCTTATAATCTAAGGGGGAATTATACATATATGTGTATACATATATCATATATTCATACACATATTCATAGATACATACTAGAGAGTAATCCAATGGCAGTAAAAAGCAAGTGTGACACATTATAGTATGTACATTCTAAACAACTGTGTCACCCTACATACTCCCTGCCTTAGTTAAAGACCATGTCTGATTTAAATGTTTGGATATTGGTCCCTAATCGTCCAAGTGAGTAAATTATATCCATTCCATACTAAGTCACCATTTCCTTTGGCTTATCTACTATTCAAAAATAGCGGTTCTAATTCACTATTTTGAAAACTGGTAACTAAAAGGAGAGAATCAAGCATTTGCCCTCCCTTTCCCCTATGAATTGTACTCCTGAGTAATTAAATACCTGACGTAGGAAAGTTCCTTTTTATTGAAGAATACCAGCTATAGTAGCAGAATGAGAGAATTAGGGTATCTCTGTCTTGTAAACTCTAATAAAGAAATGGATCATCAATGGCTGCTGAAACCATCAGATGAAAAATTGGTGGGAGCTCTGTAATGGATGGATCGGGCGGGGAACTCGAACCAGCAGCCAGCCTTCTCGCAGGGAGTTGGAATCAGTGTTGTAGCGCTTCAAGCAGAACGCAGAAACCCCGTCCGCTCTGAGATCCCCGTGTTTCAGTTGTTTTAGCACATCTACGCACGTTAAAACTCCCAAAGGCAGGGTTTTCATGTTCGCTTTAAAATTTCGAATATGTTTCAAAGCTGTGCAGAGGAGAAAAGGAGGAGAAGGACAGCTACCCAGGTGATTACTGTTTTGGTTGCTCTTCCTTCTTTCCCGAGGTTCCAGGTCCCCTTCTGGTGCCACCTCCCTTCTGTCTGGAGGACTTCCTGTAGCAGTTCTCCTAAAGCAGGTCTGCCGGCCGCAAGCGCTCTTCGCCTCCCCCATCTGCGGGTGTCTGTATTTCTCCGTCCCTCCTCCAGGACGTTTTTACTGTGTACAGAACTCCGGGTTGACAGTTCTTCTCTTTAAGCACTTTCAACATGTGGTGCCACCTCCCCCGGCGTCTGTGGTTTCCGATGAGAGATCTGCGCTCATTCACGTTGTTTCTCCGGGGGGAATGCATCATTTTTCTCGGACTAGTTTGTGGATTTTTTTCTTTAGTTTTTAGCAGTGAGAGTATTGCGTGCCTGGGTATGCGGATTTCTTTGAGTTCATCCTGCTTAAGGTTCTATTTGAATCTGCAAGTTTTTGTCTTTTGCCATGCTATTATTTCTTCAAATATTTTTTAAGAACTGCACTCTTTCTCCTTTGCTCATGGGATTCTGATAGCAACTTTAGATCTTTCGTTAGCATTCTGCAGGTCCCTCAGGCTCTGCTCAAGTATTAACCAGTCTTTTTATCGTTTTATTGTTCAGATTGGGTAATTTCTATCTTGTCAATTTTACTTTTTTTCTTAGTCAACTTTCAAGCCTACATACTGTGGTTCTTTATTAATTTGGTTACTGTATTTTGTTCTAAAATTTCTTTTTGTTCTTCTTTTGTACCTTCTGCTTTTTGCCTAAACTTTCTATTTTCCATTTGCTCCAAGAGTGTTTGTGATTGCTTGTTAGAGTATTTGTATAATAGTTGCTTTAAAGTCTCATCACATAATTTCAACATGTCTTATTTTGGCATTGGTATTTGTTAATTATCTTTTGCCATGAGAACTGAGATTTTCCAGATGGCAAGGAATATTGGATTATATTCTTGATATTTTGAATATTATGTGTGACATTCTGTTTTTTTTAAATCCTAAAGAGAGCGCTTAATTTTTTTTTCCAGGAGGCAAATGACCTTGTCAGATCAGTACACAAGGTCCTGACAGCCCCCCATGGGGGCTGCGGCAGTTTTCCAGTTATTTTTGCAGTGCTGTTTGGATCTGTCCTGTGTGTGCGCCTCCCAGTGGTCAGTCTGGGCTGGGCAGTGGTGCGCGAGTTCAGTTCTCATCTGCGGTGGGCTCGTGAGGACCGGTGCTGTGCAGCTTGGGGGCCAGGCTAGGAATTCAGGAATGACTTCAGGGGTTTGCTTCCCAAGTCCACGATCTCTCTGACACATCCCAGTTTCCTGGGAACCTGAGAGGGGAAAAGAAACTACCTGTTCAGCGGTAGTTCGAAATTTGATCTTCCCCAATCGGGCTGCTCCAGTTTTTCTTTTGAGAATCTGAGAACAGCTGCTGCACGTGCCACATGTTTTCCGTCCGGGGTTTGTTTGTTTTTTTTTCTGTTTTTTTGCTGCATTCAGTGGGAGAGTCAGGGGAGTGTTGACTGCATCTGGCCTGGAATTGAAACCTCCTCCAGGTCAGTTTTAGCATCACAAGAAAAGAGACAGTCAGATGTCATCCGCCTTCTGATGTGACCCAGCAGGAACACACGTCACCACCATGATGTACTTTTACCCAGAACATCCAACCTGAATCTGATTGAGCCCCTAAGTCTTAGTCAGTTTGGGCTGCTATAACAACACCATTGACTGGGTTGCTTAAACAGCAGAAACTCATTTGTCACAGTTCTAGAAGTCTAAGATCCAAGGTACCAGCATGGTCAAGTTCTTGGTGTGGGCCCTCTTCCAGTTTACACCCTCACATGGCCCTCCCTGGTGTGTGCACACACAGGGAAACCCCTCAGATCCCCACATCTTACAGGGCGCTAATCCCATCATGGGGGCACCGTTCTCATGACCTCATCTAATCACCTCCTGAGGGCCCCACCTCCTGATACCATGCCATTAGTGACTACAGTTTTGGGAGAGAGAACATGCAGTCCATGACATTAACCATGAGTTTATAGGAAGTTCAGGGCCAGAGGAACATGTTAGTGACCTGTGGGTAAACAAACTGCCAGATCCAGAATGAGGGAAATTCTTCAGAACCCAGTGTCATCCATTAATGAATTCTGAGAAAGAAATAGAGGAACAGGGAACCTGTGAATTGCAGGAAAGGGAGAGAGGCAAGGACGTCAGTTTCAGACATGCACAGTTTGGGTGGGGTGGGGGTGTTCAGGCAGAGGTGCCCACGGGGCATCAGGAGAGAGATGATGCTTATTGCTAGAGGAGAGGTTTGGATAAAAGGCAGACTTGAATGTTGAACAGGAGATCACCATGCCCAGGAAGCTTTTCTGGGGACAAAGACACAGTCCTGCCACCGGCATTGAGCCAAGTCTGGAGAGGTTTTAAAGGTTCAAATCCTCTGAGTCTCAGAGGCTGGGAAGAGGTAAGCAGGTGTACATGGGGCACTCTGTGTCGGTGGCCCGAGGGCTGCCTTGTTGAGCGGACTCTGAGAGGAGGGCAGGAACTTGCAGCTGGCCGCAGACAGGCTCCCTCGTGTCTTTGAAGACTGGGGCTTCAAGCGTTTTCCAGGCCACAAAGGAAGCAGTGCTTGTTAATGGGATGGATTATTTGCAGAGAGGCTTGGGGCCCGGCGCCCTGCATCCTGGAGCGGAGGAAGTCTCGGGGCAGCTCCGTTCCTCCCAGTTGCATGGTTTCCAGGGAAGTGGAGCTGGGAAGACAAGAGCCCCATGACCCTGGGATGCTGGTCGAGGAAGTGAGCGGTAACCACCGCCGGATGGGGAGCAGATGGGAAACTTGAGGGCTGGTGATAGGGACCTTCTCACCGGTGCATTTTGTCAAGAACCCTTTCAGGTGGAATAGGGGCCAACCACACAGACTTTAAAAGGATTTAAGGCCGCATTCCCTAGGTCCTGCTGGAGACACATTGCTTCATTTCCTGCCCTGACGCCGGTCAGTTGCTTTGGGGCAACCGCAGTGGGCCCTTGGTCCTGCCCTTCAGATGTGGTTGAAGTAAATGCCGCCAGTTTAATGAACCACTGAGCTTACTCTTAACTCGGTCCTCCCTCCCTCCCGCTGGCAGGGGGAGACAGGCTCTCTTCGCTGAGTATGTGGGCTGGGAACCAGATCCTCAGATCCCTGTGTGTGTTGTGGTAATAACTGAGGAGCTTTTAAGTCTGAAATTGAGTTTTTGAAGTTAACTCTGCAGACAGTTTTCTTCATCCCTATTGAAATAACTACTGTGAAACACATTGTTCCCCTCCCTAGCCAACTGAGTAAAAATAATACATTTCTCGGTGACCAGTAAACTTTAGCAAGGACAAAGAAAAATAGATTTTGAGCATGGACGTTACGGAGACATAGCATCCTAAACCTCAGAGCGCTTCCTGGCTAGTTTATGAGCAGTCTGTTGAGCAGTTACTATTTCAGGGTGAGTCCTGGGTGAGGGAAGCTCCATGGGAACACAGGAGCCCCTAACCTTGACCCTTGCCCGCCCAGAGCCTGCTGCCCCACATGCACTGGCCCTGAAATTTGGCCAGGTCTGGGGAGTAGCTGCGGAGGCCCTGGAAGAAACATAGTGAGGCTTGAGCTGTCCAGCAACTTTGGGGAGCTCTGCCACTCTGACCTGCCTAGTAAGTCAGCGTTCTTGCCTTGGAGGACCATCGTTGACGGGGGTTCTCTGAGACGTGTTGCGTCTTGGCGTAATCGGTGTTTGATTGGAGACGGCGGTGGGCCATTCTTAGGAACATTAGTTTTCAGACTGGGCTATAATACAGGGTTGCCTTTGGCTCCTTTTAGAACCTTCTGGTCTCTTTTGAAACTATCTTAGGCTACTCTGCTGTGGCGTTCTTAAGGCTGCTTTTTATAGCTTTTCTTGTTTCCTCCCATAGTAGTCAGCTTTCATTTCTTGCCGGCAGTTTGTCTGCAGGGCGGCAGGCCAGCCCCTGGCCCGTCTGACTTGCTGTGTCCCTGGGAGCCGAACACTAGCCTCGCTGGGATTTACATAACCAGAGACTCAGTGGATCCTGAAGGAGGGCAGGCTTGAGGGCCCTTCCCTGAGGAGCTCCTGGGGCCTAAAGGGCGTGAACACCCCAGTGTGTTTTGGTGGTTCCAAGGCATTTATTCTGGCTGGCTGCTGGGTTGGGGGTCCCTGCATCCTCGGCCTGTGTCTCTGCTTGGCATTGCCGGGGGGGGGGGTGCAGCGGTTTATGAGGAGCCATTGACAAGGAGGAATCCCAGCTGTGGTGGTTTACAAGCATGTACCTGTGTCTTCTCAGCAGCTGGGCACCTGAGTGTGAAAGATACCAAAAACAGGTGTTTGTGAGCTACAGAGAATTTTGTGGGGAAAAAGAATAAGAAAAGTGAGTGGATGCTGAATCTTGTCTGCCAGACTAGACTCTTAAAAATTCGTAGTAAAGTCTTGCAAACATACTGGAAAAGAAAAGTAAAATTAACTAGACTTCTGTGTTCTCAATACCCTGTTTTAAAAATTAATATTACCTATAGTTATTATTATTATTATTTTTAATCCTCAACCAAGGACATTTCCATTGATTTTAGAGAGAGAGGAAGAGGGAGAGAAACATCAGTGTGAGAGAGAAATATCAATTGGTTGCCTCCCATATGCACCCCAATCACGGATTGAACCCACAACCTAGGTATGTGCCGTGACAAGGAATTGAACCTGCAACTTTTGGTGTATGGGATGACGCTCCAACCAACTGAGCCACCCGGCCAGGGCCCTATAGTTGTTATATTATCATAATTAAACTGTAGTCAGTCATACTGTACGGTATGTTTGAAAGTTGCTTGGAGTGTAGATCTTAACAATTCTCATCACAAAAAAAATTTTGAAACAATTACAAAAAATATAATTATGTGTGGTGATTGATGTTAATTAGACTTATTGAGGTAATCTTTTTGCAATATGTACAAATATCAAATCGTGTTGTACACCTGAAACTAATATAATGTTATTTGTCTACTATATCTTAATTAAAAACCACATTATCATGTTGCTGTTTTGCTTCAGAGTTTAAAATAATAAGATGCTACTGAATATCATTGAAGTCTGCAGTATTTCTTTCTTGGATCCTGTCCACCTTCCTTCTCTCCAGAGGCATCCAGTCTTCTGAACTTAGCCACGTATTTTCCAATGAAAGTTTTGGCTGTTTCAGTATCTATTTTCCTATCCACCAATAATGGGTAGCATTCTTTTGCATGGGTAACTTCATACAAGTGGCACGACACCATAATAGTCTTCCATAACTTGCTTTTCTCCCTCACTGTTGTAGTTGTAGAATGTATTCACCTTGTCTCGGATTCATTCATTTTTCACTGCTGTGGAGCAGGGGTTGGCACACAATGGCCCGTGGACCAAATTTAGCCTACTACCTGTTTCTGTAAATAAAGTTTTATGGGAACCCTGCCGTGTCCTAACTTGCTATAGCTGCCTGCACTGCAGTGGAAAAGTTGAGCAGTTAAGACCGAGACAAAGACCGAATAGTTAGCAAAGCCTAAAATATTTACTATCTGGCCTTTTACAGAAAAAGTGACCCAAGCCCTGCCTTAGAATGCTGATGTCACAGTGCTTTAGTATACATTTCTGTCTGTTCACGATTCTTGCTAGAGTGTGTGGCTGGAAGTGAAATTACGGGGCTGGAGGGCATGCGCACCGTGAGCGGGAGAGACCAAACAGGACTAAATCGGTCTCCGGGGCAGACCTACCCATCTGCACTCCCACCGGCAGTCTGGGAGACTTCCTCTCCCTCCGCCTCCTTGCCAACAGCCTGGTATTTTAAGACGAGTTTGGCAAGTGGATGCAGTGAAAGTGGTGCTTCATTACAGGTCAACATCTTTTCAAGTTGTTATTGACCGTTTTCCATTATGGGAATTGTCTGCTAATAATATCCTTGGCTCATCTTCCTATTGAGCCATCTTTTTCCTTTTGAGTTATGAGAGTTCTTTATATATTCTGGCTACTAATCTTTTCGGTTATATGCATTACAGACCGCCAGTGCCTTGGTTTTCAGTCAGTCTGGATTCTTTACCGGAGCTGTGTCTTACGTGCTAGTCAGCCTTAGTTCATCTTGAAGATACGTGTGATCTGTATATATACAGATATATGTAGTATGTATGAATGCAAATATGCACACATATGCATCCATAAATGACTTCTTCCCCTTGGGAAGGTTGGCGCCATCTACCTTTGAGAGTCTAAGGGTGGAGAAAAGCAAAGACTTGCCAACAGTATCAGCAAGGCTGATCCAAAGCAGCCTGCCCTGGTAGCATTGTCCCAGAAGCTGATTGCCGCTGATGCTTTGGCTGTGTAGACGTGACCCTCTAGGTCCCAGAGAAGCTGAAAGCCACTGTGGTGGGACACGAAGGGTTTGGAGGGCTGCCTTGGACAGAAACCGAATGTGATTTGTGGTTTTGGGTTTTCTCTGTTTTGGTTTTGGCTGAAGACAGACTTTGGTTTCAGCTTGATCAAGTCAAACCACTCTCTGGTTCACAGTGATTTAAATCATTAAAACTCCCATTTCCAGCCCTGGCTGGTGTGACTCAGTGGATTGAGCACCAGACTGCGAAGCAAAGGGTCACCTGTTCAATTCCCAGTCAGGGCACATTCCTGGGTTATGGGCCAGGACCCCAGTAGGGGGCATGCGAGGGGCAACCATACATTGATGTTTCTCTCCCTCTCTTCCTTTCTCCCTTCCCCTCTCTCCAAAAAAATAAATAAAATATTTATAAAAAAACAACTCCCATTTCCAGCCCAGACTACTTTTGTTTGACTTTGTGCTGGTCCCTCATCTTCAAAACTGAGAGTACTGGCTTCGCTTCGCCTTCCACCCCCTCTGACCTTTCCATTCAAACTGTCTGAGTTGAATAGTTAAAAAGTAACTCTGCAGTCCTTCGGGTTTGCCTGTGAAATTTACAGTCCTTGCAGCCACGCTCCCTGTGTATCTTAACAACAGCTCAGTGAGCTATGCAGAAGAGAGTTGGCAGCTGCATCTTGCAGTGGAGGACCACCGAGGGGCGCCAGCGCAGGCTTGCCCCCGTCCCACAGCGACCTTCTGTGCTGGGCCTGGCGTCCTGCACTGGTGCTCTTCCCACAACGTGTAACTGAGCTGTGGGCTCCGTTTGTCACCCAAGGGCCAGGACGACACTCTTCATCGTGGCCAGTATTGCTCCTTCAGGCATAACGAGGGGAACGTTCCCTGAGCCTGTGCCAGGTGCCAGACCCTGTACTTTCTCTCCTGTGTCGTCTCAGGCAAGGCTCCAGGTGGTGCTGTGCGAGTCGCGGGGCCGGCCGCACGGGCCTGTGGCCAGCAGTCGTTCAGGGCCCGTGCTTGCCGTAGAAGGGCAGTGTGCTTGCTCTCACGCCCTGCACTTACCTTCTTGAACTTTTAAATAATTCTTGAGCAGTTGGCCCCACATTTTCCAGTTTGCACCAGGCCCTGATAATTATATAGCCGGTTCTGTTCACAGATAAGAAACCAAGGCTCAAGAGGTGACTTTTTTGCCCAAGATTACACAGCTAATAAGTGGCAGAGCTGGGATTGCAGTGATTTCTACTTTGCTACTTCACTTATTAAAAATAGAGCTCTGGAGAGCCGTGTTTGAATTGCACTGCAGGGAACCGGGAATGAGGCAAATTGTGCTGAAGAAATACTGATTTGCTGTGGAGATTTGCTTGCATGGTAGTAAATAGTTTTGTGGTGACCCCACCCTGGTCAGTTGCCCCCCTTGCCTTTCAGGGAGGGATCCTGTCATCTCTTGTGAGGTCCCTGAAAGTGTCTGGAACAGGGAACCTCACGGGGCAGCCACACAGGCTGACCAGGTAGGTTAATGGGCTTCTTGGATTGCAAAGAAGTGAGACCACAGAGTTGAGTGATCTGTAAAGACCCTTGAGGAATTAAGATGCTGGTCCGTCGTTGGGGAACCAGAAGGATCTGCCGGAGCTCTTGGACCGGACCATGCCATCACTGCCTCGGTGGTGGAGGGTCCTGGATCCCCAGCTCAGCTACCCCTTCTGGCTTTGCTTTTCTCTGAGTGTCTCTTATGCCACCAGGCATTCCACTCGCAGCTCTCCCAGGACATTCAGGTTTGCCCCTGGCCCCTCGGGCTGCTGGCCTGCCTGGAGGTTGACCACTGGGGTGGGGCACCTGGCCATGTGGGTATGGCTCTTGGGCACTAGTATGGTGACTTGGGCAGAAGGGCTTCTAGAGTGGGACAGAGTGAGTCTTGTCCTGTCTGGGTCATTGGCTGGCCGGTGTCCCAGGACAGGCTTTGATCAGTCAACCATCCTAGAAGGTAAGCACACTGCTTCCCAAGTAGGACATGCTCCTGGCTGGGGAGGGTCCCCAGGGTTTCCACAGTGACCCGCTGGCCTTGTCGGTGACGCGCTCTGTTTTCCCTTCACAGCAGCAAACCCTCTGCTTTGCTCCACGGCGCGCTACCACTGTAAGAACGGCCTCTGCATTGACAAGAGCTTCATTTGTGACGGGCAAAATAACTGCCAAGACAACAGCGACGAGGAAAGCTGTGAAAGTTCTCAAGGTAGGAGATGCCCCAGTGCTGAAAAATAATCGCAGCACCACAGCGCAGTAAAGCATGGAGGGAGGAAGAGACACCTGTGCCCGCTTCAAGTACAACACTTTGTTAATGTTTGCACTTGACCTTGCAGCCCTTGGGCACATGGCTCTATCTGTAACGCACCACCCGTTTTGTTTTTCTCATGTATTAAACATCATATGTGCATTTTCTCTTCAAAAGTGAAATTTGCCCCCGCTTCGTTACAGCCTGTCATGGTGCTCTGCCGTGGTTTTCTGGATTGTTGCGTTGTTGGGGGCCGAGGTTGTTTCTTTCCATTGAGTTACTGTTCGGGGTAAGTTCCACCAGGGGTGGGAGGAGCATCTGCATGGTTCATGGCTCCACCTTGCCACACAGCTGTCTGAAACTATTTTTCTTGCTTTACATGGTGACTAGCATTGTCTGCCCTTGTCGGTTTCACCGTAATACCCCAGGCGTTCACTGCTGTTCTGGTTTCTTTCCATTTTTGCTAATTTAGCAGTCATGGAGTGATAGCTCCCCAAATGTTTTAATTTGCATTTTTTCTTATTATGAGCAAAGTTAACATTTTCCCTCATGTATTTGTTTACTACTTTGTTTCCTCTTGTGCGAATTGCCTACTTGTATCAGGGCTCTCAGGCTCAGAGCTATTTTTTGGAAGCTGGTGGATACAGTTGGGGGATGGAAGGATGAGCTTTTTAGGGAACCAGATGGATGCAGCAGGGTAATATCCTCTCCTGGTACCTCGCTTTTCTCATTTACGATACACATGTATTTTCTTTAGTGACGAGGGAGAAATACAAAAGTTTAAGAACATATGTCCATTTAAGGCACCCTAAAAAAGTATGTGTTTCTTTTACAAGTTAGTATCATCTGTATGCAGTCTTTACTTTCTGTACTTAATATCACATCTCTGTGTTTCACCCACGTTATTGCTTGTTGGTAGATTTCATTTTCTTAACTGCTGCCAGTATTCCATTCTACAATGTCCCACGGGTTACAGATGTAATAACACTCTGAAAAGGAAAGCAAGTGAAGGACGGTTGTCAGAGGGGTGGGGTGAGCTCCATGGAGTTAGATTTGGGTTCTTCTCAAGGTCCTAGCTTTTATTTCGGTTGGTGGTTATGTTATGGAAAGTGAATACATGAATGAATAAATAGGTAATTCACAGACCACTGGTGAAAGTGGGTCACCAACCAAGGATTACGTTCGGCCCAATTCTATACGCCCAAGGTTCAGACACAAGAAAAGACAAAATGTGCATCAACATGGACTTTGCCAGAATTTGTGCAGGGAACAGCCCAGAGAGCTGCGTCTCGGGTAGGATCAGCCTCCCATTGTCCCTGGGCCTTTGCTTCGCCGGGGTTCTTGGAGTGTGACCCTCAGAAAACCAGCAGCCTCGCATGCGAGACCCGGAGATGCAGAGCTCGGGCTGCACCCCAGACCGGCTGAACCAACTGGGGCGCACTCTGTGTTTTCATAGCCTTCCGGGTGATTTCCACACGCACTGTAGTCCGAAGCCACTGCGCCACGCCAAGTTCAGAGAGGTTTCTGATCTTGCCATGTGACGAGGAATTTCTGAACTTCTGGTGGCACAGCAAGGCGTTTCTAGTCTTTACACAGTCAAACTGTTACTCATCAAAAGTGATGCCAGTGCACCTCCTGTGGCATGTGCCATCAGCAGTGATAGGTGCTGGATGCGGGGAGCAGCAGTCACAAAGTCAAGTAAATACTAGCACAGATAGGAAAGAGAGAGGAGGGTTTTTGTTGAGTATTATTATATCACTTTCTTACGTGTTTACTACACACACTAATGGTACCCTGAGATGTTCAGCAAAAGGACCCCCAGGTCGAAAACTTGGAAGCCAGGGAATTTGTCTTGATGGTCTTAGCTACATCTTTCCCCACCCCCTCCCCCATGGGCCTCTTCCAGCATCTTGCTGAAGCAGATTTTTGCTTATCCTTAAGAACCGTCCCTCTGCAGGCTGGTTAAAGTTAGTATTTCTAAACCCAGCTCCTTTTCCTCTGTTATATGGTGCGTTCATGTAAACATGAGGTGTAGTGGGGTTGAGTATGAAAGGCAGTGGTGGATGCATGCCCGCAAAGCCCACTTCTGGCGGACACCTGACTTGGAGCCCCCTTCCTTAGGTCTCCGGATTGTGCCTTTCACAATCAAACGACACCCCCCTGGATGGTAAGTGGTGTTCTCACATGCTCTCAGAAAACACGTCCCATCAGGGCGTGAGTCACAGCTGTCAGGGCCATTGGTGTGACAGCCTCTGAACAAGGGTGCCCATTGCGGAAAGGCCCACCATCAGGAATCATGCCTTCTTTGCCCCTCGAGGCCCACAGATCCTGCCTAGCAGCAGAGTGGCCTCTCAGGGCGGGTTTAATAGACACTGGAGACTAGAAAAAGTGTCTTTAGTCAGGTGTTACTAAGCTGCCTTTAATTTGTGCCTTGTGTAGTATTACATTATTTGTGTTTTTAAATTTTGTGAGTTTCCAAATCCACCATCTATGAAAGTAATCAGGTTCAGGATTATTGTTGTTGTTTAAATAGAGAAGATGCTGCTGTCCCTCCCCCGGGGAAGCTGGCCCCACGGTGAGCACGCGATGGGACCCTGGGCCTGCTGTCACCTGGGCCCGGGGTCCCTCTTATGGTGTGATGTCCCCCTGCTCCAAGTGTGGCCCTAGTCTTGAAGGGTATGCTTTCCTCTTGTCAGGTATCCTGTAGGCAAACTGCTGATTTTGTTGCTGGAACCAAGGAATGCGCATGTGCCGGGGCTGGGGGAGATCCTGGCCCCTGGGGGGTGAGAGAATGGGCTCCACATCCTCCTGAAGGGTTCGAGAGGCATTGGGATTGGACAGGATCTCATCTGGTACCACAGAAGATTTGACCCCTTCTGTTCAGTAACAGTGAACCTTTGTTGAGCTTTGCCATGTGCTAGATGCTGTGCTAATATGCACCTTCCGTTCATGAGCTCATTTAGTCAAAATATATCCTGTCTGCTTCTGCTGGGTTTCTAGTCCTTCACACATACATCTTTGCCTTCAATTGATGTGGGAAAAGAAAATTATATTTTATGATGTTTATTTGGACAGAGTGGAGAAAGCTGGCCCCAAGACAGGAAATACGGTTCTTAAAATCCTTCCCCTCTAATTTGATGAGGGTATGGAAAAGTGCTGTCCCCACGCCAGAGACACCAGCTTCGGCGTGCCTCTCCTCCCTTTCTCCGCTCATCTCAGTAAGTTCCCTGCCTGGTCCTTGGCAGTTAGACCAGCAACGAACTCTGCCGGGAACTGGAAGCGGGATGGGACCGTGAACGTGTAGTCAGTGCCGTACCTTTCTATTCCGTATGGGACGTACTAGAGACCAGAGAGAGAACAGCGTGGTGGAATCGAACTTTAACTGGGGCCTTATTGATTGGAACCATAACCTGTTTACCAGATGGTTCGCAAAGCCACGGCCTTGGAGTGGGCTTGCATACGGGCTTTTCTGTTGCTTAGGAATGCTCCCTGGACGGCGCATCTGCAGTTGGCGGGTGCTGCCATGCACACGTGGCCTCAAGTAAGTGAATTCAGCCCTAACCGCACGTTTAGATTCTTTTCAACTTTGGATAAATGACTGAGCATGGCAGGTACCCTTTAATGATTCCCACCTCCTGGGGTTCACACCCTGGTAGAATCCTAATCCTTTGAATGTGATCTAGACTTTGTGACTTGCTTTTTTTTTAAATTGTGGCAAAATACACATAACATAAAATTCACCATCTTTCCATCTTGGAGTGTACAGTTCAGTTATGTTAAAGTATATTCACGTTGTTGCACACCAGTCCCCCTAACTGTTTCAACTTGCAAAACCAAAACACTCTACCCATTAAAAAAAATTCCACATTCCTTCCTTTTCTGTTCAGCCCCAAGCACCACCATTCCACTGTCTGTCTCTCTGCATTTGACTTCTCTGGATATCTCATAGAAGTGGAATCATACAGTATTTGTCTTTTGCTGACTGGCTCATTTTTTGCTTAGCATAATGCCTTCAAGGTTCCTCCACGTGGCAGCATGTGTCAGAATTTCCTTCGTTTTTAATTAAGGCTGAATGATACTCCGTTGTACGTCTGTACCACATTTACCCATTCATCTGTTGATGAACATTTGAGTGGCTTCCACCTTTTGGCTGTTGTGAACAATGCTGCTGTGAACATAGATGCACACATTGTGACTTGCTTTCAGCAAAGAAAACAGCATCGACAGTGATGGGGTTTCAGTTCCAAGGTTAGATGACAAAAGACTCTGGTGTCTGTTTTGCTCCCTCTCTCGTTCATGCTGATGGAAGCCAGCCGCCATGTTTTAAGCTGCCCCTTGGATAGGCCCATGGGGCAATGGCCTGCTGAGGGCTCTGACCAGTAGCCAGCAAGAAATGAAGGCCTGCCTGTAGCCACATGGGTGAGCTTGGAGGCGGCTCCTCCTCTGGTCCAGCTCGAGCAATCTGTGACCTCAGCAGACACTGTGACCGTGGCATTGAGCCAGAGCTAAGCTGCTCCTTCTGGACCGTAGAAACTGAGATAAAATGTTTGGTTTACTTAAGTCTCTGAGTTTGGGCGTAATTTGTTACGCAGTTGGTAATAGATAAGTAATATAATGAATACTTCTCATGCGGGCCCCAGGTCTGGCTGTTCTAGTCACAGAGGGCTTATGAAGACTCAGGTGATGATGGGGGGTCACCGGTGAAAGGAGATCAGGTAGGGTGCTTCTAAGGACCACTGTGACTTTGATCACTGAATGACAGGCACCATTCCAAGCATTTAATGTGTGAGAGGGACCGTCTCACAGAAAATGGGCCCCCCTTTTCCACATGGAGAACCTGAGGAGCAGAGAAGTTGTTCAAGGTTGTGCCATGTCCACATGAGTCAGTGGTGGAGACAGAGTGGGAACTCAGACCATCCAACGTTCAAACATAACATTCTTCAAG
Organism: Trachops cirrhosus; assembly: GCA_028533065.1. NCBI lineage: Eukaryota > Metazoa > Chordata > Mammalia > Chiroptera > Phyllostomidae > Trachops > Trachops cirrhosus. The sequence goes on along the minus strand of CM052543.1, from coordinate 17,226,871 downwards.
GTCCTCCTTGGCCCTCTGTCCCCCATGATACTGCCGTCTGGTTATCACTGAACTGGGACCAGGAGCACTGGGTCCAGCCCTTGGTCCTGTGAGCTCACGGGGGAGGCTGTGTTGAGGGCTGGCATGTTGTCCCTCTTTTTGCACTCAAGTTTTCCTTTCTGCAGGGAAGTCTAATGATGCCTGTCCACCTTCCTGGCTTGTGAGGAATGCTGGGAAGTTCAGTTCCTCTGAAGAAGCCACTGATGCCAGGGTAGTTCAAGTATTTTAGCAACTGGGTTGCAGCTTCTTTATCTTGCTTGCTGTGTTCTGGTGATAATGCTTCAGGGGAATTTGGAAAGCTGGCTGTGAGGTTTGGCACCTCACCAAAAACTAACAGTGACAGCTTTGTGCTGTTTCTTCTGTAGAATTGTGTGTACGTGTGTGTCTGTGTTTGTGAGAAAGAGAGAGAGAGAGATGCTTGGCATTTTGTCAGTGGGCAGGTAATGGAGTGCCTCCATGTGCCAGGCCCTGAGCCAAATGCAGGGATACAGAAGTGGTCTTGGCCCCTCTTCAGTTGTGCCCTCTCCCCTCAGTCCATACGCTGGAATCCTGGACCCTAGTGCCTCAGGGTATGGCCTGATTTGGAAATAAGGTCACTGCAGATGTAATTAGTTAAGATGAGGTCACAGTGGAGTAGGGTGAGCCTCTAATCCAAGGTGACCACTGTCCTTATGGAAAGGGTACATTTGGACATAGACATGGGCACTGGGAGCATGTCATGTGAACATAAAGGCAGAGGTCGGGGTGATGCATCTACAGGCCAGGGAGCTCCGAAGATTGCCAGCCAACCACCAGACTCGAAGTGAGAGGACAGAGCAGACGCTCCCTCACGGCCCCTGAAGGAGCCAACCCTGCCAACATCAGCCCTCAGAATAGCGGGGTAGTCGGTTTCTGTGGCTTAAGCCCTCTGGCTGGTGGTGCTCAGTTACAGAGGCCCTAGCAACTGACACCGCCCCAGGAAGTCACAAGCAGGGCACAGTCACACACTGAGGCACAGTGAAGCTGCAAGAGAGTGACAGTGTACAAAAGCAAAGCAAGATGAGGACCTCAGGGACAGGTGCAAGTGCTTGGTGCCTTCAGGGAACTGTGACAGTCGAGAATAAATTCTCTTTGGGTTGGTAGAGCCATGCCTGGTTAGTAGGACATCTCCCAGTGTGTGTTTACAGACGCTGGACCGAGTCTGTCAGCACCTCTGTTTTCCGGGCACCTTAGGACTGTTGTACCTGGGTCTTTCTCTGTTCTAAGGCCCCAGCTGACCCGAGTGAGTCAGCAGCCAGCCCCAACTGAGAGCTGGAGCCTGGGCTCCAGTGAGTAAGTACATAGCCACTGGAAGTGAGAATTAGGGACATTGACTGCTTCTTATGCTCCCCTCTCAAATAAATACCTCAAATAAAACCTCATAGCTGCCGGAAGCAGGACGAGGGTCCTGAGGATGCTGGGCAGAGGTTTGCCAGTTCAGGCCACCACTGCTGACTGCTGGGCCTTCCACCCATTGTGGCCAGGTGCATGTTTTACAAACTCCATAAAGGGGACTGTCCTTTAGCTCTGCTGAAATGCAAAGTATGGGGTCCCTTGACATGTCCGTTCACCTCTACCCTCCCCCTCCCATGGGGCCTGTGGTAGACTGGCTTTTTAGTCCCAGTTCTTCACTCCATCAACCCTGTGACTGGCAGTGTAGCCAGAGGAAATGTCCCTGCCTTGTGGGTGCTGGGCTTCTTTTGACCATGAATGTTGGCAGACATGATGAGAAGAGAGGTTTGAAATCGCTGTGTGCTTGTTACCCTGCATTCCAGCGATCCGCCCTAAGAAGAAGATGGGGAGCTACAGGGAGAGCTGCTGGTCCTGGGGGAGCCTGTCCAGGGGAGCTACTGGTCTAAGGAAAATGTGTGTCACGTAGAACAGACCTGAACCCAACCCGCACCCCGGGGTCAATGCCAGCCGAGGCCAGCAAAGGTACGGCTGACCTGCAGACCCATGATCAAGATAGTGAATCTCTGCTGTTGTCAACCCCTGAGAGTTTAAGGTGTGTTTGTTACACAGCAATAACCAACTAGCACCAGATCCTCAAGAATTACACACAAGCCTTATGTATTTGCCAGGGGATTGTCGGTTGCTGCCATGGGCTGGGTGCTGTGTTCAGTAGGCACAGAGCATCCCCAATTTTGCCAGCTCTTAAGATGCTCTGACGTGTAAGAACCACCGTGATTTTATGTTTTGCTGAGAAACGAAAAAGGCTGACAATTAAATTATGATAGCCTGTTGATTTTAAGATGCTCCCAATTCCAGAGTGTTAAAATATGAAAAGTAATGTGCACTTTAGAATGAAGAATGGTAATAGGGTAGAAGAGAAGGGTGTCTCTACTTTGATGGAACTTCCTTCTGGTTGGAAGAACTAGCATGAGGAACGTGTGAAAAAGGCAACCTCGGGTTGCTCTGGAAGTCAATGGCCCGAACCTGTGGGGTGATGAAGGCCTTCCTGAGAAAGGGGTGCTGAAGTGGAAACCAGAAGAAGGGGGAGTTCACTGGACAAGAGGAGGGGAAGGTGGGGGGAGAAGGAAGTGTGGGTTAGAAGATCCGGAACTGAGAGAGAGCACGGTGCATTGGAGACCAAAAGCGTGGGGCTCCGCTGCCGTGGACAGTGAGAATAACCTGGGAGGAAGCAAGCGGAGTGATCAGTATTGGCCAATGGACTGGTGGCCCGGGAAGCCACATTAAGGGTTTTGGACTTTCTCCTATGGGCAGTGGGAAGTCACGGAGGAAACTGTAGAGGTGATAACAGTGTGGTACACAGGACAGTGGCTTCAGGAAGTATTTCAGGCTAGCATCGCTGAGATTTGATGACAAACTGCATGAGGGTTGCCAGGGATTGAAATAGCCCTCCCGAGGGAGTCACCATGGAGAAGTCGATTCTGCGGAACTGCAGAATCCGCTCTTATTGTCCAGGTGTGCATGCTTTTTGCCCTGCTGCTCCAGGCTCCCCACCAGGCGAGGTTCTCGGGAGTGAAAGGAGTTTATGCTTTCGGAAGAGACCTTTGCTCTCTGTCACAGGATAAAACCAAGTGACTGAGCAGCCATGGACCATTTTTCAAGAAATCATGGTGAGCAATGACATGGGAAAAGTGCTAGTTTTTAATTTTTCAACTATGAATTACAAAGATATATGTATATGTATTTTTTAATCTTTTTAAAATAGTAGTCTGGGTTTAGGGGATCCAACCAAAAATATCACAACCTAGAATTTATTGGGTGGTCAACATTTACCCCCAAACTCGTGGCCACCAAGTGATGTCAAGAGCTCATCATCGCCCTGAAAGAATGCATTTGGCTTTAGTTAGAAGAAGACTGCTGAAGCAATGTGGAAGCCTTTTTTCTTGCTTTTAATTGGAGTTTGAAAGCTCAGCTGAGCTGGGAAAGGCAGAAGTGCCCACTGTGTTGGAAGAAACGGGATTGGAGAGGCTGACTGCTGCCTTTTTGTTCCTTAGTAATCGAGTGTTTCCATCATGAAAGCTTCCTTACCTTTAGCCACTGCAACACGAATTTGAGGATTTTAAGAATGTCCCTCATTCAGAAGAAAGGCAGAAGGAGTTTCTTCTGAGGACAGTAATCGCTTCTTGATCTCGTAGCCATTGCAGTAATCCTCAGAGCTCTTTCTGTAGTCGCCCCTCCTCCTCCCTCTCCTGGCTCTTGGCTTTGTCTATCCCTCCCTCTCTTTGGCATATCTGGACACACACACCGGCAGAACGTGTTTCGGAGCAGTGGGACCGAGTGTGGACCTTGCTGTCTGTCTGCAAGTCTGCTCTGCAGGCTTTCTGAGCCATGTGGCTGCTGTGCCGCGCCTCGTGATTATGTAGGGGACCTTCATCTGGCCAGTCCCGGGACAGCCTGCGACCCTCAGCTCCCCACCCCGTTCCATAACATATCCATTCTCTGGACACTTCCTCATACTCATTCAAACTCAAATTATTTGCAGGGTGCGTGCTATTGCCTAGCCCCACCCGGGTTCTGGAAGAAATACAAGGCTGGCTCAGATCAAAGTTGCTCACAGTCAGCAAGGGAGAAACGTAATGCCCCAAAGATAATGATCCTAAAGTATGATAAATGCTGTAATAGAGGAGCGAGCAGCATGCCGTGGAGACACGAGGACGTGACTGGGGCGGCGAGCAATGACTGCTGTTCCTCGGGGAACATGGCAGAGGCTTCAGAGCAATGAAATCTCTGCCCAGTCTTTAATGATAAACAAAACGGACACATAAACAAGCATGAGGCCGGGCATCTAGCCAGAGGAAGTAGCATATTCAACAGCAGAGATTCCTTACAGCTGAAGCAAAGTGTCTGTGTATATTTTGCGGGGGGCCTGGTGGGGGTGGCGGGGACATGAAGCTGTCGGGGTGGGTTGAGGCTGCATGCTTCAATTGGAAGGTAGAGCCAGAGAAGAAATGAGATGCTCAGTCTGGGAAAGGAATTCACAGGAGGGCTGATTATCACAGCACACAGTGAACATTCAGATTCTCCGTGGGTCTTACACCGAGCTCTGTTCTCCCACAGACAGGGAAAATCCAATTGGGACTTGGGGGTACTGTACAGGAGGCTGGGAGTAATCGATTCTAGGCTTCTCCAGGATGAGAATCATCAGGGAGGGTTGAGGACTATGGGCCAGGTATTCCCAACCTCCCACCCTTGACTAGTGGCTTGAAAATCTGCCCTGGGCTATGTGGTCCAGGAATGAGCTTTCTGTTTTTGGACCCAGTTTGACTCCCTGAGAGCTCCGTGGCCTGTGAAAAAGTGGAAATGTGCTCCTAATATTGCAGATATCTTGTCACACCTGCCAAATACTCCAGGCACCTCTTTCTCCTCCCCCCCTTGTTTCCCTCTGGAAACTCAGTGGGTTATCAGTCTGATCAACTCTTGGTCCTAGAGAGCCACACAATGGCTCTTACCCATCTTCTCCAAGGAAGAGAGTGAGCTCTCTTCCTTGAGCTCTTGTGCCTTCTGTGATGTGTGCGCAGCTCCAGTTTGCCTCCGTAGGTTAGCCTTTCCTGAAGGTGTCCTTTTGCAGAGCACACTGCTGGGCGCTATGTGGCGACAAGAGGACTCCTAGGAGGCGCTCCATTCTCTGGTACCTCCCCAACTTCTCAGTTGGAGGGGAAGACCAGGAATATACTGTCACCCTTTGATTAGCACTGTGTACTGGAAAAATGTTACGTCAAGCCTTGCATTTGAAAATATACATTAAAGTGCCCTATATTCCAGGTGCCAGGGTGTGCTAGATGTGTTCTGGTAGCTGCCCCGTGCTCAGCTCCTTCTAGACCATATACCCTACTCACAACCTTTGGAAAGGCCACCCTCCACCCTCCAAGACAGTTCCCAACCACCTCAGCCATTAACAACCCATCTAGCCCGTCCTTTTGTGGGGTGGCCAGTGGTGAAGCAGAATGTCTCTCTTAAACTCAGATGCTCAGGGCTGCATCAGCCTTAGGAGGCTGAGCACACGTTGTGTCGGGATAAGACACAGCCAAATGGAAGCCGCAGCTGGGAAGGGCAGAATTCTTAGTGGAGGGTGCTGGTCTGCCTAGAGAAGACATCTCAGAGGCTACAGGTGGCCTCTCTCCCCACTCAGAGAGATGGAGGGCGTGCTTGCTTTATCCCGGATGACTCCCAAAGGCCTGGCTCTAGCTCCCATGAGGCCCAAGGTCTGCACCTTCCCATGAGGCTTCTGTGTCCTGGAGAAAACCTTTCCTTTCATTTGCACTGACTTGAGCGGGTAGGGAGTGATATTCTGTGGGGAGTGGTCAGCGTCAGTCATTTATGGAGTCAGGGAAGACTTAGATTACGCACTTCAGACAATTAGAAGAGAACGGGAAGATGGAACAGTTACAGAAAAGAAGGGTACATGGAACTCCTTTGGGGGCCTTGAGGATCTCGTTTCTAGTGTTTCTTCTCTGATTCTTCCTACCATTAGATTCTTAGCTGGGAAGACTCGAGGTGGTCCAGAGATGCTGTGTTAGTTAGGAAATAGGCTGAGCTGCTATAACAAAGAGACACATTGTACAGTGTCTAAAATACGATTGAGGTTGTAGCTTGAATAAGTACCTTAAGTAAGATGAAGTTATCCACATATAACACCCCGGAGATGAGCAGCCTGGGCCAGCAGGGAGCTCGGCCTTCCTTGGGGCTCCCAGGGCCACTCCGTGGTCAGTTTCCCAGACACCAGGAAGGAGAAAGAAGGAAGACCAGGCTGTTTCATCTTTAAGGACACAATCCAAGGTTGCACACGTCACTTTTATTCATAATCCAATGCCTTGAACTTAGTCACATGACCACACCTAGCTGTAAGAGAGGCTGGGAAATGGATTCCTTATCATCGTGGGTCCTTCTGTGCTTAGCTAAAACTCAGGAGTATCTATTCTGAAAAGGCAGAGAGGAGGAGTGGATGGATACTGGGGAATAATCAGCCACAGTCTCTGTCACAGACGTGTGCGTGTGTCCTAAGTACACGTATGCAAAACGTTTTTTAATTTAAAATTTATTTTTCAATTACGGTTTACATTCGATATTATTTTATATTAGTTTCAGATGTGCAGCATAGTGGTTAGACAATGTACCCTTTACAAAGTGTTCCCCCCAGTATTTCTAGTACTTATACCATATGATTTGACTCATATGTGGAATCTAAAGAGCAAAATAAACAAAGCAACAAAACAGAAACAGACTCATGGATGCAGAGAACAGACTGATGGTTGCCAGAGGGGAGAGGGGTTGGGGAACTGGGCGAAAAAGGTGAAGAAGTTAAGAAGTGCAAATTGGTAGTTACAGACTAGTCACGGGGATGTAAAGTACAGCCAATAACATTGTAATGACTATGTGTGGTGCCACAGAGTCTTAAACAGAGACTGTAGTTCAGAGGTTGGTTTAGGCGGATAGCATGCAGGCTTTTGGCACTGACCACCAGACTTTCATCTGAGTGGCATTAATTCACACAGCCTGAGAGAGAACACACAGTGTGTGCTTTGTCTCTCAGACAAGCCGGGCTGAGCTGGGACGCCGTGCTGTGCTGACAGGGGAAACCGAGGTGCGTGTCCAGTAGGGGCAGTGCTGTCTGTCTCCAAGTGTCTAGTTGAAGAGACTCCTCGCGTATTTGTTTCCTCCTTCATGGACCCATTTATTGTAAACCTGTTGAGACCCTTTGAGAGCCAAGCTTTTACTTTAATTTTGGAGTCTGATCAGGGTGATAGTTATTCTTTCGATATCAGGAACCTGACTTTGATTTGTTTTTCCTATAGAAGTCACTGGGCCTCAGATTTGAGTGCATCTGGAGGAAATACCCAAGGACTGATGCTTTGCCCTCATTGGCTGATTTGTTAGGCGATCTTTCCCACGTGGCTCAGAACCTTACAGGTTTTTCCTCTGACTCTTGGTCAGCCAGTGCCGGCCTGCTTCCCTCTAAACATGCTGTGTATTCGCAGGGGAGTGACTGCACGGTGCCTCCCTCGTCCCCGTACCCACCCCCATGTGATCCACAGCCCAACTACTTTCCTTCGTCTTCCTCTCCACCTCAGTGTGGCAGTTTGGAAGTATGGCCACAAATTCTTTGGCTTTCCTTTCATCAAGAAATGGAGCCTGTGCCCCTTCCCTTGGAGACTGTGGTGATTTGTGGCAGGGGTGACGCCATGGGCTTCTGTGGCTAGGATGTTAAAGGCTTCGTCATTCTCAGAAGACTCTCTCTTGAAAGCGTCAGCCACCCCAGAAGCAGTCCAGCTACCCTCAGGTCACCATACTGTAAGGAAGGCCAAAGTCATCTGCACAGAGAGGCCCATGAAGAGAGACAGGGGAATGGCTGGGCAGCCCCCTGCTGCTTCAGCCGTTGTCTGATCGCAACGACATGTGAGACCCCAAGCCCGAACTGCGGCTCTTTTCCTGAATTCCTGAACTGAAGTAACTATGAGAAATAATAAAATGTCGCTTTGAGCCGTTACATCGGGAGATGATTTGTTCGGCAGCAGTAGCTAATGGGATCCTCTGTCAGTGAAAGGTGTCTCCCTGCACCATCAGTCTGCTCCCCGAGGCAGAGAAGCCGATCGTCTCAAACCCTTTGCGGGCCTCCCATTTCCCAATCGGGCTTCCATTTGCCTCCGTATTCCTGAGCTCTCCCGAAGGTGGAGTCGCACACGTAGGCCAGAAAGGCTGCCGACCCCCACGGTTCCCTGCGTTCATGTCTCAGTCACACAGCGCCATTCCTGGTCACCCCAAAACGATGCCCCCGTCGCTCCTCACCTCAAGCATGATCCACTGAGACTTCACAAGGAGCGTCTGACAGAAGCTGAGCCGGAGACCCCGACCTGCCACTTCCTCAGCATGGGACAGAAACCCGGGAGCTTTGTTTTCTCTCCAGCCCTGTGCTGAGCACGAACACAGAAGAGAATGCTAGATGGGAGAGAGTTAAAGAAATCCATCAGGCTTTGGGTGTAAATTTTAGGAGCAAGCTGAGTTCCAAGACACTCCATCACCTTAGCAACTGTATCAGCCGTACTCATGATCTAACACATTAAGAGCCCAGCCTTTGCTCTGTGACTGTGGGCAAGTTACTTAACCACTCTGAGCCTCTTCAGCACCAAGACCTGCTGGAAGGAAAAGGGAGAGAAAGCTGCAGAGCCCTTAGCTCAGAGCAGGTACCCCTGAGTGTGGGTTCCATTCCCCGTGTCAACAGTCCCTCCATAAAACCAACAGCCGCTGTCGTTTCCGGCCTGAGCCTTTTTGTCTTTGGAGAAACACCAAATGTAAACGAATCAGGTGAGCTCTCTAGGGTACTTGGCCTCAGAGAGCTGGCAGGTTTTTTCTCCTTCCTGCCTACCAGCAAGGAGCCAGGCCCCAGACTTGGTTCCATATGGCATCTTGCTTCCTGGTCTGAAAAAAATGGAAACAGCAGGGGAATGTTCCAGAGTGTGCATGTCCAGATATGGGTGGGGGTGGAGCAGAGAGCCTCCACCAGCAAGGCGGGGGTGGGCGATGCTCAGGAGGGGCTTCTGGTGTCCCAGGACTGAACTCAGAGAAACTGTCTCCTCGGTAAGTAACAGCGGTGCATCGCCTTTGTTCCTTCAGCAGGCGGCATGTGTCAGACACCTGGGGTGCATCACTGAATACGCGAGGCCCCTGTGTTATGTGGTTCTCTCCGTTTCTGAGAAATGGCACCAGTTTAAAAGCCACGTGTAAGTGTTGGTTAGTTTGGAAGAAATTACTGTGATTATTTATCAAGCAGAACAAAGCCTTGACTTTTGATTGTAAGACTTGGAGGGCAGAAGTTGTGAGTTGGGATCTGGGAGGAACGGAGGGAGAACGCCCGTGGTGTCACTGCGCATCCATTCTTGACAGTAGCGTTTGGAGCCATTTCCAGGAGACGAGTCGCCTCAGACTAATTTATGGCGTGTTTTCTATTAGAATTGCAAAACAGGGTGTTAAAATATGGCTTCCCATTATATTTAATCCATGCTATATTTAAAACGGGGGTATGAGCTGACACATGCAGCAGAAACCAGAAGGAACTGTACTGATCTGCTGGCTTCTGAACTAGTCTTGGTTCTGTCATTGTCTTTTCTTGTTTCCATCATTGTTCCTTATTGTTGTCATGACAAATATTTTGAATCAGAACCCTACTGTGGATTTTCAAGATTAGTCAGCTAGAGTGGGTCCAGAGCTCGCAGCTCCCAGCTCAGGGGGAGCTGCCCCCTCAGTGGCCTGAGTCCCCGTCTCCCCGCTCAGTCTGACAGTGTGACAAGGAGCCATGACGGAGGCCCCATGTGCACTCTGTCATCCAGGGGCAGTGTCGGCGTTAGTGGCCATGCCTTAGACGGTGGCAATTCTCTGCTGGGTGGACCTTCCAGCTCTCAATCTGGTAGGAAAAATCAGAGCTGATTCTGTAAGATGTTTATAGCCTCTGCAAAAAGATCTAGAAAGTGGAAATGAGTGTGATCAGGGTTTTGTAGACACAGACGTCATTAGAGGCCAGTGTCAAGGAGTGTTTGGCATTGCCCTGGGGAGCATCTGCTGATAGTGAACCTTAACCAGTGGTGGCTGAGAAAAGTCGGGGAGAGCAGGGCTTTGGGAATGTTGATGGTGAGTTTCAGAATGCTGGGGCTGGGGTGGAGATGTGGTTAGTGTTTAATAAAAGGGGTCAGGGAAACTTAATGCCCTTCAGTGAAGGGTATAGTCTCACAAAGCAAAGAATTTGTCCCGCCCCCTCCCCCCACCCCACAAATACCAATAGCTCTCTGCTTGAGAAACATTAGACCAAGTCTTTCATTTTATAAAGAGAAAGTAGAAGTGGACACCTGCAGAAGTGGTGTGCTTTGTCCAATGTCACCCAGCAAGACCAGGTAGGAACCCATTCCTTTACGCCCCGAAACTCAGGTCTTTTCCCGTTATGCTCCTTGTTAAGGAGGAAAAAAAACTAAGATAATAATCAGAGGAGGACTAATTTGCATGTTATTGTGAACAGAATTGACACATTATATACTCTGCCATGTGACCGACACGGATCTCTAAGTGACAGAAGCAACAAAATAAATAAATAAATAAGAGTGCATGTCTAGAATACCTCACTCCCGCCAGTTGGAGACTCTAAACTGAACTCCATTCAGTTGGGGAGTCCTGAACACCACCAGAGGCATTAGTCACAAGAATTGAATGTATTGGTTGGTTTGAGTTTTTAAAGAACAGCTTTATTGAGTATAACTTACATACCATGCAAGTCACCCATTTAAAGTGTACAATTCAGTGCTTTTTAATCTGGTCACACAGTTGGACACGGTCTCCCTCCACCCGACCTGCCGTCTCTGCAGACCGGTCTCTTCTGGATGTGTCATGGGAGTGGAACCCTGCGGTGTGTGCTCTTTCGAGACTGGCTTGTTTCACTTAGCGCCAAGTCATCGGAGCTCACCTGTATCGTAGCATATGTCAGTAATTCATGTCATTTTATCGCTGAATGATATCTTGTATCTTGTGGTGCAATAAGATGTACCACGTTTTATTTAACTCTGCATCAGGTAACGGACGTTAGGGTTATTTTAACATTCGGGCTATTATAAATAATGTTGCTGTGAACACGTGTGTACAAGTTTTGTATGGACCTATCTTTTCATTTCTTTGGGTGTGTATACCTAGGAGCAGAATCGCTGGGTCACGCAGGACCTCTTTGTTTAATTCTTCGAAGAATTTCCAGACAGTTTCCCAAAGTGGCTGCACCAGCTCACATGCCCACCAGCAGGACTCTGGTTTCTGCCCGTCCTTGCTAACAGTTGTTCTGTTGTTACTTTCATCATTGCCATCCTTGTGGTGTGAGATCCACATTGTGGTTTTTACTTGTAATTTCCTGATGACTAATGGTGATGAGCAACTTTTCATGTGCTTATTGACTATTTGCATATCTTATTTAGAGAAATATCTATTCAAGTCCTTTGCCTTTTTTAAAGTTGTTTTGTTTGTCTTTTTATTGTTGAGTTGTAAGGGTTTTTAATATATTCTTCAAACAAGTTCTTTGATTTGCAAAGATTCTTTCCTTGTTCTGTGAGTAGTCTGTTTACTTTCTTGCCTTTCATCTGTAGCACAAAAGTTTTAAATTTTGATGAAGTCCCATTCATCTTTTTTTCCTTTTGTTGTGTGTGCTTTTGGTATCATATCTAATCATTGCCTAATCCAAAGTGCCAAAGCTTGCTTCTTTTTTTCCCCTGAGTTTTCTAGTTTTGTCTCTTCCAGCCATCTGTGATGCATTTTGAGCTCATTTTTATGGATGGTGTGAGTTAATAGTCCAGCTTCATTCCCTTGCATGTGGATAGAAGGCTATTCCAGCCCGTTTTGTTGAAAAGGTTATTCTTTCCCCCACTGCATTGTCTTGGTACTTTTGTCTGCTTTTGTTTTTAATAAATACACTATCTAGACTCCTTCAGCTATATTTCTAGTCTGGGGACAAATTCATAAGTACTGTGTGACAGTCCTTGCCTTCTGGGGATTTATATTCCTTTAGGAAGAGCTGAGAAGCCAACGTGGAAGAAGACAGAGCTGTGTGATGATATAGGGGACATTTTTTAAAAAGTGGTCAGTTCCCTTCATCATTGGATGATTTCATAATACCATGTACCTCTCCTCATAAATCCAGTGGCAGTTTCCTTCCCCGGAATAATAATATATTTTACTCCACAGGTAGTGGGAGGTCGTTGCTACTGGAGTTGTGTTAAGTGGGAGCTGTCATTTGAGTGTTTTCTCTGTGCCGGAGACTTCTCTGAGCACTTCATACACATTATTCATTCAAACCTTGCAAGAACCCCATGAGGCAGTAACTGTTATCCACATTTTTGCCAGTGAAGAAAATGTCCAGAGAAGTTAGTTCATTCGCTCTGGGTCACTCCACTGAGGGGTGAAGGGGCAGGGTTTGAATCCACCAACCCAGCACCAGACACCTTTCAACATTTTCAACATTGAGGCTGAACTGCCTTTCTCATCCACTGTTCTGTCCTCAGTAACCAGTACATAGTTGGCACTCAATAACCATTTACTGAAGATACAGTTGAATGAAATGAATAAATGACTATAAGAATAATCCAGACAGAACAGCAGTGGCCAAGGAGGGAGGACTGATTTATGGGAAAAAATGAGAGGAATGAACCCACGGATAGAGTGTGCCTAAGTGAGAGCGATGACTGAAGCCAGAAGGCGCCCTGGGGGAGAGGAGCTGTGTTAACAGGGTAGCAGAGAGGGGAGGGAGGGAGTGGTGGGGTGTTGGAGTGCAGAGTCCAGGCTGGAATATAAATGAGGAATCACCAGCCTGCACTGCAGCTCGTGGAGCGGGCTGGGAAAGTGTGGACATGCCGTCTGTAAGCATAGATGCCCAGAGCGTCTGACCCCTCATTTAGAGAGTTGTGGGCCGCAGGGCAGACCAGCGAGCATCACCTTGGGTCCAGAGAGATGTCGATGGCTGTGAGAAGGTGGTACAACATGTGTGTGTCAAATTGTCATCATTCCAGCAAATACTGCTTGTCATGGAAGTCTGGGAAGCTGTATCTCAAAAGAAAGGCATTTGCAGAAGTATTCAGGAAGGCCGAGCAGGGTTTTGTGAGCGATGATAGCTCGGAGGTCTATCTGCGGTGCCTGGCACTAGGCATTTTTATCCCTTCTGCTTTTCACACAGAGTTTAGTGTTCACACAGCGTTTATCCCTTCTGCTCTTCACACATGCTGGAGCCAAGAGGTCTTCTGCAGCATGGAGGGGGGAGGCTGGGCGAGTGTGAGAGCATGGGCAAAGCCATGAGACCTCTTCCTTGAAAGGGCAGTGCCTACCACCTGCAACAGTCGTGAATGTTATTGCACCCTCGCTGCATGCCAGGCACCGGTCATTGATTTTCCTCACATGTCAGAATCAGTTCAGGGAGTTCCTCTGTTTTAGTGCGATCCCTGTTTTACAGGGGAGGAAAATGAGGGTCGGGGAGTTAGTTATTGGTTGCGTGAGGTCATCATGACGGTTGATTTTGTGTGCCCCCGGCTGGGCTAATGAATGACCGGGGAGCTAGTAAAACATTTCTGGGCGTGTCTGTGTTTCTGGAAGAGATTATCACAGTCAGTAGACTGTGTAGAGCAGATGGCCTTCCCCAATCCATTGAGGACAGAGAGGTGGAGGAAGGGGGTCACATTTACTTTCTCTGTTTGAGCTAGAGCATCCTTCTTCTCCTGCCCTTGGTCATGGAGACATTATTGCTCCCGGTGCTTGGGCCTTTGAACTCGGACTGAGCCCTACATAGGAGAGCCTTCCATTGGCTCCCCTGGTTCTCAGGCATTTGGGTTTGGACTAGAACCACACCACCAGCTTCCTTGGGCCTCCAGCCTGCAGCGGCAGATCACGGGAGTTGTCTGCCTCCATAATCACCTGAGCCAGTCCCTAATAGAATGTATCTGTCTGTCTTTATCCATCCATCCATACATCCATCCATCCAATCTCCTGCTGATTCTCTTTCTCTAGAGAACCCTTACTGTACAGTCTCTAGTAAATGGCAGAGCCAGGATTTGAACCCACAGTCCTGTGACCTCACAAGTGAAGATCTTACCTACTACATTCTTAAGACACACTCCCTAGGATCTCACGTTTGGTTTGGGCAACCAAGTGGACAAACAAAATGACGAGCTGTGCTGTGTGCCTAAGAGCAAGCAAGGGGTCTGGGTGAACAGCTTGCAGACGCTGCCCAGGAGGGAGCTGCGTGGTCAAGGACGCAGGGGCTTGATGTGGGAGAAAAGGCTCACTCTGTACACTTGAAGGGTCAAGAACTGATGAAGCAACCTCTCCAAGACTCACTTTCCTCCCTGAAGAGTGGGGACAAGACCCCTATCATTTCTTGGGACTAGCAAATGAAATGGTGCTGGTAAAGAGCTTAGGGCAGGGCCTGACACCAAGGAAGCACTCAGTGCTAGTAGCTGCCGTTATTCATTGACACTGTGGCTGTTGCTCTTGTTGCTGTTACGCAGACCCTGACTTTGGGGGACCAAGAAGAATAAGACCCTGCCCCAACCCTTGAGGAGCTCAGAGACTCCTGACGGAGGTAAACGTGAGAACAGATCATTCCCACATCGCTCACTTCTGTGCATCCTCCACTCCCTGATAGTAAGGACTCCAGCAGATGTTGTCGATGCGTAAGCCATCAGTGAATATTTTAAATGTAATGCGAAGCATGCAACGTGAGAAGAATATCCAGTCTAGTTTGGTAGGGCCCCACTGATCTAAGTCAGGCTTGGCTCCGTTCTGCACATTGCATTCAGGTTGGTTCTACCTGTTTCCCTCCCTCCCTCTCTCTTTTTCTTGGAGAAATGGGCTTCCCAGCGCATGTTTTTTCTCAATGGCAGTGTCAGAAGTGTAAAAACCCAGCTGCACAAGCATATTTTAAGCCTGCACATGCTAAGGTCCTATTGGCCAGGGCAAGTCACATGGCCAAACCCAAGGTCAGTGGGGTGGGAAATATAGTCTACCTCCAGGACATGGATGCAGGAAAGGCGCAGAACCGGGAACAGCAATGTATTTCGCTTAGTTTGTAGGGAAATAGGCTCTAGCCACAGATGACTGCCCTTGGCCTTGCAGATGTCTTGTTTTTTGGGAGACTCCCCTGCTGTGGCACAGTGCCCCCTCCCACCCCTTCTGTGCCAACTACCCAAACCCCGACAGGCCTGCTGTCATCGTAGAGCTGAACTCTGGTTCCAGCCAGTGCTGGCTTTTATTGAGTCTGCCTCTGACTCATTATTTACCTAGAGTGTAAAATAAAGCTTAACTCAGAATTACTGTAAGTCAATGCACTCTAGTGAAGCCGGCAGGCAGCTGGACCTTCACAGTTGAAAGCAGCCTAAATAAAAGGGGGAGGGAGTAAAATGAAGAGCTGCAAATAAAATGTCAGGGAATGCTTAATTATGTAAAGGTCACGCGTCTGCCTGCATAATTGTGTAAAGTGGCGGCTGGCAGCGGCTCGCAAAGGAAGCCAGTGTTCACTTCCATTTGTGTGTTGATCTGGTGCCTGTCACCGTAATGGCTACAAGCAGTGTTGACTCCAAATTCATTTTGCCTCATTGCTTCCCTTCCTTGGCTCTGCTTTATTACTACTTAGTCCCACACTAAACTAGGAGACCTGCTTAATACACGGTGAAAACTTGAGGAGGCAGAGGCCACCAAATTACACAGAAACGGCTCTTAACACGTGCCCTTCACTAGCCTGGGTGCTTTTTACATCTCTGAGTGACTCTTCTAACACCCGCAGTGACCATATAAGATAGGCATTATTCTTATTCCTGTTTTGTAGATGAGGATAGTTATGACCAGAGAGCTTAAGTAATTTGAAAAAGTCAAACAGCTTGGGGTGGCCTGGAGATTCACTCAACCTTGGTGCTTTTGATTGACCTCTGCAAGGTGGTATATTGGGAGTTCTTTGCTTCTGGAGTGAAATTCAAACTCTTCAGCAAAGACTACGCTGCCGTGTGTGTTCCAGCTCCCAGCTGGTCTCTGCACATCTCCTGATACTCTCCTTGTCCACCGGGACCTCTGCCAAGCTCTTTCCTGTCTGCGGGCCTTTGCGGGCGCTGTTCCCTCTGCCTGGAGCTCTGCTGCTGCGGAGACCACAGCCTCCCTGGCCACTCTCTAAGCAGGCTATCCTTCCCTTACCCTTGCTTTTCTCGATCACAGTGTCCTGTGTGTCTCTTCCGGGGCAGTGTTTGGATTTATCAGTTGTTGCAGGTCTCCTCTCTGGTCTGTACAGAGATCATATTGGTTTATTCACCTCTGTGTACCCAGACCCTAGAACAAAGAGGCAGTGGAGCCGCAGACCCTGGGCTACGGAAGCAACTGCCTGGGTTCAAATCCCAGCTCTGCCACTTACTGTAGACTGTTCAACCTTAGGCTGATGACTCTTTCTCTCCTCTGCTGATTCTCCGTCTGTAAAATGAGGATGGTACGGTTGTTATGTGGAGTGAATTAACTAACACATTAAAATGCTCAGGTCAGTGCCTGATACACAGCAAGCACTCAGTAAATGTTCACTGCTATTTCTGTCATCATTATTAATATTATTATTATTGGCACATACTAGGTAGTCACTGGTTGTTGATGGAGGAATGAATGAATTTCTCTTTGTAAAAGGTGAAAGAGAGGCCTCTGCAGGGACCTCAGCAGGTCCCCAATCCAGCAGTCTCCTCGCACCTCTTTGCTCAGTGTGAGCCTCCCAGCCGAGATGACTCAGCACAGCGATGGCAGGGTTACCCTCGTGGCCAGTGCTGCTCGCCACTTCCCGGCACCCAGCTGTCCACACCCAGGCCCACGGTTGAAAGTGAATAGGTCTGGGAGTCTACCCTTTGTGCAGAGTTCTGCAAGTCCTTTTGGCGGAGTTGGGCAGATGATTTTGTTGGTGAAGAATAATTTCTTACTCAGGCAGTAGGCAAGATGGTCCTGTTCCTCCCCTCCAACAGTGCCCCCCAATCCAGTCCATCATGCAAGGCCACCCTTTAGGGGCAGCTGATGGAAGTAGCCGTAGGATTGCTTTAGGGCCCAGCCAGGGACGAACAAGGCCGTGGGACGCGGTAGATGGCACATGGTGACCTGTGTGTGCAATGCCTCTCTGCACCCTCATTCACAGAGTCCGTTGGAGGGTCGAGTCCTGTGTTGAGCTTCATCTTTGCCTTCAGGCCTCTGAGGCTCCAGCAGGCTCCCAGCAGGACGCTCTAGCATTCCCCCACTGCGCTCCCTCCCGCTCTTCTCCCTTCTGTGGGCCTCTGCCCCCTGCTCCTTCCACCAGCTCTGCCCACTTCTCAGCTGCACAGCAAACCCCTTCAGTTCCTAGTCGTGGGCTTGCTCTTCTTGGCATCTTTACTGTCTCCAGTCCTGGGCCCAGTTCCTAAGTCAAGACTTCCACCTACTGAGAGCAGGTTTCCTTTATCCCAGTATAACGGCTCATCCTACCCCAGATGCTCAGCTCTCTTTTTTGAGAGGGCAGGTTATTGCAGAGACCCCTGCCGCCCCGCATCAGCCACTCCCAGCTGTCAGGGAAGTGAGGGAAGCCTGGCCCTTGGAGTGCTCAGGAGCAAGAGGCTGGCCCCAGAAGAAGCCAGCTGGCTGTTGGCCGGAGCTTTGGGGCAAGAAGGTCTGGTGCCCGCTGGGGCTGGCAGTCTCATTTGGGCTTTGCAATGGAGGCTGATTAACATATCCAGTACTGGGGTGCTGCTGGGTGGTCCAAGTTATCCTTCAGTTTTTAATCTCTGGGAACTCCAGCATCCCTGGTGTGTCATGGCATGCCTGTGACTTTCATGTCCATTTTGATTTCTGTTGGAAGGAAGTGAGAACTCCATAGAGTTATGAGCTACAGAGGACCTATGTTGTAAGACCACGGGGTGTCTTGAATGGCTCAGTGATTTGCATGTGAGGAAGCACCCAGCGTGGAACCCACTGTTGAGTAAGTGGCTCCTGTGTGCCCTGTTCAGCCTGGAGGGGGCAGTCTCCGACCGTGAGCAGCTGTCATCTCTGCTGGCGGCTCACTGGGGACTTTCATGTCCAGTTTTAGACGTTTTCCATCGAGCACATTTCTTTCATGTTTTGAAAGAGTGATATCCACATTAAAAAATAAATAACACCTATACTCCTGAGGACTTGATCTTGTGATCTTAATAAAGAAGACTAGGAAAATGACTATTAGAAGCTAAACACACAGGTTTTGAAGACTGTGTTTATGTTACTATTTCCCTATATTAAGGGAAAAACTGCAGGCTTGCACTGGAGTTGGGGATTGGCTGATGGGAGTTTGAAAGAGTGTCGGTAGTTGATGTAGTAGTTGATGATAAAGGAGTGGGGTAGGATGGGTGGAGGGCTGGCCAAGCCCATGTGTCTGGCACGCGTGTTTCGAGCATGTTCTAGTGCCATCTAGTGTCCGTGGGGCCTTGTGCCAGCCAGGTAAGGCTGCTGGATTTCCCCCGCTTTAGGGCAGCGGCTCTGTAAACCCAAATGGCTTTAAAAGAGCACCGTGGAGATACTTGTCTTGTTAGATCAGCTATTTTTTTCCAGCTCTGATCTCTTGTAAACTAGCAACTGCATCTGTTTCATTAACAGTCAAACCAGTTTGTTCCTTTGAAGCTCAGACAGGGTGAGATTAGTATGAACCCAATATTAAGCTATTAAGCGTCAATTTGGCAAAACTGTTTATAAAGCAGAGCCGCAGACAGAAAGTACAGAAGACCACACTGCAGGGTTCTTCGCCAAGTCCCGTCTGTCTTCTTACTGGCGAATGTGATGCACTTAGCAGTTTTTATGTAAGAGAAGAGAGAAGAAGTGGGGGGGTGCACGTGCATGCTTTGATGGTGGGTGGTCATTCCAGCAGTAGTAATAAGAGGGGATAATGCGCAGCCTGCCTGATGCTGTGTGCCCAGCACCACTCTAAGCACTTTATATTGTAAATTACTGCATTCTCACAATGACCCAGGTGTCTCTTCCAGCTGGAAGAGCTGGAAGCTGAGAAAGTTGGCTTTATCACCGAAAGGAGCAGGTGCTAGTATTTTCCCGTTTCACGGATGAGGAAACTGAGGCATGTAATATGGTAAAGGTCACACAGTCACAGTGTGTTGTGCTGGAGAAACTTCAAAGGACTTAGAAACACCTGGATTTTAGTTAGGGTTCCAGATGCCGCCCTTCATGACTCAGGCGGTCTCTGGCGGTGGCTCTTGTCTCTCGCATCCATGTAGTCAGTACGTCCTCATTAGATTGTGTACTTCTGATCTGGAAGGTCAAGGCGCCTTAGGTCCATATCCACATGCTCTGGCATCTGCTGTGAAGGTGTGTCTGCCCTGTCACCTGAGGGCTGTGTCCACTTCCTGTTTCGGAGGGTGGAGTAGTCCAGCTCTCAGTACATGTGGGTTCTTAGTTGTTGCTTCCAGCCAAAAGACCTGGAAGCTGAAAAAGTTGGCTTTATCCTCTCTTCCCCTCTCTCAGTATTCCATACCCCTGCACGCACACACACAGGTGACACAGATGCATGCACATGTCTGTATCTGTATTTGCACATGTGTGTATGATGTACACACAGACACGTGTGTGCCTGTATATTCACACATGACATACACAACTGTGTTCTCACATGCACATGTGTGGCGTGCATGCACACAGAGACACATTTATCTGTATTCGCACGTGTGTGTGATGTGTGTGCACACACAGACATGCGTATATCTGTATTTGTGCATACTCATCCATATACACGTTACCTTCTGTAATGCAAAACTATAATATCAGCATCTTATGGAAACTGTGAGGAGAGAAATCTGGAGAAATTTCCTGCCAGCAGGAGATGATGAATCGCAACGCTCTACACAGCCCGAGTGTCGCAGCTCAAGATGTGTGGAGTACCACTGCCAGTCTCCTTACCATGCAGCGTGTGTTGTGGTTACATGAACCGACAACATCAGCAAGCACTCCGTCAGGTCCCTGCGAAAACCTGAGCTCTCCTCACCCTGCTTGTCCCGTCAGGCCTTAGGCTGCTCTGTCCCAGACTCCCACTCTGAGGTGCCTGTGACATTTGCATGTCTGAAGGACATGATCTCTTAATCCAGAGGTATGAAGCTTTGAGAGGGAATTTTACCCCTTGTCTCCACGGCAGTGCAGGAAATGAGATGTTCTTGTCTTGTTAGATCAGACTGGGGGGGTAGGGAGTGGGGCAGCAGGTGGATTTGCGAGTGTGAGCCCAGGCTCTCAGCTGCACAGTAAGAGTGGCAGCGGGAGCAGTAGCCCAGGGCGTCTGCTGCTGACTGGCCTGGAGAAATGGAGTCGTCTCCCTAGTCCCTCTTGGGCTCAGTCAGTGACAGTTGGAACCTCCCCTCTGGCTGGAAAACTGCCATTTGACTTGAGCAGGAGGAAGAGCTTGGAGTCAGCAAGTTGGTGGTGGAAACCTGGGGCACTCTGAGTGCCCTGGGGAGCACCAGACCCCGGGGAGCATCGGCTGTCCAGCGCCATGAGGCTGTTGAATGGGGTGAAATGCTAATTTCTTCTTTCACTTCCCTCTGCCTCTGATCCCCTCCTCTCTCTCGCCTGCTCCCTCTCCCTTCCCAGCCCTCAACTCTCTCAGCGTCCTCCTCCTCTTGATTCCCCCCCCCACCCTTCTCTCCCTTCCTGTTGTAGATGCAGTGGAGTAAGGGTGATGCTTGGTGGACAGCTGGGATGCCTGACGCTTCCACCTTCTTTTGACTGGGCCCGGAAATGCCTCCTCTCCCCTGTCGGTTAATCATTTAACTGCGAGGTTTAATGAGCACAAGCTTTTGCTATGATTCGTCTCTGCATCCAGCTTACTCAGGGCAAAGCAGTGTCCGAGAAAAGTTGTGCCTGGACATTCCAGTTCTCTGCCATCTGGGCTGTGCAACACTCAGTCAGCCTTTATCCCTCATCCAGCTGGAGTCTGGGAAGGTCAGGGTCAGCTGTCGCTTTTGACTCGTAAGTCTTGGGAGTGGCAGGGTAACAGTTCTGACTTTCCATTCCTCTTCCCGCCTTCTATTTGCATTCTGAGTCTTTATTACCTTGAGTGTCTAAAATGATAACTTTTTCATGCCCTCTCTCACCCACCTCCCAGAAAAGTCCTGTGATAAGAAGTATGGGAAACACCGAGTAAACACCACATCAATCCACGTTCTTAGTTCTAGGACTATTTTGCACTTCAGATACAGTTGGGCACATTTGGAATCGCTCAGTGGGGGAGGTATTCCCTGAAAGTACTCAACCCCAGAATTACTCTTTGAGTTACACCTCATGGATCGACACTGCCAAACATCTGGCCCCTGAAGTCTTTCTGGTATTGCCCTTCCGGGTAAGATGCCCCTCCGTGTGCTCCAGCCCATCCTCTGTGCACGTGGACCCTCGCACGTGGGTCTCACGCCCTTCGTCAGGGGCTGTGCTGCAGTAAGTGAGCTGCCCATTTGCGGAAGGATTAACCTGAGGCACGAGACCCTGAGAACTTGCTATTCCCCAGGTATTTCACGTACACTGTCTTATGTAGACTTCGTAATGGCCCTGCGGCACAGGTGGGCCTCACTGTCCCTATTTCACAGATGTGCCCACTGGCGGGCAGGGGGTACACTGAGTTACCCACAGCCCTGCAGCTAGTAAACGGCAGAGGCAGGATTCAGCGTACACATTAGGAAGCATCCGTAGGACATAACTAAACCACGCAAAGCGTCACTTGTCACTGGCGGACGACCTGAACTGAGCCTGACCAGGGAACAGAGGTTTGGTCTGGGCTCATTCTCGCACTGTGTGTGAGGCGAGGGGCGTGTCCCTGTGGCTGCAGCCAGGACTCTTGTATCCTCTGGCTCCTGAGCACCTTTTAAAACACTCAGTTCACGTACCAACAAGTTCAGTTTTCATCCACCCAACTTCTAATGACATAACCACATGAGTTCCTTGTACCTATAACTTGTCTTGCCAGAATTAGCAGACCCTGCACAATTTGGGGACCCCGGTCAAAAATCAGGGGGAAAGCATTTGAAACATCCAATGCCAAAGGAACCAGCGTCATCAGCCTCCCATCGGCAGTCAGCCTGATCACTGACGGTGGTTTCCGGGAGGGCTCAGGGTTCACGAGAACAGGTTGCAGAGCTGAGCTGGTGTTATTTAGTAAGTGCCTTGTGTGCATGGACAGCACTGTAGATCAATACAATATATGCTCCAAAATCAGATGATAAATGAGTACCATTATGGCCTAATTAGCAAGACTCCTATTTTTAATGGATAAATAATAATTCAGCCACGTTGTCCTAAACCGCTTCTTGAAAAGTGCCGCTCCTGCCGCGCTCGCCGAGGCACCGATGGGGGCACGGGGAGCGGAGCGGCCGTTCGGGTGTCTGCCTGCTCCGAGGGGTGGCTGTTCCGTCTGTGTTCACAGACTCTCCAGCTCAGCCAGACGCTGTGTGTTTTTAAGGTTAGAGATATTAAAGTGTACATATAAATATGTAAAGCCAGACTGCCTCTTGAAGGTGGAATTTACTGGGCTCCACATAACTGAGGGTGGGGTGGTGGGGGCGCTGCATCCTTTCACGTGACGGACCTGAGCAGCATCAGCCCGAGTACTTGACCAAAGACCACGGCACTGGGCCCAAGGCCGGCAGGGACACCGGCCACCTGTCCACTGCAGGAGGACCCTCACCTGTGGGCAGGAACATGGGCTCTGAAACCACAGGGACCTGGGTTCAAATCCTGCCTCTTCACTTTCTGAAAGGCAAATAAGTGACGAGGATAAGTAATGGTACTAACTTTCTCAGGTGGCTGGGAGGATCCATGAGATAATGTGTCCAGTGCTTGGCGCAGTGCCTGGCACGCGATGGAGGACTAGACCAACGTCAGCTCTCACTGACGCGTTCCTAGACCTCGGGTTTGTCTCCGTGAGAGAAAGCGGTCGGAGCCCATCATCATCGGCTCCCATAGTGGGTCCTCCGATTCCTCGGGTTCCGTAAACATCCGGAGGCAGGTGGCCCACATGGCATTTTCATCTGACTTAGAAGTGCCCGATTTCTTTGCTCTTGTTGGACTCATTTCAGCTCCATAGCAACACCTGCTGTTCTCTCGGGCTGATCAGAGCCCCGGCCTAGCGCCTGGCGGTTGCATTTGTTCGTTACTAATAAAAAATGAAAATCAGGTGAAATCATCCTTAATAATTGAGTCATGGTGGCAGATCTTGCCGCCAGACCTCCCTCACGCATTTTATGTGAAAGAGGCCTGTGGTTCAGAAGGTGGCCACTGTCAGAACGTGTCATCCTTGGTCGGGGAAGGGGTGGCTGACCATGAGGAGGGTTCGAGGCAGTGGAAGGCTCGGAGCCTCGGTGTGGCCCTGCTCTGACTCCGTGAGTCCACCTGTCTAGAGAGCTCGGCCTCGAGAGCCAGCAGGCTCTCCCGGCAGCCGTCCTGTGACCTCGGTTACCACTTTTAGTAGGAATCATGACCATTTTCACCTATTCACGTGCCTCGCCTGCCCCTTCCAGCTTGCGGTCTTGGCTTGAGCCAGATAAGTTCCCTTACAGTCTCAGGGAAATGCTGCACTCACTCCTGCGCCCTGCCCCAGAATGCCCGTCTCTGTGCCGTGGCCTAATGCAGGCGTCTCGACCTCGGCACTGTTGGCATCCGGGGCTGGCCCACTCTTCTCTATGGAGGGCCGCCCTGTGCACAGCAGGCTGTTTAGTAGCGTCCCAGACCTCTCCCACCAGGTGCCAGTAGCATCCTCACCCTCAAGCTGTGACAACCAAAAATGTCTCTAAGACGTTGCCAAGTGTCCCCAGGGGACCAGACTCAGCTTAATATCCACCCCTCCCCATGGAGACTTTGTTTCCAGCCCTTAGGATCCATCAGTTAATTCTCGATGACTCCAACTACGATGCGTGTGTCCTCATCTAGTCTCCCCAGCCACCAACCGCACTCTAGGCCACATCTTGCTTTCTCTGTGTCTCCACAGAGCTCATCCTTGTTTGATGTATTGATTTTTAACAAGAGCCTCTTGGCTTGCTGTCACTTACCATGAATTCAATGTCTGATATTTTCCAATTACTTCCTGCATATGTTCTCTTAATTGTTACAACTCACATCAGTACAGGGAAGGTATCTGTGGCTCAGAGAGGGTAGGTAACATACCTGGAGTCACACAGCTGTTGAATACAAGCCTGTGCCCTTTCCATGAAACCATGCAACGCTGCCAGGTCAAGGAGGGCAGCACAGAGGTGGCTGCTGTCTCTGCCTGACTGGAGGCTGGGAGGTCCTCATGGCCAGTGTTTAGATTGTCCCTAGGAAGCCAGGGTACAGGGGGAGCAGGGAGTGGCCTCTGTGAATGGATTTGGGGAAGAACTCGTATGGAAACAACGCTGGCAGCCCCTCTTCCTCCAGGAAGCCTTGGCAGCAAGAAGCCAACGGAAGTGGCAGTGTGCTCTGTAACTGTCTCATTGGGCCCGGGTGGGTATTGATGCTGTCGCCCTGAAGGCTGTCAGGAGTGGGGTCAGCCTGGCGTCCTTGGGGGGGGCCCTGGAAAGTGACAGGGAAGCGATCTGCTTTGCCTCGGAAAGCTGTGCTTGTTACCGCTGGCTGTGGCTTGTTTGATCTGAACAAATTGCGAGGTGGGCAGTTCCCGGAAGAGGAAGTGCAGTGATCAACGAGCCTGTGGAAGATGCTCCCCGCTGTGGTGGGCGGGGCGGAGCCAGTCAGGATGGCAGGGCCCCTGCTCACGTTAGAGGAAATCTTGCCACTTGTACACGGGGGTGTGATTAGGTATCTCGTCCTCATTGCTCCTAATGATGAAAATATTCCAAACGAGGTAAGTGCCCATCAGTAGGGAATCAGACATGTCATGGTACAGTTCCACACAGGACGTGAGTTGTTAAAGAAAGCAGGGTGTGCACTCGTAGCACAGAATATTGCAACTTTTATGAACTTTACAGACATATGCAAACCACCTAATACCATATATTGATCAGGGGCACAAACACGTATATGAAAGTTGTTTAAAAATGACGTTAAGGTTGCAAAACCAATGAAGAAAATGATCACCTGGAGTCAGTGGGGTGAGGCAGGGGTGGGATGCTGTATTAGAAGACCTTCACTTTCACTGAAAGATTTTTTTTTAATTAATGGAAATACGACAAAATCCTAGCTAGTTCTACATCTGGGTGCTGGTGAGTGCACGACCACGTGTTATAAGTGTTTTTCTGTATATTTTACCCCAAAAGGAGCGATGTGTTACTAGCCCGGCCTCCTGTGCGGGTCCACGATGGGGTGTGATGGTGGTAACAGTTGCGAAAACGCTCTGTCCCCCAGGGTGCAAGGCGAAGGTGGGGCAGTGCCTGTTTAATAAGAGAAATCGCCTTCCCAGCTTTGCTTTGCTTTTGGCCAAGCAGCATTTGTAGGTTTTGGAGGCCTGAGGGGATTTGCAGTGATTTACACTCCCGGTACCTTGAAGTTCATGTTCGTTTGTTTTGTAAGAACTCCCCAGAGCACACAGCAGAGATAAAAGTACAGAGAAAGCGGGGGGTTGGGTTTTTATGTGCGTCTCAGATGGCTGGGGAGGGTGTGGGAGTGGATGCGTCCTTCCAGGGAGTCAGAGACAGCTGTCCTGAGGCCCGCGTCTGATCTCCGCACCAGTCACATCTTCGGAGCGGGTCCCAGAGGCTGCAGCGCACACCTGCCGGGCTGCTGGGAGCCGGTGCCCAGAGTTCAACCTGTAGGGCAGTTCGGTGGGGTGGGGGTAGGCCGTCCATGGGGGGCGGTTGTCGGGAGGGAGGAAGGATGTCGGTTAACCAGTATGGGTGAAGGGCTAGGTGTTCAGATGGTGGTTTCTATGACAACACTGGGACTGAGCCTGGTGTCCCCAGCCAGAGGAGTCAGGCCGGCACTGTACAGAGCTCTGTCCATGACCTGAAAAGGCGGCCAGCTGGGGCCTTCAAGGCCATGGGAAGCAGGCAGAACCGTCGGGTTGCTGGGCGGGAGACAGGCTGAGACGTGGAGCAGGGTCTCATCTGCATTTCTGAAGGCAATAAATTCTCATTTAAGCTGCAGTATCGATCTGCTCTGTGAAAATGCCGCATCAGTGATTTTTTTTAAGCAGTATCTCTCCCTGAATCTCAGATAGGATGTGCAGGGGTTAATTTGTTCCATTTTCTGAGAAAAATAAATCTCTGTTGCTCACTCCCAGCCCCCACCCCTATTTCACTGTGGAGTGGGGGAGCCCTGTCACGTCGCCATGTTTGGGGTCCCTGAGGCCTTCTGCCGGGACTGCTCTGAGCGCAGTAACACCCTGAGCTTCACGCCTTATCTGTGGCCTCTCTGGCAACGTTACTCTGATGAAAGGGTGGACCGCAGTCTGGACCTCTGCCAGAGCCCCCACCGGACTTGTGAAGGGTGTGGCAGAAGAGCTAGACACAAGCAAACCCACACTTCGCCTGCTCCATCGTGCTCCCGTCTGCCTATAATTGTGATCACATTGGTTTAGTAGCTCCTGGAAAATCTTGAGGCAGAATTCCTCATAGTGCAACCTGTTCACCTGCCCACGTTAACTGTGGCTCATCATGAGCTCTGTTTCGCAGCTGTTAGAGCTGATAAGGATTCAGTTACCTGACCTGTGTGCACTCTGAACCCGCTCTGTAGGTCCCTTCCAGAGAGAAGGTGTAGGTCCCCTTCTCTCTGCACCTGGAGTCCATGTACAGATGTCTCCAAGAGGCCAGGCAGGTGGGTGTGGCTAGCCCACCAGGTGGGACCCACGCCCTAGGAGGCTCTTGCTCTGTGAAGGGGAGCCCCAGCCCAGCCCAGCCAGGGACTGTCGTGGAGGAGGACACTTTCTGTATTGCTGCGTCTTCTGGTTTATCAAAAGGACTCAGGCTGGAATTTTTGTTTGGAAGCTCTTGAGTGTTAAATGCTGGGGTAAAAAAAATTCAAAATCTTTTAAAATATGGTGCAGTCGTACAAAAACTCAGCTCCGGGGCTCAGGTAGCCCCATGGGGAAATAAACCAGACTGCCCCAGTGGGATTTTGGTACAGCTCAGAAAGGAGCCAAATTGGTGCCCCTTTTCATTGATGCGCAGGAGAAACAGGTATTGAGCACCACTGTGTGTGGCGGGCACCGTGCTGAGTGGGCAGTGACACTGCAAATTCACACCCAGGGATGGGGCCAGCTTCGCTACACAGGTGAGAAGAAGCTGAGTCTCGATTGGGGAAGCAGTTTCTTTAGGGTCACACAGGAGTGACAGGAACCAGTATCTGAACCTAATTCCCTTCCAGAGCCCCAGCTGCCATGCCCTGCCTCCTGCAGCCACGCTTCCCTGCCTAACAATCACAGAGAGTCCTCTGGCCTGCCCTGGCCGGGTGACCCAGTTGGCTGGAGTGCTGTCTAGTACATTAGAAGGCTGTAGGTTCGATCCCTTTGATCCCTGGTCAGGGTGCGTACGGGAGGCCACCGATCCTTGTTTCTCCCTCACGTCGATGTCTCTCTCTCTCAAATCATTAAACATATCCTCAGGTGAGAATTTTTTTTTTTTTAAGAAGAATTCTCTGGCCTGAAACCCAAGCCTGGGTGGTACACCTGCCCCCCAGCCCCCGCCACCCCACGCCATGCCCCAGCAGCGGTGGCCTGAGAAACCCGGAAAGTGAGAAACCCGGAAAGGCTGGCATGGCTGGTGAATGTGGCCCTAACCACTCTGTCCGCCCCCCAGACTTGGAGCACGTGCTCCAGAAGATCGATTTGCCAGAAGTACTAGCTGTTGTTAGCCCAGGAATCACCTCACCAGGTGGGGAGACACCTGTAGCTGGGAATGATGCATTTTCCTGCTTTCTGTCTGAGCCCAGAGAGGATGCCACAGACAAAGGAAAAACGGGCATAAAGATGCGTTCCAGCTTTCCTACCTGTCATAGTCAGCTGGAGCTTTCATAGCATGCTGTCCCAGACCACGTGGCTCAATAACAAATTTGCATTTTCCCAGTTCTGGAGACCAAGGTGTCAGCAGGGCTGGTTTCTTCTGGGGTTCCCTCCTGGCCTTCAGGTGGCTGCCTTCCCTCCGTGTCCTCACGTGGTCTTTCCTCTGCGCCTGCAGGTGTCTGACAGTCGCTCTTCTTCTGTGAGGCTGAGTTTCCTTTTCTTATAGGGACAGCAGTTAGATGGATTAGGGCCCACCCTCACGGCCTCGTTATAACTTAATCACCTTTTAAAGGCCTTAACCTCCGAATATGGGTGCCTTCTGAGGTGCTGGGGGTTAGGACTTCAACATATGAATGGGGAGGGCATGGGTGGCACAGACCCCCTTAGCAAACCGACTGGAGCTGGTGAGAAGCACCAAGAGACCAGAATTCGTATTCAGACTCAGCCACCACCAGCTCAGCCTGGTGCCTACATTCTAGCTTCAGCGGCTCGTCTGTAAAACTGAAATGACGTTCTGTGCTCTCACCTCCCCACGCTACTGTGAACATGCAGTGTCCGAAGACCATAAGGACCACAGCACAGTAGCGAGGTTTTGCTGTTAGCTGATCATTAGTGGAAAGATGGCAAATTGCTTGTGTTCTTAATAACCTCCCTCCCTTTATAAAGTTACACACACCCACTGTCCATCTTTTTTACATAATTGGAATCATCTTGTAAATAGTTATATAAGCCTCTTCTACTTACCGTAGCATGTACTTCCCCGGGACTGACATAAATGACCACACCTCGGGGGACTGCAGCAGAAATGGATTCACCCGCAGTCTGGCGGGCAGAAGTGCAGAGTCAGAGTGTCGGCCCGTTGGTTCCTCCCGGAGGCTCCGAAGGACCATGTGTCCCGTGTCTCTCTTCGAGCTTCTGCTGGCTTCCAGGAGCCCTGGGCGTTTCTTGGCCTGTAGACGCGTCACTCTGATCTTGGCGTCCACCTTCATCTGACCTTCTCCCCTGTGCGTCTCTGTCTCCTTACTCATAGGGACACCAGTCACTGGACCTGGGGCCAACCCTGAGTCCAGGATGATCTCCACTCAAGGTCCTTCACTCAGTCACATCCGCAGAGATGCTATTTCCAAATAAGGTTGTATTCACAGGACCAGGGGTGAGGACTTGGACATACCTTTTGAGGGGACACGATTCAACTCACTATGCAGAGTGTCATGTGCCTTTTTTACGTCGAGAAAGCTCCATCGACAGTCAGTGTTTCACCGCATCCCACCGTTGTGGTTCCGACCTCAGGTTCAGTCCCTGGCTTTTCACTCGCTCTCAAGGGTGAGCCATCGGTTGGGGTCTACAGTACCTGTTCTTTTACTTGTTCCTCCATTATGGTTTTCGTTTTCTTATTCTGTAAGTGGTACACTTTAGCACAGGGACTTTAGAAAACACAAGATGAAAAAGAAAACAATAAATCGAGGGGTCGGTGAGGACGCTCTCCTGGTTTTCCACCCCTGTGTTTGTGTTCCGGCACCTCCCCTGTCCTCTCAGGGGTTTGCCGGCAGGAAGCGGGTGTCTGTGGGCACCTGGTCTCCGTGTTGGCGACCTCTGGTGCTGCATTTTCTTTCTGAGTTTCTGTGGTGACTCCGGGGTCATCTCAGTTCATTTAGTGCTGGATCCAGGTTTTCTGTTCTCTAGCTGGGACATTGCTGCTTTTACTATTTTTCTCTTGCCACTTGCTTTTGGAAAATTCTTCTGACAGATTAACCAGTGGGGCCAGAATGGAAAAGCTTATAGCACTTGTAACAAGAACCACGTAGAATCAAGCTGTCGGAGGTCTGCGCGGGGGCCTGTGTGATGGCCAGGACGGGGAAGGAGACGGGGCTGTCGTAGGGTTTTCGGCCGTCTTGTGCTCTGGGTCTCGGTGACCCTCAGGCTCATGCAGCAGCCGGGGAACTGAGTCAGGGCTGCTCGTCCCTGCAAGGCTCCCAGACCCTGGATGTCTTCCAAGTTCTGAGTGACACGGAGAATTCAGTTGTCTTCTGCCACCCACAGATCACCCGCGCTGTGAAGGATGGGCTCCCATGGCTTGGGCTGGCTGAAAGCTTTGGTAGTGAATTGAAATAGCGTTCTGTCTCAAAGCTTTTGTGATAGATGGTGGTGGTGGACGCTCCAGAAGGGCAAATGATGCTAGTGAAATGGACCCTCATTTAGTCCTTCCTCCGTCCATCCAGTTCGCCAGCATTGTTAGTACCTCCTGTGAACTGGCCCCGCATTTACTGGGATTTAAGGAGAAGCAAGCTCTGGACTCGCAGACACTCCGAGTCTAGAAGGAGGAGCAGACACAGGGCCGATGGGTGAGCTCTGTGGAGTACCGGCACGGCAGGTAACAGGGCCGTTTCACACAGTTTGCGGGGTGGACAGGGATACTGGCCTTTCTGCAGAGCTCTTGGGGATGAGCAAGGCATTCAGGACTGGGCCGGAAGAAGACAAAATATCCGGGAACTCTGTGTACAAGGTGAGGAGATGAGGTCTGTCCAACTGAATCTATAAAAGAATGGAGGGGTTGTATCCAATATTTGGTTTTCTCCTGTGGAAAAAAGAATGGAGGGGTGTGGGAGAAGCAAACGCAAAGACCTCCCTGGATAAAGTTAAGTTGACAGAAAAAAGGAGACAAAGTACTGGCATGTAGTAAATACAAAGGAAAGGACAAAATAGTCCCATTTGGGAGGCCCTAGAAAGACCCGGGCGACTCCAGAGACACCGTTTCTGGCTGAGTGGCTGACCTCACGCAGCAACCACTGCCGCTGGTGAGAGAGAGGAGGCGAGGGAGTTGGAATCCGGCCCTAGCTCCTGTTGACTCCTTGTTAAAAGTGTCAGGGACAAGTGTCTGCCTCGCTGCAGGTGGCCAGGGGCTCCTGCCTCCGGCACCACACTGTCTGGCGTCTCTCATCTCAGACAGTAATTGGGAAGAAAACCCTTGCCTGGGACCCAGCAACCGGGAGCACGGAGCCAGGGCATCCTTGGGGCTGGGAGTGCTGAGGCGGGTGGTGGCCTTGCTTAGAGTGGAGCCCTGATGGGGCTCCACACCCACTTCCAGGCGACCCCCGCAGTGCTGAGTGAGCAGGCGAAGCCCTGCTCCTTTCCATGCTTACTCCCCCGTGCAGAGGGGTGGGGCTGTGGAGTGGGGAGTGTAGCAGGGTGAGGCAGAAAGAGCGGGGGATCCTTTTACAACCTCCAAAATAGCTTTCTTGAAATTACCACCAGGCTGCAGGTGGGTGTCATTTACCTGGGGACTGTGTGTGCTGTCGCATCCTCTAGGGAAGAGCAGCATCACCTCCCAGTGGCCGTGTCACCACCCATCCCATGACTGAGAACGTTATTTGGTCCTTAAAAAAACAAACAAACCAAAAAAAATCACAACGGAAAACCTGTTGGAGCTGAACGCCTGTGCCCTAATCCTGGGCTTCTTCACTCCCTCCTTCACACAGCGTGCTAACAAGGCTCCCTGCCCCTTGTCCCCCCAGCCTCCAGTCCATTGTACTCAAAGCCCCGTCCTCTTTGTCTTGCGCTCTGTGCTACCTGCATAAAGCCCAGCGTCTTGCTTAACATCGAAGGTTCTCCAAGTCTGTTCTAGACACACCTCTTGGTTTTCCGCTTCTCACTCATGCTTTTCCCTCTTCCTGGCATGCCCTCCCTGGTCTCAGCCAGCAAGATTTCTAGCTGTTCAAATTCTAATTCAGCTGGCTCGTTTCAGTGAACCATAATCACATCTGGGAACGACTTCGGAATTTCATTGTGGCTCAGACTAGTGCTAACTCCCGTAGAGTTCTGACTCTCGCAGGAACACCACTGACGATAAGACAGCGCCACCCTTACTGAGCACTTACTGCACACCGATGGCGGGGGCTGCCGCGCTGCACAGCTGCAGGGGGTGTCCTTCACGTCAAACACAGGGCTGCTGTCACTGGATGGGGTGCCGAGCCCTCCGCACAGGCGAGCTCAGCCCTGAAAGGGGATGCTGTCGCCTCCGGTCTGCAGATGAGGAAACTGAGGCTGCAGGTGTTAAACATAGCCAACAAGCAACGGGGCAGGGCAGTAGTTGACTCAGGTCTGCTTCCAAAGCCCCTGTTCTTTCCATGACATTCTGCTTCCTCCCTGATGGACACTAGACTCTGTGAAGACAGGGTCCCACGTCCCATTCCTTTGCAGTCTTCCCCCATCCTCCGTGGAGTTTAATCAGTGTTTATTGGCCAACTCTGTTTGTCCTGTGTAGTGCCAGTCACACCCTCTGTAGCAGAGACTGGCATTAGCGTGGATTCAACCAGATAGACGGGTTTTAGAGTCAATAAATAGAGTTGAAGGGAGGAAAATATATTGAATACAAAATATATTGAATACGCTAAGCCTGTTATTTTATCTCTCGGTAACACCACAAGGGAAGTCTGAACGGCAAGCTGAAGGGCTGGGTGTGCCTGGGAGCTTCTTGGCCTTGTCCCCAATACCTGCAACTGGGTGACTCTGAGGCACTGACCCCAGGGTAACTATAATGCCTTCTGCAGCTACCTCCTCTCTCCTCAAACCAGCCCATCCAGGTCCCCATTCCTGCGAGTGAAGTACAAACTGGTAGAACCAAGGAATGCTGAATTTCCACACACCCCCTGAGGGAACTAAAACCACCGCTTGCCTGAGAAATGCACCCCCCATTCCCCTTTCCCTCAGCTAAGGCATCCACAAGGCTCTCACTTCTTGATATATGTGCTCTTGAAAGCTGGGTGGAATTTGTATCATATTCTGTATTCACCAGGGGAATCTCCTGTTTGAAGGAAGCTGCTCATCAGTCATAAAACCAAACACTGTCAGAGATGGAAGGAGCCTTGCAGATTACGTGGTTTAGCCTCCTCATTTTACAGATGAGAAAACCAGAGAGGTTAAGGGACTAGGCCAAGGTCACACAGCTCGTTTGAGATAGGGATTGACCTAAAGCCACACAGAACCTTCAGTCCTGTGAGGCTTGCACCAGCGCTTTTCCCTCTGTAAAGCTCTTTTTTAAAGTCGCCCTGCCCCTGCCCATGGCCCCCGTTCGCTCTCCCCCCACAGAAAACCTCAATATTATCTGTTTTAAAAATACAACACTTCTTATATCAAAGAGGGTTTCATCTAGACTTCAGGTTCTACCTGCTTCATGCCGACTTCCCTTGGCCATTTTGTGCTGACCAGCTCTTCTAACAGAAGGAGCGTATGCATAAAGCAATTACGAGAGCTTGGGACTGCTTATCTTTAGAAAATCCTGCTTGCAAGGTTGGCCCTTGGCTGGCACCCGGGACATGGATTTTGGAAGGGTTCCCACCACCCTGACTTCGGAGAGGGCTTCCTCTGCCTGACCTGTTTGCACAGACAGTGTGGTTTGTGCTGGACACCTGCGTGCCGCCCGGGAGACGGGAACGTGGCACCTGCTAGGCAGAGTGTGCCCATGTGACCAGCCCGGGTTAAAAGCCTTGGACTCTGGTGAGCTTCCTGATAAAAGTTTAGCATGTGTTGTTACAGCTCACTGCTAGGGGGTGCAGCATGTTCTGCGTGACTGCACTTGGGGGCACTCTTGGAAGCTGGCACCTGCTTCCCCCAGACTCGAATCCATGTGCCTTTTCCCATTGCTGATTTTGCTTTGTATCCTTTTGCTGCAATAAATGCTAGCTCTGAGTACAACTAAATACTGAGTCCTTTGAGTCTTCCTAGTGAATCAGCATATCTCTGGGTAGTCCTGGGGGATCTCCCCTAATCCCCAACCCAGGGAGAGATGAGCTCTTAGTCCAGGGCACAGTCAGACAGTCTTTTTTCTTCTCTTAAGGGAGGCAGGAGTGGTTAGGGCTTACGAATGAAGACTTCGGGGTCCTGCTCACCCCGGTTCCAATCCTGACTGCCATTTACCGTGTATTTGGAGCAACTCATCTCCCCATTCTGAGCCTAGGGTCCCCAACAAAGCAGGTGTTAATAGGTGAGGATTCGGTGAGATGCCTGGCATGGGGGAGATGCCTGAGGAGTAGAAGCTCTGTGTTGTCAGTGCGGTGCCCCCGATTCTAAGAACAGGGCCTCCCGGCAAGTAGCTGGCCCACATGCGTTGGATTTATACTGTGAGACTGGATAAATGTCACCTTCCATTGCTGCGGGAAGCACATGGGTCTGGGAGGAACCAGAGGTTACTGTCAGTCGAAGTGAGTACATAGCATGGAAGCGTCTGTCTGACCACTGGCCGATGTGTGGTTGTGGTTGGAGGGTCTTTAACTGACCGCCTCGGGGTGAGGACGAGGTGATCTCCACTTTCCCAGACCTGCCAGGTCTGCTGGCTCATCTAGCCGGACCTACAGCAAGCAAGTGCCCCCGAGGGCACTGGGGCTTCTCTCCGGATCTCCTCGGTTCATCGATTTCTGGATCAGTCTGGAAAGCTGTTGTGTGTGTAGACCTAGTTACCAAGTACGTGACCTAATTAAGCGAGGCTCGTTTTGAATGGCTGAGTGGAACATCCCCTCATCGCAATCCCAGTGACCCATTTCCCAAGTGCTCCCTTTACGCTGTTTTCCTTCTGCATCTTGAGCAAAGCAGAGGGGAAAGAAACAGTCGTTTGCATACTCTTTTGCTCCAGGGGTGGGCAGCCCAGCCAGCCCCTTACTCTCCCTGCCTCAGGGAATTTCTCTGGCTGCTTTCTCCTTCGAGTTTCTTTCACAGGATAAATAATGCAGAAGTGTCATTACAGACCAAGGAGAGGTGGCCAGCCGGGGGAGGTGGAGAGTACTGCCTCCCCCACAGCGCAAGGACACAGTTCCTCCTGCATTTTTAAAGGTTGATTGGAGTTTCATTTCCTGCAGGACGCAGGGCAGGAGGAGAGGCCCCAGGTTCTGGTTTCATTGTACCACTGAGTTGTCGCTGAAACTTTGTTCCCCTTCTGTAAATTGATCCAGAAGGTTCCCTGACATCTCTGGCATTCTTTCAGAGTGTCAGTCAGCACACAAAGCCCCAATTTAATTTCCGAGAATGTCACGCTCACTGCAATGCAGTCACAGTTTATACACTAGGCAGAATTAAATGCAAAAAATGTACTCATTCTACCACCACCTCCAGCGTCCCCAAGCTGAGGGTGAGGCAGAGTGGACAGTGGTGACTCACTGTTAGTGTCCAAGAGAGCACAAGACCCCACGTGGCAATGCCCTTGGAACCCCAAATCTGCGAGCAGCTCCGCTCGTGGCCACCAGACTTTAGAAGACACTGTCCCACTCAGAAATCACATGATACGGGGACACCTTACTGAAAAGACCCCGTTTAGCATTGTGCAGCCAGTGTTTTGTGAACGTAACTGACCAAAGAACCCCTTACTCCCCACCCCTTTTTGTGCCATCTCACCTTCCCGTGCGAAGCCGTCCCGGAAGCTGTGGCTGCAGCCAGCCAGGTGACTTAGTGGGGAATTCGTCCCGTGTCTCACGACCCATCCCACCGATGATTTTCTTGGAGCCTGTGTCAGAGTATTGAAGTCAGTGTTTGTGTTCCCTCCAAATTCACACACTGAAACCCAAAGTGAAACCCATATTAGGAGGTGGGGCCGTTAGGCCACGAGGGTGGGGCCCTGACAGATGGGGTTAGTGGCCTTGTAAGAAGTGGCCAGAGAGCTCGCACACTCTTTCCCACCACGTTGAGGACACAGGGAGAAGCCACCAGTCTGCTGGCGCCCTGAGCTCGACTTCCAGCCGCAGAAACCAGCTGACAAATTCTGTTGTTTATAAGCCTCCTCGTCTGTGGTGCTTTACTGTAACAGCCCAAACCTAAGACACAGAGGGCCGTCCATGTGCATTCTAATGGTGCTGTCATCTGGGACAGAAGTTTCTATCCTGGACACACCAGCCGGCCCCAAGCAGCTGCCCCCTGCCCTCCCACCACAGGTCCCTCTCCTCGAGGCCCTTCCTGTTTTCAGTCTCAGTTTCTCTGTGTGCTTCTTTCTCTCTCTTCCACTCTCCTTCCTTGGAGAAAGGACACCTCTTCTTCATTTCCTCCTTCTTCATCCCTCTCTCTGCCTTAGTTTGAACTTTGCTGGGAAGGGGATGATGACCTTTGCCCTCAGACCTATGACTCTTCTGGGTCTGGACTGTTTTATTTGCCATGGTTTGGTTTCTCATTGATTAGGAATTAATTGGTGGCCGACAGGCTCCTCAGAGCGGATTGCGGTTGTCTAGGAAATCTGCTGATCTGGAAGGATTTTCAGATATTGTTAACACCCCAGGGAGCAAGCACGCCGTCCGGTTTTCCTGTGCAGCCAGCTCTTCGCACTGCCTGCGTGTGCTTGTTCCACTCTGCTTGGGTCCTTTTGGTGACGCACATTTCTTTACGGGAGGGCTTTGAAGCCATGCCTCAAAATGCCATTAAGAATTCTAAACTGATTTCTTACTCTTTTGTGTATAGGATTGTAATTAAAAGTTTGTTTTGAGACAGCCCAGGTCAACGGTGGCTGCGCTGACTTACGCCTTGGCTGCCCAGTTCACTGTTGCTGCCTCTGTTCTCCCCGGTCTGGCTGTGAGGTTCTGAATGCGTCAGACTGGTGTCACTTCCTTGAGTTCTGACCTTGAGCAAGGGCTTAATGTTCCTGAGCCTCAGTTTCTTCCTCTGCAAAATGGGCATAATACCATCTACTTCACAGGCCAGTGGTAAGGATTCAATGAGAGAAGTGGGGCATGCAAAGTACTCAGCACAGTTCAACAGTGTAGTTATCTGTCGGGGAAGAAAAATTTGATTTTCTTTGGTAATTCTTGGGGGGCCTGCAAATAAAACTGACAAAAGACAGGTCAACAGGGAAAAAACTATTGATGTTAATATTTTTAATTTTGTGGATGTGGGGGCTTCATGGAAAAGAACGGAAAATGCAAAGAACTGATTAATCACTTATTTGGTGGTCGGATACCATTTTAACAAAGAGGGATACATTGTGGAAGTGATTAGAAAAGGAAAAGAGGTCAGGGCATCGAGGAGTGGTAAGTCGTGGAAAGGTAAACATGCGGGGAACTAATGGTGGGTGGGGGTTGCGTGGTGAGGTGCGTGTGCAGAGTCATCTTGGTGCCACCTCTGTCTCTGGTGATGAGTTGTTCTCCTCCTGGTCAAAGGGGGAGACACCTTTCACTAGGGGAACTTCTGTCAGAGTTGCAGATGAAATTCATGCTCTGCTTTTAGCAGATTGGGGGGCAGACTGAGCGCCCCCACCCCCATGTCTGCCGTTTCTCAGTTGCCTTCAGCTCAAAGTAGTCCTCGTGCCGAAGTGGCATGTTTTGGGGTAACATATTCCGACCCCCGTCATATGCACTGCTTTAGGAGAGGGAAGGAACCTCTTCTTCTTTCCTGTGTTCCCAGGGGGGTGTCTGGCTCACGGTAGATGCTCAGGAAAATGTTTACAATGGGAAATAGAGCAGGGCATCCCTAATGTGAAAATCCTCTGCTGGAGTTTGGCCTAGGCCCTCAAAAGTCCTGAGTCTGCCTTCCTCCTGGATGCAAGGCCATGAGCCTAGGACAGGAGCCAGGCGGCCACCTGCAGGGTTCTCTGAAGGGTTGGGGAAACTCATTCCTGCATAGGTCATTTTCTGGTTCTCCACCTCTTTAGCCGTTCTCGGTCTTAGTTGCATGTGTGAATCACCCAAGGAGCTGATTTTACAACACTGAGGCCAGACTCTACTGCGCTGGGATGGGAGCCTTGCAATTCTGATGCACAGCCAGGGTCAAAAAGCCTTCGTGTTAATCGAGGAGAACTGATTGAGTGGAGACTGATAACCTTGTTGCACTCGAAGCGATAAAAATGAACTCCAGCCCTGGCTGGTGTGGCTCAGTGGATTGAGTGCAGGCCTGCAAATCAAAAGGTCACTGGTTCGATTCCCAGTCAGGGCACATGCCTGGGTTGCGGGCCAGGTCCCTAGTTGCAGGTATGCAAGAGGAAACTGATCAATGTTTCTCTCGCATGTTGATGTTTCTCTCCCTCTCTTTCTCCCTCCCTCTCCTCCCTCTCAAAATAAATAAAAATAGCATCTTTTTTAAAAATGAACTCGAGTAGTTAGCTTCTTAATTGGGACTTCGAGAGTGAACCAGAGTCAGTCAATTATCTCTACGGGGTGACACCATCCCCAGCTTAAGAGCAGTTTGTACATGCACGTTGTCACTGCAGACTCAAAGCCCGAGTTGGTTCTCACAGCCGGACCCAGTGGGGCCCTAGGTAGGGAACCAGGTGGTCCAGGGCCGCTTGGAACAGCGCCACCCATTGGTCGTCAGTAGCACAGCCTAGGAGGGCTGGGTTTCCCCGAGGCCGTCCGAGCCTCACTGCGGTGTGCAGCAGCATTGTGAAGTCTTCACTTGCGGCTTGTGCCTGCGTTGTGTTTGTTTACCCACACAAAGCTTTCTCTCCCGGGAAGGTGTAGTGAGCAGTGCCGCCTCGACACACACACAGGGATGTGGCATTATCCGGAAACAAGGGTTTGCCCCTCCCTCCTGCCACTCACTTGACTGATGGAGGATCCCGAAAGACGAAGGTCAGCGTCCCTCATCCTCAGCACGATTGGCTCTCCGGGGCTTTCAGCATTTGATTTGTAATGTTTTTGGAAGGGAACATAAATCATGTGGATAATTTTTTTTTAAACTGTGGTTAAAAAGAAAAAAGGAAAGCCTGAATCCATTTGGGAAAGCATGCGTGTCAGTCACAGCCTCCTTGGATCTGGCGCAAAAGCTGTGAATATCTCTCTGCACACAAAGTGCATTCACGTCCTGTTGGCGATGCCGTTGTTAGTGCAGATCTCCTCGGGGGTCCGGGCAACTCCGGGAGGAGGTGGGAGGATGCAGCGAGGGCTGTAATTTTCAGCCTGAAATAGAAGCTGCAATTTTCAGCAATTTAAAAAATTCTGTTAAGGGCAATCTTTTGGTCTCCTGCTGGAAAGAGAGGACCTCGTTCAGAATGCTCTTAGTAATGCTGCCAGGAACTGATGGGGTCTCCAGATTTCTACAGAGTTTCCTGAACCCCCGAAGCCATCATATAGGGGCCCCCATTTCTGCCCCTTCATGTCTTTAAAGAGGAATATTAATAATATTCTGCTTAGTGGAGAACAGATTACAAAAGCTAGAAATGAGTTGTCCAGATAAAGCAAGACCTCTGGGGGCTGCCAGACAAACTTGGTTTTGTCGGGAAAGAAAAAATTGAGGGGAGCTGACTGAAGAGTTTCCCACATTGCAGCTTGTGAGCAGTTTTATCGCGCTGCTGCTGATTTTTAAAAATTTCTTTGTATTTAGTCGTCATTTTTTAAAGTCCCAGGCGAGCCATAGATTCTGGGCCAGGAGAACAGATGAGCGTGGGTTAGGTCAGGGAGCTATTTTCCAGCAAACTGCCCATGAATTTGACTCCTCTCTGTGGTGTGGAGTCATGGGGACAGAGAGTCCCTTCCCACTGCGTGAGCCTGTTATGAATGTCTTCGATTCTAATGGAGCAAGACCCACAAGGGCCTGCCCCAGGGTCAGGGAGTATGGTGTCGATCTTTGGAGGATGTAGAATCTTTTTTTCCATCGTTCCGACACAAGCAGTGTCTCGAGGGTGAAGAAACGTCTCCATCCCTCTGGGCCTCGCCTTTCGAGCCTGTGTTCTAAGGAATCTGGACTCTCAAGGGCAGGCTTGCTCAGGTGCCGGGGGCAGCAGGCAGTAGAAGGTGGCCTGGGGGTCACTAGGTTTCCAGCTATTTTGACCTCAACCCACAATAAGAAATTCTTTTTACACCGCAGTCCACTCTCCAGATAGGGGTGCATTCTGTGTGCAGTGCACTGATACCTTTCACAGGTTCTTTTTCCTTCTTTTAATGTTATGTGGGCCCTGACCCAGCGTGTTAGTTTCTCTGCTTGCTGTGTGGTCAAGACCCGATGTTTTGGAAACCCTGCAGCTGGGTGTTTATTCCCCGAGCGCCTCCTGGGCACCACCGGAGTTCCGAGAGGCGCCCCAGCCAGCGCCTTCCCAGCCGTGCTCTGTCCCCGGCTGTCCCGTGTGTCCCACTGCGTTCTCAGGAACAGGCCCCCTCGCCAGTGCTCAAATGCGCCAGGGACTCTCTCACTCCAGGACCTTCGCACTTGTTCCTCCTTCCAGCTGGCCAAGGCCCTGTCCTCACTTCTTGACCAGGGGTGACCTTCTCAATGAGACACCCAACAGCCCTGTTTAAAACTGCAGCCCATCCCCCACCCGCCCTGCTCACTCTTCACTCCACTCCCTTCTCATGGTCTGGGTTTGGGGGTTGTGATTTGGTTTCTGCCGCAGCACCTAATAATTTTTCAACAAACAACATACTCCATAATTTATTTATTATATCATGTTTATTGCCTGTCTCCCTCTGCTAGCTCGTAAGTTCCCTGCGGGCAGGATTTGTGTTTTGTTGATTGATAACATTCCAGACCGCAGGAGAAGGAGCTGCACCATGATGGATTCTCACTGAAGACTGGAGAATGAATGAATGACTGTTTTTAAATTACAGCCTTTCCCTGCCACTTTCTTGAGTTGAGGAACTAAAGGGAAAGGCCGAGCCCCCACTAGAACTAGAATGGAAATGAGCAGGAACAGTGGGGCAAGGAGATGATGGTAGAGAGCGGAAATCCCTAGAAAAAAGAGGAGACGGGGAACCAGCATCAAGGTGACAAGCTCTGTGACCTCCGCCCGCAGGACAACCCACCCCTGCCCCAGGAGCCAGCTGGCTTCCTCTCAGTCTGTCCCCAGCCTGAGTCGCCATTCGTGGGTGCCCAGCGGAGGACCCCGCAGCATCTCAGCAGCAGCGCCCGTCTGCAGGGCTTCTGTTGGGAGGCCCTTGAACGTGCTGGGCCACAGGGTGCTGCATGTGGCCGGTGGTGGATAAGACCGTGGTGGGAGAGTTTGTAAATCGATTGCCTTCGTGGCTGTGGCTGTGGCAGATAAGCAGCGGTCTGACAAAAATAAAAGCATCTTTCCCCCCTTCCCTTTTCTTGCCTGAGACACACAGTAAACCTGAATCTGTGTAGTGAATTGACAGCCCGGGAAAGTGAAAATGGAAACATTTCGGCCCGCCCCTCTATGGGAAATGTAGCGAGCTGCCCCATCTTTGTTCTCAGACCCTCTGCTCTGCTCTTCCTGCAGGCCGGCCACGTGGGCCTTTGCACTGAAACTGGGAGGGAGCGTGCACCCACAGGGAGCCAGCAGGATGCTCCCGCCAGAGGGGACAAGGCTGGCGGGGGGCACATTCCCCTCAGTGATGGCAGTCAGGCCAAATCCTACATGAAATATTTATTAGGAGGCACAGGAATGGGTATCCCAACAGTCCTTTTTTTTCCTTTTAACCCATATTTAGCCTTTCAGCCAAAAACAAAAATAAAAAAACAAAACAAAAAAACTCTGTTCCTGGGAGTTTGTTTCCTAAAATTAGGCTCTCAGAAGTCAATTAAAAAAAATTTTTTTAATCCCACTGTTAAGCCAGGAACTCTGCTTGTCAAAGGAGGTGATCTTTGAATAAAATAATAATGCTGTCTGATTCCCTGGATAGTCATAGTTTTCCCTTTAAATTGGTTTTCAGTTTTAAAAAGTGCTTCCCATGGAAGAAATCAGGGCTGAAAATGCACTCGTGACATCCCCAAAGACGTGCGGTGGCTTGGTGAGGAACCCCCAGAGCTCTCACCCGAAGGGGCTCCTGTCTCTCCACACCAACCCAGCAAAGCTTCAGCCGCTCTGGTGTCTTGTTCTTTTCGGAAAGAGGGGAAGAGCCTTTAGGGAGGTAGGCACTGCCCAGAAGTGCCTTCATGCATTACCCTGCTGGCTCCTCCCAGGGATCCTGTGAAGCAGGTCTCGTTACCCCCATTTTATAATTGACAAAATGGAAATTCATTTTTATTGCAAATGTAAACCAGGCTTTAGCCTCTGAGTCTCTGCGAGCAGGATGAGACATGAACTTTTTCAGATGATGGAGAGGCCACCAATACATAGATATGTGTATATATAGGAAAACAAACCCAAAAAGCAGGAAAAAAAAAATCCCGGCCCTGTGGAGTCTACCTTCTAAGAGCTTTGTTTTGAGATGGATGGGTGGATGGTTAACAGTCCTCAGCGCCAACTCCATTCCCATTGCAGGAATAATAATTAGCCCTCTTGCTAAAGGGCTGGAACAGAGGCATTCACAGACATACACGGCCTGGGCTTCAGACCACGAAAGTTGGATTTGCCAATAAATTTAGTTACTGTGGCAACACATCTGATTCGTAAGATGCCTGAGAATAAGTGTAATAAGTTTCTGAAGACAGGGCCTTAATCAGTTTTCTGTGCCCTGCGGTACGTATCCTAAGGCTTCCTGGGTGCTTACTGAATGTTTAAATGAATGGCACGTGTGGACCAGTTACCGGGAGGCTCTCTGAGAATGAATGAGCATCTGAGACTCATGCAGTCCGCAGGCTTAGATATATCCAAAAATAATCAACCCTAGAGAAATCTCTGAGAACCAGCAATGAAAGAGCTAACTGAAAGCGATAAATCATACCATTACATTTTCATACATTTACCAGTAAGTGGTTTTGGGAAACAAGATTGGTGTATAAGCCGCATTTAGCTTTGGTGCGCTAAGCAAATTTGAACCAAATATACACTTCTGGTGTGGTATTTTTAAGCCAGGGAGAGAGAAAGGGGGGTACTGGGGGGAAAAGGGAGTTGAAGGAGCATTTCAAAGCTATATTTGCAAGTTTAATCTACATTTTTAGAAAGATGTGTTTTTGTAGAGTTGGAATATCAATCACCTCCCACTGGCAGGATTCTTCATCAGGAGAGAAATTGCAGCACATCCGATCTTCCTCGAGTCTCTTCTGATCACGTCGTTAAAATGGTTTTCGTCGCTGTGCACCAATTGTGAGAAGAAACCCCTCCTTGGCATACCTCCTCGTCCTTCACGGCCTTATTTACAGCCTGCAATAGACTTGTTGAGTGCAAAGGGAGAGCACAGTCAGAATGTTAATGCGGAGAAACGACACACGAGCCGGTGACGCCCTGGGCTGTGAGTGCCCGGGAGGGAGGGGAGGCCCTGCCTGCTCTGCCTCTGCTCCTGGCATTAGCTGCTTGCTAGACACTGTGTGGAGAATGAATTGGAGCCTCCGCCATGAGCCAAGAGAGGATCCTTAAGTTTGAAGCTTCCCAGCCGAGACCACTCAATCAGCCAGGGTCCTGAGCTTGGCTACCGATGGACACAGTGAATAGTTGATTTGCAATGGAAATCCACAGTCTGGTATGGAGTCTCCATTTTTAAAAAGTCCTGGCTAACCTCACAGCTTCCCCCTTCCCCGTTATGACAGCCTTCTTTTCTGGAATATTTCAGACGGGATGGACGGACCGGGGTTGTCCTGGAGCCAGATCCTCTCCAGGGGGCTCCGCAGTTCTGAGGATGGCATCCGCCTCCCCAGGTGGTTCAAACGATCGGCTCACTCAGCGCCCTGCCCTGTCGGAGTGTGTCTGCGCGGATGTCTGACATCACGGGAAGCCGGGGGCTAAAACCGGGGGCAGAAAAAGCAATGCCAGATGCATTAGGCAGGAAGCCAGGGCGGATCAGGAAAAAGTCTGGAATTAGGGAAGGTTGAAGAGAAGCACTTCTGCTTGGTTTCCAGCATGAGCAGTTGCCTGCTTTCATGTCTGGATAAGAACGGACTTGTAATTGATAGATGGATTGCTTGGCTGTAAATGGAGCCTGGAAGGACTCTATCTGTATTCCCTTCCAGGGTTAAACACACACCCTCCGCCTCCAGTTTCTTCAGTCTGTTCAGCAGACCCATTTCCCTTAACCTGCGGCACCGGAGTGTATCACAGCCCAGTCTGCTTTGAATTAGTTCTGGGGCTCCATTAATGAAGTTTGGCCTTACTTGTGCCCGTAGAGTATAGTGCCCCGTGTGGATAAAGGGATTTTGGAGAGAGCTGGTGTAAGATACCTAGCAACCAGATGTGGGGCCCTTTAAGTATTCTTTCGCTCAATAAGACTTCAGGGCAGGAAACTGTTATTTCTTTCCGTGTGTGCCCACCCCGTCACTGCCATGGCCATTGGATAACCCATGGAAGTTATTTAGAAGTTTTCTTTAGGATTCTAGTCAGTTTTCTTTTTACCTTGAAGAAAAAGAAAAGCTTTCTATTTGATTTATGGATTGATGGACAAGCATATAGAGAATATAAATCAATATGTCTATATTGGGGGAACACAGGTATGTTTTTTGAAGTTATTAATAAAAACGTTTGGGGCCCACTGTTCAGAGCACAAGGCGAGGCACCTAGATTTCCCCCCTTTGTCACAAGTGCTGAACGGCTCCACTTCCCACCCCTTCCCTGCTGCCTGCTGAAAAAGGACCTAGAGCGTCTGGTGAGGAAGGAAAAAAGTCAGTGACGCGCCTGAACTAAGGTGCCCCTCCTCTGTGGGGGACCTCCCCTACTCTCTCCTCGGCCTCAGTGATCTCCAGGTTTCCCGGAGCCGCCTGGTGATGGAGCCCTGCCTGCAGATCTCAGCCGTCCGCTGCCCACACCCTTCTCGTGCAGGCTTCCAAGGCAGGTAGCACAGCGAAGATGCTGTATGTGAAGCGCGCAGGCGTTGGGTTTGCCCGTCACAAGAGGCCCAGTCCTCTGTCCTGCTTTGCTGTGCTGCTGTTGCTGCAGCTTAACCAATGCAGGTCACCCAAGTGTGGCTTTATTTAAAACTGGACAAGATACA
The DNA here is from genome assembly GCA_028533065.1 of Trachops cirrhosus. Lineage (NCBI taxonomy): Eukaryota > Metazoa > Chordata > Mammalia > Chiroptera > Phyllostomidae > Trachops > Trachops cirrhosus. The sequence continues at coordinate 17,182,201 of CM052543.1, read as the reverse complement.
ACCACTTAGAAAATACATTAGTATACTCATCGCTCAAATGTCCCCTACCCCTGCGCCCTGCCAATGGCCTTAGATCTCTCTTTATTCCCATTAGCAGATGGCTTGGTTCAAAAAAAATCATGCTTGAGCTAGGTCAGAAAGCTGGCCATGATAGCTTCCAAGCACACAGACTTGCAGAGAAGGGAGAGCACGGTGACTGGCGATGATCTCTGGCAAGGAATGTCCACTCCAGTCCACGCCCGTCGGTCCCTGGGACTGGTCTTTGGCACCACACAGCAGATCTCCTTCCAGCGAAGGAGCTCCAGCAAATGGAGTGCCTGTGACAGCTGTTTGACTCACTCCAGAGCCTGGTAGTTTAAAGCTGACAGCTTGGACTCTTCATTCGACTTAAGTGCGGTATTTTGATGCTTTGGGAGCAGGCAGCAGGCCAAGTCCTTCTCTGCCCCAGATCTGGATGTTACATCGTAAAACGTGGTATTTACCAACATGCTTCACCTTGAATTAGCCGTGATGTGATTCATTTGTTACTGTTTGTTGACAGGGACGCCTTTTAAAATCTTATACAATTGATTTACTTTTCAAAAGCACAATGAAATCATGTTTTCATTATAAAAATACACGCACTCATTATAGGACATTTGTAAAATATAGAAGAGGGAAAAATTCATCCATATTTCCTCCATCCATAATAATCATTTTTAGCTCCCTGGTGGGTGTGGCTCATTTGGTTGGAGCGCCGTCCCATAAACCAAAAGGTCACGGGTTCGATTTCCAGTCAGTGCACAGGCCTAGGTTGTGGGTTCAGTCCCCGATAGGGGGGTGTGTGAGAGGCAACCAATCGATGTTTCTCTCCCACATCAGTGTTTCTCTCATTCTCTCTTCCCCCTCCCCCCCCTCAAATCAATACACATGCCCTTGGGTGAGGATTAAAGATAATAATAATGCTCATTAGCTATCAGTGTATTTCCTTCCATATTCTTTTCCATGCATATATGATGGAAGCATTTTGTTCTTGCAACCATGATATTATTTATTCAGTTTTTCATTCTCCTTTCTCTCTGTGTGCATTAGTATTTTCCCATGTTGTTGTAAGCTCTTAATAAGCATTCTCAGTGACTGCGTGACACTCTATCAAGTGGATGCACCGGGTTTTACTTAGCCACACACCTGTTGGTGAACACTTAGGTTTTACCACTGAATTTTTATAGACAAAGTGGTAAAGGTCTTTAAAGCTTTGTTTCATATTTTGGATTACTTCCTCACAATAGATTTTTATAAGATTTATATCAGGTGTGAACACTTTTAGGGCTCATTGTGCTTAAATTACTAAATCGTTTTCCAAATGGGTTGTATCTTTTTTACATTCTCACAAGCATTTGAATAGAACCTTTCCACTGCATCCTGGCTAACCTAGGGTATTAGCATTTTTAAAATCACTCCTGCATTGCTAGGCAAGAAATGATATCTAATTTTCTTTAATGTTGCATGTTCCTGCTTTGTGTTGACTGAGGCTTTATTTAGGAAGATCCTACTGTGTTTTGCATAGTGTATGGAAATTTCAAGGAAAGTGCTCTTGAAAAAGAAAATTGTTTATTTTTAAAATTTAATTTATTTATATTTGGGGGAGGGAGAAAGAGGGAGAGAAACATTGGTGTGTGAGGCAACCACTGGTTGCCTCTCTCACGCCCCCATCTGGGGACCTCGCCCGCAACCCAGGAATGTGCTCTTACTGGGAATCAAACCAGCAACCTTTCGGTCCACAGGCCAGCACTCAGTCCACTGAGCCACACCAGCCAGGGCAGGAAATTGTTTATTTTCATTCTATTTTTCCTAAGCTCTCATCTTTTCTCCCCTCCCACTTCAAAGTCACCTCACGTGAAGAACTACACGGCCAAACTATGGAGGATTAATACTCCGGAGATCTGGTGGCTGAGACGGCCACGCAGTTCTCAGGCAATAAACGACCTGGATTTTAACTTTTCTGACTTGTGCTGTTTAGCCAGCAACCATCGAGTGCCTCCTGTTCGCAGTTTTTCCTTCCTCCCTTATTTCCTCCCCCCGCCCCCTCCCTGCCCTGCTGTCCTCTCTCCACCCTGTGACAGCTTCGATGAAGGCCTGACAGAGGGAAATGGACGGGCTAATCCCCGTGCTGCAGCCCCGGGTCCTGTTCCTCTTCCTGCTGAACATGATTTATAGTTGTTTGGCAGAAGGTCAAAATCTGATTCCTCACAGTGGGGGTGGAGGGGGAAATATTTGATTTCTTTGACACAGTTCATTAAAAATTCATACATATGGATCTGAAAATGAAACATTTCTTCGTGTCAACATGAGTTACAGCGGAAGCCTCGAGCAAGACGTCAGCGATGGAGTGTGGCACTTTCCCCGAGCAATCACACAGGCATAGCGGTGCCTTTCCGTGTGACAAAGAGGGGAAAGGTGAGCTGGGCTCCGGGTGGTGGAAATGAGATTTTTCTCTCTTTTGCCTAAGGGCTTTCCTTGTAAACAGAAGTCAGTCTATTAGGAAACCTCTTTATCTGAAAGCTTAAAGGGCCCATGTTATTCTTTTGTTCTTTTGTCCACTCAGTTGATAAATAATTTATAGAGTCTCAACTCTTAGTCAGGTGCATATGAATGAGACGGGATTTACTTTAAAGCTCCCTACGTTCTTTCTGCCTCTTCCCTGACCCCTTACAATATCTTTTATTATAAATACCGTAATGGATGGAAACATGATCTTCCAGCCCAGGGCTTCTCAAGCTGTAATGCACATACATCTCATCTGGAGATCTGTTAAAATGAAGATGTGGACTCACCAGGTCCGGGACAAGATCAGAAAGACTGCATTTCTACTAAGCTACTAGGAGATGTCATGGCCACTGACCCGGGCACCCGCTTTGAGCAGTAAGGCTCTAGTCTACATAGCTGCACTGGGCTGAATAGCATTCCTTCAAATTCATGTCCACCCAGAACCTATGAATGTGACCTTATCTGGAAATAGAGGCTTCACAGATGTAATCAAGGTAAGATGAGTGTATTAGACGGGGATCTGTCTATCCATCTGTCAAGAGAAAAAGAGATTAACTGGCTTTAAGGAATGGGCTCGCGGGATTTTGAGAGCTGGCAGGACCCACCCTCTTCAGGGCGGGCCCCCAGGCTGGAGATCCTGGGAAGTGCTGATATTGCTGTCTCGAATCTGATGCCCTCTCTGGAGGCAGAATTCCTTCTTCCTCAGAGGACATCAGTCTTTTCTAAGGCCTTCAACTGCTTGGGTGAGGCCCACCCACCTTACAGAGGCTCTTCTGCTTCACTCAAAGCCCACTGATTTAAATGCCAATTGCATCCAAAGAAATACCTTCACAGCAACACCTAGCCTGGTGTTTGACCAAAGCCAGGTACCACAGCCTAGCCAAGTTGACACATAAATTTAACCATCTCAACGAGGCCGCATCAGATTAGGTTGGGCCCTAAATCCAGTATAACTGGTGTCCCTAGAAGAACAAGGAAACTTGCATACGGACACACAGGACCATGTGAATATAGGGGCAGGGGGTGGAGTGGTGCATCTGCAAGCCGAGGACGTCTGAGGATTGCCAGCAACAACCAGAAGCTAAGAAGAGTCAAGGGAGGACTCTTCCCTACAGCCTTAATTTGTGTTGGTGTGAGCCACCCAGCTGTGGTGCTTTGTTACAGCAAGAGGAAACTGCCTAGGAACCTGCCACAGTGTCCTAAGTCGTGGGCAGCGGCAAGCCTGAGGACTTCATCACCAGAGCTTGACTTTTCTGGTCATCTGCCATCTTGAAAGATGGACCCAGAGTCTCAGAGTGCACAAACTAAAGTGTTTTACTGCAGACCAGAAGTTCAGAGCTACTGGGGCGGGAATGACCAGGTCAGGGCTCCCCCGCCTTCTTCCCGACTCGAGAGTGATCCGGAAATGCACACGCGTGTCCTCCTCTCCTTTCTCTTCTCGCCCTGTCTGCAGGTTGCAGGGCAGCCTGCTGACAGATGAGGAGTTAAATTTGCTTTTCTTTGAACAAACTCTACTAATTAAAATGTGCCCCCACTGGGACTGCCATTTCACCATAAGTAATGTGTTATTTCATTAACATTTGCTTGAAAAACCAACAAGGTCATGGAGTTAAGACTGCTTTAGCTTACACGCTGTCCAGATTTCATATGCACGTCATAACCTCCCAGCATAGCAATGAGCTCGAGCAGTCAGTTTTGGGTGCTTCGCTGATGCTTATTTTTAACAGGAAGGGAATCAATACCGGGTGAGGGTTAGACTAACAATGAGAGCTGTCAAGAACCGAAGAAATAATTAAAGTTACAATATTAAAACAACATGGGTGTAGGGGAGTGGATAGATGGTTTTATTCCGGGTGCGTTTTTTCCTGCCTCCTGCACATTTGTTGGCCTTTTCAGAAGGACACAGAATGAGGAGGAATGTTTCCACTGGGGAATGTTTAAGTAAATGTCAGTTGTGATCAATAGGGTAGCCTCCACAAGGAAAGCAAAGCTGTAAATGTCACTTGTTTCGCTTCACAGCAACAGGTGTGTGTGTGTGTGTGTGTGTGTGTGTGTGTGTGTGTGTCACAGCTGATGTATGAAACCAGTGAATTCAACTGCACCCAAAATCTGTGGTGAGCAAACAACAGGACCCTGAAAAAGTGGACCCCCCCTCTTAGCAGCAAGAGTGTGGAGAAACCAAGCTCCTTGATACTGTGATTTCCCAACTATCTAATTCAGCAAATTAAATGACTCTTAGGACTGCTATGAGGTGGTCTTCATTCAGAATACAACCCACATCATTCTTTGAGCTTGAGAAAGGTGCTTTTAAAGGAGTGTTGACGTTTTAGATTAAGAGTAGGCTCCTCACCCTGGCATTTTGATTCCAGTGAACTTCACACTCACTCTGCAGCCCAGCGAAACTGGATTGTTCATCATTCCCCAAGTGGATCTTGTCATTTCCCTTCACAGAGAATATCCTCACTCCATCTGCACTTGCTAGAATTGTTTCCATCCTTCAAGACTCATCTCTAATGCCACCTGCACTGATTCTCCCGACTGTGCCTCCAGACCAGAGACCATCGCTCCTGACTTGGAACATCCATAGCGTTTAATTAGTACTGCTTTTCCGACACCTCTGTTGGAATGCTTCTATCCCTACTATTTGTTTCCCTTTATTGTTCCACCTACTTGGTTGTAAACTTCTTAAGGTCACGAGAGTAAGAGAGTGCCATGGTACCCAAAGGAATGGCCATCTGCCTTAGCGATCGTAAGCCCTCTATTGTGAATTGGGTTGAACTCTCAACTGGACAGTGTGTCTCTATTTGTAGCTTAACTTTTTCTCTGACCTGAATGATGAGTCAGTCAGAGAGGCAGAAGGCCCTGGCTGATAAGGGACTTCAGGGTGTCCATTGAGCACAGAGTCTTGGGCTGAGTCCCTAGAGATGCCGAATCAGAGGGTGGATCCCAGACGCCTGTATTATTAGCAGACATCTCAGAAGTTGGTTGCTGCTAAAAATTGTCCTGGGAGCCGCTGATGCAGTGGATCACAGGGATCTCAGTTGAGTCCAGTTCTACAGTTTCCTGCTTGTGCCGACCTGGGCAGCCTCCCTGTCGGTAAAATGGGCGTGGTCCTACTTGCCTTTTTGGGCTACTGGTGGGTCAAATAAAAGAGCACATGCAACATGGCCAGCCCAAGGCTTAGATCAAAGAAGACACACCTGATTCTGAATGCTGGTTCTGGCATTTACCTGCCTCGGTACACCGTCATTTCCCTCCCTGAACATTCTTTAAGGTCTCTTCCATCTAAGCCACCATCTCTTCTCCAGCTGGGATTTGTCTCTTATTCGCCCCTTCCGCTGCTGAGGCCCCATGGATGTGAGCTGGAGGGCACACATCAGTGCTGCTTCTCTTAGCATCCCTTTCTGTTGGTGTCGTTCCTTCAGCATGTACTTGAGGATATGTCATGTGCCAGCCACTGTTATAAACATTGGACTTGCAGCAGTGAGCAGAATGGGCAGAAACCCCTGTCCTCAAGGGGTTTATATTCTGGACAAACAAGAAAAACAATAAGTAAGGGACATGCACGTTTTTTTTTCTGCTCCTGTTCACCTCTACCCCAGCCTGCCCTTCTAAGGCGTTTCCATCTTGGCAACATCTGCTACTCATCGGTGCCCTTGCACCCTTGAAAGTCTCATCCTCCTTGACTTCAGAGAGTCCACGAGCCCCTTGCTTCCAGCTTCTGGAGTGGGGGACAAGGGAAAATTGCCAGTCCCCTTTAGTTACCTGTTGAAGCTTTCGCAGACTTTTGACAGTGCATACTGCCATTGTGTAGGGAGGAGCGTGATGACAAGTCACAAAGGCTTCCCCCTTCACCTGTCACCTTCTGCTGCGTTGGGAAGCCGTTCCAGGAACCCCCAGGAGCTGCGTGTCTCAGTTTATTAATGCGTACTTTTAGTTTTTATTAGTCACGCACAGAGCCCGATATTAAGCATTAAGCAAGGGAGCCAGGCTGAGACAGTGTGGCCAAGAAGTTGCTGTCTTTGAAGAAGCACAAAACATTTGGAGAGAAAAAAAACAAGAAGGAGGGAGGTCTCCAAGGTTGGAGCTACAATTCAAGAAATGGACTCATCATTTATTAATAGTGGTTTCTAGATTTTGAGCGCTTACAATGTACCAGGCACTGTGCTGAGCACTTCATGCGTGTCGCTGGGGATGTAGATGGTGGATGTTCATGTCACCAGCGGGGAAGGCAAGAAACAGAAGGTTAAGTGAGCCAGCCACAGACACACAGGGTCAGTTAGCTAACTTTTGAGAGGTACTTTTCACAGGCTGGAGCGAGTGGGAGATAAACAGCATGAACTTTTTAACCAAACCCCAGTTTAAGCAAAGGTAGTGCATTTACATACACTCAAAGCAAAATTTAAATATAATTTGCTGTGCAAATATAGAAATACAGGGTTTTAAAACAAATTTTGATTCTCTTGTATGAACCCCTATTGAATTGGAGCAGAGCCCACTGACTGTGAGACAAGGAGGAGCACTGTACACCCCACCCAGCTCTTCTGGGTGGGCAGGGCACAGTCAATGCGCAGTGGAAGTTTAATCCAGTTAGACAAGAGGAGAGCATTCACTTCTGAAGTCTGCCACCAGAAGTCACTATTTCAGTACTTCTTAAGGTATGACTTCCACACCTGATAATGTTGCATATTCCTGGAACCCAACAGAGAATTAGAGAAGTAGTCTCAGAGAATTAAAATAGGATTACAGCCCCCAAAAATCCATATTTTTAAAAGGTCTTATTTATTTATTTTTAGAGAGGGGGAAAGGGAGGGATAAAGAGAAGGATAGAAACATCAATGTGTGGTTGCCTCTTAGGTGGCCCCCACTAGGACCTGGCCTACAACCCAGACATGTGCCTTGACTGGGAATCGAACCTGTGACCCTTTTGCTTACAGGCTAACGCTCAATCCACTGAACTACACGAGCCAGGGCCCAAAATGTGTGTTTTAACAAGCTCCAAAGGTGATTCTGTTGCACGCCACAGTTTGAATTTCCTTAAACCACCCTATCCCATGTCTGTTAGCATCTTGTCCATATTTCCCATCTTTTTGTGTCCCTCTCGACTGTGTTCTGAGTAATTCCTCCCGAGCTACCCTTCAGTTCATTTGTGGGCATACTTCAGAGATATTGGGGGTGTGGTTCCAGACAACCACAATGAAGTGAGTCACAATCTTTTTTCTGATAAAGGGTCTTGCCTTCACTTTGTAAGAATGCATTGTCTATGAAGTACAGTAAAGCAAAGCACAATGAAATGAAATATGCATATATTCTTTTTTCATATGTTTCTAATGTACTATTAAATGGGTCCATTGATATTTTAATTTTACTAACAACATTATCCACTTCTAGATAGTCTGTTTGGTTCTTCTTTCAAATTTTTATTTGTTCATTTTTTAATAGTTTACTGTTCCCTGCAGAGGGATGTAGTTGACCTTTTCTTTTATTTCTTTAGACACAGTAAACATGCTTATCGATTTGGTCGGATAATTTAATGTCTGCAGTGTTTGTGTGTCTGATGCCTGTTGTTTGCACGGGTCTGTTCGTGGTGCCCTTGATCTTCAAGCACTTGGTATTTGGGGCCGCATTCCACTCATCGTCTTTGAAAAATTGTTTGCAGAGATTCATCAAGGGGTATGATAAAGCTGCCTTTCCCCAGAGAGGTTTCGCTTGGCTTCTGCTAGGTTACTGGGAGCACCACAGTTAACTGTCATTTGAAACCAAGTTCACGAAGACCCATAGGCCATCTAGGTAATAAAGACCCACGGCACACAGTCCACGAGAGGGCCACCCACACCGACAAATGCCTCTGCGTCTTCGTAGTGCATGTGTTGCAAGGATAACCCTTCCTGCAGCCCCCTGGGCAGCGGGAGGAGAGCTGCCTCTGGTCCGTCCTTACCCTATGAGTTGCTCTTTGGAGCCCTGTCGTAAAGGAGGGGTCTCCTTTACAATCCCCACTTTGGGCAAGCCTGAAACCCAAGTGGGTCCAGATCACCATTGCTCTCGGGACAGAGTTATCTCCGTTGCCCAGATGCTTACCCTTTACTTTTTATGACCTCTTTAATGATACTGAGATGTTTTTAAAAAATATTTTACCCCACCACTGTGAACTCCCCCACCCCCGTGGGAAACTTGGTGTGAATCGTCAACCCACCATGTTACCAGAACCGGAGGTCTGTCTGCTGGAGTTTGAGAGCTGTGCCTCTGTCCACTCCAGCCCACACCGATAGAGGGAGAGAACGAGAGCTGTACTTCTGGCCTGTTGTTGGGTAGAACACTTGACTTGCCTTTCCTTCCCCAAATCTTTCACTCTGTTCTCCCTGATGTGTCTCTGGGTATCTCCAATGAGGCGACTCAAGTCTCAAAGCCACGGTTACTTTAGGGCAATAAAAAGGTCAAGCAGTGCTTTTAGGAGGAGGCCAAGGGGCTGGTGTCAAGTTGGGAATCCTTAGGTGCCACAGCCGTTCAGATCAGCCGGGGCTGGTCTTCTCTCTCACAGTCACCGGGGGCCTCTAGACAGCAAGTGCACGTCGATTAATGCGGTGGCACGGGGTGGCTCGTGTTCACCGCAGAGACCGACAGATTGGACGTGGGAAGAGCACTCCGGCTCCGTCGCGGAAGACTGGGTAGACGGTCTACGCCAGTCTCCCGCCTTGTCGTCACCATTCCCTCTGGTGGGTGGACTGGCCTCTCCAGGCGAGGTTGCCGCCAGTTCCGAAGGTGCCTCTTGTTGGCCGCGTTACTGCTCACCCTTCACTCCGTTTCTGAAAGCCACTCTCGGAAACACATTTCCTTTCTACCCGTGAAGCCTGATTTATCAGCCAGGTCCTCAGAGAGGAAACGAGATAAAAACCTGTAGCTATAAAACACCGTTAGGCATGATGCCCTGTGCGTTTTGTGTCTAGACAGAGCTACGAGGCCCCTTTGTGGCCCGAGCAGTACCTCGAGATTGCTGTCCGTTTGCCTCTTTGTAGGAGAAAGATGGACTTGACGGCTTTATGTATTGGACAGAGGCCACGGAGTCTGGCAAAGAACATGCTGGCCAGGAAGTCAGGAGATGACACTTTCCACCTCGGTCCTGCCAGTCTTTCCCCGGTGAGAGAAAGCATGGCCTGCAGGGTTCCAGCCTTGACACTATCACTTACTAATTCAGTGACCTTGGGCAAGTGACTCACATCTCTGCCCGAGTTCCCCATCCATAAAAAGGAGATAATAATAGTACCTAGGGCATGGTGTGGTTGTGAAGATAAATCATGTAAATTGCTTAAAATATAATGCTTGGCAATAGCAAGCACTCAATGAATGCAAGCTATCATGATTATTATACTGGCCAAGAGGGACGGCATGCAGGTGCCCGTCAGTGCCTGGAAAGCAGTCCACTGTTCCAGTGAGTCAAGGAACTGAGAGCTCCCACTGTGGAAGGGGAAATCGGTGGTAGTGCTGGCCTGTTTGAGAGGGCTGGTTCACCTCCAAGGGTCTTTTCAGCTCAGTACCTCCTTGCCAGGCTGATTGCACATGCGGTCCAGGGTTCTCATGTTCATTGCCAAGAGACATGTGAGTCGCTCGGCCAGCAGACACTCAGATTAGGAGTGCGGAATCAGGAGGTCTCTGGAAAATGCAGAGAGAAAATGAGATGGCCCCACCAGGCAGGAGCCGGCTGGGGATTAGTGAGGGGGATTGGGTGTGAATCCCATGCTGGACCAAGCCCCGACCCGTCACTGGCTGCTGGAATTGAGACAGCCTTCTCCCGTGCTTCACCTTCGCCAAGTGAGCTCGTTCCCTGCAGAGCCACACGTCGGCGTACAGGGAGGGGACTGTGTGTGAGATGAATGCTCTTTGTAGGTTACCTGGCTGTGTACATTTGTCAGAAGTCACTGAACTGAAGTGACACAGTTTTTCATTCAATTCTACATATACGTGAAATCATATGGTATTTGTCTTTCTCTGACTGGCGTATTTCACTTAGCACAATGTTCTCCAGGTCCATCCCTACGGTCACAAAAGGTAAAATGTTTTTCTCTTTTATAGCCAGGTAGAATTCCACTGTGTGAATGTCCCATAGCTGTGTTAGGAACAAACTGAACTAACAAGCAAAGCAGAGACAGACTTACAGATAGAGAGCAGGCGGACAACTCTGGGGTAGGGGGGCAGCTTTGGGGGTGGAGGGACTGAGCAAAAAGGAAAAAGTACTCGTGGACATGGACAACAGTGTGGTGATTGAGGGGGAGGAGAGGGGAGTTGAGGGGGATAAATGGTAATGAAAAAATACAGTAAAAATTTAAAGAATAAAAATAAACAATCTATTAAAAATAAATAAAAAACAAGATAAAAAATTTAAAAATGAGTTTTCCTTTTCCAAATGAGTTGGTAGTGGGGCTTGCATAGATGCACCGGTGGCTGTCGTAGCCGGAAGGGGATTCTCATGTGGCTCCCGGGGGAGGGGTGCGCCTGCCGTGTGTCTCTCGCAGGAGCGTGCGGCCTGTCCCTGACTCCTGCCGGCTCTGGCCCCTTCTTAGCCTGTCCTGTGCCTTTCTCTGCCTTCTCATTACCTTTATTTCCCTCTAGATTTGATCTTTTTTACTCTTTTAATTTACGTTTTTTTCTTTTTCTGATCAGAAATAATATGTGCATGCTTTGAAAAAAAACTAAACCACTCAGAAGGGTTTGAGTAAAAAGTGAAAGTCATTCCCCTTCCCCACCCCCAACCCTGTTTCCCAGAACCAACCACTTTTTAAATGTATTTGTAGTTTAACATATGTAATGCAAATATACAGATAAGTAGACACATACATACACGTATATATATGGTTTTGTTTTATTACAGAGATGGAATCATTCTCATGGTTCTGCATCTTGTTTTTATCACTAACAGACCTCGGGCATCTTCTTATGACACCACATATAGAGCCTCCTACCCACTCTTTTTCAGTGGCTACAATATATACTGTATTGTTTAGATATATTTAACCACTCTTACTGCTATATTTCTAACCTCATTCAAGGTGGGCATACGTAGCTCAGTTGAGAGGCAGGCCCATTGTGGAGTGGACCCCCCAAAGAATTCCATCTGTCTCACTTCTTTTCAGTAACACTGTCTTGGATTCTGGGGTGTGTTTGTTTGGGTGCTGTGGAGTCTGGCTGGCTTTGGCAACTGATAGAAAGGTCTTGGTAGAAAGGGCCTATCCTTTGTCATTTGTCTGTGACTAGAGGACATTCTTTTGAACGTCAAAGGGTGATTATTAGATTACTATCGACAAACCTCTCTCCCCTGACGACAGGCCAAGGTAATGCTAGATTGAATTTCTGGAGATGAAAGGTTTTAAGCAGTGGCAAAGCCTTGTGTTCCTGTAGTCCTTCGTGCTTTTCGAAATGCTTTCATAGTCATCATCCTACCTGATCCCTCTTTGAACCCTGAAAGCGCATAGGCTGATGGTGATTATCCTAAAACTGCAGGTGAGACAAAGGAAAACAGTAAGTAGGAATCAGAGCTAGGATTAGTACCTTGTTTCCTATTCCCGGCCCAGTGTTCTGGCCACACTGAAAAGTGAACCACACCAGGGGGGGATTGGTGATCACGGAACAGCCACCCAAGGTGCCATTAGCACTCGTTACCTGAAAACCCAGGTGCCTAGATGGTTGAGGTTCAAGGGAGTGAGAGGACTGCCTGCCCACAAGCCTTCTTGTTTAAAATGGCAACTTGGATACACACACGTACCTCTGTTTCCTCCTAAAAATCAACCCTAATGGTATTTTAAAGAGTAAACCCCCAAGGACAACGTAAGGAGAAAAGAAAAAACTGATAAAAATGGGGAAGCAGGAGAACCATCGATGAGTAGTGGCTGACTGAGCTCAGAAAGCAGAGTTCTGGCTGGCACTTGGGAGAACCAAGAACCAACCAACGTCACTCCCAGAAGGTCCGGGGGTTGGCAGTAGGAGACAACTCTGGAAGCAGAGGTGACCAGGAATATTGTTTGGAGTTTCGTTAGGAAGCTGTCACACTTCCAGATTCTCTCCCTACCTGACTCAGCCAGGCGACTGCCCGTGTCACTGTGGCAGAAGATGGCGGTTGATTCTCTGGCGAGGGGAAGCAGAGGGTCTGTGGATACCATATGTCGTGCAGTTGAGGATGAAGGTACCTTTCTGGAAATGGACTTAGTGCACACTGATGTAATGAGTGTTGAAACCACTAATCTCTGCCCCCGCTGACCCCCACCCCAGTCATCTCCCCGGACCCAGCCAGGCTCAGGCTCCTTCCAGTCAAGAATTAAACAGAGTTTTGTTACGGGAATCTCACCGGTTTAAGGGATTGAAGATCCCCAATGACATGAGCCAACTGAGTCATCTTATGAGGAAGCCAGCAGTCAATAAACCACATCCAGCTTGTTAATGCCTCATCCTATAAATGAGTGGCCAGCCGGGATCACCAGGCACCGGAATGTGAGGGACAGAGCACTCACACGTGTGCACACGCACGTGCACACACACACGTGTGCACAGGCATGTGCCTGTGAAGAGACAGCAACAGAAGTGAAAAGCACCTAGAGGAAACAGGCTATACAAGGAGGAGAAGAATAACTTTTAAAGCCTAAGAGCTAGCTGAAGACACTGCACTCTGGAAACAAAAGCAGGATGTCCTTTTAAGAGAGCAAGCAGGGAAGTACTCAGAAACTTAAAATATGAAAAAGCTGAAACATGAGTATGAGGACATGTCCCAGACAGTACAGAAACACAAAGAAATGCAGAGTAAGGTCAAAAAGCTAAGGAAAGTAAGTCAAGGATGTGGTTATTTATACCCAAATGATAGGAATTCTAGAGAGAAGCGAGAAAATGGAGAAATTAAAGGAAATTCCCCCTGAACCACGGATGGAGTTTTCAAATAGGAAAGGGTCTGTCTAATGCTCCAATCCAGGTGCGTCGGCGTGGGACGTCAGAACACGGCACGAAGAGGATCAACCCTGTGGGCTTCCACGGAGAACACGGCACAAAGAGGATCGACCCTGCGGGCTTCCACGGAGAACACGGCACAAAGAGGATCGACCCTGCGGGCTTCCACGGAGAACACAGCACAGAGAGGGTCAACCCTGCGGGCTTCCACGGAG
>CM052543.1:16812693-17168437 GCA_028533065.1 Trachops cirrhosus | reverse complement strand
GAGGAAAGCAGGCTTTCTGCATAGGTTCAAGAATCAAAATGGCATCAGACTTCCTAATAACACTGGGCACGAGCCGACAGTTCTAAAGGGGATAATGTCAAATTCTGCTCCATAAGCACATTTTCAGAAATGAGTTTTAAAAAGTGACTTTCATACAGCCCTTCCAGGAAACGAGGAAGGAGTGTGCTGTGCCCAAACTAAAGGAGTAAACCAAGAAATAAGAGGACAGGGTACGGGAAATCTAGCACAACCAGTGCGAGCGAAAGGGAGCCTCCAGGCACTGACGCAACACTTCACGGGGTTGAATGTGTTGGGAAGGTATGTACAAAGCCGGGGAAGGCTCTGTGTTTGGATGAGTGAGAACTGTATGTAGTACTAAACAAATACATGTGTAATTCTAAACCAGTGGAGGGGGAAGGCTGTAGGAACTCAGGGAAAACAAAGTTTTGCCAGGAAGAAAAGTGTTTAAACCATAATATACGTTACGATGCGGCAGTGAATAACCTTTTTAAGCTGAAAATAAGAAAAGCACTGATCATCCAAAATTACCATCTAACTAGGGGGCTTGAAAATGGGCTTGGAAGTGGGCATTCGTGTGCCGGCTGCAGAGATGGTGATAGACTAGAGCTGCGTCCTCATCTTCCAGGTGGGAAGTCCGGAGCTGGTCCCGCAAATTGAAAACGAGGAAGCAGTTCTGTAAGCGTGTGATTGAGAGATACAGAGGGAAACTGAGAAAAGACCCAACCAAAATACCAGGAAATGATCGCTTCTGGCAGAGGAGGGTCAAAGAACGCTGCTCCTTTTATCGAGGCCTCTGCAACCATCTGACTCTTTACATTGTGTGCACATGTTCATTTGATAAAAATAAAAATGAATTTAAAGAATGCACTGGGAGGAACAATTGGTCGGTTAGAGCACTTGTACTTTCAAAGGGAGCTGTCAGCGGAAAAAGCTCTTTCAAGTATTCTCAGCCTCGCCACAGATGGCCCGGCACGGACACCTCTGTCCGCCTGGTCTGCCAGGCCCGGGTCCACCTTCATGATGGAAGCAGAGATGCAGTGGTGACTTTTCAGAAGCCTGTGAGCTGACTTTTTTCTCTGCAGGATGAGTGGTTTATTGAAAAAATCCAATTTTGAGCATTTTGGTTTACCACAAACCAGAAGAGGTGGCCGAGGTGGCCTCTAAGTGGGTTTGGAACCCACACAAAGCATCACACACCCCTTTGGGGAGTAACTTATAATTCTGCCCTGGTTTTTAGAGCAAAACCACATGGCAGATACCTGGGGAGTGGGATGACGATTTATTCTCTTTCCCCCCATGCTCCTAGGCAGCCTGGATTAGGGACGCTGATTGAGGTCTTCCTCTCGAGCTCCCAAGCCAGATCGTGTTACCGATTCCTCTCCCAGCACCCCCTGGGGTGAATGGCAGAGGCTCCTTTCCTGAGATGGGGTCCTGCCGTGTGCGCCCAGGCACGTAGCCCATCCAGCCAGGGCCACAGAGGCCAAAGGCATGTTCTCGTGGGTGTAGTGGTTCAGCACATGACCTTTTGGAGACAGCCCAAGCAGGGTTCAGATCTTGATCTGGCTACTGACTGCTGACTCAGAGTAAGTGACCTCACTTCCCTGAGCTTCCACTTTCTCATCTCTAAAATGGGTATAACACTAGCACCTATGGCATAGAATGAAATAATACATCAGATGGGCTTGTAGAAGAGTGGCTATCATGTTTTAGCTGTTAAGTTGACATTCTACTACTTATGTCATATTGGGAGACGCTGGAGCTCCAGTTTCCTCATTTGCAGAATGGGGTGACTGTGTCTCCTGAGGTGGTTGTGAACATTCTGGGAGCCGATGTCCGCACGCTGCTTAGCCTGATGCGTGGCAGTTAGTGAGAGCTTGGCTCACAAAGGTAGTAATCACTTCCCTTCTTCCCACTTCCACAGCCTCTGTCCTTATTCAGGCCTACCTGCCTCTTGCCTGGCCACCAGAATACCTTCTCTGGCCACCCTGAGTCTCCCCTTTCTCCTCTGGGATGCACCCTCCATGCAGTTGCCAGAACAACATTTCATAAACATTGCTTTCATCACCTCCCACCCTCATTGAAGAGCCCACAGTGCTTGTAAAATCAAAACACCCTAGCTGGCTGTGTAAAGCTTCACACGCTGCCTCCCTCCCACTCTGCTGCTTTGCCTCCTTTCTATCCAAGTGGCCACCTTCTCCTTCATCCACTCTTACACCTACTGCCTCCTAAGAGCATCAGATATGTTAAGAGTTGATTGGAAACTCACTTCCATCAGAAAGCCTTCTCTGATCACGTCTCCACACTGCAGCCAGCACTGGGCTTGTGCAGTTTCGGGTGCGTTTCCCTGGCAGGGAACACCTCTTACTGTGGCGGGAAAGAGTGTGAGGTTTTGGAGTCTGAGGGATGTGGATTCCCATCTTAGCTCTGCCACTGAATGTCTCCTTTCCGTGTCCTCAGTCGTAAACGGGGAGTTTGTAAAATAGGGTAGTGTCATGATGAGTCAGTGAGAGATAAAGGAATGTGTGAAGTCCTCCTAAAACAACCACGGGCATCGCTTGGTTTCACATCTGGCGTGGCGCTGCTTGCATGTGAATTCCCTTCCCTCCGCTGTTTCTTCACATGCGCGCGCTTTGTTGCTTTGCTGCAACATCAGCTCCGTGGGTGCGGGGCCCGGTTCTTTTCTTTGAGTCACTTGCCCTCCTGTGTCAGCCGCTGTAGGCTGGCTGATGCTGTGGTAACAGAGACATCCACGTTTCCACAGTTCAACACTATAGAGGTTTAGCTCTTGTTCACCTGCACGTCCGTTACGGACTCACAGGGCCGGCTCTTCTCATTTTAGGTACGCTCACGTTTCATCAGCCAGAGCAAGCCACAAGGCCAAGTCTAACTCCTAAGGGGACAGGGAAGGCGAGTCCTACTGTGTATCTGGAAGGAGAGAAATTCAGGAACATTGGCCAGCCTCCTGAGGACCGCCATATCCTCCAGGGGCCTGTGTCAGGCCCTGTCTGTGGCAGTGCCTGTTTGAAAGCCTGGTGTCACTGCTGGGCGTACAGGCCTCTGCCAGGCACTGGGAGCCTCGATAGTCAGATACAGTCCAGTTTGGTGAGGGTCCATGGGTGATCCACAGCCTCTCCCAGAAGCCCAGAGCAAGTCCAGTTGTCTCAAGACTCAGCCACTCCTTAAGCACTGAGGACACACAGGGAAGGAAGCTTCATCCGGCCTGAAATCCTGACCAGTATTCAGGGACTCCAGCCCTCTAACCTTCTGTCATCTTGGCTCCTTCATCCATGTATTCATTTCCTTGACAAATACCACATCTGTTGAGACCTTCTATGTGCCAGGCACTGCTTTATTTACAACAGTGTAGTGATAACCAAGACAGGCGTGGTCCCTGCCGACTCAGGGTTGTTTGGACGACCGGGCAGAGAAGGCAGTGGACTGCGATGGTTGAGAATGGGCTCTGCACAAGACCACCCATGTGGGCTTGTGCATCCCTTCCTAGCAACCCTGGGCAAGTCCCCAACCCACTCTGTTCCTCAGTCTTACCATCTGTAAAGTGGGAATGATAACCATACCTACATTACAGGGCTATTATGAAGAGCAAATGAGATAGTCCAAATAAAACATTTTATAAAGACATTGGCATATGGAAGCCCTTGCTACAAGTTACCATCACCATCGGCATCATCCTCACCATCAATACCAATAACAGTAATACCAGTGACAGATGGTGGTGGGAATGACAAGATGTTGCACGAACAGGGAAGGTTTTGTATTTCCTGTGAGAACCATATTGAAAAGGGTTGTTTGTGTTGCACACGAGTCCCTGGAAGTGATTTCGGGTTCACTGGAAATGTCCCGTGAATGCCACCATGCAGTCGCACCTCGCCCCGGTTGACAACATGGCGCTGCGTCCACCTGTTAGAGAGGGCAGTTAGGCAGATGCAATGGGGAGCAGGAACCATTGGCCAGGTGTGCAGTGTCACAAGGACAGCAAGTCCTGGGTGCCCAGCAACAGGCAGAACCAGGAAAACAAATATTGTAGGTTAGGACCTGACCCCAAGGATGACCTCTCCACCCGGAGCCTGTTGCTGCTCCTGCAGCTCAGACCCCCAAACCTGCTCAGAGGAGGTATGAGGGGGCCGGGGAATAGCCGCATGAGACTCCCCCACAAGCCCTTGCACGACTCCTCCCTTAAGCATCTGGTGCCATTACCACAGCTAAAGCCCCGATGCTGGCCATTTGGGTGACTCCAGTCAATGCACTGTTGCTGGCCTCTGAAGTCCCACCATCTAATGCCTTTTGAACATTCCAGTAGCTTTTCACTACTAAGGCTCAGAACATAGAACAGCTGAATATAAACTAAGCATTTTAAAGCAGGGAGAAAATGGCTAATAACTCTGTAAGCCAGACTAAAGGGCTGCAGAGCAGCCCCATGATGCATTAAACCAGTGCCTGCCTGTGCTTCTCTTTGGCCAGATCTTAGTCACTGTTCCTGGGGATGAGTGCATCCTGAGTACATCCTCTGGGACTGCCCCCCTCGATCTCCCGACACCGAACCAGGCCATGACAGTGTGGGTTTGGCAGGAAGGACCGGAGCGCCACAGAAATGCCACCTTTAATTCCCGGCATGTGGGTAAAATTCAGACACTTCTGGGTCTGTGTTTGTGTTTAGGATGGGCGAGTAAAGAAGGGGAAGTCATTCTTGCCACTGCTAATCAGTCAGACGTCACCTGAATCAAGGACACACCTATGCCATAATCAGCCCATCCCAGCCTTTTGCCAAAATGTCCGTCCCAAAAAATTTTTTTTTGCATATACCCCATCCAAAAATCTGGCCTAATGAAACCCTGACAGATCGCTGCTGCCCCTCACCGCTGCCTGGTGCTGGATCGGATTCTGAGCTGTGGCGTGAATGGGAAACATCTGGCTGAGTTATTCAGCATCTTCGACATGAGCCAGAGGATGGTAGACATGGTCGAAGATGTGTTCTTATCTTCCTCGACATACAGGGAGTGGGGGCAAAATTTGTCCTTTTTTCTTCCTTCCCACTGGATTTTAAAAGGATCCAAAGGGGAGGCGGGGTGTGGGGTGTACTTTGCATTCCATCTGTAGGACGGGTTGTCGGTGTGGTAATTCCTGTAGACTTTGAAATCGGGAGGCAGTTTAACCATATCAAGTGCTTAATGAAGTGAGGCCCCATCTCATCGGTATTCACTGTGGCACTGACATTACATACCCTAATCCCGAAACAACGAGCTCGGAGGAGTGTTTTCTCTCTTGGTTCGAAATGAATGGAGCAGCCTGGATTCTCCCAGTTTGATCCCCTGCTTGAACCTGGAGAGACGCCAGCCTGCTGGTTTCACCCTGGGGAATCCATACGATGTGAAAACTTTAAATCAGGTCTGTCTGCCAGTGTGCGCGGTCCTAATCTGTTAAATATTTCAAACTAACAATGCCCATGGGGCCCTTCAGCTCCACAGTCAGTCTTGTTCTGCGAAGACCATGCAAATATAACTGCTCCTGCCTGCTTTTTTAGGAAAGAATCAATAATTCCCCATGCTGGCGTGGTTCTACTTGAATCCCGCACATGAGGCACTTGGCCTGTCTTAACCTTAGCAGTGGTACACAGCCCGTTCTGCAGGGTCAGGTCCTCGTACTGCGCGCCTGGGAAGGTGTCACATCAAGGATTGGCTTTCCCTTTGATTAGCCACTTACGGGAACGAGGACCTTTGACTTCATCAAGTCTCGGGAACTGGAGTCTGGCGTCCCGCTGTATTATGTGTGAAGAGAATGGCGTTGAGCCCTGTCTGTCCCCAGGCCCTTCTGGATTCAGGAAACTGAAGACATTGGGACTTATTGCAGTGAATGGGGCTGTATGGAGTCTTTTCTTTAGAGTAAAGCACTGCTGTCTAAAAAGAAACTGCTTTCCAGGAAACTCTGGTTTTTCATAACTACTGCTTTTATTCTGCTGGCTCATTCCTAAGGGAGTGATTTTTTTTTTCATTTCCCTTTATCCAGAAGAAGAAGATAACATTCTCAGGATTCTAACAAGGACTGTATGATAGATCTTTCCTTAACAAATATTTATTGGGCACCCTGTGTTATGTGCTGGATGAAAGGGCAGCACACCACGGCCAGGGTGGCTCAGCTGGTTGGAGCGCCCTCCCGTAACCGAAAGGCTGTGGATTTGATTTACAGTCGGGGCACCTACCTAGGTCGTGGGTTTGATCCCCGATCCGAGCGTGTGCAGGAGACAGCCAATAGGCGTTTCTCTCTCACATCGATGTTTCTCTCTCTCCCCTCCTCTGTCCCTCTCTAAAAGCAATGAAAAAAGTATCCTTAGGTGAGGATTTTTTTAAAAAAATTTTTAAAAGAGGGCAGTATAAATTTAGTCCTTATGAGCATGAACCTAGGCGCCCTGCGGTCTGGGCGCAAATCCTGGCTTCAGTCCTTGGTAGCTGCGTGAGGCTGCACTCGGCACACAGCCTTCCAGGGTTGTGGTTTCCGCTTTGGTAAAGGGGGATGTCAACTGCACCTCATTCTAAAGTCCTTAGGTTAGCTCCTGGAATTTAGTGAGTACTGTGTAAGGGCTAGCTGCCACCTTTGCTGCTGCTGCTGTCGATACTATGAGCATCACTATTATTAGACACTGGGAACAGAGTTGTCCACAAAAACAGAACAAAACTTTGTGCTTATGAG
Source organism: Trachops cirrhosus (assembly GCA_028533065.1). Taxonomy (NCBI): domain Eukaryota; kingdom Metazoa; phylum Chordata; class Mammalia; order Chiroptera; family Phyllostomidae; genus Trachops; species Trachops cirrhosus. The sequence continues at coordinate 17,161,714 of CM052543.1, read as the reverse complement.
ACACAGATTCCTGGGGGCAGCAGACACTAGTGGGAGATTGCAGTGAAACTGGAACTGTAGCATGCGCTGTGATGCAGGAGAGGTAATTGGCTCCAGGCAGACACAAGAGTTGTCCTAGTCAGGGCAGTCAGCAAAGGCTTCCTCCAGGAGGCGTGACTGACTTGAGATCAAAGGAGAGGGAAGCATTCATTCATGACAAAATAATTAAGCCACAGAATGCAGGAGAACAATCCCCAACATCACCCTTAATTTATCCACCCAGTAATAACCATTACCCACATTTTTTAAATGAATAGAAATACATGCACACATGTACATGTTTTCTGATCCACAAAAATGGCATCCTGCTCTTATAAAATATATAGTCTTCACTAAAGCATGGCAAGGTGAAAAACCTTGCCATGTCAGCCATCAGGACTGACTTCCTTATCGCTGAGAGCCACCCTGGACCTTCAGCTCCCTGTGCACCCACTCACCGCCCTGCCCCGCCCCCCAGGAGGCAGGAAGGTTCTGCTCACAGAGCCAGCCCTTGCACTGTGGTCACACACCCAGTGACTGACTGGATTTCCACCTATCTGCAGGGCTACTTCCAGCACCACGTAGGGCCTCCGGACTCCCGAGGGCTTTTCTCCCACTGCACAGACGGTATCCAGGAGGACACCTAACTGGGGTTTGCCACCAGCGTTTATGGGCTGGAATGGGGGGCTCAGTTTAACATTTGCAGAAAAAATTTGTACACATATGCATCACCTTGTTCCTAAACCACCTCTCATAGTTTGGGAGCTGGAACTCTAATAAAGATTTCCTGTTAAGGTATTTGCTCCCAGGGTCCTAAGAGATCACCAAATCTTATGAGTCTCTTGGAGGATGAATTGTTTGTCCTGAAATTGCTGAAGGCTCCGATCAGTAAAGGTCACCTTTAAAGGAGATACTTCTATGGACTCAAAAAAAAAAATCAATGGCCTTGTGCTCTGTGCATTGGCTTCCCACCCCTGCTCCTCCCCATCTGCTCAGTGACAGGTTGATTCACTCATTTCCTCTGTGGTGCGATTGAAGACGCGCCTGCTGTGCGGATGAGGGCCCCTGTCCGCGGGTACAGATGCATCGTCTCATCCAGGTGGGGTGGCAGCCGCTCCTTAGCACGTGCTAAGCCTTAGCCTGTTAACAGTCCCCCGTCCTGCCTCCTTTGTGTCACAAAGACTTGTCTTCCCTCTCAACTTGGTTTCCACTTCCTTTTCCTTTATACTCGCACAGCTTCACCTCGGATCAGTCCACAATACATAAGGCGAGTAACCAAGGTCATTCAGTAAGACGGGAAGTGTTTTGGTCTATTCGAGCTGCCGTAACAAAATTGCATAGGCTGGGAGCCTTAGACATTTATTTCTCATGGTGCTGGAAGCTGGGAAGTCAAGAAGAAGGTGTAGGCAGTTCATTTCCTGGTGCAAGCTATTTTCCTACCTTGTAGATGGCTGCTTTCTTGCTGTGTCCTCACATGGCAGGGAGACAGAGAGCAAGTCCTCGGGTGGTCCCCTCTTGTAAGGGCATTAAACCCTATGATGAGAGTTAACCCTTATCTGATGATCTCGTCTAACCCTAATTATCTACCAAAGTCCCCCCCTCAGATACCAACAGATATTGGTTAGAGAATTCAACAGATGCATGTGGGGAAGGGACAAAATATTCAGTCCATCACCAACAGGTTTCAGGACTTGGGAATAAGAAAAGCATGTTACCGAGAGACTGTGGCGGGAGAAGATAAAATCCGGACTGTCAGTGGGAGGACGTCAGGAGGAGGATGTGGGACGAGAAGGGCGGCAGATGCCAGCTTTGCCACCGACTGGCTGTGTGACCTTGAGAGGCGCACTTAACCCCTCTGAACTTGCCTGTTCCCCTTCTGTAAAAGCAGGGCAGGTGATGCTCACTCAGGGGCTTGCAGGGGGCATTCTTCACTCCATCAGTCAGTCAAGAAATAACTATGGGTGGATTGGTTATCTCTTATGTATTAGGCACTGTGTTAGGTGCTGAAATTAAATGGAACTCATGTGCATGCCTAAAACCAAGTACAAGGCAAGGCAGGGCCTCAGTAAGTGTTTCCTTCCTGGTACCACACAGAACAGGTCACAGAAACAGAGTTACTTGGAGTCTCTCAAAGGAGCTGGTTGGTGATAGCCGAGCGCAGTGACAGAATGGGGAGAAGAACTGTCTTCTTCAGTTAAGCATGAGAGAAAAGTATCCTGGGTGCCATGTTGCGGTTGGGTCCTGAAAATGGGGGCCAGTAGAGGCTTTTGACGGTAGAAGTGGAATGGGGTGATAACGGAAGCCACGTGCTGGCCTTCCTGGGAGACGCCATTAGCTAAGAATAAAATGATGAGCCCACAGCCAGAAGATAGCCAGGCCATTAACCGGCGGCTCCATGCACCACCAGCCTCCTCCTTGTTGCTGTGCGGCAGAAAAATAAGGACGTGACCTCGGGGCCGTTTATGAGATTGGCCTTTTCATGGTTCAGCTTGACGCTGGGTTAGAGGTGACCACGTTGCATTTTGAATGCCCATCATAGTAAATGTGAGGAACCAGGATGCCGTGATGGGTGGTGATGGGGTTTTTGTTGTGTGGTTGTTGAGTTTCGGGTATTTTTTTATCTTTTAAATTAATTTTCAATTAAGCTTTGAGCGGACAAAGTATAAAATGAACTAACTTGCAATTAATTTCAACAATAATTATGCAAAAATTCAAGGCATGTGAAAGATGGGGAACATGGAGTAATTAGTTGTGGATTTTTCACTACCGTAATTACAGTGATGAATATGTATGAGGCCAGTAGGGAAAGGAACGCACAGCAAGCAATTGTATTTAATTAAACTTTCAGCTGGCTTCGCTGGGGGAGCCTGCATTGTGTTTTCGTCTCCTCAAACTATTAGCCAAGTCTCTCCAAACAGATAGCTCCCAGAAATATAAAGGAGACAGGCACACGTGTCTTCTTTCTCACTCTTAATTTTGCAGACTTCTAGCTTCCTTGGATCTTGAGGTCCAGGGGTCATCGCGGGATGATTGTTGGATCGTCCTTGCTCAGGGTGTGGCCATGATAGTACCTTGAATGAACATTTTTATGACAAGCACAGGCCACCTGGTGTCACGTCAGCCCGGGTCAAAACCCCTTCATTGAGCATCCCTCGGGCGCCCTTGTCTAGGGTGCTGGGTACAGGAATTCGCTTATAGCAAGAATATGATGGTAACAGCATGTTATAACCCAGTTCGTGGATTGGACTGTTCCTGCAGGCAACTCAGTGTGCTGAGCACTTGACATGCATGATTCCCTCATCCTCCTGGCCACCGTGGTCTGAGACTTAAAGGAACTTGGCTGGGGTCACCTGCTGAGGAAGTGACAGAGGTAGATTTGAACTCAGCTCTTTCCGATCCTAAGACCTGGGCTCTTTGCCAGTCATTCACTCTCATATTTCTCCACGTTGGAAAAACAGAAGGAAATCTTTTTAGTTCCCACGTTAAGCTGCAAGTGGAGCTTATTCAACTCCCTGGTGTCTCTGAGGTTGCCTTCCTGACAGATCGACATTCCAGGGTATCTAAGCAGTAGAGGCCCCAACAAGAAGCCACGAGGGACCGGACAGCAGAGGCGCTGGTGGCTCTGGTGGCTCTGGTACAGTAGCAGCAACAAGTATTTATTACGCCCTCAGGCTGTTCACCAACCATTGCGCTGTGCACTTTATAATGGCCAAGTCCGATCTTCACAAACACCCCGTGAGATGGCTGCTGTTGTCCCCATTCCATAGATCAGAAAAACTGAGCCTCTGGCGTTCCCGCAGCTGCTGGAATGGCAGAGCTAGCACATGGGAGAGCCAGGACCCAGAGGCAGGTCTGTCAGCCTGAAGAGCCTGCGGTCTATAGTAGACATCAGTGCATCATCCTTCTGTCATCCCTCCAAACCCTTTCAATGTCCCTGGGCAGCCTCCCACCAGGTAGGAAAACATGTCCCCACAAAGACAGGCTTCTGCGTCGTCCCTTAGTGGTAAGAGCGAGAGTCTGAGCATTTGGAAAGCGTTTGGAAAGATTTCCCATCTGCAGATGGGGTGATACTTGGATGCTTGTAAGGGACTTTGCAGACTCTCCAGAGCAAAGTCTTAGAGGAGAGGAGACTGCAGTCATTGCGGGGTCTTGTTCTCATGTAACCCGGAGCGCTTGCCCATTGCAAATACATGACTACCCGAAGGCCTCTCCCCCTCTGCCCCCGCCTGTCAGGTCCTGCTCTCTTAGCCAGTGGCTTCTTTTGGTTCTTGAAGCACTGTCTTTGAGGTCAGTGGTTACCGTCTAGAATAGTGTGTGATTTCTGAAGCAGTCACGGCTCACCAGCAGGGCCGGCACGGGCCTCCAGTGAATGCTGGTTCCACGGCCCCTTTCCAGTTCTCATTAAGCTCGATGGCTTTAGTTTTAAAAAAAATCCCATCACAGACATGCATACCGGACTGCTATTAACAAAACTGGGAAGAACCTTTCACCAAGTGAAGCAATTCCCTCCTTCTGTAATTAAAGCAATTTGGGGCTGAATGTATTTATGGGCAGACTTGCTGAAGTGTGAGAAAGAAGCAATTTATGGTGTGCGGGTCAGAGGAAAATCAGAGGCTCTGGGCAGGCGTCCTGGGTATCAGTCAGAAATAATGGCGCTACAAGTGTGTCGGGCCTGAGCCAAATCTGGATGCTGTGTCGGGAGCATCATAAAGAGAGGAGGAAACTGAGGCACAGTGAAACAGCTCACCCAAAGGTGGAGAACGAGCCAGCCAGTGGCCAGACTGGTCCAGACGCAGTCCGCACCCTCCTGCTCCCATGTCCCTCGCAGGATGTCCAGTGGGGCTGAGCTCCTGGGCCCTGTGCTCTTCTCCAGCTATCTTTTGTCTTCTCATTATCATTGGGGTTTCTTTCTTAATGGTTTCAGTTCCCCTGTATCTAGTTCTTACATTTATGAAGTTTTCCCAAAGTATCCTTTCACCATTAGACATTCCCATCTGCTGCCAGCCAGCCGCTCAGGCCATTTTGCCAGCACTTGCCCTGCACTAGTCTGCGGAGAGCTAGTGGCCAGACTCAGGCCGCCTGCCCCTGCGTACCCCCAGCCCTGACACACGACCCCTTCTTCCCCCACCCCAGGCTGCCAGCCCCTTCCTCCTCTTTATTAACAGGTGACCAGAATTCTCTGGAACGAAGATGTATGTTTTCCAGACTCAGCTGGGGCTCAAGATCAGTGTTGTATTCAATTTGGATTTGCCTTATTCTTATTTCTCACAAAACCTATGCATTTAGGGTAAGTTCAGGCAACAAAGCCCTGGTCCTTTCTGTGGTCTGCATGGGCGTGGAGGTTCCTGCCATCAACGGGGCTCACCTGCCACCCACTGTCGCCAGCGGGAAAGGCCAGAGGAGGTGCACGGCTCATCTCTGCACAGAGCGGAACCCCAGGCCCTTCCCCTCAGTGCCCCTGCTTCTCCTTTCTGCTTCCTGAAAGTGACTTTCAAGAAGTGGGACAGTCACAGGATTCACAAGCCAGGCCCTGGTGTCCCAATGATGCTCACGTTGAAAGGCTATTCAGGCCCTGGCTGGGTAGCTCAGTTGGTCAAAGTGTCGCCTTGATATACAAGAAGATTGTGGGTTCAACGCCCAGTCAGGGCACATACAAGAAGCAATCAGTGAATGCATAAGTAGAACAATAAATTGATGTTTCTTTCTCTCTCTCTCCCTTTCTCTTTCTCTCTCTCTCCCCCTCTTCTCTCTCTCTCTAAATCAACAATTTCTTTTAAAAAGACTATTTACACAGCATCTTTTGTCTAGAAAGATAGCCGTTTCTGGTGGAAATGGGACAAATGATAGTATCTCTGGGCTTAAGACTTGGGGTCGCAGGGTCTTCTAAACCAAAAGAAACAGGAAGGCTTCTAACACCCCTTATTCCCTCAGTCTTTATAGACCAACAAGGGTCAAGCGCCAGTTTATCTGCCCCCAGGCAAGACGCTTCAGACTGGCTCCCGCTGAGGTCTGTGTTGTTGAGACCGAGGGGGGAGTTTATGATCGTGGCTGATGATGAGCTTTCCTGCTCTGAAGCCAATTACAGAAATACAATTAACCCAGTCTCCCTTTATCTCCCTCATTTGTGTGTTCAATTAGTGCCAGTGGAAATGGATACTGTTGCAAGAGGAGCTTTGCCGGGAATAACGGGGTGGCTGCAAGCCCTCAGAAATGAGGAGGAGAGTAGTAATGGACACGAGCCTGTCTTGTCGGTGCTCCTGCCTGGCCGCTTCTGCACCCCGAGTCTCCCGTGAAAATCCGGGGTCGGTGTGAATACCAGTGTGTCCTTGTTGCTCTGGGTGGAGGCACCGCCGGGAGGAGCATTTGATATGTAAAAACAACAGAATTGAGCCAAAGGCCCTCAACTTGTGGTCAGGAGTTATTTCTTTCTTCTTGTAATTTCGGAGAGTGTAACAGTGGGGAGGAAGCTCATGGGGGAGTCCAGAAAATTAAATCCTCGTTAGAGAAGGGAACATTCATGCATTCGTGGAATATTAAGTGGTGGTAATAACGCTTTTCATAGCTCATACTGTGTGTGGTGAGCACGTTGTCTGCCGGGAGATCCTAAGCCCGTGATTCCAGGCTCATCATCTCTTCCCGATTCTGCAGGTATTACAGAGCACCTAATATGTGTGAGTGTGGCTGAACTTCACACTTGGAAGTGAGAGGGACAGGGTGTAACCATGACGGAAACAGGAAGTCCATCCTTAAGAAAGGTAGGGTTTTGTTTGCCAGAAACTGGCTGTATCCACAATCGTTCAGCAAGGGAGGGAATTGCCGTAACGTGGACCAGGTGAGGCACCGGGGGAAGCTGTAACAAAGAGAAGTTCCTTCTGGTCAGAAAGCTGTGGGGAGAAGCCAGGGAGAATGTGGCTCCGTGGCCATTCCAGTCTCAAATGCTGGCCAGTTTGTGGACAGGAGGTCAAGTTGGGAAGAACCCCGCAGGCAGCAGCAGTGCTAGGAAGGCAGGGCTTCTGCAAAGGTTGGCCTGCGGAGCCCTGTGGCTGGGAACACTGCTCGCCACGTCAGCTCTTCTGTGACGTGGGTTGATGTCGCCCTTTGTATACAAGAGGCCCTGGCTCGGGGTCTCATGAGGTTGCAGGCACGTCAGTGGCCAGGACTGTGGTCTCATCGGAAGGCTGGGGGAGGGTCTGCTGGGAGGCTCACTCATGTAGACGTTGGCACAATGCAGCTCCCTGTGGGCTGCTGGAAGGAGCTCCTCAGCCCCTCACTGCTGCCTGGCAGCTTCCCTTCGCTCCTTGCCACATGGACTTCTCCACAGGGCAGCTCCCATCATGGCCTACCGAACAAGACAGAGAGAGAGATTGATTGATTGATGGAGACCACACCAAGGACCTAAGGCAGAATAAAAGCCAGTCTTTTTATAACCTCATATAGGAAATGACCACTCATTCACTCATTGTTTCTGCCATAGTCTGCTCACGAGGAGTGAGAAAATAAGTCCAACCCCGACTCACAGGAAAGAGATCACTCCAGGGAGTGAATTCCCACAGTCCTTCCAAGTCCCGAGAGTAGGAGGCGGCCGCCCCAGAGATGGCCCACCATGCTGGGCAAAGGGAAGGAGCAACAGGACCTGGGGTCAGAGGGGACCCCGGGGCCACTCAGGGAGGCCTTGTAAGTCTTTGTGAAGACTCAGGTTCTACTCTGACGGCTGCTGCAGTGTGAATGATCCATCTACCAGGATTTTTTACTGTAAAAGATTAGTAGGAAAAGATTGGAAATGGGTCCCAGGCGCCCAGCCGACGGATTCTGGTTAAATGTGTGATGGCACGTCTGTACAAATAGCACACCGTGCAGCTGTTTATTAAAGAGTCGGTGCCAGGCTTCGGGCCGGAAGTACAAGAGGGGCCTGAAGCATCCTCTGCCAGAAAGTAAACAAGTCCGAAAAACCAACGGACAGAATACGGGGGCAGGGTCAAAGGTTGTCTCAGGAGCTTCCTGGAAGGAGCTCCCACGGCCCAAGTTGGGGCAACTGCAGTAACAGATCAAATAGTAATGGTACTGGATTATGGCTCAGAGAGTCAAATAAATATTCATGAGCCCACCTAACGTCACTGTTTCTTTACATAAATAACAGAATAACTAAATGGGAGGAAGGGGCAAATCTTCCTTACAGGAAACCTTCAGTACATGAACACGGAAGGGATGAGAGAGACAGAAAATCATGAGAACAGCACAGCGATAATTGCTGCAGGCAAGATCCTTGATGAAGTCTAAAATTAGTAGGGTAAAGTTTAAGCCGAAACAGGGTGTTTGCATAGTTTCACAGGATCTCCGAGATACTCACTAATGAATTACAAGGGGCAGCTAGTAACTTTGCAGTGTAAGATCTAGGCAGGCACCGCCATTTAACGCAGCGATCACGGTCGGCGTCATCAGTGGGTGCATGTTAGGCGTCTCCTGACCGGACGCACTGAGAAGGGCACGTCACCTCTGTGATGTTCTCAGTAATCTAGGTCCTCTCTCTCTCTTTTTAAAAAAATATTTTATCTATTTATTTTTAGAGAGAAGGGAAGGGAGGAAGGAAGGGAGAAAAACTTCAGTGTGTGGTTGCCTCTTGTACGCCCCCCACTAGGGACCTGGCCCACAACCCAGGCAGGTGCCCTGACTAGGAATCAAATCAGCAACCCTTTGGTTTGCAGGCCAGCACTCAATCCACTGAGCCCCACCAGCCAGGTCTAGGTCCTCTCGGTAATGGTGAAACCACATCAGAAAAACCCAGATGGAGGGGTATTCTCCAAAACAACTACCCAGTCCTCTTCAGGCATGTTAAGGCCACGAAAGACCAGGGAAGGCTGAGAATCTGTCACAGACGGGAGGAGACGCCTGCAGTGTGGGTGGGATCCTGGACTGAGTACTAGACCAGAAAACAGGACATCAGTGAGGAAAACCGGCAAAATCTTAATAAATTCCATAATTCAGTTCTTGTAATGGTTTCGGTTAGTTCTTAGTTTTGACAGTCACCCTGTGGTCAGGTGAGGTGTTAGCATGAGGGAGTACTAGCTGTGGGGCATATGGGAACTGGTGCACTATTTTTGCAACTCTCCTGTAACCTAATCTTGTTTTAAAAACTAAAAGCTCAATTTATTTTAAAAAGGAGAGTTAGCATAAAGTAAGGACTGTACAGGTGTTTATTAAAATAGGCAATATGACACTTGGTTTAGAAAAACATATGTATACATGTGGTTAAGTGGAAAAAATGTAATTGCCGCGTGTGTCAGAAGTACTGGATCTTCGCTAAGTGTGCGTGGCCCGTCTCCGGAAGCCTGCGCAGACGGGAACTGGCACCGGCGGTTGCCTCCCGGGAGAGGAATGGGCGGCCAGGAGGCAGATGTGGGAAACAGACTGACTTTTTCCGCATGTCCTTTCTTACCTTCTGAGTTTTGAACCACGTGTATGTTGCCTATTCAAAAAGTCTTAAAAAGGCCTACACGGCCGTGGGAGCTCTGAGGTTCCCAGGGCTCCCTGTCCAATCCCCAGTGACTCCTGCTCCAGAGCGGTGACCCAGAATCTCCCGGCACCCTGGCCGGCCCTCAGTAGATGCTCAATAAATGGTGACGACTAAGCAGGTGCTTTCTGCTCTTGGCCCTTCACGGGACTCATCTTTGCATCACATCGATCCAGGCAGGTCCTCTGATTCCTCCTCTTAGGAGGCCAGCTTGGGCTCTCCATCAGTGACGGAGGGCTTATAGTTCTTCACGTACTTGTTTAAACACAGCCCCGTTAATGTTTAAAAATGCTCGCCCGAGCTCTCTGGCCTCTCCTCTGTGTCTGGAGCGCTTTTGACAGGATACATGGGTTCTAAAACACACAGGGGATCGTTGGTGATTATTTCCTCTTTAGAGAATCGAGCAGATAACCTCGAGTCCTCCCCTGGCCCAGACCCTGTCGTTACTCATCTGTGACAGAATGGCCAGAGTCAGCTGCCCAGAGGCCCTGTGGTGTCGGAGCGGAGCCCCCAGCACCTTGTCTTGGAGAACGTGAACACCTCCACCGGCCGTCATGTCAGGAACGTAAATAGGAGACATCCAGGCACTTCTCACGGGTGGATGCACAGTCAGGCAACATCGCCCACCCGCCCTCGGAGGTGGTGCTGGCAGAGGGCAGAGGGACTTCCGGCCACTCGGGTAGTTCCTATCCGAGTATAAGAGCAAGCTTGCCATTTCCTGTAGGAGCATTTCAGCTGCTCACTGCAGACAACAGGAAGCAGAAGCCGGCAGAAGCATGGCCAGGGCTTGACTTTCAGTTCGCCGTTTCAGCTGTAGCCGTGATTGCCGGGTTTTGTGTGGTCGGGTAGTTTCCCCAAGAGACTGTACGCTGGGTGAAAGCAGGTAATATTCCTCCTAGCTCATGGCTCATTACAGTGTCTGCTCAGAGAATCAGATTTAGACCAGTGCGGGCCACACAGTCAGTGTTTCGGGGTTTGCGAGCCCTGGAGTCTCATGGCAGAACTGTGCAACGCAGCCATGTAGCACGAGAGCCGGTGCGGACAGTGCCTAAGTGAATGTGTTTGTTCCAGTGAAGCTTTGTGTGTAAGAACAGTCAGAGGGCGGACTCCGCTGGCCCCGGAGCTGGAGCAGGGGCTGTTAAAAGACAGGTGGCCCAAGGCCAGGTAGAAAGAGTTAAGGGCCAGGTCAGAGTTCTCTCTCTATAGGAGGTTGATTTTGAGTGCAGTGAGCAGCCACATTATTTATCTCCTGAAAAGAGTTTTCTGCATGTTGTGCAGAAATGGATTGGCGAGGGGCAAGATTCGTAACTGGGAGAGCAGCGAAGAAGTGCGTGTGGTCATCTGTGCAGTGGATGGCAGTGACTTGTCCCAAAGTCAGGAAGCAGAATCCGCAGGACCTGCCCCTGGACGTGAGTTGCACATGAATGGGAAAGGCTTGGATGTGAATGGAAGGGCAAAGCAGGGACCCCGCTGACGTGAGACCTCCCATCGTCTAAGGTTGCTGGGGATGCCATCGTGGGGTTGCAGTTGATGTGTGGTGATGATACTTGTTTTCTCAGCCCCCACAGGTGAAACCTCATTTGCAGTGACAGTGCACGCTTAGGGTAGTTTTTCCTCTCCCTGGTTTTTAGGGTTAGCTTCTCCCTTCAGTGCTGTTGGTGTGTGATCACTCGGCACTCGCAGGCCGATGAAAGTATTGCCGTTCCCTGCATCCCATGGGAGTTAGCGCTCTTCGCTCCAGCTGCTGACACTGCAGGCTCAATAAACCACCGTATTGTAGCTCGCCAAGCCTTATTACCGGGCCAGAAACCAACTGACCATTGAGTTCAAAGACTATCTGCTGAGCGTTGAAGTTTGCCTTTTCCACCATGCAATACAAGTAAATAGATACAGTAAGCAATAGAAACAGTAATTCTGTCCAGCCCCCCTTATTCAGCAAATTGCAGGAGGCACGTGTATCCATTGTAAGCACATTGTCTGCAAGACCAGTCCAGGATGCCATGTGCAGGAGCCTGGGTCAGCTGAAGCCACTCAGGGCTCAGGAAAGGGTGTACTGGTGGTCCCCCCTTTAACAGTCAGGGTGAATAGAACAACGATTCCAGTACGTGAGCTCATTACCAGGTTGCAGACCCCTCCCCTGCCCGCTCTCTTGGTTCTTGCTTTTTGTGATCTGCAGAAGCGGCAGTGAAGAACCGCTGCTCCCCCTCACTGCGCTCCTCTGTTGACATTTTTTAGGCCATCGCACAGCTGAGCAGAGTTCTAAAAAGACCCCTGAGCCCTAGCTCCCAGTTACCCTCATCGCAGAGTCTGGCAGGCAATCTGAATTCATATTCAAAAAATGCCCTTTTATACCTCAAATAGACAATTACGCTTCTTACCCTCCAGCCAACACTTTAACTACCCTGGGCCTGTTCCTTAGCAAAGAGGCCTCTCCCACCCACTCCCTGAGTATCACTGGGTCTTTCCCAGCTGAGGAGCCTCCAAGAGCCTGGGATTCCCAGGCACTTCCTCCGTTCCAACGCTCTCCTCATTGTCCATTAGAGGCCGCTGGTAACAGCTGCTGTCTCCATGGCACTTGTTAAAAATGCAGGGCCTTTCAAGGGCAGGCTGGGCCAGAACCCCTTTGGTCCTTTGGAATAAGAACAACCGAGAATTCCCAGTCTGCCTTATTCTGTCTTAAGCCTTAGAACTCTCTTATCTCGTGCTCAACTCTCTCATTTTGAGTTTAATCGTATGGCGCTTGTCTCCTGGTTGTGGATGGTCTTAGAAACCCTTGTCCTCCCCCCTCCCCCGCAGATGGGTCCCCTCTCCATCTGATTTCCCGCTGTTTCAGGCAGGATGGCTCCTGCTGTGATCCAGCTGATGCTGGGCAGGCTGGCAGCGTGGACTTCCCGTCACCCTCCCTTTGGTTAATTTTAGAAACTTGAGTTGCCATGGCGATGGTTCAGTGGAGTTTTCATGGTTCTCTCTTGATTCAGTTATTTGTTGGTCTGCCCTTTAAATAAAACTTCTTCAATTTGTCTCTAAATTGGGATGGAAGATGAGCTTGGAATGGGATCCCCAAAGGCGCTGTAGTCCACAGGGTGTTTTTTTAAACAGGGAAGCCATGAGTGCCAGCTCTGAAGGAAGGTGCTTCCCTGCGTGGGGCTCTGAGCCCAGCCGGGCAGGGCTGGTCAGCACTGGGCCAGAGGGACCTCCGGTCGTCCCTGTCTCACTTAAGCCACCTTGCCTCCAGCATGCTGTCAGACGTGGCATAAAGCAAGATGTCACAGGGGTGTAGCAGAGGAAACGGCAGTGAGCAGAGCGCAGAAAGGAACCTTTTCATTCCAGTGGAGGGGCAGTGGAAGGCTTCGAGAAAGTGGTAGCAGTTGAACGAAGGCCGAGAGGAGGTGGGACTTGCAGGGCTGAGGGAAGGGGCTCCCTGGAGGTTGTGGCAGGAGAACAGAGAGCACTGGAAGCTCGGATTGCCATTTGCAGCCTGCCTCCTCTCTGCAGTGATGGCTGATTTTCACCGGCTATATCTTCTGGGCCCCTTACCATCTGGCTTTGGTGGGTTTGGTCAGAAGGAAGCACCAGCAAAAGGTAGAGGGTGGAAAAAGGAAAAGATCAGACATTTTTTCCCCCAGCTCCCTGTCGGTGAGGCCACAGATCAGCGGTGGTTGCCTTCATCCAACGAAGGCTTTAGCTCCTGTCAGGTCTCACCCGCTTCTAGAAGCCACATCCTCACCCCTCAGGCCTGAGGTTGGGAACAGCTTCCCACTGGTGTTCATTAAATTCTTTCAGTCTCCCAGACTTCTGGTCAAGATAGAGGTGTGGGTAAACATGGCTTACCTCCTCACACAACGACAGCAAAAATTACAACCAGACTATAAAACAAATATCACCCAGAATCATCAGAAAATGGAGCAGTATAGAAGTCGGACCACCAAAGAATTAAGCCACATTTATCCAGGCAGGTAGGAGGGGCGGAGGCGCAGAGATGCGGAAGAGACACAGAGACGAGCAGAGAGGGGCAGAGACACGGGATGGGCAGTCCCTCACCCATGTGTGGTGGATAAATAGGGGGACGGACACCTTGGGAGCAAGGGATCCCGGCCCCACATCAGACCACCCAGCCCAGGGTTCCAGTGACAGGAAGGTAAGTCCCTATAACTTCTGGCTGTAAAAACCAGTGGGGGTTGGGGTGGCAGAAGAAACTGCAGATTCTCAGCAGTCTCCTTTTAAAGGACCCCCAACAGACTTAGGACTTACGCATACTCACTCCCTCTGGGCTCCGGCACCAGGGCAGCAGCTGGCATACGGGGAGAAATTGAAGTGACTGGCGTCAGGGTGAGTGCTGGGAGACAGCTTCCTCCCAGACAGAACTCCAGAGGCCAGGCAGCAGCATTGTCTCCTTTCTGAGCCCTCCTCCACCTGGAGGCAGAGTGGCCACGTGGGTTTCCCCACCCTGGTGATTACTGTGTTTTGCTGTGTATAATGTGCACCCATGTTTTTATGCTCATTATACACGGGATTATTGTGCCCATGTATAATGCGCATCCTTACTTTTCCCTCAAAAATTTGAGCAAAAAAGCACACATTATACACGGCAAAATACAGTACCTGAGGCTCCGCCCCATTCAACTTACCCGTGTGCTTTTCCACAGTAGGCCACACTACTAAGACAGGGAGGCAAAGCTGTACCTGATACACAGCAACAAACACAGGGAGGCTGCCAAAACAAGGAGACAAAGAAATGAAAGAACAGAACAAAGCTCCAGAAAAAGAACTAGACAAAATGAAGATAAGCAATCTATCAGGTGCAAAGTCCAAAACACTGGTTATCAGGATGCTCCAGGAACTCACTGGGTACTTCAACAGCATAAAAAAGACCCAGGCAGAAATGAAGGTTACCCTAAGTGAAATAAAGAACAATTTACAGGGAATCAGCAGTGAAATAGATATAGCCAAAAATCAAAATAATAATGTTTCTCCAAACATCTCTGCATGAGACGTGAGGCTTGAGTGGGCGTGTTGTCGTGAAGAAGCTGCCAATCAGCAGTTACCCATAGCTGTGGGCTTCTGAATCATCCAAATAGTTTCCATAGAGGAATTTCAAGCTTAATGCAAAATTTGATGCAGATTCGTTGTTCTACTCTCTCAGTCATTTTGAATGCGACATCCACACAGTACATACACTCACTCAATGGCACCTACCGCCCCCAGTGACTAGTGTAGTGAAGTCATCATTGTTCACACATGCACATTCCAGTCCACTCTCCTTGGCTGCCAAGTTACATCGATGTCATGCAAATTGTTCTTGTTGTATTAACACTGGCTGGACCTTTTCCGGACAGGCCTTGTATATTTTAAGCAGTGAACATGTATCGCCTCCACAGACTTGAGTGGGACCTGCCCTTATACCATAGGATCTCTGGGTGTTGTATCGACAGACCTGGGCTCACAGCTACACTCCGTCACCTCTAGGCGGTGTGACCTGGGGTGTGTGGCCTTACTTCTCTGAGACTTATTTTTCTGTCCTGTGAGGCTGAGTGAGTCCCAGCCATGAAGCACTTGGCACATGCACTGTTGAGTCTCCTGTGAAGGATGCAAGTGCTTTTGCAGGAGCCCAGCGCGCTGAAACCGAGACACACAGAGCCACGGGGCTAGAGGCCCTCTGCCCACATCCCCCAACACAAGTTCACTGAGCACCATTTTGGGTATTGGAGATGCAGCGACGCGTGAGCCGAGTCTGGCTGTGCCCACACAGGGTTGCCTTTCAGTAGGAAGGAGATGATTCCATACAAACACAGTGAACAATGACAGGCAGTGACAAGTGCTGTGAAGACAGAGAAGGCCAGGGTCGGAGACGGAAAGGATGGCGGTGGCCCAGGATGTCTTCCTGCTAACCTTGACCTAGGAGCAGAGACTTGAGTGGCATAGGGTGAGTGATGCAAATGCCCAGGCAGAGGACACAGCGTGGGCAAAGGCCCTGGGGCAGGGGTTTTGTGTGCTCTGAAACCACAGCAGGGAGGCCAGGGAGTCTGCGGCAGAATGAGTGGGCAGGAGTGGAGGTTGGAGTGGTAACAGGCAAGGTTATTTAGGGCCTGGGAGGCCATGGTGAAGACTCGGGACTTTATACTGCATATGTGGGAAGCCACTGGAGGGTTTTGAACAGAGAGTGACATGATGGAGGAATTTAGGGTTTAGAAGGAGCACTCTGCAGCCAAGGGGAAAGAGACTGCAGGGAGCAGGTGGGGCAGGGTGGATGGAGGAGACCGTGGCTGGGACGAGGGTGGCAGTGGCGGAGGGAAGGAGACATGGGCACTAGGACCAGCCCGCCCCAGGGCTGGTGTGCAGTCTGACTGGGGTCAGACGTGCTTGTGCCCCCCTGTGAGGGTCCTTGTCTGCCAGCTCTGGGACCAGAGCGCAAGGCCCCACTGTGTGCCAGATGAATAGCCCTCCACTGCGGGGGGTCTGCCCCAGTTGTGTTAAGATTCTCTGAAATCTCCAGAAGTCATGAAATTGTTCATGGTCTGTAAAGCTCCCCCTTGGGAGCCCTGCCTGTAATGCCTCTGTTATCAACCCTCTTCCCTAAATTATTCAGAAAGTTTTCTGCATTCACTAGGTCCAAGTGTGCATACTCAGCATTTCCCCGGATAATACAGTTTAACAGGCAGACGCAGCACTGATGAACCGATTATGCAGGGGCCGTCACAGATGTGCAGATGTGAAGAACAGACCCACGGCTGCCTTGCCCTCCTTGTGCGTTTGACAGGATCAGCTCCTTTCTTGTCAGGTGTCACGATGGCAGGGTGTTACACAGCACTCCCGGTAGATGGAGTCTCTCATTTCACACTCAGGAGCTGGGCAGGCATCATCAGAGATGGTGATACCAAACCTTAAGTGGGTGTGGCCTGGAAGGTGGAGCTGCTGCTGCACCGAGAGGGGAGGGGCTGAGGCAGTCCCTTCTCAGCTTCTGCCTTTTGGGTTGGTACCCATGGCCACAGGCTTCCTCTAACAGCATGCCCGAGGGCCAGGCCCATCTGATCTGTGAAAGACACTCTCCAGAGTGTTTGGGGATGTGCTTGTGTGGAGCACGGTGTGCTTTCTATTCATCTCAGCGTGGCAGCGAGGGTGATAAAATAGCCACATCCTCTCACAGTGTCACCATGTGGTCTGCCTAGTGAAGGCTCTGAAGAGTCCTGGAATTACAGCTGTTGATAATAACTGAGGGGCGTGGAGGACTTGGGCAGGTTTCCGTAACTTCTCTGAGTGCCCATTTCCTCGTGGTCTGCATCACAGGATGGCCCGTTAGTCTTTAGGGTTGCCGTAAAAAATTGCCACCAACTTAGTGGCTTAAAACAACAGACACTTGTTCTCTCACAGTTCTGGAGACCAAAAGTCCAAGATCAAAGTGCTGGCAGGGTCCGCTCTTTATGGAGGCTCCGAGGAAGAGTCTGTTCCACGTCTCCCCGCACTGCTCGGCGGTCCTTGGCTTGGGGACTGCATGACTCCGGCCTCCATCTTCACGTGGCCTCTCCTTTGTTTCCGGGGCTTCTCCTTTTCTCTCTGTCATAAGGACATTCATCTTTGTAGTTAAAGTCCAGCTGGATTCAGGACAATCTCTTCTTGAGATCTTCACTTTAATTATATCTACAGAGACCCTTATTCCAAATGAGGTCACGTCTGAGATTCCCAATGGACTTATCTTTCAGAGGGACACCATTCAAGTCACTCCAGGTGGTGTAAGGATTATAAAACCAGAGTTTATATATGTAAACGCATAGATACAGGGCGAGAGCTGCTAACGGTGATTGTTAGGATGGCATTATCATTACTCTTTGTGGTGGTGCTGGTTAGTGGTACTTGTATTATGTAGTTCAGATCAGAAGTGAGGACAGGTCACAGGGCAGAGCGTGTTCCACACTCCAGCTCTGGCCTTCTTTCCCCATGGCCTCAGGGGCTTGTGCTGCGAAGCCCAGGCAGGGAAGACTGCAGACACTGAATGCCTGGCTGAGGAGAGTGATACAAGCCATTGAGGGTCCTTGATGTGAAGATTTCCACAAGAATTCCACAGCGTCACAGAGCTGGGTGGTGTTCACACTGATGGGAGTTTTGCAGAAGTATTAGAGGACCCACCCACAAGGACGTTTCTCTTCCTGGCCTGAGCCTGGATGTTGTCGTGGGAATGGAAACCAGAAGCAGAATGGTGGCTCGGTGTGGACAGAGAAAAGGAGAGAGTTCAAGACAACCTGCAGTGTTCAAACCCAGGAGACCATGTGGCCGGAGAAATGGCTGCCATCTAGGAGCCCATCCTGAGAAATCTCTGCACCAGGGACCACACAGGTCACTAATGTACTCAGCATCTGTGTTGAGCACCGACGGTGGACTGGTGGACAGAAAGCAAGCCTGTTCCTCTCCTTAGGCTCTCATGGTCTTGTGGGTCTGCCTAAATGTTGTTGTAGCTTTGTTTTTAATAGTGCAAAAGGTGGGGGGCAACCTAAATGTACACCCATAGGGGTTAGTTGTTCCCAATTCCCTCTCTCAGCAGATAAGTAAATTGTGACATAGTCTATAACGGAACACTACACAGCTACTCCTTAACAAAGATGTGGATGGGCGAGGAGAGATGTCTGCTGTCGAAATGTTTGCAGGGCATGAAGAAAGGTGCATGTGTGTCTGTGTCTGTGAATAATCCTTTTCAAGGATCTGTGCTGAGGGCCAGTGAACTAAGGCCAGTGGGCCACATCCAGTCTGCCTCCTGCTTTTGTAAATACAGTTTGATTGGGACACAGAAATCCTCATTCATTGACGTATTGTTGGTCACCACTTTTTGCCCTACAGAGGTACTTAAATTGCACATCCCACAAAGCATACAATATTTACAGTCTGGCTCTTAACAGATATAGTGAAGGAACACCTAGTCTACACCAAACCATTGATTGTTTTCTCCGGTGGCCTTCTAGTTGGTTTACGGGGGGAATTGTGTGTGTCTTAGACATTGCTGTCTTACTTTAATTTGAATAATCAACATGGGTTTTTATAATCAGAAACAAAGTTCTATTTATGAAAGACTCTCACCACCTGATTTCGAGACTTACTCCAAAGCTGTAGTTGTCAACACACTTACTGGCATAAGACCTGGTATGTGGCTCAGTCAGACAGAATAGTGAATCTGGAAATAGATTGAGGCTTGTCTGGTCGATTGATTTTCAACAAAGATGCCAAGGTAATTAATAGGAAAGAATAGGGTTTTTAACAAATGGTGCTGGAACAGTTGGATATCCAAAGGGAGGGGGAAAAGAACATTGAACTTCAACTTGTCCCATAAACAAAAATTAACTTGCTATGGATCATAGAAGTGAATGTAAGATCTAAAGCCATAAAACTTCTTTTAGCCAACAGTTTCTTGGATGGGATACAAAAGGCACAGAAAGGAAAAGTAATAATTAATACAATGTACTTCATGAAATTTTTTTTTAAACACTTATCTTATAAAAGACACCATAAAGTAGATGAAATGACGAGCCACAGCCTGGGAGAGAACAATTTGCAAATGACATTTCTGGAAAACGATTGTATCCCAGAACATACTCGTATAAAAGCCACTTACTGCTCAATAATAAGTAGTCAGACAAATCCATTTAAAAATGGGCAAGAGATTTAAATAGACACTTCACCAGAGATCTAGGGATGGCACATCAGCACAAAACAGATACTCAACATCATTGGTCATTGGAAAATGCAAGTTAAAGCCTCGGTGATACCATGCACACCTAGTGTAATGGCCAAAATTTACAAGACTGAGCATATTAAGTGCAGATGAGGCTGCAGCGCAACTGGCAGGGCAGGGGAGGCCAAATGCTGTAGTCAGTTCGGGGAATAGTATAACAGTTTCTTACCAAGTTAAACATATACTTTCCATGTGACTCAGCAACCTTACCCCTAAATATATATCAGTAAACATGAAAAATATATGTCAGCATAAAGACCTGCTTTCCAGAAACTGGCAGCAACCCTATTCTCTCCCTCAACTGGTGAATGGATAAACAGATTGCGGCACGCCCATCCATTCACAGTAGAATGCTGCTCAGCACGGGAAGGAGTGAAATGGGAATGCTCACAGTCATGGATGAATGTCAGCAGCATTTTGCCAAGTGAAGGAAGCCAGACACAATTGGCTACACACAGTGTGATTCCACGTATGTGACTCAGTGGTTTCCCGTGACTGCCAGGAACAAGTGAGCGGAGCGTGGCGGGGTGAAGGTTCCATATTGTGTTTGTGGTGGTGGTTATGCAACTGCTTTATTTTGTTAAAATTCACCTAACTGTACATTTTTAAAGGGTTACTACAGCTTTACAGTTTTATTGTGTATAAATTATATGTGAAGAAACCCCACTTTTTAAAATAGTTCATCTGGAGAAAAATAAACTTAAATATAATTTTAAAAAAAGGCACACAGGAGTCAGTTTTTCAGAGGAACGGTAAACAGTCCATTTGAACAGGGCAGTGAACATTCCAGAACATGTTTTTGGGATTCCCAAAGTCAGGCTGGAAGCTTCGGAGCATCCTCAGGGAGTGGTGCATCAGCAAGGGGTCTCAGTGAGTGACGGGGCATGGACCCCGGGGAACCCTCACATCACGTGGAAAGCAGGAAGCAAGGAAAGAAGGTACGCACCACGGTGCACATTTCCAGTAGGCAATACAGGACCATAGGCCGCACAGAGTAGAAGAGGAAGCCAAAGTCCCTCTCTTGCCTGTTTCTCTCCCTGGACACTGCCCGTGATGCCAGCTCTGTGTGTCCCTATAGAAGCCTTCTGTGCATTCTCCGTTGAACTTTGCTGTTTTTCATTTATATAGTATCTTTCAGGCTGTTCCATCAGCATATGTAGAGCTGCCCCAATTTTTTAAAGATGTCTGAATACACCATAATTCAGCCACGCTGCAGTTGATAGATGCTTAAAACTTTTCAGATATATATGCTACTATGAACAGTGCTTCAGCAGATACTTAAATTAAGAAGTTATTTCTTGCCCCTGCCAGGTAGTTCAGGTGTTTAGAGTGTCATCCCCATGCATGAAGATTGTGGCTTCGATCCCGCAGCCAGGGCACGTACAAGAGAACCATGAGTGCCCTGGATGGGTGGAGCAACAAGTTCATGTCTGTCTGTCTGTCTGTCTCTCTCTCTCTCTCTCTCTCTCTCACACACACACACACACACACACACACACACACAGATAAGTTTCTCAGAGTGGAATGGCTAGGTCAAAGGAAATGTACTTTTTTTAATGTATATTTTAACCCTGTCACCATGCTGACTCATACCAATTTCCCACCCCCACTGACCATGCATTCAGGATCGCACCTGTTTTCCCAAGTCCTGGCCAGCAAATTGTGAAGTCCATCTTTGCCTTTGCCAATCTGATAAGCAGAAACAAAAGGATCTCTTGTAGGAAATTCCTTTTGTACCCGCAGGAGGGAATTTTTGAGAAGCAGAGGAACACCCAAGCCACACATATTGGTCCAGACAGCACCTCCATGTGAATGAGAAAAAGGCACTCTGCTTTGAGACCCTTGAAAACTGCTGTGATACCTACACAAACCCGGGAGGACTTTGAGGGGCATAGCGCCCCTGGAGTGGTGCACGACCCGTCTGCGGGAGCCAGCACAGTGGTCTCTGGGTAGTAACCAGATCGCCTGGAATTCATGCGGCGGGAGGGGCAGGCACAGGACGGGTACACGCCGTTGGACAGTGGAGCAGGAGGGCATCGGCTTGAGGGACAGCCAGAATAAATGGAAACTTCATTATCCGTGGTCATTCACTTGGAGCCTGGGTGCCAAGCAACTCTGATATTAGTAATTTGGCTAGTGAGCTCATTAAGCTCTTAAGAAAAGTAAGTCCAGTTAATGAATTAATACAAGATGACATTTTACACACAGAGCAAAAACGAGACCAGGCACCACTGACTTATGTAACATAATTTCTCAAGCGAATGTGATTGCCGCTTCTCGCCTGCCAGTGCGGGCCGATCAGCAGAGGGCCTGCCCTTGGAGACGTTACTGAGACGGTCAAGACCCATGAGCATCTGACATTCCAGTCATTGAAGGAGCTCTCTCTTGTATTCTTAAAACCGCGAGTGGTTACACAGAAGTCAAGGTCCTAAAAGTGGACCCATTGGTTTTCCGTGTGAAAACCCAGCCACTTTCTTCTTTTAAGAAACATATGTTGCCCTGGCTGGTGTGGTTCGGTGGACTGAGCACCAGCCTGTGAATCAAAAGGTTGCTGGTTTGATGCCCAATCAGGGCATATGCCTGGGTTGTGGGCCAGGCCCCCCCACTGGGGGCATGTAAGAGACAACCTATCTGTGTATCTCTCACATGTTTCTCTCCCTCTCTTTCTCACTCCCTTCCCCTCTCTCTAAAAGTAAATAAATAATGTCTTTAAAGTCTCCCCAAAGCAACAAAACTCTTCTTTAAAAAGAAAAGAAAAGAAACATATCTCACTGGAAAGAAAAGTCCTTAATCCTTATCCTGTCCCCCACCTTACCCCCCAAAAGCAGATCTTCCAGCCTCTCTCTCTGGTCCAGAGAAGGTCAATGGAAAGACTGTGAACACCAAGAATTAGCGTTAACTAGTTTGGGGTGACGAAAAGTTCTACAGGTGGATGGTTGTGGTTTGCACCATAGTGTGAATGTGCTTAATGCCACTGAACTGTACTCCTAAAAATGGTTAAAATAATCAATTTTATGCTATACACATACACACATGACTTTGCCAGGGTCTTTGCTCAGAACTCTGGGAATATTGTATTTTACCCTCTCAGTAACCAAGGAGATGGCCACTGTTTTTTACACAGAACCACCACCATTTTAAAGATGAGGCATCAAAGGCTCATAAAAGTTCAGTTAACTTCCTTGAGCATCAGCCAGAAATGATGGTCCCAGGATTCAACCCCTTGGCTCTGTGCTGCAGACAACAAAATAAAGAGGATACTTTAAGTCCGAATTCTGAAACTCAAGCCCCCACCCAGTTTTTTAATGATCTAAACTGAGAACTCCAGCAGAACCGCTGAATGACAGACAGCTAATTGTCTCCGGAAAATTTCAGCGCTATCTCCCTGCCCTAACTCTCTGGAGCATGCTTCTGCCTTTTGTCTGGGGTTTTCTTTGCTTCTTTCTGTACAGTTAATCACGGAATGACCCACAGGAATGTTGTAGCTTTCATTCATGTTTGAGCGTAGCTGGGAAGGAAATTAGCATGAAGCCTAGAGCTCGAGGGGGAAGATCTGTCTCAGATGAGGACTGTTTGGGAGAATAGAGAAATATCTATATTAGGCAGGAAGATAGTATGTTTCAGCACGTGCGGTATTTTTTGAAGGAGAACTATCTGGGTTCTAATGCTGACTCCTCTACTTATGTGACATTAAACAAGTTAATTCACCTCTCTGAGTCAGTTTGCTCACCTGAAAACTAGGAATAATAAAACAGTAAAAGCACCTACTTTACCAGGTATGTGAATACAGACTTTTTTCCATTGAATTGTGTGTGCTTACTGAATGCCTAGTGTGTGCCAGGCACACTAGCGGAGATACAGTGATGAACGGAACAAGCATCATCAAGTGATGAGGAGTGGAGTAAAGCTTAGCCCAGCGCCAGGGCACTGGCCCAAGGAGCAGGGGTCGCTGCTACTGCCGCATTACCTCACACTAACGCCTCCTCACTGCTTCCCAGGTGGAAATGCACAGGTTGTGGTCACCAGATTTGCTCACTTGCCCTGAATTTAGATTGCTCTTGCAGCTGGGCCGCAGACGTGGGTAATTGTGGTTCTTCATTTTTTTTAATGCACTTTTTTCCATTACCATTTAGTCCTTTTACACCCAGCAATCTGTTGTTCATGTCCATGAGTCCTTTATCCTTTTTGCTCAATCCCTCCACCCCCTAACCTCCCCTACCCACTTAGCTGTCATCCTGTTCTCTATGAGTCTATCTTTGTCTTCCTTGTTAGTTCACTTTGTTCTTTAGATTCCACATATGAGTGAAATCATATGGTGTTTGTCTTTCTCTGACTTATTTCACTTAGCATAGTGTTCTCCAGGTCCATCCCTATGTCACAAAGGGTAAATTTTTCTTCTTTTTTACAGCTGAGTAGTGTTTCATTGTGTAAATGTCCCACGGTTGTTTTATCCACTCATCTATTGATAGACACTTGGGCTGTTTCCATGTTTTAGTGATTGTAAATAATGCTGCAGTGAACATAGGGTGCTTATGTTTTTCCACATTAGTGTTTGAGGTTCCTCTGGATATATTCTCAGAAGTGGAATCGCTGGGTCAAAAGTCAGATTCATTTTTAATTTTCTGAGGTATCTCCATACTGTTTTCCACAGTGGCTGCACCAGTCTGCATTCCCACCAACAGTGTAAAAAGGGATTCCCTTTCTCCACGTCCTCTCCAGCACTTGTTGATTTATTGATGGTAGTCGTTCTGACATCTCATTTCTCTGATGATTAGTGATGTTGAGCATCTTGTCATATGTTTATTGTCCATCTGTATGTCCCCTTTGGAGAAGTGTTTGTTCAGGTCTTCTGCCCATTTTTTAATTGGATTGTTTGTTTTTTGTGTGTTGGGTTTTGTATGTTCTTGATGAATTTTGGATATTAACCCCTTATCAGATGTGTCGGCAAATATGTCCTCCCTTTCTGTGGGTTGTCTTTTTATTTTGTTGTTGTTTTCCTTTGCTGTGCAAAAACTTTTCAGTTTGATATAGTCCTATTTATTTATTTATTTTTGTTTTGTTTCCCTTGCCTGGGGAGATATATCTGATAAAATATTGCTATGAGCAATGTCTGAGATTTTGCTACCTATGTTTTCTTCTGTGATTTTTATGGTTTTGGGCCTAACTTTTAAGTCTTTATTCCATCTTGAATATATTTTTGTGTGTGGTGTAAGAAGGTGATCTAGTTTCATTTTTCTTCACATACCTGTCCAGTTTCCCCAACACCATTTATTGAATAAACAAACTATCTTTAGCCTGTTGTATGTGCTTACTTCTTCTGCCAAATATTAATTGACTGTAAAGGGGCGGGTTTATTTCTGGGCTCTCTATTCTGTTCCATTGGCTGTTTTTATGCTAGTATCATGCTGTTTTCATTACTGTGGCCTTATAGTATAGTTTAATGTTAGGTAGCATGATTCCTCCAAGTTCGTTTTTCTTTCTCAGGATCGCTGTTGCTATGTGGGGCCTTTTGGTGGTTCTTCATTTATTTCATGCTCACGGCAGCCCAGTGAGGTGGGGACTATTACTATCCCTACTGTGCAGTTGGGAAAGTACTACACAGAGAGGTGGACTACTTTCCAAAGGGCACACAGCCAGTAAGCCGAGTGGCTGGGATTTGAACCTGGCTCCAGAGTCCACGATTTTAGCCCATATTGTGCTGGCTTTCTATCTCAAAAGCTTGGCGTGGGCCTGGCATCAAATAAGTGCTCTGCAGACATAAGTACTTAGACACACGGACCAGTGTTCCTCGTGTATGTTATATTAAAGCTTCCGAGGAACACTGATTTCTGCCACAGGAACTACCCTCCTGGATATTGTAGTTCCCGGGGCTGATACCTTTAAACAACTTTATCAAGGCATAATTTACATAACATAAAATTTCCCCATTTTAAGTGTCATTTGATGCATTGTTGTTAATTTACTGATTTGTATAGTCATCACCTCATCCGACATTTCCCTCACCCCAGCAAGATCCCTGGGACCCATTACCAATTAATCTCCACATCCCTCCCCCCCAGACCATCATTAATCTACTTTCTGTCTATAAATTTGTCTTTTCTAGACATTTCATATACATGGAATTATACAATATGGTCTTGTGCCTGACTTATTTTGCTTAGCATGACATTTTTGAGGTTCATCCATGTTGTGGCATGTATCAGTACTTTGTTCCTTTTTATGGCTGAGTAATATTCCATTGTATAGGCATACCACTTTTGTTAATCTGTTCACCAGTCAGTAGACATTCAGGTGGTTTCTCCTTTTTGGCTGTTGTGAATTGTGCTGCTACAAACATTTACACGCATGCCCTGGGGTGAGTTAAATGATAACCTTCTCCTTTTCTTTCCCCTTGGGGGTTTTCTCAGAACCTGGCAGCGGGCAGGTGTTTGTGACTTCAGAGAACCAGCTGGTGTACTACCCCAGCATCACCTACGCCATCATCGGCAGCTCCGTCATCTTCGTGCTGGTGGTGGCCTTGTTGGCGCTGGTCCTGCACCACCAGCGGAAGCGGAACAACCTCATGACGCTGCCAGTGCACCGGCTGCAGCACCCTGTGCTGCTGTCACGCCTGGTGGTCCTAGACCACCCCCACCACTGCAACGTCACCTACAACGTCAACAATGGCATCCAGTACGTGGCCAGCCAGGCTGAGCAGAATGCATCAGAAGTGGGCTCCCCGCCCTCCTACTCAGAGGCCTTACTGGACCAAAGGTGCGTGCTGGGTGGAGGAGATGGGGGGAGGCAGCTCATCCAGTGCGGGGAGCAGAATGTGTGCACACCTGGATTCCTGGGTCTTGCCGAGAGTCTGCGTTCAGGTGCTGTAGGCACAGCAGTGTCTGGCATTCACTGAGGCCTTGCAAAACCATTCGCATGCATCCTCTCAATGACTCGCTGAGCTGGCTCTGTTTCTGCCTCAAGTTTACAAATGAGGAAACTGAGGCCATTGGATTTTAGTTACTTGTTAAGGACATACAGTTAGGATCCTGGCCAGCTGAGAGCCCTGCTCCTCCCTGTTATTGCCACACTGGCACATGTGCAGGCCACTGGCTTTCACACTCGGAGGCCTCGGCTGCTGCCGCAGAACAGTGCCCCCTACATATTAGAGGTTTGGTTAATATGTGTGGAAAGAATGAATGACCAAGTGAATGAATGAGTGAGCCAATTAATTAGTTCCTTACCTTTGCTTGGCTTCATCTATAAAATAAAGGGGGTGGAGCAGAGCACTCTCAAGCTTTGTTGAACAGTAGGGCCCTCCCTATCCATGAAGTGAGTGTATGAAGTCAAAACTCAGAGAGTTCTGTAGTTGAAGTGGGTAGTGGACCTGCATCCTGCCTGCTCAGCCTCCCTCTCTCCTTTGCTGACCTCCAGGGTATCCCAGAGGACCTGGACTGGAGCTGTCCGAGTCCCCTCCGGTTCTGAGATTGCCGTGCCCTCCCTGCGGGCTCTGCTCAGTGTCCCTCTTCCTCTGAGCTCGGGACTCACTGTGTGTGAGTCCGTGTTTCTGGGGTGACTGGCTTCCGCTTGGACCCTCTTCACTGGCAGCTCTTGTATTATTTAATCTTTGTTCCCTCCCCCCATAAAAGGTAGCTTCAGGGAGCAGTGCTTAAGGATCTCTCTGAAAATTAGCATAAATATACAGGACCTCACAACCTCTTATTTCACTGCAGGGTAAGGTTAAAATCACTGAAACCAAGATGACACCTGGGTGCAGATCCCACCCTGCTGCTTCCACCTTACTGGTGCTCCTATGCCCCTCCCCCTTCAGTTTCCTCCCCAGTCAGCACAAGGGCACAAAGTAACAGCTGCCTCTTCGTTCTTGTGATCCTGACAAGGAATGAGCGTGAGGCACGGGGCCTGGCCCGGCTCAGTGAGCTTTCAGTGAGTGAGAGCCAGAAAGTGAGCTGTCACTTCTTTGCAAGCAAAGTGTCATTAGTATCCCCTTCTACAGACAAGGAGACTGAGGTGTTGAGACGGTGTCTTCTCTGTTACCCAAGGCCACACAGCCAGGTAGAATTAGCTCTCAGTAAGAAGTTCAGAGGTTTCATCAAACACCAGGCCAGCGGCTGGGCCACAGGGACCCCAGCCGAGGGAGCAAAGCCCCTCCGCCAGATCACCCAGGACGAGCCAAGAGTATACCTGTCATCCTCACTCCGGCCCCACCCAGAGGATGTGGTTGGGCACTGCCCAGTGGGCACAAGCCAGCCGGAGCGCACCGACCTGCCCCTGGTCCCAGTCCTGGCCCCATCTTGCTGTGCACCACCTTGAGCTGCCCCTGTACTTGGAGGGCAGATCTTCCTCACGTCAGCGTCTGCTCAGAAACGGGCAGAAGTTGGCACTGCCTGCCTTGCCTTGGCTCCTCATAATGCATTCTCCTTCTTCTCTCCCGCCCCATCCTCCTTCTCCATTGTAGACCCGCATGGTACGACCTTCCTCCACCGCCCTACTCTTCCGACACCGAGTCCCTGAACCAAGCCGACCTGCCCCCTTACCGCTCCCGGTCTGGCAGCGCCGACAGCACCAGCTCCCAGGCCGCCAGCAGCCTCCTGAGCGTGGAAGACGCCGGCCACAGCTCGGGGCAGCCTGGCCCTCAGGAGAGCGCCACCGAGCCCAGGGACTCCGTGCCCAGCCAGGGTGCCGAAGAAGTGTAAAATCCAGTTATTCCAAAGTCCATATGGGTTCATCTGCTCTGACTTGTTACCATCCTAACAACTTGCACGCATGGGAAGCTCCTCAGGGTGCCTCAAGGAGTGATTAGGGGCGTCGGCTGTCTCTCCATTCCTGCCTCCCGCAGATTTCAGGGATGTTCTTGGGAGGGTGACCTGGTGTTCCCCTGGCCTCTCAGTTGACGTGATGTATATTGCGCATCTTTTCTGGGAGGTCACCCTTCCGCTGGGGCCCGGGATCACAGCTTCACTCCTCACACTGTTCTTCTGTTGCCATTGTAATCTGGCTGAGTAGGAGGCAGGGTGTGAGTGGCCCCGAGAAGCATTGTTTCTGTGCCGTGTTGGGTGTTCAGAAGAGCAGGAGACACTGGGCCACGTTCTCTGTGAGCTGCCATCTGGCTGCTGTGTTGGGGGTTTGGGGTCGAAGCCAGGCGAGTGTGGAAACCTTGCATTATCCTGTGCTTAACTCTCAGTTCAGGGGAGGCAGTGGCCAGAGAAAACCTTTGGCATGAGTAGAGCCCTTCAGTAATCAGCCATGTCATTTTGGGTTTGCGAATGACCCTAAAACTGCCTACTCTGGATAGATTCTGGCTCTAACATTTTGCCCGAGAATACTCATTTTGAGAGCTTTCTCTGGCAACATATTGCCAGCCTCATCCCAAAATAGGCAGGACATCCCCACCAGGGGTCTGTCCAAGTTCGAGGCTCCTGAAATGCAGGCTGCCAGGAGCCAAGCCCTGGTTTTGTCCACGGCCCCTTCCCTGGTTTCTAGATCATTGGCCTGCCAGCTGTGGCCTGCTTGTAGCCAAGGGATGAGCACCCAGCCGAAGCTGGCCCAGTGTCTGATCTGACCCTCCGTCCCTATGAAGCACACCCAGCCCGCCTGGCCTGTTCATGCAGTGTCAACACTGGCCTCCTAAGTTCCCTCAACACTCAGAAGTTGTTTCACCTGTGTATTTGGACTTGACACCGGTTGCTAACACATGAGAACCGTGTTCAGTACCTCCCACCAGAGCCGCCAGCTTCCTGCACTGCGCACACTCCCCGTCGCAAGGCCCTAGTGTAGGGGTAGGGTTAGGGTTAGAGTAGGTTAAGCCTCTTCGAACATCCCGTAGCTTCTCCCCTGAGAGACATGGACACGGACAATTTGGAGTCAGGATTGCCATTTGGACTTTTTTTTTTATCTTTTAGAAATGCATTTGAAATGGTGTGTTTGTTTTTTCCCTTCTAGTTAAGGGACTATTTATATGTGTATAGGACAGCTGTCGTCGTCGGCGTCGTTTCTCTAGTGAGGTCCAAAGAGCGATGCTAAGGGAGGTCACGCCTTTGTCCCGCTGATCCCTGATAACAAGTCACAACAGGCCGACCTGGGTGCCAGGTGTTTGTGCATTGTTGCACTTTGAGCTGTTATTTATCTAGTTCTCAAAGGACGCCGAATGAGGGGCGCCTTTCCCCCTCGGTCCTAGCCTCCGTTCCTGCTAGCTCTCCTCTCCTCTCCGCCCCGCCAGCCACAGGGCCCACCCCCTGGGGACATACTGGGTAGAGGCCTAGGTGTTACTTGGCAAGAAACAGACAGGACAAAACTGGAACCAGGGCCCACTCTGGGCAGCTGTTACCCGTTCAGGGCTTCTCCCCTCGGCCCAGCAAACTCGCAGTAGCCTCTTTGACGCTAACTCCCATGGAGCCTGCAGAGGGGGAATGACGTGGCGTTCAGTGACCCTGTTCTGTAGACTCCTTTTCTTGAACCAGACCCAGAGGGTATTCCAGGAAAGCTAACCACTTGGTGACTTTTTTAAAGGAAAGGAACCTAGTTGCTTGCATCCTTCACTTTTAAAACAACACTTTAGTTATTTTCTGAGAAATCTAATGCAGAAAGAACTTTTGATGGCAGCCGGAGTACGTTAGAAACTCGGGCTGAACATTGCACCTCCTGTGAGTCAGAATGGCTTTACTTCCCCCTCGGACGGGCCCGGCTTCCGTCTGGTGCCCCGGACCTTGTTCCGGGGAAAGGGCTCTGATTTTAATTAAGAGTGCAGTGAAGGACTCTCTCGCACATTTTTGCTCCCAGGCATTTTGGGAAAACAAACGGTGTTAGTAGGTGAGGGGAGCCTATTTAATGTTTTTTAAAACACAGGGACACTTTTGTTACAGATCTGACTTTTTTAATGAATGTTTCTAAAATATGTTAATAAGACACCAAAGCTGTGGGGGTTTGGGGATTTTTTTCCCCCTCTACTCAAGATAGCAAATTAAGTGGCCAGCGATATTTTTTAACTCATTCCAGTCAGGATATTTTTTTATACATTGCCTAAATCTATGCCAACTGGAAAACCATCTCTGCTCTCTTTTCTCAAATGAGGTCAATGAGTCCTTTTTATTTTAGCCTTAAAATACTTCTACTGTGATAGATAGTTCATCATCTGACTCAACTCCCTCTAATTTGAAATTGACACTTCTAAAAATGCAACTAAGTGGTTATCGATGTGTGATGTTGATCTAAACTGGAAAGATTGTGTGCAGGGCTTTTTTTTTTGGTTAGGTTTTTTTTTTAATTTTATACTTTCAAATAAACTTGCAGTTTCATTCTTTATTGGTGTGACTGGTTCTTAACACTCCTTTCTCCTCTACGGTGACATAAAAATGAACAGTCACTCCTGTCACGGCTTCTGCAATGAAATTATGCCATCGTAAAGAGAGAAAAAGGAAGAGTGTATTGACAGGACCCTGGAATAGGAGGGGCACTTAAGGGTTCCGCAGCTGGTGCGATGGGAATCCAGAGGTGAAATCAGAGGTCCTGTTAGTATCATGGGCCCTGGGAGGGCCCTCAGAAGATGGGCATTAGCTGTGTTCACCCCGGTGCTGTCTGTAGGGGAAGGGAAGCAACTGTGATGACCGTGACAGGCTGTGACCATGTCATCAGGGCTGCAAAGCAATGCCAGCACAAGTGTGCCAATAATTGGTGTTGAGGCACAGATGGTGCAGGTTGGCCCCGTCAGTGATGAGAACACCTTTGTGCTCTTTTAAGTCTCCTTTTAGAACTGTGTTCCAACTGATGCCACAGGGACAGTTGCACAGGAAGTCAGGATGCCCAGGGGGTCACTACCACCACCCATGAACAGGACAAGTAACCTTGGTCTTGTACTTGGACACAGGTGAAATCCTCAAGTGTAGGCCAGCTCATGTTCTCCCCCGTGGTCTAGGGTAGACCTTCCCAGGCAGAGTGCCCCAAAGGCTTGTCGAGTTGTTGATGTCTCCATCTCCGGGGGTGTCATTTTTTAATAGGTGTCACGATGAAGAAATGATCGAGAAGTGCTCATCTGGAGCAGATGATCAGTGAACATTTTGTGTAAAGGGCCAGATAAGAAATGTTTTTGGCTTTGTGGCCAGTGGTCTCTGTGGCAACTACAAAAGCAGCTGTCGACATGTAATACCCAAGCGAGTAAGTGCGCCATGTTCCAATAACTACGTACAAAAATAGGTGACCGGTTGGCTTTTGTCTCCTGGGCTGTTATCTGCCAACCCCTGGTCTGAAGGAGCATTCCCATACTGTGCTCGTGGGCCCAAAGCTAGCGACATTTTAGAAAAGTGTGTCAACGGCCTGGATGTTAGAACCTTGAAATGGCACCAACCTTCACAAAATTAAAAATAGAATAACTTCGGAAGGAGGCAATTCGAGGAGCTGTAAAATTAATTTCAATTGACCCTATTAGCTGTTTTGCAGTGAGTAAGGAAACAAAGGAGTAAGATGCATAGAGGTTTTCCCAATAACGTCCTCAACAGTCAGATCGAATGCAGAGGTCCTGGCCAAAAAAGAAAAAACCCAAACACCTCTCACCAGGGACCCCGTAAGATGATGAATTGACACAACAGTCTCTGTCAGAAAAAGGACAGGATGAGTGATCAGAAAGGTATTATCTGTGCTCTCCCTTTAGCTTGCCACCCTCAGGAAGGCAGTAGATCCAGGGGCTAAGCTGTGTAAGGCCTTTGGTTGGCCGCAGCACAGGCGCCCGAACTGTACACAGGAAAGGAAATGCTCCAGTGAGAGCCTCAGGAGAAGCGTCGGCGGGAAAACAGGCAGATCCCCCCTTGACATCTTATGGTGAGTCAAGTTCTTGGGAATGTTCATATAATCTCCAGCTAAATGATAGAAATTCAACTCATGCAAGCTTAATTGTGTTTAACTTTAGACGACATGTTGGCTAATGCATCCAAGTCCAAGGGTGTGGGGCTGTCGGTCTGGGACAGGACTGGCTGGATCTGGTTGCTCAACAACTGTCATTAGGAATCTCTTTCTCTCTCTAGCTTCTCAGCCCGGCCTTGCTCAGTGTTAGCTTGATGGCTTTTCATCAGGTGGAAGAGAGGGTCGCAGGGGTCCAGGCTCACCATCTCAGGAAAATAGACACCATCTTCAGGAGAGTCTATAGAAATTCCCTCAAATGAACTTGGTCATATGGCTGCTACTGTGTGTGACAGTCCATGTCTTGATTGACAGCCCCACATGAATTACATGGAGCCCGAAAGGAAGAAAGGGAAGGGGCTGGTAGTAGGCAAAATACTGATGTGTCCACTGTAGAACCTCACCAAGGAATGGGACCCACAACTGGCTGGCACAATTTCTAGTACATAAAAGAAAAAAGCATACAAATAAGAAGCTTCAGGCAACATAGCCAGGTCTTCATGGAGCAGAGGCAACGTGACAGTGAAAATTTCAGGAGACTCAACAGCCTTTCCCTAAACCTAGGAGGCAAGGTCAGGCTGCAGGCACTTGGGGCCTGGGTTGGGTGTGCTTATGTGAGGGGGTCACCTGGGGTAGGTCACAAGAGCCTGGATGAAGCCACACAGGAGGAGTTCTACCCTAAAGAAACCTGAACTACCTTGTAGGCCCCAGAACTCTCCCCAAACCACTGAAAGCACTGAAATGAGCCATTATCCCACGTAGGGTCACACCTAGCCCGCACCGGATTTTTAAGTGAGTGGATCAATGACGTGCTCCCATTGATCGCCCTTGTCAGGTTACCCAAAGAGTCAGACTCAATTATGCACGTTATTAACTAGGCTTTCCAGGATTATCCCTTTTATTTACTCCCTAAGAGCTAAGGTACATCAGTACCTAGGTAACCATCCTTTGGAAATTCTGGGACAGCTGGTGCCACAGGAGCTGAGGGACTAAATGTCCATCATGTTTGGGGCGTGAAGGCATGGCCATGGGGGACGGGGATGCAGTGTTGGGGGGGCTTTTTTATTTTAATGTGACTGATGCTTCGACTGGGCTGGGTTTGGGTGTGTGGTCTGAGCAAGGCTGGTTCACACTAGGTTTCAGTGCTAGACAGTCTTTGGCTTCACCTGGCTCTCCAGTTCACCCTGGTGAATCATCCCAGGAAGGCAGCAGAGGAAAAGGCATACAAAGGAGCCCACATGGGAGGTATTTATGGGCCGGGCTTGGAGGTAGCCATCACCTCCATTCATATTCCATTGCCCGTCATCTGGTCAGCCTTATAGCCACACCTACCTGCAAGGGAGGCTGGGAAAGGAGATTGCCTGTGTGTCTGGGAAGAACCAGGAGCAGAGCTAGGCTCCGGCCACCATACACCTGTGTGTTCCGTTCTCACATGGAATACACTCACCCTCCGCCCCACCCCTACCCCACCCCCAAAAGAAGAAACCCAACCGTCCCATGTAATCAGATTCCAAGTCCAGGAACTGGTGAAAATCTATACGTCGGGTCCAGATGCGGCTCCTCTGGTAAGACGATTCCCAGCCCTGCAGCTCTCATCCGCTCTCTCCTGGATTGCCTCCCTTTGGCCTGTTCTCAAAATGCTTGAATAACTTAAAGTCAAAATCATGCTCTCCTGGACCTTATCCCATCAGCTCCCTATGACCTGTCGCACTCCATCTTCTGTCCTGCCCCCTCCTCCACCTGCTCTAGCTGCCTTCGCCACCTGGCTGGCTCTGGAGCTCACCAGCCCCACTCCCAGCGCAGCACCTTGGCTCTGCGTTCCCTCGGCGTGGGACGCCCCTGTGCAGGTGCCTGCAGAACTTCCTCCTCAGGGAACCACCAGGGGCCACGTCCACGTAGAGTCCTGGTACCGCCATCTTTGGGACCTCAGCCGTGGCCACGTGGGGACTCCTGGAGGAGAGGAGCCCCAGGGCGCCCTCTCGACCCATGTCTGGCTCCCACCCAAGGGATTCTGGTCTGCCGCCCTAGAGCCGAGCAGGGCATGGGGGCTTGGGAAGGCGCATTGAGGAACAGGTTTGGAGCGTGGCATGGAAATTTAATTTAATTTGATTTGGATCAACATTCTTGGGTTAGGAAGTGAGTCACCTTAAGAAATGCCGTGATAATGGAAGTAATGTGCTGGAATGTGCAGAACAGGACTGACCCGTCCGGGAGTTTGTTCCTTCAGTGGCTCCATGTGAAGTGTGACCCTTTTGCAAAGGAACCCCGGGCAGACCTTCGTCTTGGAGTGTGTTCCTGGTGTGCCAGCCTTCGAGTCAGCTCAGGGCACACCACGTGGGCGGAAACTCCCAGCACCACAAACTGCATGCAGATGGTGGTGTCCCCAGTTCAGAGATGGGGAACTGGCACCCAGCCCAAACAGGTGAAAGAGTGACAGAGATATTCTAGAAAAGAAGGGGTTGGCTTCCTTGTACGTGAAAAGTAAACAGCTTAACTCAGCTCTCCAGTTGGAATCACTTGTCAGGAAATAATTGAATATGAGTGTCTCGACCCTACTCGCTGGTTTGGCTCAAATCAAATAAGTGGCTCTTTCGTGAAAACAGTGCTTGTGTTTGCGCAGTGTGTCAGCAGTGATCAGTCAGAGCCACCACAAGCGTTATGGGAATGAGGGATTGAATCTGGAAGTTCGGGCTAACAACTGATGAAGAGCTGATGAAGCCAAGGCCTGGAAGGATCAGGTGGAGGATCCGAGACGCGGTTACCAAGGACGCCAGCCTGGGTCTGGGATGGGTGGAGAAACCAGAGCTTGCAAGGAAGGCCAAGAGGCCACTACATGGACTTCCCAGGTGGCACTGCAGTGAGGGAGCTCCTGGAGAGGACTTCGAAGCCGGGAGTCTCACGGACCCGGCCCCTGAGCATGACAACTCTGCCTGCACATCTGCCTTCAAAGCTCAGACAGGCGCGCCTGCCATTGGCACACTTGCCCTGGGAACCACACAGGGAAGGGACTCAGGAAGCGTGGTTCCCAGGAGAGGGTGGAGACAGCAGGCACCAGCCCCCGGGGGACTGCAATCTTGGGCCATGCAGCGGCTTCGGCCCAGACCCGCCATCCTCCAGAGGAAAGGATTCTAACTGTGTAGCCAACTGGACTCAACAAGTACGGGACCTCAGTTTCTTTGTATCTAGTGAGAAGAGGGAATTTCACTTTTGACTTTTAATTCTTGTAGGCGTACCCAATAGTTGGAGTTCCCAGTTTTCAAAAGTACAATGATTCCGTGATATGATTTGGTATGCTCTCTGGTAAACTAGACAGTTGATGTCAGGAAATAGAAATAATAACTTTGGAGTTATTTTTATTAATGATCTGTTTTCACCCTGAACAGAACTTTCTACTGCCCACTGTGGGTCCCAGAGAGACTCACAGAGGGGCGACAGTGGGTGCTGGGTGGGCAACTTCAGGAAGAGGGCAGTAAGATGCTGCTCTCTGCCCCGAGATAAAGGCCACTAGGGTGGCTGTGGGTTTGGCCACAAAGCCATGAGGTGGGCGGTAGAGGGGGTGGGGAGTGTCGAAAAGTGTAAGGTTTCTGGCCTCCTGTCATGGTTTTCTTCTCTCTTGTTTACTGACACCTTCTCATGGGAGCACATTTACTAGGTGAGAGTCAGTCAAGTAAAAATATCAGTTGGTCCATGTCCACCAGAAACCAGATGGCTCAAACTGGGAGCAGAAGTTTCAGAGATTCTCGAAGGAGGAGGAGTCAGCCTTGGAAAGGCATGGAGACCCACTCTCCTTCCTCCCCTCTCCCTCTCCTCCTCTCCTGTCCTCTGTCTCCCTCCCCTCCCCCTGCCTGTTCTCTCACTCTGCTCACAGTTAATGCCTTTGTAAGGCTGACCGCCCTGAGCTCTTTGGAGCAAGCAGGGCAGCTAAGGCTCCGTTCTCCCCGCTGGAACATCAGTTTTTAGATCTGAAAAATAGGATGTCATAGAAGGCTCTCATTTTGGTTTTGGTTAATAGCTATAATTTTTTAATTCTTCAATTATACTTGCCATTCAATATTATTTAACATTAGCTGCAGAGCCATAATTTTCTTATTGGCCTTTACTGGAGAGACCATCTACTTTGACAAATGACTGGACACTCGCGTCTACTCCTAAAATGGATACATGGATTTTATCTTTGGTCCTCGCCTCTCCACCCAAACACCAAGTTCGAAAACCAGCGGCCCTCGGATAGTATTCGACCTACAGGTTGAGTATTTCAATTGGCTTGTAGACTCTTCTCTTTTTTTATTGTGAACCTGTTGCCACGCTGGAAATTCAGGATAGGTCCCATCAATACCTGGATGCATGGCTTCTTTAGAAGGCTAGCGGGTGCAGGGCTGTGGGGCTGCCTTTCCAGGGGTCAAACTTAGCAGAGCGGGGGGAGCCGCTGCCCTGCTCAGAGGGAGCGTTTGCTCAGCGGCGCATCGCAATTGCTTCTCCGTCTTGGCCCCCCCAACCGCTTCACGCCTTGACTTGCTTGCTGGGCCCCCTCCGCTCGTTAGAACC
The DNA here is from genome assembly GCA_028533065.1 of Trachops cirrhosus. Classification (NCBI taxonomy): domain Eukaryota; kingdom Metazoa; phylum Chordata; class Mammalia; order Chiroptera; family Phyllostomidae; genus Trachops; species Trachops cirrhosus. The sequence goes on along the minus strand of CM052543.1, from coordinate 17,125,046 downwards.
TGGAGCCTGCGAGGCTGGGGAGCTGCCATCCAAACTTCTAACTGTCACCGGCAGATTCTTTCTGGAAGGAGTCAGAAGATGGGCAACTGCCAACGTCGCTGCCAATGAGTCTTGCCACTTTTGGGGTCTCCATTTCCCTTCACGAACAGCTCTCATAGTGGACATTGGTTATGCCCCGTGCCTTTTTATACTAAGATACACATAGCACATTTTACCATTTGAACCACTTTTAAGGGTCCATGGCATCAAGTACAAGCACATTGTTCTGCGACCATCACCCCCAGCCACGTCCAGAACTTTTTCATCTTCCTGAACTGAACCTCTCGTACCCATCAAACTGTAATTCCCCACGTCCCCTTTTCCCAGCCCCTGGGAAACAGCATCCTACTTTCTGTGGCTATAACCTTGACTCCTCTAGGTACCTCGCTTAAATGGGATCATTCAGTCCTTGCCTTTTTGTGTCTGGCTTACTTTATTTAGCATAATGTCCTCGAGGTTCCTTCACGATGTAGTATATGCCACAATTTCCTTCCTTTTAAGGGCTGAATAATATTCCATGTTGTGTACGCCACACTTCGTTGACCCACTCTCCAGAGGTGGACATCTGCGTTGTTTCCACTTTTTGGCGGTAGTGACTCGTGCTGCTGTGCACGGGGGTGTGCGAGCATTTCTTGGAGTTCTTGTTTCCGTTTTTGGGGGGAGATACCCAGAAGTGGACTTGACCCAGCACCTTTCACTCATCCTTCCTGTAGGTCTGGGGGATTCCTGTGAGTCCTGCCTCCCCAAGAACTCCCTGGGAACTGGCGCCCGGGCCCCTGACAGCGGCTCAGCTGGTAGGACCCTCGAGTGAACGCCCGTGCCTGAGAGTACGGGGCAGACGGGACGCCACGCAGCGTTTGCCCTGAGGGCGGCGGAGGGATGTGAAGCCCCAGGCTGCAGCAGGCACAGGGATCTTCTATTTCCTCAGGACGTTTTTTAGAGTTTTTCCAGTATAGTTTACATCCGGTACTATTTGTATCAGTTTCTGGTGTGCCGCGCGGTGGTCAGATAGCCGTGCACTTCCCAGAGAGGTCCCCGCACCAGTCCGGTGCCCACCCGGCGTTATCGCGCGTCATCGCGGCAGTACCGACAGCGTCCCCCCGCGCCGCTCTCCACACCCCATGGCTTTCCCAACTACCAACTCGCACTTCTTAATCCCCGCGCCTGTTCCACCCCGTCCCCCCACCCCCTCCCCTCGGGCAGCCACCAGGCTCTTGTCTGCATCTGTGAGTCGGCTTCTGTTTTCTCTGGTCACTGATATTGTTCTTTAGATTCCACATGTACGTGACGTCATATGCTATTTGTCTCTCTCTGACTTATCTCACTTAGCATAACACCCTCTAAACCCATCCATGTGTCCCAGATGGTAAGAGTTCCTTCTCTTTCACGGCCGAGTAATACTCCGTTGTGTAAATGAACGGCTTTTTTATAGGGGCTGGCATCCGGAAGGTGTCCAGCGTCGGTGGCGCCAGCTGTGGCTTCTGTGTAAACCAGCAAATGTGTCATCCGCAGCAAGGATCTGACTAAGCCAACGCTCAGCACAGCTGGAATGTGTGGGAACCGCTCTGGACCCCGAGATCGAGGGTCTGCTCAGTTCCCCAGTGTGACTTCACGCCAGTCGGCCTGCCTCATCGAAGCTGTGTCCTGCAGGTGAAATGCTGCCACCGTCTTTGCTTCCTCGAGCAGCGACAAGAAACACGCCGTATTGCACAGGACTCTCCGCTGAAGGACCCTGGAGCGGTCCGATGGGGAAGTCATGTCATCCTGTCTTCACCAGGGATCCAGCTGCCTGTGCCTTTGTGAGACCAGCGCTCTAACCACTAAGCTCTGTGGCCTGCCCTGACTTTTAAATACTAAGCGATCTGGGGGTCCGCATGGAGTAGACTGCTTCTGGGCAAACCCTTAAATGCACTGGTGCCCAGGGGTCAAATTCATTTATTCAAGCCCCTTTTTAGAAATTTACTTAAGTTGGTAAAGGCAGGGAGAGGGGGAATGGAGGGATGTATTAGACAACCTGATGATCCAAATGGCCAAATGCAGAGCAGTGATGATGATGATGATGTGACATTTATTAGTTATTTTTTGCCACGCACTTTGACTCTCATCTGCATTGTCACATAATCCTCTGAGTCAGGAGTTGGCAAGTCGTGACACGCAGGCCGAATCAGGCCCACCACCTGTTTCGTAAATAAAGTTCTCTGGGCACACGGCCATGCTCATTCACTGGCCATTTCTGCGTGGGCTTTCTTTCCACAACGGCAGAGGCGAGTGATTGGCAACAGCGTTCATAGGGCCCAGGAAGCCTGATGTTTGCTCTCTGCCCCTTCAGAAAAAAGCTGCTGACCCTTGCTCTAATGAAGCCTGCCAGTTGGATACTATTGTTCTACCCACTTTCCAGATTGGGAAACTGAGGGGCAGAGATGAAAACAGCTTGATCTAAGACCTAACCTTAGCAAGTCCTCGGTGTCAGATTGGAGCGTCAACCCCCGAGTTTTAAACCTTCTGTCTGTTGACCACAGTGATGTCTCCTCTTCCTTCCTGTTCCCTGTTCCCTCGGAGAAAACAGGTGCACAGCTGTCCCCACCTCCCACCTTCAAATGACAGCATCGCACCTGGATCGAAACATCCACTTCCTGCTGCCAGCTCTCACTCAGAACTGGATGTTTCTTCCCTAGCGGTTATTTGCTGCCTTGCTGTTCTCAAAATCAATCAGTTCCCCGAAGCCGCGGTGCTGTCTCTCTGCACAGTGATAGGAAATCTGCACAGGTTCAGGGGCTGAATCCAGGGACCCAGGGGAAACGCAATTTGCCAGGCAGGGCTGGCTTTATTGAAACTCTTCCCTCCGGAACAGAACGAGGAACGAGCGTTCCCAGGGTTTCAGCTCATGTCACTTTGATGTCCCTGCACCATACCTCCCACTTTAGGGAGCCCCGGGCCCCAGAGGGAGTCTTGGCATTTTGCTGTACTTCTCATCTGTGCCCAGAGCTTACTGGGGATGGATCCGTCTCTGACAGTGAGTAACAACAGACACGCTGGCCACCGACCATGCTCCTTCAGAGAGGAGCCCTTGGGCTGGGCCCCCACGTACCCGGTTAGGGCAGAGCTAAGACGGAAGGAAGGGGCCTGAGGATGGACAGGCCCCCCACCCCGAGCTGCCTTCCCAATTCAGTTGCTTCCTCAGCTCTGTGGTTTTCAATGGCTTTGTCATCTTGGTCCTGACATCTGTGTGACTGACACACACAGCATTTCAGCGCTGGGGGAAACAGGTGGCAGGAGCCAGTCTGGAAGCCCTGGCAGCTGGGTCTGGCAGGAAGGGGTTAGCCACTGGTATGAGGCCCGAGACCGCGGGTTCGTGCCTGGGCTCTGAGCGACCTCTTTCGGGCACCTGGATGCCAGTAAAATGGTTCTGGTTTTCAAAATGTGATCCCCCCGGCCCTTACTATGGCACTGGTGGGCTCCTTTTTCATGTCGGGGCGTGCCAGGGAGATACCCTGTCGTGCATAGTTCCCAAACACAGACAAGCCCTTGCCCGTCCTGGCCTCGGGGTGCCCAGGACTGTTCCCACGTGTAAGACCCTTCTCTCTGCCTCAGCGACCCCTTCTGTAAAATGGGGATGCAGCTGGCCAGTGGCCCAGGGAGCCTCCCATCTCCAGGGGGCCTCAGTCCCCCAGATGAGCATGGGGCACAGCACCATTGGCAGCAGCAAATCTCTGCCTCCAAAACGGGAGGCGGGGTTCTGCAGATAATCTCTCAATAGGCCTTCTATCTTGAATGAATTGCATATTGGAATTTAATTTGGAATCCCTGCTGTTTCCTTGATGAATGCAAACCACACGGCAATTAAAGTGATGAAGCAGTCCACTGCGGCTCCTGACAGGGGCAGTCTGTCTGAGCAAGGAGGGAGGGGTGAGCAGCCGGCAGGTGGCTGGGGACCCACGTGGGCATATCAGGGGACAGGGGCTGTCTACTGTCACCTCTGCTCACAGGACAGGTGGAGGAGAGGGCTTCAAGGGGGCCATCTTGGCTTGCATCCCATGGCCCCATACAGCTCCCTGCTAAAATGGGTATCGCTGGTGCGGCTCATGACTCTGGTCTCAGAATCTCCCCCTTCCCCATCTCAGTGTGGAAGGGAAGGACCATTTATGAAGCACTTGCTGTGTGCAACACACTGAGATAAGTGCTCTACAGCAGGGGTCCCCAACCTTCTGGGGCGCAGACCAGTACTGGTCCTGGGCCTGTTAGGAACCGGACTGCACAGCAGGAGGTGAGCTTGAATGTAATGCTCTTCAATCGTCCCCATACCCTCCCCCATCCCCAGATCTGTGAAAAAACTGTCATCTATGAAACTGGTCCCTGGTGCCAAAAGGTTGGGGACCGCGGTCTAGAGGCCTTTTCTCATTTCATCCATTTATCAACTTCCTGAGATGGACACCTTTATCTATCATCTCCATCTGACAGACGAGACACCTGTGACTCGGAGAGAGTAAATACCACAGGCACGCAGCCCCTACGTGGTGGTGGTAGGTAGGCTTATTTCAGAGAACCGCCTAAAGCCGCACAGGGCAGGGAGGGCCACCGGAGCCAAGCACTTGCGGCCGACTGCGCGCGCACCTTCCCCTCTCCTGACCTCTCTGTGGCGACGGCGTCTAGGCTTGCCTGCTTGCCTGGGAACAAAATAGCACTTGCTCACACAAGGTGCCTGTTTACTTCTCCCTCATAGGACAGCCCAGACATGAGGCGTCCAAGGCTGGCATGACAGCTCTGGGGCATCAGGGATTGCGATCCTTCCATCTTGTGGCCCTGCCATCCCTGCATGTTGCCTTCATCCATGTGGCCGAAGAGGGCTCACCGCCCTGTCCACGTTCCAGCCAGCAGGAAGCAGGGAGGGGAGGGGAGGGGAGGAGGGCGTGGTCCTGAAGGTGCACCCATCACTTCGGTTCAAGTTCTACCCGCGGGAGCTTAGTCCTACGGCCATACCTAGCTGGAAAGAGGTTGGGAAGGGTGGGCTTTTTTTCCACACAGCTGTGTGAAGTGCCCAGCTAAGATCCGGGATACCGTTCCTATGAGAAATAGGAAACAACAAGCCATTACTGCTGTAATTGCTTTTCCCCCCTTTTAAACCATGACCAAAACCAAACAGAGCTGACGGAGCCCAGCAGGAGGTCAAGTGCTGTCACAGTGCCAGCAGAGTCCGCACTCCCAGAGCCCGTGGAAGGGCTGGAAGCCAGAGAATCGCGCACTGTCTCAGTGCCTCTGTGGAAAGTAGCCACTCTAGGTATTTCACACAGGGGGCAGTAAGTGCGGGGAACTGGTTATGCAGGTTGCTGGCACCGCGGAGAAGTCAAACAACGCGGAGGGAGATGAGCAGCCACAGGAAGTCGTTTCATGCCCAGGCTAGAGAGAACAAAGGAGGAACCCAGAGCCAGGGACTGATGGGCAGAGCCAAAGCCGTGGTGGGTGATGCCTGGTGGGACCTGGGACCACAGAAGGAACTGAGGCCAAGAGGAGGTGTGGCTGCAGCAGGAGATCTCACCGGGGCAGAGTGAGAGAGAGACCTGCTCTGGCTTTTCCTGTCCTCTCACCTTCTTCTGTGAGTGCCACCCATTGGCCAAAATGAACTCAAGGCCAGTAAGAAAGAGATTGTTGAAAATGGAGTTCTCCGTGGTGCAGGGCAGAGCGAGCTAAGGGTGGTGGGCAGGTCTGAGCACAAACAGGCTCACATAGACTAGCACTGAGCCGGAGACGCCCGTGGGAGCGGTCCTGGAATATATTATTAGAAAACTGTTTTCTCCACGCTAGAATGAATTAATATAACGCAGTGGGATTTGATTTTTCATGGAAAAACATGGACGCTGGAGTCCTGATTTCAGCAAAGAATAAAACATTGGATTAGTTTCCTGTTGCTCTTGTAAGAAATTACCATAAAGTTGGTGGCTTAAAACAAGACAGATTTATTGTTTTACAGTTTTGGAGATCAGAAGCACCAAACATTCTCATTTGGGCTAACATCAAGGCATTGGCAGGACTGAGTTCCTTCTCAAGGGTCCAGAGGAGAATCCATTCCTTGCCATTTCCAGCTTTCAGAAGTCACCACATTCCTTGTCTCCTGGCCACATGACTGGCCTCTGCTCCCAAGGTCACATCTCTCTCTCTCCTCCTCCCCTCTGGTAAGGACACTGGTGATTGGATTGCACGCACCCAGATAGTCCAGAATGATCTCTCCATCTCATGATTCTTAAATTAATCACATTTGCAAACTCCTTTTTACCATGTAAGATGACTTCTTCACAGGTTCTAGGGATTAAGATGTGGGCATCTTTGGTGGGGAGGTGTGGGGCATTATTCTGTCTGCTATAATACTCATTTCATTTTTGTCCCAGATCCGAATCTAGGACCCCAAAGACTAAATCCGCATTCAAAAGTCAGAGAGCCAAACTACCCCTGGCCGGTCTCCCCCAGGTCAGGTGGACCGTGGCCGCCATCTGGAGACCAGCACATGGTGCCTCTTTGCAGAAGTTCATCCGGAAGCGGCTCCACTCTTGGGTAGGGTGGCATTGGGTCAGTTAGGAATGATTTTGACTTCAAGCTACTGAAAATCTTACTTAAAGAACATTTATCCTTTCTCAGTAACCCAAGTCAATTGGTGGCTGCTGGCATTGGTTCAGGGTTCAGTGATGTCACCTGCAGGAGTCTCATGAGAATTCCCTAATGCTCAGCGACTGGACACTAGTAGCATCCCTTGGATCCCTGATCACGGAACATATCTCCTCTGGCTTTTGTGGTCCTTGGAGACTTGCTGCCCTTTGGTCTTCTATTCTTGGAAACTGAATTCCAAGAGGTGGTGAGACCAGTCCCTAATCACTAGGTGTGCGCCCCAGCTCCAAGCCTCATGCCCACATTCAAGGCAAGGAAACCGGAAGAGACGGCCTCAAGAACTCTGGTGCTTGTGATCATGAAAGCAAGTTTTTCCAGGCTTTTCCCAGCAGACTTCCACTTACGTTTCAATGGCCTGAAACAGTCACGTGGCCCTCCCTGGAAGCAAGGGAGGCTGGGAAAGCAAATGGCGGCATTTCTAGTCTCTCTAGTGGGGCAAGGGAGAAAGAAAATGTTGACTAGTCAAACGAAAGAGTCTGTCACCACTACCTTTGCTGGATTCCCCCAGGTCTTCCCCTTGAACGTGAGCATGAACTACACTTGGTTTGGGCTGATCATGCTCAGCAGCAACTTTTAATGTCACCTTTCCTCTTCTGATTCCCACAGCAAAGTCAGCTCTTCAGAAAGGCTCATGACCCCTCTGTCCAAGCTGGTGAAGCCCGGGGCCCAGCAGGAGAGCCCACTGGAGACCCGCAGCATGGGTGATAATGATTGGTGATGTGGCTAGTGCTGATAAAAAGAGCTATAGGAGGTCCGTTCTGTTATTATTCCCATTACACAGAAGAGACTGAGGCCTGGAAAAGATGAGAGCCTACCTTTTCAGTCACTATACCATACCACCTTCTCAAATTCACTTTCTAAGACCAAAAGACTACAAAACCAGAGGAGGAATGTTCCAAGATTAGTGATCCTAGTGATGCCACCAGGGTCCAAAATCTGTTGCACTCACAGCATCAGTGGGGATGGAACATGGCCTGGAGAGGCAACAGGCACACTGCCCACTTAGCCGTGTCTCCCAGTTCATTAATTACCCGCAATTCGAGAGCATTTATCGTTAGATTCAGCTCAGCCCTGGTGCAGATGAATTATTTTTAAAATAATGCAAATAGAAAACCACATCTTCCCTGTGCCTTCCGCAGGCCAACATCTGGAGGCCAGGCTCCTTCGTGCATTCAACAAATACTTATTGTCTGCCTCCTGTGTGCTGGGCACTTGTCTCGGTGCTGGAAATCTAGCAGGGATCAAAATAGATAACAATCCCTGCCCTCATGGAGCGTAGCTCTCTCTCTCTTCCAATGGAGAGACAGGCACTAATCAAAATAGATGAAATACAGAGATTGGTATACGGTGTTTCCACACTCCTAGCAAAGGACTGACTGTTCTGTGGTCCTGACTACAAGTTTCCATCACAACTGGTTTTAAACCTGTCTCATCCATCAATGACAGTTCCATAATCTTGGCACCAAATAAACCAAGAGCTAGTTTTAAACTGGACCAAGTGATGAGTGACAACCGACTCCAGTGACTACAGCTCTGAAAGCCAGGCCGTCAGCGACAGCCTCGTGTGTGGAAGTCGGCCCGCTGCTGGTGGACTCGCTTCTGTGAGCGTGCCTCTGAGGCTGACACCAACCCGCTCCTGCTCTGAAGGCAACACAACACCAAACGCACGGTTCCCAATAACAACATAAAAACCCGGCCGCCTGCTCAGCCCAGAGGACGGTCTGACCAGCACGGCTCTTCCTGACGTCAACCTCAGAACGATTTTCGGGCTTGGAATGGTGGGCGCCTCCTCTGATAAATCGGGAGGCCCCAAGGAGATTGCTCTGAAGACTCTCGGCCCCACAGGTGCCCTCACTGGGCCCTTGGTGCCCAAACTCCACTTACTTTATGGATTTTCCTGACATGTTTCATTGAAATGTCTTTGCAGAATTTTGTTACCCTAGGATTTGTAACCAAATCATTCTTTATACAAGGAAATTTGACCTCAGTCATTGGGTAATTAGAACTACTTTTTTCTTGTTATTTTTTTTTACCATTAATCTGCTCAGTTTTTTTTTTTCCTGCTTGCTTTAGAAGGACACCATTTTCTTTCTTGGATGACCTCATTTTGACTTAATGACCTTCATAAAGACCCTCTCTCCAAATACACCACATTCTGAGGCACTGGGGCTAGGACTTCAGCAGGTGAATTTGAGGAGGACACAATTCAGCCCATAACACTTGGAACGACTGAATTTTGGGGGGAATTTTGACATGTCAATGTTAAGAAATTAAGACATTTAACAATAGCTTTAGAAAATTATGAAAAATATACAATGAGGTCTGTTCAGAAAGCATCCAGCCATGTAATATGAAAAATAGAAACATTTATTGAAGAAGATACAAGAAACATTGTACATAAGACAATGATCTCTCAGTCCTCTTCAAAGCAGGCACCTTGGGACCTCACATAGTTCTCCCAATCACCATCAGCTGCCCCATCCTATTTTCCTGAATCTCATCAACAGTCCGAAATCTCTTTCTTTTCAAAGGTGATATTAGTTTTGGAAAAAGCCAGAAGTCACAATGTGCCAAATCTGGGCTGTAGGGGGGCTGAGTCATTTGGGTGATTTGATGTTTTGCCAAAAATCTGTGCATGAGACGTGATGCATGAGCAGGTACATTGTCATGATGAAGCTGCCAGTCACCAGTTGCCCATAGCTTCGGCCTTCTGAATCATCTGAATAGTTTCTATGGAGGAATGCTCAAACTTCACACAAACTCTGATGCAGATTCGTTGCTCTACTGGCTGTCATTTTAAATGTGACAGCCACATAGCACACATAGTCCCTCAACAGCGTCTACCACCCCATTGACCAGTACAGTGAAGTCGTCATTGTTTATGCATGTGCATTCCAGTCCACTCTCTGAGGCTGCCAGGTTACATTGATGTCACACAAACCGTTCTCATTATATTAAGGATGGCTGGACTTTTTCTGAACAGACCTCATATAGTCAAAAGCAAGAGTCAGCTTCTTTGATGGATTTGATGCTAACAACTCAAAAGAAATCACTGACTGCAAGAGAGTCTGTCTGGTTGAGTCTGTAGTTCACCCCTGCTCAGGCTTTCAGACCTCCGCCCTCTGCTGTCTGTCTCTCCTTTGTCGCCACCCACTAAGCCCCCTCTGCCTTCTGCTCTTTCTCTGGACATCCTAAATGAGTTTGTCTCAGGAAAAGAACCATCGCGTCATGAAATATCCTCTTAAAACTGCTAAACTAGAAGGCATATCTATAGAAGTTGAATTTTAACCACGGTCTAGAGCTAAATCGAGAGCTATAATTATAGTATTTTTGTAAAACTCAGGAAGAAAGACAGAAATTGGCTGCAGAATTCAGGATTGTGTTATAGCGATTTTCCTGGGCTATATCAAATTTATCACAACTAGTTTACCTCATTATTAATCCCTTTAATGAACAATAGGTGAGGGATGATGTTAAAAGCAGCAGTGTAGGAGAAAGAGAAAACTAAAGAACCCAGCTGTGCCACAATTTTTTAAATGGCCCTGAAAGAACAAGAAAAATAGGAAAGTGACTGAAATAAGGCGATTTCAGAAGCCTTTTCCTTTTGAAGGCAATGGTATGCTAGGAAGTGCTTACCCTCCAGCTGTCTCTCGGGGGCGGGGAGCTGTGAATTGTCCTGTTGGCAGATTTCCGCGCAGTGAGCTTTTCACCACTGCCGACTTCAGGTGAACCGTGGGACATCTGGGAACACAGCGGAGGCGGCCACTGCCAGCCAGCCCAGCACACCCCTTCAGCAGGGCAGCTGGGCAGACCTGGGCGTGCAAACTAAACAGGAACCAGTCGGCTGCACTCCAGGAACCTTTCAGACACTGGGCTGGGGAGGCCAAGGGCAAGGGAGTCTCGTCCTCATTTTTTCAAATGACCTCTGACCTGAAATAGGGAAGTTGGGAAAGATAAATTGAAATAAAAAGTCGCCAACTTGGAAAATTTTCAATGTGCAGTTTTATAGAAATAAGCTAGAAATGGAAACACACATCTGGCTTTTTGGATTAAACAACTGGCCCAGAAAAAAAGGTGCCCTGTTTGCTCAGAATGCAGAGCTTGTTGAAAAAAATCACCTGCAGAGGTTACAAGCAGAAGGACCATCGGAAGAACCAGTATTTCATGACTGTGTCAAAAGTGAAGAACAACTATCCAAAACCTGTCCAGGGAGGTCTCTCCGATGGACATTAGTACGCAATCCCTGCCCTTCCCTCCTCTAAACTCCATGTGTCGTTTTTGCCTACCCAGGAGCCCTAGCTCTGGAGTCAGAACCTATTTTTCTCGTGGTTTACATAAATTGACCCTAGTTCCCTCCCTCCCACCCCCCCCCCCACTGCCACAGGCCAACAGGTGATTCAGAGGTGGCCAGTGAGAAACTCTCACTCTCTGGTTCAATGGCGGGCAATTGTCCCAGCCTAGGCCAATGAGTGTCCTCCTTGTACACAGTTTTCAGGCAAGATGGTATCTCTTCAGTGGAGCTGAACTGGTTGCTAGCTATCCATTTCTCCTTATACCTGGGCTTGCCTCCTATAGGCGGGTCTCCCCTTTGTTTTTGCCTCTGCTTCCGTTCCTCCTGCATCACTTTCCCCTCCTCCTCCTTCTCACCGCCTCCTAGCGGCTGCCTTTTCCTGGCCACTGATGCTTCCTAGTCCCTGCCCATTGCCTTTGCTTCACGCACCCCTCCACTTCCTCCTAGCCTACCCGGGAGAGCAGAGGCCACGCCTCCTCCTTTGTGTACCATTGTGTACCCGGGGCCTGGGATACTTCCACTTAAGCAAATGATTTTCGTCTTTCTCTGAGTTTTCCATTCACACTTGCCAAGAAATGGGAGCTGCTAAGTTGAGCCCCAGCAGGTCTGTTTGGTCAGGCAGCCCACCGGGGTCCAGTTCATTCTGGCCGATATCTAGCGGGCCCCACCTGTTTATGAAGGTCTCCTTGCAGGTAATCTAAAGCTTCCAGAAAGACGGAAGTAGTAACTTTTGGGCACAGACTGTTCCATAAAAATAAGCTACGATGGGCAGATTCTGACATGACACCCAGATGATGCCTGCATCCAGGTAGTCCTGCTCTTGTGTCATTCCCTCCCGCTGAGTGGGGGCTGGACCCAGTGACTTGCTTCTAAACCACAGCTCACAGCCAAAGTGATGGAATGTCACTTCTGTGATTCAGTCACCCAAGGTGGCCTCTGTCTTGCTGGTATTCTGGCTCTGGGTCTTCTCATATGCCCGCCCTGATGGAGAGGAACTGTGGGCGACTTCAAACGACAGCTGGAAACAGAAATCCTACGAAGAGTCACATGAGTTGGTAAGTGGCCCCATCCCCGCAAACACTTGGGCTGAGCCCACGCCAGCCCACACCTTGACTTCAGCCTGTGAGAGACCGGGAAGCAGAGGGCCCAGCTCAGCTGTGCCTGGTTTCTCATCTACACCAATTATGAGGTGATAATTGTGTGTAGTCTCTAAGTTTGGGCATAATTTATCAAGCAACAATAGGTCACTATACACAAGCTGGATCATGTCTCAGTATCATTTCTACCATTATTTTTTAATTGCTACCTCTTTTTCTTTTTTTTATCCTCACTTGAGTATATTTCTACTGATTTATCAGTGGGGGTAAGGGGGGGTGGAAGAGAGAGAGAGAGATTCAAATAGAAAACTTAGGTAGTATGCACTGACCAAGAATCAAAACTGCAACCTTTTGGTGTTTGGGACGACATTCCAATGAACTGAGCCGCCCAGCTAGGGCTTGCTAAGCTGTTTCTTAATTCAGGTCCTCCTGGGCTGCGCATTTGGGCAATAGAGCCAGCTCCTCCGCAGGGGCAGGGGCAGGAGACTACATGTCTGTAGGAGACACCCCAGCCCCGGCTGTTTCCACCACGGACGAGACTGAGGCTCCCAGCATCCCTGGCCTCCAATGCCCTGTGGCACCAGGGCTGAGCACTGCAGCTTCGTTGGCCAGGGAGTGGGTGACAAACCCTCTGAAGAGAGGCCTGGGGTCAGCAGGTGACAGTGACCGTGAAAGGATGACTTGGGTTGGAGCCCCCTTCACTCGGAGAGCGGTGCATGTTCCGACCTCAGGAGGCCACTGGGTGCCGGAAGCCAGCCTGAGCTGCCCGCATCCCCGGCTCCCACCTCGCTCGAGCGGCGCCCCTGCACGGAGCCCAGGAGGTGAGGCTCCAGAGTCCCTTCGACCCTCAGCCAGAGCCAGGGCACAGGTCTTGCCAGTGTGGGACGAGACAGAGGCAAACCTCTTCCTATTCTCCCCAAACCAGCTGTCCCCTGGGAGCACTGCACCCCAGAGGAGGCCTCCAACAGCAGACAAGCAAGCATCCCTATCGAAGGAGAGCTTCTCCCCTTCCCATGAGCACAACGCCCCCCCCCTCCACCGTCCATCCAGCAGATCAGGCAGCTAGCTCCTCAGAGAGCAGCCCGGACACGCCAAGGACGGCAGAACCTGAGAGCCTGATGTGCCCCAGGCTGCCGGGTGAGCGGGCGATGGGGCTGTCTCTGCCTCAGCACCGGCAGTGGGCCTCCCACCCCTCCCATGGGTCGTGTTGGAGGGCCCTTCCCCTCCTGGCCTCTGGGCTGTAGGCCACGGGGGTGGCCTGGGTAAGTGAGGTCAGTGTGCTCTGCTGGGCCTGCAAAATGTGCCCCTGTCACTCTCGTTTGTTATAGGAGAGTCCCAGGGTGGTTTCGGCCACCTGCGGGGGCGCAGCCCTGAGGGCAAGGTGGTCTGGTCTGACTGTAGCCCTGAGACCGAGCTCATCCCAGGTCAGTGGCAGCGTGACCTTGACTGAATGACACCCCCTCCCAGCCTCAGTGTCCCTGTCTGGAAACATGCTTCACTCTGGGTCAGCGCCTACCTGGAAAGGTTCCACAGGGCTGGGACTCAGGTGAGGGGAGCAAGATACTTGCCTTGGGCACAAAACATAAGGTACCAGAAAGCTCAATCACCAACAGAAAGAATAATTTTTATAGAAATATTTTTAAATATTTTATTTCTTTTTAGAGAGGGGGAAAGGAGGGAGAAAGAGAGGAAGAGAAACATCAGTGTGTGGTTGCCTCTCATGCGCCCCCTACTGGGGACCTGGCCCGCAACCCAGGCGTGTGCCCTGACTGGGAATCGAATCTGCAACATTTGGTTTGCAGGCCAGCGCTCAATCCACTGAGCCACACCAGCCAGGGCAGAAAGTATATTTTTTATAAAAGACTTTTTTAAAATGAAAGTAAATGCAAAAAAAAAAAGTCAATGGTGAACAGCCCTGGCTGAGTGGCTCCGTTTAGTTGGAGCATCGTCCCGTACACCAAAATGTTGAGGGTGTAATCCCCAGTCAGGGCACATACTTAGGTCGTGGGTTCAACCCCTGGTCAAAGAGCTTCCTCTCTCTCTCTCTCTCTCTCTCTCTCTCTCTCTCTCTCTCTCTCTCTCTCTCTCTTCCTTCCTTTCTCTAAACATATCCTCAGGTGAGAAAAAGAAAGTTAATGGTGAACAAAATGTCACAATTCTAAGCAAAAACAAGGCCTCATCAATAAATGGTTGTGAACACTAGTAGCCTTTATGATAGGCTGTTCCAGAGGCCTGGGGAGGTGGGCCAGAGTCCTTGCTGGCCAGCTCAGGCCTAAGTTCAAGTGCGCCACGTCTAGCACAATGGTTAAACATCCAGGCATGGGGGTCCCACAGAGCCTCTTCTGTGACCCACCCTCACACTCACGAGTTCTGAGACCACTCTCAGCCTCCGTCTCCTCCTCGTGAAAGGGCAATAATATAATGCACTATCTCCACCAAGGGTTGTTGCCATGTGGGTCGCCTAACCCAGAGTGAGCATTCAGTCATCATGGTGCCATTTAACAAACATTGGAGTCAATGGGAAAAACTCCCTTGGCTGGGCTGAGGGTGAAACAGGCTGGCTTTTTGCCTGCGCACTGCCTGCATGAGCTGTCCACATAACTGTGCCTGCCAACTCTCTAGTTCATCAAATGCACAGCTGGCCTGGGAGCCTCCGGGCTGGGGCGGCCTTTCCTGCTGAGTCTGCTGCCATCTGGGTCTCAGAGGGAGCACAGAGGGAGGGCCAGTCTCGAGGCAGGAACAGCTGGGGCGGAGGCCCAGGAGAGCTCTGGGCTGCAATCTGCTTGCTGCACACTCATATGAGATGCATGGTTTTTGGCAAGGAACAAACCATCCTCTCCAGGATGCAGCCAAGCACCATGGACCTTCCTTCTTGGCACTCGGGAAGCATGGGGATCGGGCCCAGTGTTAACCAGTGAGCAGCAGCGATGGCTAAGTTGTCCAGTGTGAAAACAGCTCAGGTGACTCCAGCAGGACTAAGGAGGGCATTGGCCAATTGGGGTGAAGTTTTCCTTCTGAAGCTTCTGACATCCGATGCAGGGAGAAGGGCCTTGAATAGGAGTTATGAGTAGTGACAACGTTCATCTGTTCATTTTGTAAGCTGCAGGCGCTCTGCTGAGCAGGACAGCCTGCAGGAGAGGAGAGGCAGCACTCCAGCAGAGGGCAGCATTCTCAAACTTGACCGTTTCTCAGAATCACCCGAAAGGCTTATGAAAAAACCAGCTCTGATTCACTCGGTCAGGGGTGAGGCCCGAGGGTTTGCATTTCTCACAGGTTCCCCAGTGGTGCCAGTGCCACTGGTGAGGGTGTCACTCTGAGAAGCACCAACACTAGTGGTTATGGGCTCTGGGGTCAGGCTGCTGGGTTTGACTGGAAACCAACTTGGCTATTACTGGCTATGGGACCTTTGACAACTCAGTCTCTCTGTGAACTGGGTTCCTCGGCTGTAAATTAGGGGTGATACTAGTAGTCCCTACCTCATGGCTTTCGAGAACTAAGCAAATTAAAGCACTCAAAGCAGAGCTCGGCTTGTAGGAAGCCCTTAACATGCCTTAGTGATTATGATCTGGAATGTTTAAACACTCTACAATTGGAATTATTACATGCATGCTTTTGTGAATAAACAAAAGATGAGTTTAAAAAAAAGTCCCTCTGTATTCAGGCATGTCCCAAATGTTTTCATGTGATTTCAAGGGGTTCACAGCTCCATGCGAGCTCATCTGTCTTCAGGCCCCAGCTTAGCAGACAACAGCAGCTACCACTTTGCATTGTCCACTACGTTGCATGAAGGGTGGCAGGTAATTTCTGTTCTAAAGACTTCACTAAGTCCCCATAATCACTGTGTGAGGCGTTCTTCATAATCATTCCTATTTTATGGACAAAATCACTGAGGCTCAAAGATCTGCCAAGGGAGTCTCGGAGTTGGGATTTGCACACAGACCCGTCACACCCTCCGTCACGTGGCCACTGTTTGCTTCCTTGGAGCTACGACATCACCAGTTTATCTAGAAGAATACCTTTAGCAACATTTAAGTGCTCAGCCCTGTAGGGAGAGATGAAGGTTGCCCTTGACCTCAAAGATTATGTTGAACTGAGGAATCAGGAAAAACATAAAATTTGCAAAATAGTACATAATTACCAGCCAACTAACGGGCATGGTAGAGAGTTGCTGTGATCGCCCAGGCATTCATTTGTTCTTCACATTTCCCAGCATCCCTTGCATGTCTATTAGGGCTGAGAGACTGGGTTCGGCCAGTGAATGTGGGTGGGCATCATATAAGTTACTTCTAGACTTGTCCCTTATAAACGTGTTCCATGATTACTCCTTTCTTTCTCTGGCTTCCCAGCAGTGATTTGGGAAGCCATGTGTTCCAGGTGGCTTAGTTCAGAATGGAGGAGGACCACCCAACCGCTGTCGCACTAAGATGGGAGGAAGAACTGAACCTCTGTCGGGGAAGCCACTGGTATTTCTGGTTATGCAGCATAGTATAGTCTCTCCCAGCTAGCTGAATGGGAGGGCCATAGTTGTAAAGTGAGGAGTTCCAGAAACACGAGTGAGTCCTGAAATATTTAGGTGGTAAGTCAGCTAAAGGTCCCATTCTAGCCCTCATGCATCAAAATATTTAGGGATGGGCCCTGGGAGTCTTTCTTTCTTTCTTTTCTTTAATGGGGTGACAATGAGGATTTGCCAAAGTCTGGGGAGGCTGCTACGGTGATCTGCTAAGTCCCCTCGAAAATCTCCCACAGCAGAGGCACCGGCACGGGGCCATCTAGAAGGCAGGCTGGGAGGGAGGAGGAAGGTGCTGCCTGGGCTCAAATCCCGCCTCTGCCTGTGTGATTGTGTAACGTTAGCATCTACTTCACAGACTTGTGATGACTGCAGCAGTTTATGTATTACTTATCATTGCTACAGGACAAATTACTCCCCAAACTGAGTGGCTTAAAACAACACCATTTATTACCTCTCACAGCTTCCGTGGGTCCAGAATTGAGGAGTGTTCTATTGGGCTGTTCTGGCTCAAGGCCTGTCACGAGGCCACCACTCAGATGCCGGCCAACACTGCACCATCTGAAGGCTCAAGTGGGGCTGGGGAACCCATCTCCAAGATGGCGTTCTCATGTCGATGTTGGCCGGAGACCTCGGCACCTTTCCCCGTGGTGATCCAAGACACCAAAGAAGAAGCTACAATACCTTCACACACTGCCCCTTCCATTATATAATTTCCTGCTCACATAAGTCACTCTGGTCCAATGTGGAAGGGAGTAAACAAGGGTAAGAGCTTCTGAAGGTGAGGACTGTTGGGGGCCACCTGCGAGGTTCGACAGAATTAGCATATCATCTAATATCTGAAATGCTTCAGCTGATGCCTGAGGGGATTAGCACCCAAAGTTTAGTGAATTGTGTTACTAACATAGAATGATCAATAAGCTCTAACTTGGAGCTCTAGTTCCTCGACCATCTTATTGTCCTTCACTTATTCCTCAGGAGCCCCCCTGAGTGCAGCCCAACTCTGTACACGGCTGTGTGGCTGTTGGGCTGAGCGCTGAGCTCCCAAGGGACGGGGCTCCCGTCTGGGTCCCTTGAGGTCCCTGGGGTAGAAGTACTGTCGTGGAGATGTGGAGAGATGCAGGGGAGAAAAAACTGATGGACAATGAGTTCCTACGTAGGATGTCCCTTTTAACAAGGCTCGTTCACACTGATTACCTTGCTGGAGAGGCACAGGGTGGAGTGGTGGCAAGCACAGTCTGGAACGAGACGGCCTGGAGAAAATTCCAGTTCTCCTTAGTAGTAGCCGTGTGACCTTGGGCAAGTTACTGAACTTCCCTGGGTCCCAGTGTTCTCATCTGTTACAAATACTAACACTAGTTCTTACTTCATAACGCATTTGAATATGTAATGGGTAATTTCAATATTCTAAACATCTGAAGTCTCTGAACAATGTCTGGCTCATAGTAAATGCTCAGAATTATGAGCTATTATTCTTCTTTCTCCAGTCAACCAGGGCTAGAGTCAAGGACCAGATAAAGAGACAAAGAAATCAAGGGACATGTGACTTCCTCAGACCCCCCCAGCTGCTCAACAGCCCAACACAAAGCTGATGGTCAGAGGTCGCCTTCCTTCCTGGACTTTCCCCCAGACTCCAGTTCAGCTGAGCTTGACCGAAAGCGTGTCTTTGATGCCGTGAGTCCTTGGCTGACTCTGTGACTGTACTTCTGGTAGCATTGTTCCCCTCCCTCCATGTTTTCTGTTTTTGTCTCCCTTTCCTAGTTCCTTCTGTTTGTTTCAAACGGTCTCAGGAGTTT
Organism: Trachops cirrhosus; assembly: GCA_028533065.1. Classification (NCBI taxonomy): domain Eukaryota; kingdom Metazoa; phylum Chordata; class Mammalia; order Chiroptera; family Phyllostomidae; genus Trachops; species Trachops cirrhosus. The sequence goes on along the minus strand of CM052543.1, from coordinate 17,106,662 downwards.
CTGAGCAACCTCCCTTCCTTTGACTGGGGAGGGACAGGAGGCAGGCTGGGGCTGAGGAGGCAGGGGGAGGAGATGACGGGACTCCACATCAAAGCAGAGAGGGGCCATGGGCTGGAGGGTTTCCCATCCTCTGCGACAGGTCTGTGCTCTAATTTATGACCCTTAGTTCAGTTTCATAAACCAAAATGAAGGGGCCGCTGGGCCTTTGACTAACGAAGGTGGGTGTTGAAAGGGTTCAGGGAAGTGACCAGGACACAGTTCCCTGGGAGCTCTACAGAGAAGGAAGTTCAAGGTGTGGACATGGCAGTGAACTAGCTTCCAGGGGGAGGGGACAGGCAACACCAAGCAGGACCGGTTCAGCAAGTGTGATGTGGGCTGACGCAGAGGACCCCGCGCAGTGACGGTGCCCGGAGGGCTACTTTGCGTGGGGCTGTCAAGGAACCTCTGTAGGAACGGCATGTTTGGGCCAGACCTGAGCTGCCCCCCGCCCCACCCTGGGGTCTGGGAGAGAGCTTTCTGGAGAGAGGGATGAGCCCATGCAAAGGGCTTTAAGTCAGAGCAGAGTGAACAAAAGACAAGGGCCCCTGAGAGGGGGGACAGGGACCTCGAGGCTGGGACAGGCATGCACTTGTCACGATGAGCCCTGTGCGGGTGGCAGCACAGGACGGATGGCCCCTGATCACGTGGCTACCAGGTGAAGAATGGATTCCAGGGGCAACAGGACAGTGGGGTGGCCCCTTAGGGGGTCTTTAGGAGTCCACTGTTATCCCAAACTCATGATGACAGTGACATTGAAGGGAATGGGCAAGCTGGGACTTTATTGCGACTAGGGGCCCAAGTGAATGTGTTGTGCCCTAGAGGTGGGGGATGAGGAACAGGACAAGGCAGACAGGTTTGGGGGTTCGGGGCTTGAGTTCAGTGGGTCTGACTCAGGGCCCTTGGCCCTGTGAGCTGAGCCTGCAGTTGGAACCCCAGAACTACAGAGAAGAGAACCTCTCCTTACAACCCCTGAGGGACCACCCTCAAAGGAGTCCCGCTTGATGATGCCGCAGGGTGGGCGGGTTCTGAGGAAAGCTGGCCTGGTCACAGCCAGCCCAGCACTGTCCAGAAAGTAGAAGGATTAGGGGAGAGGCCCTGGGGACAGCCCAGTCCCGACACGAGCCTGTCTGTCCAGCCTCAGGCTCAGCGGCTGAGAGGATTCAGCCGCCAGTGGCTGGTCTTGTTCTCGGACAACTGCTCCCCCTACACCAGGCCATTAGGATAGAGCTTGGAAAGTGAGGGACCTTGGGAGGATTGGAAAAGGGACGTGTGTGTCGTGGGACCCTGAGTTAGGTGCTATGGGGGCTGCTGGGCCCTGACAGCCCTCGGGTGGGTTTTCCGTGGTACTTGAGTTTGTAGTCTGGATGGAGTACAGGGCCTCATCATCTGCACAAAGTTCCAGGGGACAAGGACCTGGAGGAGGCCTGAAGGAAGTGCGGGTCACCTGGGGACCACCCCCTTCGCTGACTTGTCCTCCTCATCACCCCCCATCTCCTGCGGGGGGAGCTGCAGGACAGCCTCTGAGGACCACAGGAAGGTACCATGGGCCCATTCCTGGGGCCAATGTGCTGGCAGCGAGGGTGAGAAAGGGAGGGAGACATGGGGCACCACGACACCTGCGACCTGGTTCTCCCTGGGGCCCCGGCCCCACACCGAACCTCCCCCAGGAGTTCATGCTGAGAAAGAGTTTGCAAAGGAGGCGCTGAAAATGTTTGGAGGACTTAAAGATCAAAACCCACTTCAGAAGTATAAAAGAATTGAAAGGAATGTGTGCAGGAATTTGGAAAACGGATATTTATTTGGAAGGAATTGTTGGCAAGTCCATTCACTCACACACTCACCCGACAGTTTTTGAGATGCCAGCCATACAGCCAAGAGAATAAAGTGAGGCAGGAGGAAGAAAAGAAGATGGGGAGGAAGGACTGGAGGGTATGAGGGGAAGAGGGAGGGAAGGAGGAAGGAAGGAAGGAAGGAAGGAAGGAAGGAAGGAAGGAAGGAAGGAAGGAAGGAAGGAAGGAAGGAGGGAAATGGGCATGGGCCCTGCTATATATAGATGATGTTATGCCTCCCCCAGAACCCCTATGTTGGAACCTAAGCCCCAGTGTGATGGTTCTAGGAGGCGGGGCCTTTGGGAGGCACTCAGGTCATAAGTGTGGAGCCCCCATAAGTGGGATCAGTGTCCTCATAAAAGAGACCCAGAGAGCCAAGTTGAGGACACAGGAAGAAGACACTTGTCTGGGAACCAGGAAGCAGGCCCTCACCAGACACGGAAGCTGCCTGCATCTCGGTCCTGGACTTTGAGCCTCCAGAACTACGAGCAGTAAGTTCTGTTGTTACAAGCCATGGTGTTGATACACCAGCCTCCAAGTAGCAAAAGTTGGTAACAGCCTAACCGTCCACTAGAAACTGGTTAAATTATAGCCCATCCAGAAACAGAATTCTGTAGAAAGGAATGAACAGAAGCTTCTGTACTGACAGGAAGAGGTCTTCAGGACAGATTATGGAGCGAAAAAAGGCAAGATGTAGAGAGTACACCATCTTTTGAGTAAACTTTGACCAGGCTTTTTCTGTAAAGAGCTAGATAGTAAAGATCTTAGCCGTTGCAAGCCTCAGATGACCTCTGTTGCATATTTTTCTTTGTCTTGTTTTCTTATACCCCTTTAAAATGTAAAAACCATTGTTTGCTCTCAGACTGTACAAAAACAGGCTGTGAGCTGGCCTTGGCCTTGGGTGATCGGAGCTGCCGGTTGGCTGACCGTTGGAGTAAATCCCTTTGAAAGAACAGCTAACCAAGCAACCGATACCATCAGCGCCCCTGCGGCGGGGGCCCTGGGACTGGGCGTGCCAGAGAGTTTTCCTTGTGTGCACCTTTGTACCTTTTGATATTTTTTGATCATGTAAATGTATTACCAATTACAAAATAAAGTAAAATGAACCTTGACATTAAAGTGGAACCTTTTTCTCTTTGCTAAGATCCCCAAAGGCCAAGCACAAAACGGTAAATGTCACGTACCCCCTGTACTCCACGCTGAGGCAGGATTTGCAAAGGAGGTGTTGAAAATGTTCTGAGGACTTAAAGATCAAAACCCACTTCAAAAGCATAGAAAAGTTAAAAGGCATGTGTGCAGGAAGTAGGAAAGTGGAGATTTATTTGGAGTTGTCGGCAGGCGAAGGGTCTCATCCGGCCCCCTCCTCGTCCCGCGGGGAGGGCGGGGCGCAGTCTTTGCCTGCTCCCCCAAGCCTAACGAGGCGCTTCGGGAAGGCTGCGCCCCCTCCTTTCCCCCCATGTTCCCAGCCAACCCTTACATCTCAAGGCCGGTCTGCCCGGCGACCCGTCTGGGGCAGCTCCCCACTCAGCAGGGCCTTCAGATCCCCCACACACGTCAGGATGTCTCCTCCTTGATTTTGACTTCTGTTCTCCGGGAGAGGATCCTTCTTTACATTGTCATTTTCTGAGCTGTAACTTTTCCCTGGAAAAGCACTTGACTTGAGGCCAGAAGGCCTTCAGCCGTGTGACCCCCGGCAGGTCACTTCGCCTCTCTGCGCTCTGCTCCCTGACCCAAGGCAGACAGAGGGCGCCTGGCCACCAGAGGCAGGCTTTCCGTGCCACTCCCGGTGCTGGTGCCCGGCACTAAAGAGAAGTTTCTCCGCCCTCTCAGCAGATCCATCTCGAAGGTCTCAGCCAGTGATCAGAAACGCAAACAGGCTTCCAAGTCTGCCATGGAGAAACTCACGCTGCTCAGAAGGACCGTGGTCAGTGGAATGGAACCTGGATGCCTTCGGCTCCTTCTCGAAACCCCACTCCCTGCCCCCACCCACTCCCACAGCAGAGGCTGAATTTATGCCAGCGTCAGGGCTGGGCTGGGTACCCAGAGCGGCATGCACCTGGGCACCTAGGAAGAGCTGTCTGAGGGGGCTGACCCAGAGACTCAGAAAGGCCTCTTCAGTCCTGGCAGGCTGGGAGGAGTGGCGAGCTCAGCACAGAGCTGCTCAGAAGGACGCAGCAGAGATCAGTTTGATCTTCCAGATGCGTGTAGCAGCGAGGGGAGTGGAGGCTGGGCCGGCAGACACCCTCGCTCCCTGGACCGGCTGAGATGGCTCAGTCCCAGTCTTTCCCAGGGAGGGGAGTGGGGGTGGGGCAGATAGCCTCCCCTGCCGTGCAGAGAGGCTTCTCACTCCTAAAGGATGTCCCCTGGGGGGCCTTTGGTTGCATCTTTTTTTTAAATCCTCACCAAAGATGTTTTATTGATTTGAGAGAGAGAGGAAGGAAGATGGGGGTGGTGGGGAGAGATGAGAAACACTGATCGGTTGCCTCCAGTGTGCATCCCAACCCGGGATCAAACCTGCAGCCTTCTGGTGTATGGGGCGGCACTCCAACCAGCTGAGAACCCGGCCCCCCCGGGGCTTCTGGTTGCACCTGAGTTATGCTGTGAGTGGGACAAACTTTCTGGTCCCCAAGACAGCTTTCAACTCAACTTCGCACTGAGGACCTAACACGTGCCAAGTACTGTGCTCAGCAGGAGCTACAGGGGCCTTGCCCGGCTCCCAGGTCTGCTTATTTCGAGGGCCTGTTCTCTCGAGAATTCAGTGCCCCCCACCCGCCCAGGCCTGGGTCAGCACTCGGGGGGAGTTTGACCTCTGCATAGTGCCTGCAGCCACCTGGCCCGTCTGATGCTGAGCTGCTCCCTCTGCTTCTTGGTCCGAAGTTTAATCCTTCGATGGTGTCCGACAGCTGCTAGCCTTCTTGCGGTGATCGCTGCATAGGTATGTCAACGTGTAATCCCCGTGTTGTGCACCTGCCACTAGTACAACAGTGTATGTCGACACTGACTAAAAGTAATGTGAAGAATTAGGCCCCACACAATCGAAGCTCTGCGGAGGATCAGGAAGGTCGTTCATCACCTGTCCCTTTCTCCCGCCTCCCAGGCCTGTGCTCGTGTCTGTACTGAGGCACCCGGTCTGGCTCCATCCTTTCCATCTCAACTGGACCCTCACACAGCCCTGGAGGAAGCCGGGAAAGGCGAGCTCCCCTGAGGGTGGGAAGGGCCTGCAGTGGGCGCTGTGGAGTCTGGAGTGTGTAGTGAGGAGACAGACGGGGCAGCAGTGACAGACTAACAGCAGGGCGGGGACACGTGGATCTTCCGTTTGTGGATTTTGTTTGCCTAACACACACCCACCGAGCACACAGTGCAGGCCCGTGTGCCACGGGGGGCAGAGTGTTGAACGAGGCAGACAAGAGTCTCAGCCTCTTGGTGCATTCCAGTGGGGAGGCAGACAATGGACAGATTAGATGAGTAATGTGCTCGTACATTCACTAAATTAATAAGACTTGATATTGGGGGCGGGAAGGAAATAAACAGGATTCTGGGACTGAGTATAAAAGAAGGGATCCTCCTTAGAGAGAGTAGCCCAAAGAATTCTCTCTAGGCACATGACTTTCTAGCCGAGCCCTAAAAAAATGAGAAGAAGCTGGTCTTATGAAAACCAGGGGAAGGAGGGTGGGGCTGCGGGGCAGCAGGTGCAAAGGCCCTGCCTCCGGAAGAGCTCAGAAGCCCTTCCGCACTGATGGGAAGTGGGTGTAATGCGGAAAGCGGCAGATCGGGAGGCAGAGGTCAGCAGAGGCCATCACACTTAGAGGCTGCTGAGAAACGATGACGGTGATGTGAACCAACCTGGCGCGGAGACGAAGAGGAACAAACCCACGTGAGTATATTTGGGAGGTGGAACCCACGGCCTTGCCAGTGGACTGAATGGGCTGAGGATGGGGCGGCAATAGAAGGAGGAGGAGGAGGCGGGGCCTTGCCCCGCATTTCTGGCTGCAGCTGGTCTTTGCCGAGATGGAGAAGCCTGGGAAAGGGGGATCAGGTGGGGAGGCTAAACAAGATCCAGTTTCCTTTCTGGAAAGCACGGTGAAGCTAGACTAGGGGAAGACAAGCCCAGGACGGGGAGCCAGTGCAGGGCTGATCCAGTCTCCCAGGGGACAGGTTCAGATGAGGGCGACCTAGGGTGGTGCCCACGGGGGATGGTGGGAGAACCGACGTCCCTGCTACTCAAGCAGAGGAGAGCCTCTGCCTCCCCAGACGCTAGGGGTTGCTGTCTGTGAGGAGGCTGAGCCGGCCAGCGGTGGGGGCGGGCGGGGAGCAGTGCTGTTTGGAGAACATTGAAGGGAAACCACCATGTGCAGAGGAGTGGAGGCCAGTGATGTGGAACGTGGGGTCCCAAGAGAGACCAGGCAGAGGCTGCAGCCGCAGTTGACAGGGAAGAGGGAGCACCATCTGGGCAGGGAGAAGGCCATCCTGGAGAACAGGTGGTCCGGCAGCCACGGGCTCACAGGGAAAAGGCAGGGCGACCAACCTTCTGCATCCAGGGTGACTTTCCTGAGTGGCTTAGGATGGGGCATTCGGAGCGGCCAGGGCATCACGCACTGTGGGATTTGCGCCCTCAATGCCTCCGTGACCTCCCCTCTACAGCTGGGCCCCAGGCCGCACAGCCTGGCCAGCTCTCTTGTCCGTGGCCTCCTTGTGGTGTGGCCGCGCCCACTCCAGCCCAGAGATGAGCCCAGGCAGCAGGGAGAGGGGCTAGCCTGGCAGCGGCGGGGGCGAAGGGAGTGCCAATCTGTCATCTCAGGACCCTGTCAGGCCTTTCATTCACTCATTCCCGCCTGCACGTTTCCAGCAAATACCGACTGAGCCTCTGCCAGTGGCAGGCAGTGTCCCGGGTGCTGGGGACAAGACGGTGAGCACGACCCAGTCTCTGTCCTCGAGAAAGGGCAGGTCAGCAGCAGGGTGATGCTGACTCCTGTCTCCCTCATTCTGTCCCCACATCTGTCCCCAGAGTCATTTCCCAGAGCCCGCTGCCTCTGTCTTCGGGCCCCTCACACTGTTCATTCCAATTTAAGCCCATTCCTTTCATCTTGTCTCATGAGACAAAAGTCAGGTTGTGAAGAGCACCGCGTGACTTTTTTCTGAGTTTGGCCTTTATTCTGAGAGCATTAAGAAGCCATTTAAGTATTTTAGGCAAGGGAATAGCATTAATTTCCATGTAGAAAAGACCTGCAGCTATGAGGAGGAAGGATGGCAGGCAAGGAGAGGAGGAGGGCGAGACTGGAGGTGGGGAGACCATCCAGGAGGTTTGGAAGAATCCAGACAAGAGATAACTTCTCTGGCCCTCCACCCCACCCCTGCCTGTCCCACCCAAGCTGCTCTCAGAACTGACACACCTTCTGACCTGCAGAAAGGTTGACCCCAGCAGGGGCATCGGAATGTGTCTGAGGTTTAACCGGCATTGATCAGGAAGCTCCCATTTCTCCGACACCGTCATGTATAATTAATTCCCTCTAAGCGGCATCGTCAGGAAAAATTACACTTGACCTCTCTCTCTTAGGGGTAAAGAAACGGAGACGTGGCTCCAAGCCCCCCTGAATTTGAACCTTCACTCTACCGCCTGCCCAAGGAATTGTTAAAAAGGTGCAACAGTCCAAAATGGAGTCACTTGGGCTAAGCCCACACCACCAAACCTGAACTTAACCCCTGAACTGGTTACAGTTACAGCTTCTCCCAGGAATCGATTGTAGTCTTAACCGGTCAGTCTGGAATTTTCTGCTAGGCACCAATTAGATCATCTACCACATGGGGCCTCCCATCCCCAAAGGAAGATGAGGTAATCCTCTTAATAGGCCCGTTTTTGTCCCCAAAGAGAGGTGACCTTGCCTGAAATCATCCTTTATTATTATTTGTTTGTTTGTTTATGACATCCTTGTCCTGCTTTTTAAAACATTTCCCTTTTAAAACACTTCCACTTGCTAGATTGGATACTGCCCAATTCATGAATCTTTCAATACAGCCAAGTATGTCTTTAAAATTTACTCGGTTGAATCTTTATTTAGCAGTATAGGTAGAAACTTATGCAGTACAAGGCCTTGTGGGCTGAGTCCTGGACTTGTGCGGTTGCTCCTAACAAAACCTTCCTTGGACGAGGCCTCAGTGGTGGGATTTCTGGCACCCACCACCCTGGGATAGAAGCAATGAGAAGACAAGTGGGTGCTTGGGTGCTCTGGAGCTGAGCCTTGGGAGCAGGCTTGAATGGGCCCCCTGGGGAGCAGGGGTGGGGGTGGCCTGCCCTGCCTCCATCTCCCTCCTCTCTCTTTTTGTTGCTCTGGGCCCGTGGGGAAGAGTTCTGTAGGGGAAGGGCCTGGGCCTGGGGTCTGCCTTTGCAGGGGGCTTCTCCCATCGCCTGTGTCCTGGGAGTGGCCGACCCCACCTTCCCCACTCTCCCGGCCTTTGTTTTCCCAAAGAGGGCAGGGTGGGACGATAAGGAGAGCGACTGCGCCATCTGCTGGGCATGCTGGGCAAGCTCCAGCTGCGCCCAGGTGAGGTGTAGGCAGACACATTTCCCTTCCCGTGTGGCTTTTGGGAGTATGAAGAATCTTGACTCACCAAGAGGATGTGACAAGTGACCTCTTCTCTAAGAGTAACCCTGGAGCAGAACCCCATCTCAGCTGGTGGCAGGAAACAGTGCCCAGAGGGCTGCCTATTACCTGTGCCCGCAGGTGAACAGCGAGGGGAGAAGGCAAACGCACAGCCAAGCACAAGGCTGTGTGGTGAGAGCAGTGACGCGGACAACACAGGCAGAGAGGAGAGGCAGTTAAGTCGACTTCCTCGGTCCCTTCAGGTGCTGTCCCCGAACCCAGCAGGAGGACCGGCAGCTGAGCCGGGATGAAGGGGAGACATTCGGAGAGGGGGCCCCTGGAAGGGCGCGCTGCCCTCCCTTCCCCGGCCCAGGGCTTCTCTCCTCGCCGGCTCTCCCCAGGAGGCATCTTCCTTCCGCTCGCCCCTTGGAAACGCCGGTCCCCAGACTCTGTAATCGTGGCAGGAGCTCAGCACGCTGATGTCACCCCGCACTATCCACCTGCAGGTGGCGGATCCCTCACCCTCGATGCCACTCCCTTCCTCCTCCTACCCCGGCGACACTAGGGTGGCTGTACGGCACAGACCTGAAGTCCAGTCAAGGCCCGAAAGCTCAGTGGCGAGGTGGGGGCGTGGTCCTAGCGGATGAATTCGGGCCCAGCCACCACAGACCCCACTGTGGGGGGTTTGAATACATTTTTTTAGGGTGAAAGGAGGCACTGCTGAGGTGGATGTAGGACGAGCAAATCCAGTCAACGTTAGTCTGCCGTTCTATCAATTCACTATAATTCAACCATCATTTACTAACAGGGGTCAAATCCTGTGTGAGTTTGTGGAAGGGACACACACGGACATTAATGGGGCAGTCTGCTGGGTGCTAACGCACTGGGGATACTGATTTCCACCAGCGAAGGAGACATGGTCTCCAGCCTCAAGAAGCACTCCACTGCACCCCCCGCCCCCCACCCCACACCTAGGCAGCCTTTCTGTTCTCTTCCTCCAGGAAACCTGATCTCAGGAAAGCAACTGATCACACAGCCATGCCAATCTGCTCTATCCATTCTGTTCCTTATTTTAGTAACGAGCCTCACTCACCTGCCCGCCCTCTGCGTTGTGTGCGTTGTGGCTAGACGCTGACTGCCCAGCCAGGGAATGTATTTCCTGACCTACCTCTCAGCTACATATTGGCCATGCAATCGTGGCCAACGGGATTAAGTGGAAGTACATGAAATCTCCTGGGGCACATGCTTCCCCTCCTCCTTCTTCTCCCCGTGGGCTGGGGCAGGGACTTGGAGTGTAGTGATGAGCAGACTCTGCTCACGGGCGGCTGGTGGAGCAACGGCATGGAGGGAGGGAACCTGGCTGTATGGACTGTCCCCCGGAGCAGAACCGTCCAACCTCCTCACACCCTCTACCAGCCAGACGTCGATGTGAGAGACAAACTACATTCTTCAGGCCCTGGGACCTGGCTTTTGCTAAAGCAGTCGGGCCAACATCCTGACACTAATACACCGTGCTCACTCCCACAAGGTGAGGACACCGAAGGGACAGCGGCGAAGGCGTTCTATCCAAGTTCCCGCGGCCCTCACCAGAGGCCATCGCCGAGCTGCAGACCTGAGGTGTTTGTAACTCGGTCCCCAGTTCCCTCTGATGTCCCGAGGCATCTCTCGGTTCTTTCTTCCTTCACCCTGTTAGGCTTCGCTGTGGGGGACGAGTCCACGGTCCTGAGACTAGAGCAACACCGACACCACAGCCAAGAGCATCCCTTTCTTCCGTCGGGAGCCGCTTCCCACTTCTCTGCCAGTCCACCGTGCGCATTGCCTAAGCAGGTATCCTAGCTCCACTCCCGGGGAAGGCATTGGAAACCTGTCAGTCTTTCCCTGGAGCCCGGCCGACAGAAGCTCAGCCTCTCCGACTCCCCTTTATGAGCTCTTGACGTTTCCTCCAAGGAAGAACGGTTCTCTCCTGGGAGATTAGGGTCCTCCGGCACCAACCAGGGAGTACTACTAGGAACTCTTTTATCCTTTCTTAAAGGAGTTGTAAAAAGGACAATTAAACCGCAGAAATGTGAGCTCTGAAGGAGGAAGTATGAAAGTCAACATCATGCAGGTAAAAGGACGTCAGGAATGATCAGTCCTTGGAGGTTGGTGGTTACTGGTTCGAACGGCTCTTGTAATTGTGCGACCACTGGAAAACCTTCAGAATGTTGAGTAGCCAATGGTTCCTAGGTTCAAATACACACACACACACTCTATACATAGAGAGAGTAACAAAAACCCTCTCCTACTCCTGATTTCTCAGCTTACTGAGCAAAGCGACGGAGAGCCTGTTGCCACCACACTGGACTCATTTCCTGGAAACTTCTAAATACCAGACCACAGAGCTTGACTAACGACTTTGGATGCAGTGCCCACTGTGTGTGTTTAGAGAACTGGCTGCCGTGGGAAAGACCCAAGTCCCTGATCCTTACGTCAATGTCTTTGGCCCTGAAAATCACCAGAAAAGGGAGGAGAGGAGGGGATAGATGTCCCGGATGGAAGTGGGAAGGCGGGTGGATGAGGAAGGGCTGAAGGCCACCAGATGAAGGGAAGGCTTCTGTTGTCTGGGAGGAACTGCAGGTCTTCTTTTCCCTAAATTGAGGCAGGAAAGGAGACATCAGCAGCCTTTGAGTGTAAAGACTCAGATCTGGGTCCCAACGCAGCCCCCGGACCTGGCTGAGCTGCCTTTGCAATAAAATGCAAATACTAAATCAGCGGATGCTCCACAGATCCCAGGGGGCTGGAGCGCCGTAGGATATCCAAAACTGCTTCAGATGTTCGCCACGCTGGTGACGGTGTTTGTCACGAGAGGATGCTGAGGTGGCAGTTACTCGCAGTTCTTTTGTTTGTACGTGCAAACTAGCTTAGGCAAAGAAAGGAAACTTGGTTCAGACAATGGGGGACAGCAGTTATCAGAGCTAAAAGCAGATATCCCATTTCCCCTCCTTCCTGGCACATGGTGGGGCTGGCATTCTCTGCCCTCTTTAAAGTTGATGTGACTATGTCTCGTGCCTGTCACTTCCGGGCAAAAGCTTTAAGAGCAAGGGTGCAGTCCGCTGTATTCCCTTGCCCTGTCTCGGTGATTGGGAGGGCACACGCGGAGATGAAGTTTGCGAGGTCTGCGGCCCCTCAGTGACTGCAGCTCCCGCCGTCCACCTCCACTGGCTGTGTAGCCCAGGTAGAGTTTGGTTGTACTCCACGCCACTGCACCATGCACTGTTTGCTGCTGCACCACAGCCTGTATTGAGTCGATCTCATTTTCTATATTCTTGGTGCTCTGGCATTTGGGATCTTGATCCTGGACTGTTCCTCCTAGGGTGAGCTAATTCCTAGAGACTGCAAACAACCCCTCTGAGAGCACATCTTTGACACACACCAACCAATGCATAGTCACACCTGCAGATACATCTTTCATCAAACTTGCACACACCAAGCCAACCCTCCCCCCCGCCCTGAACCACCCAGGACCAGGCACTGGACAACTAGGTGTAGCCCAGGGCCTGACATCATCCAAACTAGCCAATCCTGAGCCTACTCAGCATACCTACCCTGCCTCACCCATCCCTTCCCGGGAAACCTCGATAAAGCCCTGCTGCTCCCCGAACAACCCTGGTCCTTCCCTAATGTGGCCCTTTGTACCGTGCATGCCTCCGGTGTCTAGGAATCCATGAATGTCATCTTTCTTTGTGTCAATTATTTGTCTTTCCATTCCTGATTCACGCAAATCCTGGGCATGTTTTCCATCCTGATAGAAACACTAGGAGGGAGATGAGGTTGGTATGAGGCACACTGGATTTCTCCCCTCGCAACCTCCAAGCTCTGCGTTTCCCTTTGCAGATGCGCTTTCTCTGAGTGGGAAGATGGATGGTCCCAAGCATCCTGGTCGCACTACCAGAGCCCAGAGGCAGGAAGTGGTCTTTGCTGCTGATTCCAGCAGAGAAGAAAGTTGTAAGGGAAGACTCGGACTGGCCCAGCTTGAGTCACGTCCAACCATGGGAAGACCTCCGTGGGATGACCTCCACGGGACACGCACGCTGATCAGGATACAGCCAAACGCTCAGCCCTGTGGCCGGGCAGGTGGAAAGGCCTGGGCAGCCAGGAACACAGTCGCCACTGAGGCCTATCATTGCCCTTTTATGGGTGGCGTCTGGACACCCAGACCGTGCTGCCCTGTGAGGAAAGGACGGCACGCAGACAGTACTACTAGGAAACCAGGAGAGTACTGACTGAAGGAACATCCTCTGAAATCAACAGGTGGAAGTAGGGTCAGACCAGCCGGAAATAGGATGTCCAAAATCTAGCTTCCCCAACAGCGGAAAACAAGCACTTTAAATGAGCACGTGAGAAAAAGGGTAGCAATCGTTTATTGAGGTCTCCAGTCACTGGACGGCTTCTCCACGCTGAGCTCCCAGACAGTCTGTTCGGTGGATCTGCCTAAAGGGAACGTCCAGGCCTCAGGCACCCACGCTGGGCTCCCTGCTTCAAGCTAGCCTTTTACAGAGGCCCACAGGGCGAGATCTGAAGATCTCCGTGGGTCATTGGGAAGAGAAGAAAAACAGAGGGAGTGAATTCAAGACAAGGTGCTCAACCTGGAACAGTGGGCCGCCTCCCCTGGTCTACGAACTCGTCATTGAACGTAAAGGACGAATGTCCGTTCCCTGCAGAAAGGATGCACAGCTCTCCTCAGCCTCCGTGGCCCCCAGAGGGCTGAGCACTGCCGTCTCCGCAGTAGGCGGCTCAGCTGCCAGGTGCTGGAAGACAGAGAGCAGCCTGGGATTTCCCCCTGGACCCTCCTGGGGTCTCACCAGGAGGGCAGACTTCTCATCTCTACCCCGGTTCCCGTATTTTCCAAATGGAGCTGAAGTCAGAGAACTCCACGTCCCTTGCAGAGTCCTGTGCGGAAGAGAAATCTGGGTCCAAGTCCCGATGAGGCCATTTACCAGCAGGTGACCTAACCTCAAAGAGCAGACTCCCTCACCAACAGGGGGAGGAAACTACACTGTCACACCAGCCCTGGTATGGTAGACGGACCAATGGATGCGGAGCGCTTTCTACTTTCCTTCCCATTAATAACGAAAGCGAGTATCACCGAGCCCTTCCTATTGGCCAAAAGAGTGTTAAGTGCTTTTAGGTGTGTTATGTCATTTAATCTTCACAAAAGGCCTCTAGAGTAGGCAGTATCATTATCCCCATTTAACTGAGGAGTTGGGGAGGTAGGAGGATTGAGGCTCCAGAGACAGAGCCCTCACCCCTAGGCAGTAGAGCTGGCTTCTACCCCTGGCTGCCTGTCTCCAGTCCGTCCCCTTAACCCAGGCTTCTCCTCCACGCATCCCCACCCTCCCCCACTGCCCCCAACACCTGAAGCCACTCAGAGAGCAGGCTGCGGGTCTGGATGGGGGGAGGGGAGCCTTACACACTGCGTCCCTATAACATGTCAGGCATGTGACAGAGATGATCTTGTTTGGCTAGACTCGAAGGAGTGCTTTGCATATCACAGCTCTTGTGACAAGTACATACTGTCAACCTTGCTTTTGCTCTCCATGAGACGCACAGAAGGTGGCGAGGGCCACGTGCCTGGTTTCAGGTCACACTGTGGTCACGAGCTCAGCTGGGAATTAGGAAGTCGGGATCACCCTTATGAAGGACGGGCAGCACCGGCCTAAGGCAACAGTCTCAGGCGGAGGGTGCAGCTACGAGGACCGTGACCGGACGTTTTCAGAACTGCTCTTTATTCCCAGTCCCTCCCACTTCTTCACCCTGGAGTGGCTACATTTATCAGTGGTCCCTCCTTCAGACTTCCTGTGCTAACAGGTCCAGCAGGGCCGAGGGAGCTGGGAAGGCTCTGGACTTTGTGTGGGGGGGCTCACTGGGGTGACGCTGCTCTGTGGGGTCTGCCCGGTTTCTCCAACAGAGAAGCAGGAGCCGCTGGCATCGCCCACCTGCTCCCTCCAGGAGCTACAGGGCTGGGAACGAACTACTCTGAGCTAATGCTGGAAAGGAACTTATTAGACCAGCTCTCCAAGCAGACATGCTGAGGCAGCAGTCGAAGTAAAGGCTCCCTCATCTGCCACCGAGCTAATTACCGCACACAGAGTAGGAGCATTCCAAAGATGGAGGCTTCTGCTCACCAACGTCAGAAAGAGGACGGAGAAGATGGCTGAGAACAGCGTGGGGGCGTGGCTGCTGCTTCCCAGTGCAGGTGCACCTTCTGGACGGCAGCCCCTCTCCCTCCCCACCGCCCCGCAGCTGTGGCTGCCGCAGCCGGGGCAGCCCACCCAGTGTCTCGAGGTGCTCCACTGCAGACAGCAGCTGGGGCCGGCAGCTGGCCGGGGTCATTTGTTGGCCATGGCAGAAAGCTGGTCTCGGATGCGGCCCAGCCCGTCCAACATAGTGTCCAGCGTTTCCTTACTCAGCTCCATGGTGACAGCTGAGACGGAGGGTTTGTCCCCACATAGGCTGGGATCTTCTTGGACCTGAAAAGAGAACATGGCCCCAAAGTCAAAGTCACCTCGCTTCCCAACACTCTGTAGGTGAGCCGTGGGTCCGGGGGCCCCACCCCGTTCAGGGAACCTCTGAAGACAGGCTCTTTGCTCAGAGCTACAGACAGTCCTAGCCCTGGGGTCACTCAGCAACCAGAGAAGGAAGGAGACGCCTCAGAGGCTGGGGGTCAGTTTCCATTCGCAGCAAGTACTCAGGGCAGGTATCTGAGAAGCCGGGCTCACTCCCGCCCCGAGCGATCGGCAGTCGAGTGAGGAAACACCACGTGCTCACATCAGCAGTTTACGCAGGGGGCCCTAGGGGTGCGGAAGAATCCAGTGGGACGCAGGCAAAATGCAGGGGTGGGCTAAAGCAGGTTTATAAAGAACTCTGTACCACCTGTGCTGAAGCATAGCAAGTAGACTATAAAATGCGTAAGTGATGAAGGCCGGCAATTTGAGCACTTAGTACATTCTACCTGAGTGCACTATGACATTCTTTTGAGTTAGTAAAGCTTTGCAATAATCATAACCATATGAGCCACTGTAAACCTACTCTTGCCCACCCCTGTATTATAACTTCTACTTATATTTATATCTCTTTTAAAAAGTGAGCTTTACTAATATTTAATAACTTAGAGGCACCCTTACATTTTCATTTCCTTACAAGTTTTGAGTTTCTGAGTGTCTGGTTAGTAAACACAGCCAGTCTCCCATTATGGAGTGTTAACTAAACAAACCCCTGGAATGGAAACGTGGCTTAAACAGATTCCTGAAGAGAACTGTGAAGTGAAGCCCTGGCCGCTGTGGCTCAGGTGGTTGGGCGTCATCCCACAAAGCGAAAGGTCACTGGTTCGATTCCTGGTCAGGGCACATGCCTGGGTTGTGGGTTCAGTTCCCCGGTTGGGGCATGAGAGGCACCCGATTGATGTTTCTCTCTCACATCAATGTTTCTTTCCTTCTCTTTCTCCCTCCCTTCCCCTCTCTCTAAAAATAAGTAAAATCTTATTTAAAAAAAAGAAGAAGAAGAACTTTAAAGTGAAGGTGACACCCAGAGGCAGGAGCCTGGGAACAAGAAAATGAGGAAGTGACCGGTCTCCAACTGCCAACGGGGACCAGCCATGTCACACCCAGTGACGGCCTGATTGCACGCAGGCGGAGCTGGCTGACGCAAAGCAAACCCTCCAGAAGGCCGTTTGGAACCTGAAAGCACGCTCTTCTTATTAAAGCTCAACTTTCCCAAAGGGCATAAGGTAACCTTAGGTATTGGCAAATGATTTTAAAATGTTTTGTGTTTGTCTTATTATTTTAAAATCTCTGGTCTCAGCGTATGCTTCACTATATCTACGTTAATACAGCAGCACACACACACTTTGTAAATAAACACTTACTTGGGGGGAGCTTGTTTGTTTTTGTTTATGGAGTCAGAGATGCCCACACTTCGGAGACCAGTATTTTCCATGGCGCACAGGGGTGCCGAGTCAGTGCCACCCCTTCTCCCCTCCCAGTGACAGTGACAGTGGACGTACCTTCATCTGCAGCAGGCAGGTGGGGACGGCCATGCGGCTGATGCTGTCGGAGGCGGTTTTGATGTCCACTCTCCAGTCCAGGTCCACCAGGCGCGGCAGAGAGACTGTGCAGGGGACAGCTCGGCTCAGAGCTCACGCCACCTGTGTTTGCTGGGCCTCTGCTCTGTGACTGGCGGCTCTGAGGGCTGTCCGTGTGTGATGCATCCGAGCCACACAGTGAGTCTCTGAGGGGGACAGGCAGGCGGGGCCCACTGCTCCATGCCACCTGCACTTAGCACTGATTCACGGTGGCAGCATCTCCAGGCCTTTGCCTGGACACCCGAGCCCCCCGATGTCAGGGCAGAAGGAGAAACGACACAGGGCAGAGAAGGTGAGGTGGTGGCCTGAGCCTTCAGAAATGTGTAGCTCCCACAGCAGTGGAAAGAGCTTTTGTTCGAGGGACAAATGGACTTGGCTTGAAGGGGGGTTCTACCACCTGTCGGACCTCTGAGCCTCTACTTCCTCACCTGCAAAATGGAGATGATCTTGGCCGAGCTCCCAGGGTTGTTGGGAGAACTAACTGAGTTAACGCAGGGAGAATTCTTCAGCACAATGACTGCCTCTGCGTGAGCTGAGTGACCATTTATTAAACACCCACTTCCATTCAAACTTTCAAACTGATTTCAATTATGGTTTTTTCCTAATGGAAATGTCATTATTTTAAGTATTTCGCTCACTGCTTTGGATATTTGTTTATTTTTTAACAACATGCTTATGTTATATTAAGTTTATAATCAGAAAAAATTTAAAAAGTGGAATCGAAAGGCAAACAACACGCACTGTTCAGTTGGGATTAGGCTCACTCATGTTGATTTTCGGTTAAAAACTCTGGCCACCTGGCAGACTCAGAGCTGGAGCTGGGAAGGAGGGGTGAGGAGGAAAAGGCTGACTTCTTGATACTCACTCAGATTTGCCTGGGCTTCAGTCCTCCAGGTGGATCTGTTTCAGAGAGAAAGAGGAGGTAAAAACGATGGGAAGGGGATGCGGACGGCGTCTTCTGATGATGAGAGGGGCCGTGGGCCAGGGCCCTGCTCCCCCACCCTGTGAGCTTCAAGCCTCCGACAGGCAAGGACCACAGAGGTAACCTCATTCCAACAAGCAGTTGTTTGTTGTAAAGCTCAGTGACTTTAAGGACACAAGAGCTATTTTCACAACATAAAAAAAGAGGAAAAGACTTACTGCACTGTCATCTTGTGCCCGTCACTCTCAGAGACAAAACAAAGGGCAACCGCGTCTCTTTTTATTGAGTATCTACTACACAGTGCACTGCATCTTATTTTAAACTTTATTTGTAGAGAGAGGGGGAAGGAGGGAGAAAGAGAGGTAGAGAAACATCAATGGGTTATCTCTTGTACGTGCCCCAACCAGGTTGGACTCTGCAACCCAGGCCTGTGCCCCATCCGGGAATCAAACCACCTGTAACCTCTCACTTGGCCGGACATGACGCCCAACCAACTGAGCCACACAGGTCGGGGCCGATGCACTAGAGCTCAAGCCAAACACACCCAAACAGGCCTGTCTAATGCTACAGCAAACAGTGTTGCCGTGAGATAGATGCCAAGCAGAGTCAGAATACAATGTGGTCACGTATGAGGAAGTTTCTTAATAGACAAGCAAACCCTTTGTCAACAGGCATTCTCTGTTATTACTATTCGAGAGGTCTGTTCAAACCTGCTGCTAGCCAGTTCATGGAATCTGATTACAGTCTGTGTGTTTAAAAGGATCTGCCCAGCCAAGAAAATATGCAGAAAATTCACAAAAAAATTAAACTGACCAAAAAATATGGCCAAAAAAGATGTTCAGCATCACCAGTAGCAAAGGCAGACAAATTGACATGAGGTGCTATTTGCCATGAGTGAAACAGAAAAAATGGAAGAAAAATAAAAACTGCACCCTGGCTGGTGTGGCTCAGTGGACTGAGCGCCGGTCTGTGAACTGAAAGGTCGCAGGTTTGATTCCCACTCAGGGCAGCTGCCTGGGTGGCAGGCCAGGTCCCCAGCGTGGGGCGTCTGAGAGGCAACCGACCAACGTATCTCTAGGACACGGAGGTTTCTCTCCCCCTCTCTCTCTTTCTCCCTTCTCTTCTCTCAAAACTAAATAAAACCTTTAAAAAGAGAGAAACACCCCCTCAGCACTGGCGAAGGTCTGGGGAGAAAAGCACACCCGTGTCTTGCTGGTGCAACAACAGCCGGGCGGCCTTTCTGCTGGCCGCCGCCACGGCACACAGCCAAAGCCTCCACATGCCCACTGAGGACAGCCGAGAGAGTAAATGCCTGACACCTGGGAACGTCTCAATTACCTTACATGTAGTTTCTTTATATAACGGGATATAGTTAGCCATTAAAAATGTTACTGAAGGTGAGTCTTTATTGACCTGAAGTACCATGATCATTAATACTGTTGACTGCCAACAACCACGTTATAAAATGGCATCGTCCCATTGGGTTAAAAACAACGCCGACCTCTCTCTACACGTGTAAATGAAAACACCAGACAGGGCCTGAGAGGCTCTCCGTTCAGGAGGCAACGCTGCTAAGCCCCTGGGTGGTAGGGTTAGGGTTTTCTTCTTGCTTACTTGTGTTTGCTTTTCAAGGACGAACCTATCGCCCTGACCGGTGTGGCTCAGGTGGTTGGGCGTCGTCCTGCAAAGCGAAGGTCACCAGTTCAATTCCGGGTCAGGGCACGTGCCTGGGTTGCAGGTTTGGTTCCCGGTCAGGGCATGTACAAGAGGCAACTGATTTCATGTTTTTCTCCCTCTCTTTCTCCCTCCCTTCCCTCTACCTAAAAATAAAAAAAGCAATTTTTTTTTAAAAAAAGAGTGAACCTACTACTTCTAGAACAGGAACAAACTACATAAGCCTTACAAGGAACTCCCAAGACACGAGCACTTACATGTGTTCCAGGATGATCCTCGTCAGCAGGTTTTTGAGGCTCGGGTGGAAATTTTCAGGAAAGAGAGCCAGGACCGCCTCGGCGGAGGCCAGGTCACGGAACACCACCAGCCTGGTGAGGCGGCGCAGAGCCTGGAGCAGCTGCGGGAGAGAGATGGGCGCCCTGGGCGCTGAGGGAAAGCGGGCCGGGGCCGGGGCCGGGGCCAGGCTCCCCGCCCCCAACGGCCACACACTGCTGCGGCCCTTCAGCGCAGCCTCGTGGGTCCTGAGGCCTCAGCCGCAGGTGCCAATGCCCATGTGCCTTGGTCTGCCCCTAAGCCCACCTGCTGCTTTAGAAAACAGACGCAGCCACCTGGCAGAGGAAGCTGTCACCTTGCCAGAAACTCTGCTTTCGAGCAAAGAGTTCCTGAGTACCCTTTCTCGCCGCATAGATTCTGACCTTCAGTTAACTCTCTAGCCCAGTGATTTTCAACCGGTGCGCCACAAGAAATTTTAATACATGCGATACCGGGCACTGACCTCTCTTTCCCTTACACTGTCAAATAAAGAGTGACAACAGCAAACACAACCATAGCCATCAGGTATGCATAAGTCAAAATTATACTTTTCTGGGGGTCAAATCTGCGAAAAAACATATGTTTAGGTGCTGCAGAACTCTAGTGATCAGTTTCTGTGCGGGGCTTCCCTAAGGGTGGCTGTGCGCACCTGGCCAGAGACTGAGGCTGCGCGGACTGAACTGTCTGCTGCCAGAGGCACTGGGCCCGGTGGGTTTGCGCGTTGAATCCAGAGTGGTGGGAGCGTCATGGCCCTGTCCCTAGGCTGTCACCTGCGAGGACAGAGAGCCACCGGCCCCAGGCTGGCTGTGCGGCCTGCCCTGCGCAAGGGGAGTGCTAGGACGCGGTGTTCCAGCCTTCGATCTCCCAGGTGTGGCTGTGGTCGCTCTGTGGATATAACAACGCCTAGCTGAACCTAAGGGGACTCTGCGAAGGGAACCCGCTGCTTCAGGGCATTCCCTGATGCCTTGGGAGGTTGTTCAGCAACAGACGGGCACAACCAGAGAACAGAGGACATTAACCCCACACTGAAGAAGCGTGGGAGTTAGTGGAGAAACACCCTAGCCTCTCTGCCCTCCAGGACACCAACGTTCTGGGGTGCGTCCCACGTGGCTTCTAACAGGCCCCTAAGGTTGAACCCCAGCTGCCCACAGCAGTAACCGCTCACTAACATACACCCTGTTATTGGTTTGTCTCTCTTCCCTGTTTGATTTTCCCCACCTTCTCCTTTGTGGTTTCCAGAATCACCTCTCAAGTGATACCTGCACCCAAATCTTTGCTTCAGGGTTGTATCTGTGGAACCCAAAGTAAGTCTCCAACTCGGTTTGATAATCGTACTTCTGCCTTTTACTCTTCCACAGCTCACTTCAATGCACAAAGCTCCGGTTTAAAACAACAGCAGCAGCTCACAGGCCGGTCTGGATGCGCTCCCGTGTCGGAGTGCGACATCCCGTGAGTCCCTCTGCTCTTCCTCTTGGCCATGGGCTGAGATGGCCCTCCCACTGCACATCCTCCCTCACGGCACTCAGGCCGTGCATGGGAGCTCCTGCCGCTGATCCCCGAGAGTTTGCCTGAGCTATCCAACCAACAACTAGTGCGCATCTGCACCTGACAGGGTGGGAAAGGAAAGCACGAAACGGCTGGCTGTGGCTGCACTGGGACGTAACCAGTCTGAAAAGGAAGAGGTTGGGAGCCCTGATTCTGGGTAAGTTCTCCCATCCGAGCCTCATTTACAACAAGGATATAAAGGTTCAAAACCAAGGTTTTTAGGTTCACTAACATTTAAAATAAAATCTATTTTAAGTTGCTTTAATATCAATAGACATTTAAGGGGAAAAAACTTCCTTGGACACAGAAATGGCTGGGAGGTCAAGAAAGAGACTAAGGAGCTGAGGGTCCAGTGGCCGAAGGTCGTTTCTGACCACACTTACTTGCTCCGCCTCCTCCTGGGTCACAGACAAGCTGGAACACGTGATATCCAAGAGTGTTTTCGAGTCAAGGGCTGACCTGGAAAAGCTCTCTTGGCATAGCTGTCTGACAACATCTTTCGAGGAAGCCTAGAAATTAATTCACAGATGGAAAAGCAAATGAACAGAAAGCAGATGTTTTAGAACACAGTTTTGTCCCTATACGATGTAATGGTGTGACACCGTTGACACTGCAGATTTAAAGGCGCATAGGACACTTCCACGTCTGAGACGATGGATTTGGAGTACTTTTTCTCCTCCTTCCTGTTAAGCACAATGAATATCCCTGGGCCCCAGACAGAGAACAAACCCAGAGTGACTCTGAGAGGAGGAGGGGAGGAGACAGCCCTGCTGTGGACCTCACCGCCAGGGAATGGCATGGAGGTGAGTCCCCTGGGTTTTCTTTTTATTCCCGTATCTCAGACTCTGAGCCGAAGAAGAGGGCGACCGAGAACGCCAATGGGTGCAGAAAGAAAAAAGCTCCAACAAATACCTGCTCTCTAGCCAGGAGACCAAGAAAAGGGCGGCCCAGCAAAACGGAAAACCTTCTCCAGTAACTGCTCTACTCCCGTCAGACACTGCGCAGAAAGAACCGTGGCCCTGCCCTCACCCGGCGGCGTCACTTCACTCATGAATATGTCTAACAGCTACTTATTAAGTACATGCTGTGTGTCAGGTGTTGGGGGTGCACTTGTCGGCGATACATCTGCGAATAACATTAGATGCCTTTAGGGATGAAGACACAGAAGAACACGGGGGAGGCGGTTAAAACAACAGAGGGACCACGGCATGGACCAATGAGGAATGTTGTGCCGTGAACGAAGAACTTGTGCCCCACATGACTGCTGAGTGTAATTACCTTTACCCTCTTCGTCTTGTGTGTTTGAAAAAAAGTCTCTCGTGGATCTTACAGTCTTGTGAGGAAGACAGATAAATAGATGCATACTGTCCGCTAGTGACAAGAACTGCAAGCTGCAAAGGAAGATAAAGCTGCCCCTTCCTACTGGAGAAGCCTGAAGTTAAGCAAATAATTCCAATCCATCATTTCATTTGATCCTTACAAAAGACCTGTGAAGTACATCCCTTCCCGCCTTGCAATCTTTCAAATGATGACCAGGAGAATTTTGGGCCCTTATATGCGTCAAAGTGATGGGAGACTCAAATGTTGGAAAATTTTTAGTCTCAGGTTAATAAGCTTAGTGAGCAATGTACATAAAAAGCAATTGTTTCAGGAACTGAAGATACAACCCACCCTGACGCCAGGAGACCTTAAGCAGTTCCACCTTTGTGCCTCAGGAGGACTGCAAACAATTCAAGATGGTATCTGAGCCTTTGTGCTCCAGGGAGAGCCGCCCACCACCCAGGGCACAGATGAAAGAATGCTGCAGCTTTTATCTGATTAACTTTTTCCCTGAATTCCAAACCCCTTACCTATACTTGTCTTCTCCTCACAAAAAGGGTAGGTTTAAAATAGAAGTTTCCTGTCTGTTAGGGTACAATCCCGCTGTCTTCTCAGATCGCCCGCCATCTGAATAAAGAGCCCATAAAGATTCAATCCCTGTCTCTGCTTACTGGTAGGTGACAGGCATGAACACCGGCTTTTCCGGTTTCAAAAGCAAGTACAGAAAATCCAGGATGGTGGAGAACAAAGAATGTTCACTTCACTCAGGGTTGGGCGCATGCAGAGAGAATTTCTCCACTGCCTAGCATTGCACAGATGCAATGGCTGCTGGATGCAATCTGAACTGGCCATGTGGATCCAGCAATTACCACCCTAATGCACCGATCAGGAAAACCAGCAGCACCTTCACAATCATTATCTTATTTGTTCCCCCACCACTGTCACGTCGATATTAATTTTATTCTTTCTTGTAAACAGCTCAGAAAGGGGCAATGATTTGCCCGGGGCCACAGAGAGGAAGTGGCAGAGTCGTGGCTCCACATCACGGTCCGTTTATCCCCAATTCCGATTCCACCTAAAATCCCGGGGACAAGGGGCCGCCTCACGCTGTCCCCACGCTCCAGTTTACCTTCAGCAGGCTCTGGAGTGCTGCAAAGTTTTCCGCAGTCAACGCAGCCATTTTCCCCAGGTCATGTGACCACTTCATTTGGAAGTGCGAACGCGTGGTCGCTGAGGCCGCGCGGGGCAGGCCGGGGGCTGTAGTCCTTCAGGGTGGCGGAAACTGCTCGGGCTGGCGGCCCTGCGAAAAGGGGGAGGAGCCAAGTAGGACTCGACACTGAAGTTCTGTGGGGCGAGTTTAGGGCTGTGGGATCGGAGGACCTGGGCGCGGTACGGTTTTCAGGAAATGACTTAGCTTGTTTACTTACCAGATCAGGAAAAACCCTGATTTTTTCCCTGACCCAAGTGGGTGGATGGGCTGGCTGATTTGAGGACTGCGCCTGCACTGGCAGAAGTCTTGGAAACGTAGCTCCCTAGCTGCTTGGAATTAAAATGTGGCTGTGCATATCGGAATTCTTGGAATTTATCCCTCCCCCCATTTCGGAGAATGTAGAATTGCTTTCACGTGTAGTTTCTTTATGTGTGCGGTAGCTGGGAGCTGGTACTATTTGCCTTACCCAGACGGGGAAACGGAATCAAAGTTTTTAGTAACTTTCTTATAGTCCTAGGGGAGATCTGTTCTGAAGAGCAGGTGAAGAAGCATTTAGGAGAGGGGGAGTAGGGATGGAATCAAGTGAAGAAAGTGAAGGGATTTTGGAGCGCAAATGGGTAGTTACAGAATAGTCAGAGATGTAGACTACAGCGTAGGGAATATAGTCAATAACATTGAGGTAACTGAGTATGGACCAGGTGGGTACTTGAAACATTGGTGGACCATGTAAAGTATATGAGTTTTTAACCACTGTTTTGAATCTGAAACTAATACAGACTGATTTTGAATATAAACTGTAATTAAAAAATAAAAAATAAAATAGGTATTACCTACTAGGTTCCTATCACACTTATTATGGGGGGATTCATGGAAATGATTTTATTCATTTATTCAACAAGATAGTTACAGTGAATGTGGCAAGTGGTTTTTGGTAGGCAGAGCAGGACTCTGATATTTTAAGGAAACACCTGTCCCTTTTGTACCCCAAACCCACAGTCTCTCCGTCATGTCCCTTATCCACGTTTAGTATCTGGTTGACTCACTGTTTTTACACCCCATTTCCTTACCAAAATTTGGCTCAAAATTTTAGCTTGATAAGTTCATGCTAAAGAAAGAATGCCTAATTGTGAAATTTCAGAAATTGGTAAACTAGAAAGGGACGTTTTTTCCAAAGCGTCCTACTTCACTCCCTCTTCCTTCTCTCTCTCCTGTTCTCTGTCAGGGTGTTGTCCAGGCCCAGGAAAATAAACCCTGGTTGTCTCAGGATGAACCCACACCTGGACTAGAAGACTTTAGAGCCACATTGAAATGGAGTCCTGAGTCCACCTCTGTTTCTTGGCCTCTCCCTCTTCTCCTCTCCAGGGGTCCACATGGCTTGATTCTTATTCTTCTGCCGTGAGCCACTGTGAGCTCTAGGTTTAATACCTGTCTGTATCCAGAGGGGCCGGCTTATGCCTTGAATGAATTGAATGTGTGTTCAATAAACAACATCCAGAGAGTGGTTAGACTTAAGATTAATTTCTGTGATTTGTTTGTGGGGGGCACTGCCTTACTATTTGCAGGATGTGCCTTCTTGTCTCATTTTAGAGAAGTGAGCAGTGTGGTCGCCAGCCTTCAAGATAGCCCCCAGCGATCTTTGCTGCTGGTATTCACCCCTGCGTAGTCCCCTCCCACACTGTGCCGGGATTGGTCCCTGTGACTGAAGCCAATGGCAGAAGTGATGGTGTGTTACTACTGAGATATGAAAGGCTGCACCTCCCTGATGCTCTTTCATTTGGCTGCTCTCTTTTTCTTGAATCTCTGGCTCTAGGGAAAGCAAGCTGTCACGCTGCGAGCAGTCCTCTGGAGGGTCCATGTGATGAAAAACCAAGCCTCCAGCCAGTAGCCAGCCTGGCAACTGCCCCATTGCCGAGTTTAGAAGCTGGTTCTCCAGCCCCGGTAGAGCTTTGAAATGACGGTAGCCTTGACCAACATCCTCACTCTGACCTCGTGAGGGATTCTGAGCCAGAAACACCCAGCTAAGCCACTCCTGGATAGCTGACCTTCAAAAACTGTATGATTGTAAATGTTTGTTGTTGTAAGCTACTAAGTGTTGAGGTACCTTGTTACATGACAGTCAAAACACACACGGAAACGATAACGCAGAGGGACTTTAGAATTCAGTCTCAGTTTGAATCCCAGCTGCGCATGCTATTAACTGTACTTTGAACCAGTTCTTGAACTTCTCTGAGTCTGTTTCCAGGTCTGTAAAATGATGTTGCTCATACCTGCTCAGAGAGCACAGCTGAGTACTAGGTGCTACCCCAGCCGGAGAACTCCAGCTCTCCTCGTCTTCGTGGGCAGGTCAGGTACGAAGGGATCCCCTGGGCTCCAGTTTGCCAGGCAGGGCCTCATGCTGCCCCATGGCATCCCTCAGGTAGGCTGCCCAGTCGGTCTCTGCCATGTTGCTTTTACAGGTTTGCCTGTGGTCTGGGGATCTCCCAGCAATTCCTAAACCATAAACATTTTAATGGGAAGAAACAGAACAGAGTATTAGGGTTCATTTCCATGATTTGGTCCCACTGCCTGGTTTTTCTTAAGATTAATCTGATTTCTCTCCAATTCTAGGTATAGCAAATTGTGCTTTCTCACACTTATTTAATAAACTTACCAGCCTCCATGTAAGCCTCTGACACACTTATTGATTTATTTACTTCCCATAACAATCCTATGCGATACACACATGCACAGAGTACTATTATTTTTCCCATTTTACATAGGGGGAAACTGAGTTACAGGGAAGTTTGGTAGCTTGTCCAAGGTCACACAGCACAGTAGTGGCAGAGCCCATATTCAGACTTGAGCAGTCTGACTCCACAGTCTGAGCTGTTAACCACCAAACTGTACCTGTCTCCTCGTCTGCCCATAGCTAAAAACTCATGCTTCTTCTATCTGGATGTCTGACTCCCTTCCCCAGGGGGCAAAACCAGTCTAAGGGTGTTCCTGGACAGGTGACCCAGTGGTATGGTGAGAGACAGTATGATGAGTAGAAGGGGTACCTTGGGCTTTGGGAAAAGACCCACGTTCATTTCCTGGCTCCTGTGTACTTTTGGCAAGTTACTTCATCTCTCTGAACCTCAGTTTCCTCATCTGTGAAATGGGAACACCAGTAATTAAAATACCTTTCGACTATTAGGAGGAGCTTGAGGATGACTTACACCCCAAAGAGGGAAGGATCTGGGGACCGCTCCTGCCACTGGCAGCACTAAAGCGCAGCGCTTCCCTGTGCCGAGGGAAAGGGTTTGCCCCAGGGTGACGAGCCAACTCAGTTTTCCCAGGAAGGAGGGAGTTCTTGGGACACAGGACTTTTTGTACTGATGCTGGGACAGCCCTGGGGAAACCAGGCCAGTCGGTCACCCTTGCTGGAGCTCTGATCCCCTGAGGAAAATCATCTTTGCAGAGCGCTTGTCCTGCCTTCCCCAGTGGGGCTCATGCGAAGAGAGCAGTATGGATGCAGAAGCGTTCTAACTGAACGGAGTCAAGGGTGGCAGTCTTAGTCGGGGTTCTTTTTTTGTGGTGACAGCATTATTGTGATGTAACTTGCATATACAATTTACCCATTTAAAGGGTACAATTTAATGGATTTTAGCACATTTGTAGAGCTGTATAAGGCTCACCACAGTCTGTTTTAGAGCATTATCACCACCCCAGAAGGTCACCGTGCCCTTCAGCTATCAAGCCCCCAACCTTCTTCATCACACCCCGGCCCTAGGCCACCTCGAATCTCCTTTCTGTCTCCGCAGATTTGTCAGTTCTGGCCATTTCATAAAAATGGAATAATCTGCTACATGGTCTTTTTTATTGTTCCCCCCCGCCACTTATCCCGATATTTTGAAGTCCATCATGTTGTAGCATGTATCAGTACTTCATTCCTTGCGATTGCTAAACAGTTTGCACTGGATGGCTGCACCACATGCTGTTTATCCACTCCCCCGCTGATAGATGTTTGGGTTGTTTCCACCTTCTGGCTGTCATGCGCAATGCTGCTGTGAACACGCTTGAACAAGTTTCTTGGATTCGTGTTTTCATTTCTCTTGGGGTATGTGTATCCAGGAGTGAAGTTACTGGGCCATGTGGTAACTCTGTGTTTAACTTTTTGAGGAAGTGCCACACTGTTTCCCAAAGTGGTTGCACCATTTCACATTCCCGTCAGCGGCGTGGGAGGGCTCCGATTTCGCCACCTCCTCACCAGCACTTATCCTTAGGTCTTTTTGTCTGCAGCCACCCCCATGGCTGTGACATGGCACCTCATCGTGAGCAGTGTTGCTTTGAAATTGCATTGGCATAGCAAGCATGTTTCATCCCCGTAGACTATTTCGGTGCGTGTGGTGAAGATTTGGGGGCTTAAGCCCCCCAGTCTGCCCTTTGGTCCCACCACCGGGTTCCAACTGCCTTTTTATCAGAGGGACATCTGCGTGAGGTGGTCCTGCAGGCGGGCACCCCCTCATTTTCCCCAGTTTCCCTTTTCCTCACCCCCGTTTCATGGACTGAGAGGCGGGTAGTGTCCAGGGAGAAGGGGCTGCTCTGTCTTTCTGGTCTGAGGCTCTAAGCTAAGGAGTGGCTTCGAAGTGAGCTGATGGCTCACCAGGAGGCCACAGGCAAACTGGGGACAGAAGAACTGATGATGACAGGCATGCCCTGGCTTGGAAGTGCCATCTGTGTCCGGATCACAGGCTGTGTGATTAGGGGCTAACTCTGCAGTAACAGTGTCTTAGTTGACACGGTGTTTAACAATGGGGAGATGTGATGTAAACATTCAAATTTCTGGCCCTTTAAAAACATTTGACGGGCCTGGCCATGCTGCTCCCCGCTCTCTACACCGCAGCGGTTGGCTGGGCCTGAGTCCGTGGGCTCTCGGAACCCCTGCCGTCCCTGCTGCTCTCTGTGGGCCACAGTTAACCCTGTCCATACATTTGTCACCTGCCTTATCCCTGGGAGTATTGGTCAGTGCCAACTTCCCTCAGGGACCCAGTGGGGGAAACGCAGGCCAAGGTGGGTGGAAGGCTGAATTCGGGTATTTGGGGTTCCGGGTTTCCAGCCATCTCTGCACCGTCTCCTCATGAATCTAAGCCAGTGGCAGGTGTGATGTGGTCATCTAAGTTGTCATTTATGCTTCTTGAGGGACGTCTATGGCCTAAGCACTGTTCTAGGAGTTTTGCATGCATTCATACATTTAATCCTGATGGTGACTCCAAATAACCCCAGTTTTCAGGTGGGAAACCTAACAGTCAGAGATAGAGAAAAAACTCGCTTATGGGCCACGGGTAATTAGCAACAGAGCCAGGATTCAGAGGCAGGAGCAAACGAGGTCACGCTGTGACCTGGTCCACTACGGGGTTTCGATGGAGGACACAGTGTAAGGGGCCATCTGGCCTGACCCACTGCTGCTAATAGGCTTGTGGCTGGGCCACAGTCCCTGCCAGGTGCCCCCTCGTTGAAGCCAAGACTTGGAGGAGACAATATGTGTGCTTGGAGGGGTGATGCCTGTGATTCCTTTGGGCTCTAACTCGTGGGGAGTCTCTGAAAGATGGTCAGGGGAGGGAAGAGGGTGAGGACCCTCCTGAGCAGGTGTCCCCTGCCCCCATTACAGAGCACCCCGGGCTGGAGGGCAAGGCTCCTCTCCCAGCTCCGACGGCCCGGTGGCTGTGATTCGTGAGTTCCAGAGACAGCAGACCCAGGAGGGCATCGTGACCTCGTTTCTCGCCCTCCTGTCCCCAGGAGTAACACAGAAGTGGCTGATAACACCCAGCATTGTCCTCACACACACAGGGCCCTATTGTTTCCCCAATACACAGAGAGGAGGCTGTGACAATGGCCTTGAATGGCACTTCACTCTCCTTTCTCCAATGTTACACTTGTTTTTTTTAGTTCTGGAGTCGGTTAAACAATTATTTCCTGCGGGATGTATCAGCAAAAGCTTGACTACCCCTTTTCTCCATCAGCCCTCAGGTCCCAGGTCAGTGGGAACGCATGCAGAGCCAGGTTCAGAGCGAGCTGGGCCTGTTGAAATGCCACCTTCTCAGGAGGCTGGAAGGCCGGGGGACCTCGTGCCTCCCCTGCAAGAAGGGACCTGCCCTGGAGGAAGGAACCAGACCAGGTAACACAGGAGAGAGGCTGAGAGCTGCTGGCGGGCGCCAGGTGGGAGGCAGTGCTGAAGACCCAGCCCCAGAAGAATGGGTTTCTGGGTTCAAGACATTCTGCCAACAAACAGCCAATAGCAGCTGAGGTCACTCTGCCTGTCAGACCCCCATTCAATGCCTCTGATGTCTTTTGGTGACCAGAAACTTCAGGACCCATGTGAGTTAATTGAGGTGGTCATTCCCTTAGTAATAGTTGCCATTACCGTGCTCTTACTATCTATATTGTATCTGCATGCATGTTATTGTATGTATCTTTATTTATTGGCTTAGCTATTGATAAATAGATAAATACGTATCTATTATAGCAAACACTTATACAATGTGCTTTTCATTCTTGCTTGATTCAAACCTAGGCAGCCTGGTGCTAGAATCTATGCTTTTCATCACCACACCTCTTATATACTGTTCTTTACGATAAACCAAGGCTATCCCAAGGTTTCCCTCTGCCAGGCAGTGATGTGCGTGATAACTGTGTGTATTGAGTCCCTGTGCCAGGCAATGCTTTAAGTGTTGGCACTGATTTCCTTACTTATCCTACATGGTGACCCTATTAAATAGGTACTTTTATCATATCCATTTTGTGGATAAGGACAGTGAAGTGCAGAAAAGTAAAGTAACTCACCCAGGGTGCTAAGTGGCAGAGCCAGGATTTGAACTCCATTCTCCCTGGAGAGCTGTGAATCTAAAGCCTGCCCAGCCCCGTGGCTGGTTTGGAGTTAGTGTCCTCCTCTGGGTCAGCAGGTGTGGAGGGTGGCATTCTGTCCAGGCTTGGTAGAACCTGAGTTGTCAGTTCGATGAACACAAATGCTCTTAAGTGGTTTGTTAGTTGTCGTTAGCTTTTGTCTTGCTTGGAAAAGATGGAATTGCTTCATGGCGACAGGGTAGGAATTTAGAATGACAGTGATTGCTCAGTGAACGCCATCTCTTACTTGGCCGGAGACTGGGCTGAGTCGCCCCGTGTGTAGGAGGATGCATGTTAAATAAACAGGACTCACAGGGTGTTTTCAGGAAGCCAACTTCCCTATCACTGCCCCTGACTTTTTTCGGTGGAGCCCCACTCTCCTTGCCCGGGGATGAAAGTCAGGGCCGGTCCAGGACTGTCCGGTGGCCTTGCTGGTGCCCACACTGTCTCAGTTCAGCAACTGATGTGTCTGAGTCTGTGGACTAACCCAGACCTAAAACTCTGCTCCAAGTAGATGCCCCTGTTCCTCCCCCAGCTGGGGCCTGGAGTTGGGGAGGGGGGGTCTGTGGTCAGTCCCTCACCCCGCCCCCCCCACCTTATGCTTCCGTCTGGCTCACTGAGGATTCTGAACCCAGGTGGGGAGAAGTTGTGGGGGACGGGGACAGGACAGGAAGGTGAGGGGCTGGAAGTTCTTAATTGGTTAATAATACTCAGGCTGGCGTCCTACTGACTGGGCCTGGTGGGTGCTTAGGCCTGATTTCTTCATCTCCTGGCATGATTTTGTGAATATTTCAGAGAACAATATCTGAACTGCTGGTCCCTGGACACTGGCTGCCCTAGACCCTCTCCTTGGTCCCCAGCCTCTGAGTGGTGCTGTGTGAGTTTGCTGGAGCTGTCGCAGCAAATGCCACAGACTCGGGGTCGGAAACAGCAGAAACTGGCCTCCTCACAGTTGCAGAGGCTAGACGTCTGAGATTGAGGGGAGGTCAGGGTTACTTTCTTCTGAGGCTCCTGTCCTTGGCTTGCAGTTGGCCACCTCCTTCCTGTGTCCACACACGGTTTTTCCTCTGCGTGCGAATGGCTAGCATATTTCTGTGTGTCCAAATCTCCTCTTCTTATAAGGACACCAGGCTGATGGCATTAGGGCCTTATTTTAACAGATTGTCTTTAAAGCTCTGTCTCTGAATGCAGTCACATGTTGAGGGCCTAGGCACTAGGCTTTGACACATGAATTTGGGGATGACATGGGTCAGCCATACCAGGTGCGGTTGGACGTTTCCACTCCTCCTGGTGGCCCTCTTCAGAATGACCTGCACAATCCACGAGGTTGCCTGCTGTGCCCCTCTCTGGCTTGGGGAAAACCCAACTCGCCTTTACCCTGGCAAATCCAAAGCCACCGCTCCCCCTCACTGTAGCTGGCCGCCCTGTACATGAGGTTTCTTAGGCATGATTCAGACATCAGTCCTCAGTGAGTCCCCAGCTCCCTGGTCACAGTGCCTTTGAGATCGCTCTTGGGGAGTCAGGAGCGGGCAGTTGGAACGTGGCAAGCACCCCTCACTCATTCTGGAACTCCTTCTCTGCTCTCCCATTGACTTCCTCACCCAACCCTCCCTGTGGGCTGGAGGTGGTCAGATAAAGGGAAGCCACCTTCTTTCAGAAACCCTGCGTGATGCTGTCACAGCTCACCTTGGAATGTGTCATTAACGTCTCATGGCTTCAGCACAGCCTGAGACGAAAACCACTTTTCCCTCCTGCTGGGCATACAACCCCTCATTTAGTTTTCGTGAAGGACCCTGTGAGGAAGGGAGGAGCCTCACGCAGCTGAACTGGGAGGTGCTCAGAACAGTCAAGGCCTCACTCAGGACAGACTGTTCAGCCGCCAGGGGGGCGGGCGTGGAGATTCCAGTTTTGACCCCCTTCACTGTCACTTCCTGCACCTTCATCACCAGGGTTCCCAGAGGTTTCCTTGCCGGGTTTTGTTCTGTGCTGCTAAAAACATCCCTTTGAGCAGAATGTTATAAAGGTAAAAAGGTAAAGTTCCTGCTTGTGCTCCAGGTGTGATGAAGCGGCTGGTACCAGCAGTGACAAGGACATCAGGAACCTTGTCAGGTGCAGTAGGAGGTGAGCTCCATGGACCAAGGACATCCCTGCTTGAAGCCCCTGCCCCTCCCCCTGCATAACTGAATCAATGGCCTAACAATATGGAAGTGGAGTATCTTTTCCTGTAGACGTGCATAAACTGCACTGTATTCTGAAAATCCTCTTCCAGGCAAAAGGGGCCACATCATCTCACTTTCTGTTTCCTAGGAAGTACTTCGCTTCAAGACGACTTCAAAAATTTTCTAAGAGAGCTTTTTTGTTCAGATTTTTGATTATTTTTTAAAAGATTTTATTTATTTTTAGAGAGAGGGGAAGGGAGGGAGAAAGAAAGAGAGAAACATTAATGTGTGGTTGACTCTCACATACCTCGAACCGGGCACCCGGCCCGCAACCCAGGCATGTGTCCTGACTGGGAATTGAACCAGCGACCCTTTGGTTCCCAGGCCAGGACGCAGTCCACTGAGCCACACCAGCCAGGGCTAATTTTTTTTTTTTTTAAATAGAAACAGTCCAGGGTGCTGTTGCCCTCCTTGCACAGTTTGCTAGGAAAGGGAGGACAATAAATGGGCCTGGCAGCCATCGGGAGGCAGTGTGCCCAGGCTGTGTCCTGTCCATCTGGGGGCAGCACTGGGCTGGGCTGGGCTGGCATCAGGGCCCAGGGAAAGGACTGAGATGGACTAGGGTTGCAGCTGACTCAGACCAGGGAGGAAGGAAAGGATGACATTTCTGTCCATCCACTTAGCAAGTACGTAATGAACACCTGTTATGCTCAAGCACCCTGGGCCCTCTGCCAGGGCGGGACAGATCGGTGGATGGGCCCTGGAGACGAGCCACACCTGGGTTTCTCTCTGGGCTCGCAGAGGCAGGTGAGGCACTGGCAGGTGGGCGTGCCAGGCGGAGAGACGGGAGGCGGGGGAAGCATACGGTAGATAGTTTTGAATGACTAGAGGCCAAGGCAGTTGGGAAGGCAGGGGCCAGAACAGGGAGCAGGAAGGCGGTGGTAGCTGCCAGGTTAGTACTTGACGCTGGATCGGGAGGCTGGGCCCAGAGGGTACACAGCAGGGCTTGAGGAAGAGAAGCAAATGGAGTGGGTTTGCCTTTAGAGAGCAAGCTCTGAGGCAGGACAGGGACATGATGCAGCATCGGAGGGGTTAAGACTCAGAGAGCTGGCCAGGGAGGATGAAGGGCCAGACCGAAGCCCTGGCCTCCAGAATGAAAAGGGGAAGGGGTCAGGCCAGAGAGGGTAGGGGACCCTTGTCAGCTCAACAGAGGGAGGTGTCTAGAATGCCCCACTGGTTTCTGACCTGGGGCACTGGAGAGATGCCGAGCATTACCAAAGGGTGTGTGTGTGTGTGTGTGTGTGCACGCATAGGGGGACAGCAGGGCTGGGATTGCAGGAGGCTGTAAACTCTTCTCGGCAGGAGGAATTGGGGCACCAGGGTTGTTCTGCCAGGAGCTGAGTGCTGGGGAGAGGGAAGAAAAGGGACACATTCCATTCCTCTGAGAGCTTACGGACAGACCATTGGAAGAAAACAGGCCAGTGAAGGAGCAATTCAAATGCAGTGTAGCAGAAGGGCTGGGGAAGCTGGGTGTGGATCAAGTCCTTAGTGATGTTAGAGAAGGATTCATTTTTTTAGGTGTGATCATGGTGTTGTGTTGTAGGTGGGAGAATACCCCTTGGCTTTTTTGGTTTTGGATATGAAAGTTAAAACATTTAGGGGTGACAGGTCCTGATGTCTGTCCTTTACTTGGAAACGAACTAAATACAGAGCGAATGATAGAGAAAGAGAAAGCAAATGTGGCAAAACTTTACCAATTGTGGGACTATACAAGAGCTAATTCTACTATTGTGGTATTCTATTTTTTAAAAAGATTTTATTTATTTATTTCTAGAGAGAGGCAAAGGGAGGGGGAAAGAGAGGGAGAGAAACATCAATGTGTGGTTGCCTCGTGTGTGCCCCCCAACTGGGGACCTGTCCTGCAACCCAGGCATGTGCCCTGACTGGGAATTGAACTCATGACCCTTTGGTTTGCAGGCTGACACTCAATCCACTGAGCCACACCAGCAAGGGCTATCATGGTATTCTTTTCTGTCTGAAATCTTTCATAATTAAAAAAATTAAAAATACGAGGTAGCAAGTGCATCGATAGGAAGTAAGGGTTCTGTGGGATCACAAAGGAAGGCTTTTTAGTTGGATTTTGATGAGTGAGAGACACTTCACGAAGAAAATACCATCCAGACCTGAGAGGTGAGTGGCCAGTGGGATGGAAAGAGCATTAGGGAGAATGTTCCAGGCAGAGGGAACAGCATGTGCGAAGGCCTACTAGCCTGTTTGGCTAGAGGAACAAAAAGGCCTTTCATGTGAGTGTGGAATGTGAAGCAGGGAGCTACCAAGAGGTGAGAAAGCACAGGTGAGCAGGTGCTGCGGAGCTTCAAGCTGTGAGCTGCGAGCTGCGTGGGAGAGTTTGTCCTGACCACAAGTGTAAGCAGGGCCGTTACACTCCAGAAGGTGTAGCTCACAGCTCACAGGCATTGAGCCGGCAGCCGCTATTCCAAACACTTCATCTACGTTAATTCACTACCACTGTGCCTTTTCCAGGTACCTAGAAGGTAGCATGTTGATTATAGAGATGAGGCAAACTGAGGCACAGAAGAGTTAAGTTACCCACTCAAGTGCACAAATTTGGAGGAGCCAGGATGGAATCCAGGCTGCTGGGCCCCAGTGCCCAGCTCTTCCCTGCAAGCCACACTGCCGCTCAAGTCCAGTCTGGTCTCTGTGGAGAAGGAACTGGGGGAAAGCAGAACTCAAGGCAGTGAGACTGCTTTGGAAGCAGTTGCAGAAACCCAGGCAAGTGCGATGGGGACTTGAACTGAAATGGCAGCAGTGGAGGTGGAGAAAAAGGACAGGACAGAGTTATTCTGGAGTGAGATCGACAGGACTTGGTGATTGGACAGTTGTGTGCAGGCGGAGTCAAAGACGATGCCTGGACCACACCCCACAGAGAGTTTGCCTCGTCTCAGCATGAGAAATGGACATAGAGAATGTGGAGCTATCCTCTTCCCAAGCACTCGAAGGATATCAGGAGAGCCCTATCATTCCCCCCATCTGTGAGGAGCAGACTGCTGTACATTCCACTCACGTTTCTCTTGTCCTGTCCTCTGCTAAACATCATTGTAGGTGCAGCTTGCTATTCTCATGGTTCGAGTTTTGTCACCTGCAGCTGTGGTAATCTGTAGGTCATTCCTGACCCCTAAGTGTACTGGCACAGTTAGGCCATAGCCAGCCCCTGGTCTCTTATCTGATTGTCTCCCTACCCGCCCAGCCTTTCTAGCTGAGCTGTTTCACCAGAAGCCCTTGCTCCTTGGGGATGACGAGTTAAACAAATACTGAAAAATGATAGAAAGAGAATACTTGTTGGGATCCACCCTGCCTGGTTTCAGGAGCTGCAACCCTCCCGTGGCTAAGGCTGAGTGAGAGACCTCTGAACCAGGAGACGTTAAGGAGACAGCTTGTCTCCCTGGCATGAGCGCTGCCTGCTCCATGTCTGGCCCCCATTGCTTGGTCGGTTAGCCAATGATGGGTAACATTCTTCAGAGGAGGATGGACCTAAGACAGGCACGATCACATGGGAAGGCCCTCAGGGAGAGACTCAGGAGGCTATAGAAAAGATGGGGTGATCAACCCCCACCCCCTCGGCTTTGACAAGCCTGAGTCCTTATTCTGCCTGCGAGAAATCCAAATCTCCCAGCTGCCTTTGTCTCCTCTACCCAACTCAGGCCTGTGGAAATAACAGGGGGCAGTCCAGTCCAGATTAGAGTCAGCAGACCTCCCAGGATAATTAGGCCTGAAGCAGGGAATATGCAAGAACCTGTGAAGCTTACTTTGTTGGAGAATACTCTTAATTAGAACATCAAGGCATGGGCAGGAAACGAAACTAGCCCTTTAGGTCCTGTGGTTTTTAGGTGATAAGACCCAATTCAGTGTGAGCCCTTTTAGCTCTTTGAAAGTTATCTACTTGTTTGATCTTCCCTGGCAGACTATAATCAACAAACTGTATCTGTATTCCTAATAAAAGCCTACTCAGGCAGCAGCTCGGGGCACTCCCCCCTTGAGGGAGTGGCTGTTCCGTTCCTATTCCTCCACAGGACTCGGTAGTTTGTGTGTATTTCCTTCGTTCTCTCGATCACCTGCAGCGCTCTCGGTTACTGCTGGCCGGTGGCTGTGTCAAATACTTGGCTGTGTCCTTCTATGCTTACTGACTTTTAAGATCGTCTTGGACATGAAAACAAGATTTACTGCTGGCCTCTTGACATTGGATTCCTGTTACCTGGAAGAGCAGCTCATCAAATGGAGTAGAGGCGCCCTGCAGGAGCGGCCTGTCTCCCCGCCTCCCCCCAGTACTGGCTGACAAGGATGTGAAGAAAGTAGACCCCTGTGCACTACTGCTGGAAATGTAAAACGGTGCTGCCACTTTATTTTTTTCTTTATTTTATTTTTATTTTTTAAATATATTTTATTGATTATGCTGTTACAGTTGTTCCATTCCTCCCCTTTATTCCTCTCCACCCTGCACACCCCCTCCCTCTACATTCCCCTCCCCACCTTAGTTCATGTCCATGGATCGTACATACAAGTTTTTTGGCTTCTCCATTTCCTATACTGTTCTTAACATCCTCTTGCCTATTTTGTACTTACCATTTATGCTTCCTATTCCCTGTACCTTTTCCCCCATTCTCCCCACCCTGAAAACCCTCCATGTCATCTCCATTTCTGTGAGTCTGTTCCTGTTCTAGTTGTTTGCTTAGTTTGTTTTTGTTTTTTTTTTGTTTTTGTTTTTTGGGGTTTTTTTTAGGTTCAGTTGTTGATAGTTGTGTTTGTTGACATTTTACTGGTCATATTTTTGATCATCTTCTTTTCCTCAGATAATTTCCTTTAACATTTCATATAGCAAAGGCTTAGTGATGATGAACTCCTTGAACTTAACCTTATCTGGGAAGCACTTTATCTGCCCTTCCATTCTAAATGAAAGCTTTGCTGGATAGAGCAATCTGGGATGTAGGTCCTTGCCTTTCAAGACTTCAAATACTTCTTTCCAGACCTTCTTGCCTGTAAGGTTTCTTTTGAGAAATCAGATGATACTCTAATGGGCACGCCTTTGTAGGTAACTGTCTCCTTTCTTCTTGCTGCTTTTAAGATTCTCTGCTTATCTTTAATCTTGGCTAATGAAATTATGATGTACCTTGGTGTGTGCTTCCTTGGGTCCAACTTCTTTGGGACTCTCTGAGCTTCCTGGACTTCCTGGAAGTCTATTTCCTTTGCCAGATTTGGAAAGTTCTCCTTTATTATTTGTTCAAATAAGTTTTCAATTTCTTGTTCTTCTTCTTCTCCTTTTGGCACCCCTATGATTCATATGTTGGAATGTTTATGTTGTCCTGGAGGTTCTTAAGCCTCTCCTCATTTTTTTGAATTCTCGTTTCTTCATTTTGTTCTGGTTGAATATTTATTTCTTTCCTCTGGTCCAAACCATTGATTTGAGTCCCAGTTTTCTTCCCTTCATTGTTTTTTTAAAAAATATATATTTTATTGATTAATTTCACTGTTGATTCCCTGCACATTTTCCTTTATTTTACTTTTCATAGCCTTCACTTTTTCCTCTATTTTGTGACCATACTCAACCAATTTTGTGAGCATCCTGATTACCAGTGTTTTGAACTATGCATCTGATAGGTTGGCTATGTCTTCATTGCTTAGGTGTATTTTTTCTGGTGCTTTGATCTGTTCTTTCATTTGGGCCACTTTTTTTTTTGTCTCAGCTTTCCTGTTATGTAGTAAGGGACGGAGCCTAAGGTATTTGCCAGGGTGGGGCAACCCACGTCACTGCGTTGTTGTGCTGTGTGGGGGGGAGGGGTCCAAGAGGGAACAATACCACTTACTCAGCTCTCTGCCAGCTTTCAGTCACTTCCCCCACTACCCACAAACAAATTGGGCCCTTCTGGTGCTGATTCCAGGGTGGGTAGCCTTGTGTACATTCTAGGATCCTATGGGTCTCTCCAGTGAATTCTCCTGTGACACTGGGAGTTTCTCCCACTGCTGACTCAACTCCCACAGGTGTTTTCAATCAGAGGTTTTGAGGCTTTATTTCTCCTCACTGCAACCCTGGGTCGCATGGTCTTTTCTCATTCCCCAGTTGTTCCTCCTGGTTTATCCGCACGCAAATGTGGGACCCCCTGCTCCGCCAGCCTCAGCCTCGCCTGCCCCAGTCCTCCAGCCACCGCCTTGCCGTGAGTCCTCTCCCCAGCTCCCCATCTCCACCCCTCCTACTGGTCTGAGTGAATGTTTCTTCTTTAACTCCTTGTTTGTGGGACTTCCATACAGTCGATTTTCCATCATTTGTGGTTGTTTTCTGTTTTTAAATTTGTTGTTGTCCTTCTTTTGGTTGTGCAAGGAGGCACAGTGTATCTACCTATGCTTCCATCTTGGCCAGAAGTTCGGTGCTGCCACTTTAAAAGAAAGTTTGACAGCTCCTGAAAAGGTTACATGTAGAATTACCATATGACCCAACGATTCTACTTCAATATACATATATACCCATGATAAATGAAAACATGTTTACACAAAACTTGTATGCAAATATTTATAACAGGATTAATCATAATAGCCCAAAGTAGGAAAACCAAATGTCCATCAACTGATGAACATGTCAACAAAATGGTGTATCTACAATGCAGTAGTATTCAGCTTTGAAAACACATGAAGTGCTGATATAAGCTACAACATAAATTAATTGAAAGCATTATGCTAACCAAAAGAAGTCAGTCACAAAAGACCACATATTGTATGACTTCATTGACATGAAATGTCAGAATAAGCAAATCCATAGAAACAAACAGTAGATTGGTGGTTTCCAAGGGGCTGAGGTAATGGCAAATGACTGCTAATGGGTATAGGGTTTCTTTTTGGGGTGATGAAAACCTTCTAAACTTGTGGTGATGGTCACACAACTCTGAATATATTAAAAACCACTGAATTGTACACTTTAAATGGGCAAATTGTATGGTATATGAATTGTAATTCAATAGAACTATTACAGAAAAATTAATGTACTTCTCCCATGCATTTGGGGGATTAACTGAGTAGACATAAAAATGCATAGAACAGTACCTGCCATTCTGTAAGCTTTAGCTAAGAATCCACCACTCTTCTTACTAGAGGAAGGATTCCTAGAAGTGGAATTTTTGAGCTAAAGGGTTGGTGCATTTTTTTAAAGTTTTTAATTTAAAAGACTGCAATGTTACCCTCCAAGAAAGTCTTCACCAGCTTATCCTGAGAATTAGTGTACAAGGATGTCTGTTTTTCTTTTCTTCTTTTCAAAGAAGCCACCAAAAAAACATCTGGAAGAACACACTCACGTGTCCAGTGATGTGGGAATTTTCTTTCTCATATTGCTTGTCTGCCTTTTTTCATAAATAGAACATGTAATAATGATATGTTTTTAAAGATTTTATTTATTCATTTTTTAGAGAGGGGAAGGGAGAGAGGGAGAGAAACATCAATGTGTGGTTGCCTCTCACCCACCCCCTACTGAGGGTCTGGCCCACAACTCAGGCATGTGCCCTACACCGGGAATCATACTGGCAACACTTTGATTTGCAGGCTGGCACGCAACCACTGAGTCACACCAGCCAGGGCTAATGATATATTTTAAAGGAAAAAGTAAACGTATCCCCCATCTACTCTTTGCCATGGGACTTTTACCCTTCTCCAGCTTTAGTGGTTAGGGTGGGAGACCTTCTAGATTTACCCTAAAAAGACAGAGGGCCTTCCCACTATGGAGGTTTCATTTTCTAGAAGAAACAGCCAGAGGGTAGCAACTGTGAACAGAGGGAAGCACAGAATTTCTGTTATTGGCCAGGACTGCTTTCTTTGCTGGATGGTACCAAAAGCCCTATAACAAAAGTTGTACCCGTGAGTCATCTGTGCCCATCCCAGGAGCAGACACTACAAGGTTTCAAGTGTTTCATATGCACTGTCATTTAATCCCCCAACAACTCTATGACATGCATATTGGTGCAAAAATGGAGTTCGAGATATTAAGTGACATGCCCAAAGGCACACTGCTAGTAAGTAGCTGAGGTGGATAGTGTGAGTCAAGAGTCTTGATCCAGTGTATTTTATTATCTCATTTACAAGTAAGGATGTCGCTAGGCAAGCACAAGGGGAAGTTCATTCAGCAGTTCAGCGATGTCCTTGGCACTCTGGTTCTTTTCCCATTTCTCTGCTCTGCCTGCCATCTTCCTGTTACTGTCACCTTTGGGAAGAAATAGGACCCTGTCAGTGACCTCTAGACATGGCAAGGGTCCATGAAAGAAGAGAGTGTCAGTGTCTTTCTAGAGGGTTCTCCTTGGAGTGAAGAAACTTCTTCCAGGAGCCCATCCACATTCCTCCCAGCAGTCTTTCCCCATGGGGGCACTCTCTCTCATTGGCCTGTTCTAGGCCACTTACTTATTCCCGAACCAATATCTGGCAAAGGGAATGGAATTACCTTGGGCCAATTAGGTCTACTCCTGGGATTTGTGTGGGAGATGGGTTACTTTTCTGTGAGCAAAATTAGGATTCTGGTGGTGTAGGCAGACGTGGCTTGCTTCTTCACACAACAACATCAAAATTACAACTAAAACATAGAACTACCATTGCTCAGAAACATCAGAAATTGAGTTGACTGGAAGTCTGATAAGTATAGAATTTAAACCAATCCATCCAGACCATAGGAGGGGCACAGATGTGGAACAGGCTGGTCCCTTACTCATGTGTGGCGGATAACAGTTCAGGAAGGATATCTCAGGAGCAATGAACCCCAGTCCAACACCAGGCTCCCTAGCCCAAGGTTCCAGGAACAAGAAGATAAGTCCCTACAACTTCTGGCTACAAAAATCAATGGGACTGAGTCAGTGAAAGAAACTTCTGGAGTCCCAAGCAGTTCCTCTTAAAGACCGCACACACAGACTCACCTACTCAGACTCACTCCCTCTGAGCTCCAGCACCAGGATAGCAGCTTGAAAAGCGCCATTGGCATATGGGGAGAAACTGGGGTATCTGGCATCAAGAGGAGCAGAGGCCATTGTCCCTTTTCTAAACCTAACCCCCACAGAACTGGCAAGCTGGTACCATATCTGAGACTCTATGAACCTGGCTAACACTGTTTGACCTGCCTTGGAGATCCCCAGAGACTCTGCCTCACCCACTTTGAGGCCCACATAAGCTGCTTTTCCATATGAATGGCAGTTCTTGGCTCATGCTTCACAACTTCCTAAACCCTAGCAAACAAGTAACAGCTGGACTCAGTGAGCCACAGGCCCAGAACTAGAAGCAGCCAGCCTAGATTCACAGCTTGGCTTTGCCTAGGAATCTCCATGACCCACACCGTAGCAGCCATCTCAGATTGCTTTATAGCTTAGGCAGGGTGGCTCTGGACAAAACACCAGTGGGTGCTGACTTTGGCCTGCACCTCCCAAGAAACTCCAGAGTCAGTGAACCCAGTGGACAGCTACAGACCACCTTGGAATACCACCACCCTGCGTCTGCACAGCTGACCTCCACGGAGAGTAGAGGTTGGTGGTCAGTGGTCTCAGCCAATTGTTGCAGCACACTGGCCTGGGTAAATCCCTCCCATTGACCTGCCAACAGCAACCAAGGCTCAACTACAAGAGGAGGGTGTATTCAGCACACACAAAGGGCACACCTCAAGTACCCAGCTTAGGCAATAGAGGAGGTTGTGCCACTGGACCCTATAGGACACCTACTATATTAGGCCACACTACTAAGATATGGAGTCAAAGCAGTTCTGCCTAATACATAGAAACAACCACAGGGAGGCTGCCAAAATGAGGAGACAAAGAAACACAGCCCAAATGAAAAAACAAGTCAAAACTACAGAAAAAGAATTTAAAAAATGGAGACAAGCAATTTATTAGATGCAGAGTTCAAAACATTGCTTATAATGATGCTCAAGGAACTTAATGAGAACCTCAATGACATAAAAAAAGATCCAGTCAGAAACAAAGGATACACTAATTGAAATAAAGAACAATTTACAGAGAAACAACAGTAGAGTGAATGATGCTGAGAATTAAATCAATACTGTAGAGCATAAGGAAGCAAAAAACCTAGTCAGAACAAGAAGAAGAAAAAGGAATCCAAGAAAATGGAGATAGTATATGCAGCCTCTGGGACAACTTCAAGAGGCCCAACATTCACATAATAGGGGTGCGAGAAGGAGAAGAGAAATAGCAAGAAATTGGAAATCTATCTGAAAAAAATAATGAAAGAAAACTTCCCTAATTTGGGGAAGGAAATAGACATGCACATCCAGAAGCACAAGGAGTCTCAAACAAGATGCATGGAAAGAGGCCACTTCAAGACGCATCATAATTCAAATGCCAAAGGTTAAAAATAAAGAGAGAACCTTAAAGGCAGCAAGAGAAAAGCAGTTAGTTACTTGCAGGGGAGTTCTCATAAGACTGTCAGCTGATTTCTCAAAAGAAATTTTGCAGGCTGAAAGGAATTGGCAAAGAATATTCAAAGTCATGAAAAGCAGGGACCTACAGCCAAGATTGTTCTACCCAGTAGAGCTATCATTTAGAACCAAAGGGCAGGTAAAGAACTTCCTGGAGAAGAAAAAAATTAAAGGAGTTCATCATCACCAAACCATTATTTTATGAAGGGACTTATTTAAGAAAAAGAAGATCAAAACTATGAACAATAAAACAACAATAAATACATATCTATCAACAACTGAATCTAAAAAACAAACTAAACAAACAAGAAAAAGGAAGACGGAATCATGGATACAGAGAATGTTTTTATCATTGCAGATGGGAGGGGGTGTGGGGAATGAGTGAAGAGGTGAAGGGATTAAGAAGTACAAATGGGTAGTTACAGAGTAGCCATGGGGATATAAAGTACAGTATAGGAACTGGAGTAGGCAGAGAACTTACATGCATGACCCATGGATATGAACATGGTGAGGACGGGGCGGGGGTACAGATAGAAAGGGGCAAAGGGGGAAAAATCAGGACAACTGTAATAGCATAATCAATAAAATATAATAAAAAAGAAGTAAAAGGAAACAGGTGAAACAAGGTAGGCTTCTATTTGAAAGGGCGAAGGAGAAATAAATGTTGAGGAGATGGGTGGAGAAACTGATAGCATTCAGCACATGGAGAGACTCAAATTCAGGCATCTCTATTTCTAGTTACTTCACTGCTCTGCATCTTGACCAGGAATTCCCTTCCATTGCTAGAAATTAGTTGTTTAGGATGGAGCTTATGAGTCACTCACATCTGTCCCTTGTCTGTATCTGCAGGCCAATCCTTTATGAGGAGGACTTGAAAGCTTGATATAGGGGAGACAGGACGAGTGAAGTCATTGATATTTTATATAGCGCAGTCTCCACTGGCCAATTTCCACCTGGGGGATCTCTAGTCTGGGTGACTGCCACTTCACTTTCCCCTGGCGTCCTTTGGGCAGCTTACAGGGCTACCTTGATGAATGGAACAGCATTCGTTTTTAGCTTTAGAGGATTTTGAAAAGATGTGCTTCACTTCCCTTCCTGGGAATCACGTTTTTAGCTGAAGTGATAGATGTGGAGTAGCATTCAGCAAATTGTTGCTTCCCACCCCTGCACCTCGGGACACAGTACACTGCTTGCCCCACTGGCTCTGAGCCTGGTCATTGACGTGCTTTGGCCACTGGTGTGGGAGTGGGTGTGACTCTAGCACAGACTTTCAGCAGTGCTTGCACCACGTGGCTTCTCTTGTGCTCCAGTAACCATCATGAGAACAGCACACCTTGGGGAGCGACTGCCCCTTCTCTC
Organism: Trachops cirrhosus; assembly: GCA_028533065.1. Taxonomy (NCBI): domain Eukaryota; kingdom Metazoa; phylum Chordata; class Mammalia; order Chiroptera; family Phyllostomidae; genus Trachops; species Trachops cirrhosus. The sequence goes on along the minus strand of CM052543.1, from coordinate 17,062,279 downwards.
TGGGCCCCAGAGTCTGTCACCTGGAACAGACCCGAACCCAAACTGAATCGGAGTTGTCCTAGCCTCGCTGCAGACTTGTGAGCGAGAAAAAGACACACTTGCTGCCCTGGCTGGTGTGGCTTCAGTTGGCTGGGCATTGTCCCACAGTCCGAAAGATCGCGGGTTTGATTTCCAGTCAGGTCACGTGCCTGGGTTGCAGGTTCAGTCCCTGTCAGGGCGGGTACCAGAGGAAACTGACCGATGTTTCTCTCCCACATTGATATTTCTCTCCCTCTCCTTTTCCCGCCTTTCCCCTCTTTCTAATAATATGAACAAACAAACAAATAAAACATGCTTGTTGTTGTAAGTCACAGGTTTTCATTTTGCAGCAATAGCTTACTGCTACAGGTGGTATTTCTGAGAGTTGCCCGGTGGGTATAGATGACGTGGCAGAATGTGGAGGACAAGATGTGAGAACATGTCCCATCTGAGCCGCCTCGGGAACAGCAAATGTTGAGTATAGCTGGGGGGCAGGGGAGGAACTGGAGGTGTTCTGCTGAGTTTCTTAGAACAGCCCAAATTCTAAGAACTTTGTATAGTCTCTCCTCTGACCCATTTTCACCAAAATAAGCTTCATAGCCAAGAAATTTCTAAACACCGTGTTTCACCATCACCATTCAGACATAGTCGGATGTAGAGGAAAGGGCGCTGGATGTGGTGTGCTTTTATACCACAGCTCAGCTCTTGTCTGTGCCTTTGGGTAAGTCACCCAAAAGTGAGCCTCACTTTCTTCACCTGCAGGTTTGGAGTGGTTCTAAGAATAAAACAATCATACGCATCTATGGTTTTCAAACTGTACTGTTCGAAGAAGTGAGATGGGCAAGAGAAGGCCAGTAAATGGTACATTTTCAAGCAAGTGACCACAATGGGCTTGATCCTATGGGGGAACACTGGAAAATGACAGAGGATACATCCTTAGAGTTTTCCCACCTGAGGGGCTAGGGACCTGGGCTATTTACTGATTTGTATATTTACTTATTTAAGGTTGCTGGGGTGGTGATGGTGGTTTTAATTGCCGAGTCCTTCGAGTCTGCCTTGTGCGTGGATGTGAGTACTGGCAGCCAGAGAAAGCATAAAGCAAAGAGAAGCAGGAGCCAGCCATTGAAAGCCAAGCCCGTGTGCCCTGAAATGGTGCCTCCCAAGAGAATGTGAGCAGGGCATCAACAGCATCAGTGACAGGGAGGGAGGTGGGAGGAGGGAGCAGATGGCTTGAAAAAGCAGTGACTGAGTTTAGGGAAGGCAAGAATGTCAAGACAAATCAAAAGGAACCCAAACTGTCCTCACTCACATTTTTTCTGTGCTTGTCTTACTCGAAGGGGATGGCTGCCTGGCATAGCTATTTTCAGTAAGAAACGTTAAAGGTATGGTAAGGGAAGAAACACATATTATTTCCTGGTGACAAATCTAACACCACGGTGACATTGTCACACCTGCAGGGTTGCATCTCTGGCTTGGATGGGGGAGGCTGGGGACGTAATGTCTTAGTGGAGATGAGTGTTGCTCGGCCCCTGATGGCCCAGAGAGGCAGAGGCCTGCCTGCTTGGCCTCCCTTGGCTGGTTTAAGTATAGTTTATCTTAATGAGCCCATGAAGTTAGAATTTAAAACGTACTCTATGTATAGATTACCTAGCTCAAGATGCCACCACTTTTTTTCTGGACTGAGGAGAAATGGAAACTTTAGCAAAAGGCAAATATGGCCATCTCGCCTGGCATGGCAAGATCTTCATACACTGGGGCTTCTGCTGAGTGTGCTTAGCTTCTTTACGCTGATAGGCTGTAGTGGAGGGTAGTGTTGGACCGTCGGGATGCCCAGCAAACTCCCTCCTAACCAACCAAGATATAGACACGACGGGTAAAAGTTTCAACTTATGAACAGATAAAGGTTGAAGAACATCTGAATGTTTGTTAAGTAAATGAAGTACTTCCAAGACATGGAATACTATGCAGCTATAAAAAAGAATAAAGGTGCTCTCTCCAAGTGCATCACATGGATAGAGCTCCGAGAAAAGGGGCAGGAGTGATGGGAGGGTACTGTAGGTTTGTAGAGTCTTACACACACACAAAGAACGTTAGGAAGGAATCACAAGAAAATACTAACAGGTGGGGCCTGGGGATGGGAGCAGGGTGGGTGGGAGACTCTGCACTGAATACCGTTTTTGATAAAAGTGTAACTATAGTGCCTGTGTGTATCTAGAGATCTAGAGAGTGACTCAGAGAGGTGATGGATTAAAATAGTTGCTTTGTCCCTCATTGTGAGTCACCCCGCTGCCTGTTTTCATGACTTTGGGAATGGAAGAGGGAGAAGGGTAGGTAAGAAAATGCAAGAGGATATGTACAGTACGAGTAAAGACTAGAGGGTGGGGGGTGTGCTCTGCGTGAAGGTGGGAAGGACCACCTCCATCTGCTGATCATGCCATTGCTGTGCTCCCCACGTCTCAGATCACCGGGTGGCACTGAGCAGGTGCCTGGAAATACGGGGTGCTAAGGTCTGAGGCAGCCAGTGTGCTGTGTAATCTGTGAGCACAGCTCTGCATTGCCGCCCACTGGGGAGCCAGTTAGGGTGATGGTTAAAAGCGTGGAATCCAGCATCTGAAAAAAAATCTACATTTAAGTCCTGGCTTTGCCACTAACTGGATGCATGGGCTTGAGAATCTAACTCCCCCTCTCTGAGCTTCAATTTCTTTACTTGTGAAACAGGAATAATACTAGCGCCCACCTCACTATTATAAAATGTCAATAGAGTGCCCCGGATGTCGCTGGCCTATTATAGATGCTCAGTAGCTTTTGGTATTTATTTTCACTGGTTTAGTTGTTAATTTTGGGGGTCAAGAACATAGACCTTGACTCTTTGTACTTAAGACAGTGGAATCCACAGTTTCGCGCTTGGGCAGGACAACCTGCACCTTCCTGACTCTGCTGGCTGGCGCAGCGCCTGCCTTTTCAATCCGGCTGCGAAGCCTGGCGTGGGGCTCTCTGGAGGGGCGGCTCTGCGGCCAGATGTGTCCTCTAGGATCCCAGAGGTCACGCCAGATGGTGGCGTGCAGCTGTGCGCAAAGAGCATCTGTGTGGATTCCCTGCATGACTGCAGAGTAAATGTCTTAATGTTATTGTGAAGATGACACTAAAAGTTATTGGTTCCTCGAGTAGGAGAGTCCTCCTCCCACCTCCCAGCCACACCAGGTTGTTAATTCTCTGTCTTCTTTCCGTCTCAGGGAAGGAACCAATGGCCCGGACTGTGCCCTGGGCGAGAGATTTACTTGGAGTTCCGTTTGTGATGCACTAATTTCGACGGGGGTGAGAAAAAATAAAGCAGGTGTTAGCCATGTTGTTGGGGATTTCCAGCTCTAAATATTGTTATGTTTTTAATCTGCCCCCCCAACCCACCCTCTTGTGAAAGAAGGTTTAAGCCACACCAATGTCCAAGTTCAAAGAATTAAGCATGTTTCAGGTTTTAAAAACGTTTAATACATCAAAGATAGTTTTGTCCTGGTCGCCACGTTCTGGTCAGAGACAAGCTTTGCTTTGTAGTGTTGCCAGGCGCTGTCTCTTTTTGAAGGAGCAGGTGAGCTAAGGACAGACAGGCCTTCCCTTCAGATGTAATCGGATGGAGAAGGCTGTGCTCGGAGCTGGGAGGGGTCTGGGGACCAGACGTCTGGCTCGAGTCCCATCTCATCCCCAGTGTCTTTTTCTGTATGAAAAAGCCAAACACTCCAAACTAGGAGCCCAGCAGCTGCCACGCATCACTGCCCTTTCCTGCACTGCCAATTAAATCTAGCCTTGAAGGGGACGACGAGATGGAGTATGGACACTGGGAATGCAGGGGCTGCAGGCCGGGGGTTAGAGGGTCCCACAATGACCACCATCACCGAATTCTCCTAGGGCCCTGTTCTCCAGGCTACCTGCACTGGGCGGCGTAGTGTGCAGGCACAACTCGGAGATGGTGCGGGCTCTAGTCCGGGCCACCGCGATAGCCTGTGTTGTCGTGTTTGTGCTGGTGGACGGTCTTACCTTCAATTTGTAGAAGAAACCTGTGGAGCTCAGTAAAAGGAGGTGTGCCTGCAGAGGTTCCGATCACAGCCCCTGGGGCTGTCTGCGCTGAGCCCCCCGCCGTGCTTCTCACCAGTGCTGTGTGGTTTTCACCCAGTCACCTAACTTCTCTGTGCCTCAGTTTCTCTTCCGCAAAATGATCATAATAACACCTACTTTATAGGGTTGTTGGGAGGGGTAAATGCATCAATGTGGGTAAAGTGAGTGTTTCAGAGTGCCTGATAGTAAAGTTTAGTCTCAAATACTCTGTAATGAGTCTTTTGTTTTCCTTGTTTAGTACCTAGTAGTAAAGAATGCTTAATTCTGTTGGGTCATGTGGTTGGCAGGAAGGAGCTGAAATAAGCCCCCTGTCTATCATTTATGGGACTTGGATGGGTGTCAGTGACCCCTTGGGTCAGGCTCTGTGTCCACACAAACAGGCTCTGCTTTTGCCTTGTAACAATCCCGAGCTTGGCGCCTCATTGAGTTACCCTAAAAGAATCTCCTCGCACATCAGTGAGCGTGGTGGACAGTACTGACAATCTCCTGGTGAAGTCTGAGGAAGGGATGCGGGTGTATACTGCAGTGTGTACACACGCACACACGTGTGTGCCCAGCACTGCTAACTTCAACATCTCTTTCAGATTTCTTCCCTCCAAAGTCCCTGCGGGGCTATGCTTTGAGGACTTCCCTTGGTGCCCTTTCCCCCACACCAGCCTCCAATGTTGTTCTCTTCTCTGTGTCCCTTGGGAACTTTAAATTCCATACTCCCATGGAGCACGGCCGCTTGGCCCTGCCCCAGCTCCAGCGCACAGCCTTGCCCAGTCAAATCCATCATCCATCGCCCAGCATCCCTGGCTTGAGGCATTTGATGTACGAAGGCGGTGCTTTCCTGAGGGCATCCGAGCACTTTGCGGTGCCCCTGCCTCTGTTGCATCCCTACTGCTCTGTTGTTTACTCTCTGATGGTGGGCAGGTTACTCAATCTCTCTGAGACCCAGGTTACCCATCTGAAAAATGCAAAGAATGGTGGGACGGGCGGGGCTGTGGGGAAGTGAGCTTGTGCCTGCAGAACACAGAAGAGCGCCCGGTGTTCAATAGGAATGCCGCTTATGCTTTTCAAGTAAATGATAGCTGGATCTCTCACACAACATGCATGGGATTTCTCCCAGTTGGTAACGTTTGATGAGATGTGTATGAGGCGCCATGTGGTGCAAAGGCACGAACAGCTAGGTCTGTCTGGACGGCAACGGGCACTTATGCAGGTAAACTCACCATCCTTCACCTTAGTTTCCTCCATTGTAGCATGGGGGTGACAATAGTGCTTACTCATATGGATGTTGGGAAGATTAAATGAGATGATGCATGGAAAAACAGAGCCTTGTCCAGTTTAAAAGTTTAGAAAAACTGTAGCTATTATTATTAAAATCTTATGCCTTCAATTGCACTGTCAGGATAAGAAAGTGTGTTTGCCTCCTTTCCTGGTATAAAATTCAAATTTGCGAAGTTCCAATGAATTTAGGAAACCTCAATGCTACTTTACTGAAGATTTTAGTCAGAAATTTAGGACAGAAATTTAGGACAGACTTTAGGACAGAAATTGTTCAGTTTAAACTGATAGCTTTGGCTTTAGAAATTTTAAATCACTACACACTTCATAAGCTTACTGATGATTCTCTCTGGATGTTCAGTTTAGGGAATCTTAACCTTCTTTGGGGCTGTTGGCTTTGCCGAGGTTTCCTTTCATCAGCTACACAGTGAGAACTAGTGTGGGGTGTGAGCTAAGGGGCCGGCACTCCTGACCGGCGTTCCCTCTGACGTTGTGTAAATTGTGAGCAATTGGCCATATTCCATGGGCAACGGGCTATGAAGACGGAATATGCATGAGCAGAGTCTAGTGTTGGGATCAAATAAGGCTTGTGAGCCATTTAATATGACATTATAAAGGACATGCAAAATCACTACAGTGCTGTGAGGTGATTCAACATAAATGCAGTTCCCACAGAGGACCGTAGTCACGTCGACCAAACAAGTTCCTTGAGGCTTAGCTGCTAGCGGAGGGCAGGTCCACTAGGAGCAGAAAGCCTCCAGATGTCTCTCCTTGGGGACGGAGCCTAAGTGACCAGGAAACTTGTTTTAGGACGAGGACATGATGGAATCCACTGCATCCTGGTCCTTTTAGGGGTCTGACTGCAGGGCAAGTTTATTAGTCTGGGCCAGGGGTTGAAAGAGCCAAATAGTAACTATTTTTGGCACTGAGGGCCAGAGTTGCAGCCCCTCAACCCTGCCTCTGTAGGGCCGAAGCAGCAGCCATAGACCATATCTAGACTAATGGGTCTGGTGTGTTCTAATAGAACTTTATTTCAAAAACAGGCGATGAGTGGGATTTGGCCCGTGGGCTGTAACTTACCCCTGGTCTAGGCTGAGGCTCTGAATGGGAAACTGGAGAAGAAGAGAACCCAAAGAAAGACTTTCCTGAGGTAAGCTAGCATCCCAGTTGGTGGGTGAAATCGGGGTGAGGGAAGTTGGGACGCAGGGAAGCTTCAAATCCCGTTCTCTATGGGGTAGCCTAGCTTCATGAAGGCAACCAGCCAGGAAGGCGGCACAAAATGAGTAAGAGTAAGGGGACCAACGGATCAAGTTTAAATCCTAGTGCTCTCTGGACTTAGCTGTGTGGCCTTGGGCAAGCTTTTCTACCCTCTGAGACCATCTGTGCCATTGGGGTGATAGAACCTGTCTCAGAGGTGTGAGGACTAAATGACTTTGTTATTTAAACTGTGTAGCACACATTAAATGGTAGACACGGTGTGTTATAGGCAATTTAAAGAACACTCAAGAGTAATTTTGCCTTTTGGGGATTTTTTTTTACCTCTTCTGCTTTAGAATGCAACTCCCAATCAGTTGGGTCTATGTTATTTGACTCGTTCCACGATGTACCCAGGAGTGGAATGGTTGAGTCATAGGTTTTACACGTTCAGCTTTAGCAGATACTAAACTGCTTAGTAACAGTAACTGGTTTTCCAAAATGGTTATACTGTATGCATTCACACAAGTTGTGTTACGAGCGTTCTGTTCCGCGCTGATTCTGGTTTCTGGTGGTTTTCACTTGCATCTTGCAAGGGAGTGATGACCTTGGGCACATCTTCATGTGCTTCTTAGCCACGGGAATACCCTCTTCTGGGAAGTGCCCGTTTTAGCAACAGGCTTTGTTATTGATTTGTAGCAGTTACAGGCGTTTTCTGATAAATACAAGTCCCTGATTTTAATCCAGTTCTATTTATCGATCTTAGTTCTACTTTTTTAAGTTCAATGATTTAGTAAATTACTTGATGCTATTTACACCACACCGCTTGTAACACAGCTGGTCAACACACACCAGTTAGATCATTGCATAAGCTAGCTAGTTTCCTTCCAGTGCTGAGACTTGGTGAAGCCACAAAACCTGGCCAGGTGGTGTTCTTTTGGGTTCATTTTCAACACACCTCAAGAGGATGGATACGGAAGTGTGGAGCTACTGACACCTACGAATCTCTATGTAGCACTGAAGGTGGAAGTTGGGAGTGCACAGCCTGCACTAGGACAACATTTCAGGGTCAAGGCTAAGAGTTGTAGTGACACAGAGGTGTGAGAAACCGTGCGGTATCGCCAACGACGGGTTCTGGATGGCTGGAGTAGTGAACAGGAATGAAGGTGGGTCACAGGATCGGTAGGAGGGGAAGGGAGACAGGGGAAAAGGCAGAAAAGAAGGTTTAAATCTGCTAGCAAACGTCAAAGACTCAATGTAACCAAAGAAGGTGTTTGTGGGACTTTAACCCGATGACAACTAGTTTCCTTGACTTTCCCCCATTTTTTACTACTCGTAGGCCAAATCACGCACCAACATTTTTCTTTATAATAGAGGCACATAATACCTACCACATTTTTTCTCCTGATGGGAAATAAAATGGACTATTAACTTTTGAATAAGTATTATATGAAATCAAGGGAATAAAGAAAATTTAGAACTGGAAGCAAGCACTGTGAAGAGTATATATCCCATGTCAAGATTATGGAATTTGTCTAGCCTAAATTTCTCCTTTTCTTTCAGGGCTCTGTGTAGGTCACATTGGAAGGCTCATTTTATCAGGTAGAAATCTTGTTTGTAAATGACTGAAAACCCAACTTGGAGGCCTCAGTGATAAAAGGAAATTTTTGACTCATAATTGAAAAATCTGGAAAGAACATTGGCCTCCGGTCAGGCTTTTTCTAACAGCTCAGATGATATCACCAAGGACTGGGATTTTTTTCCACCTCTTCCCTCTGCCTCATTATCGTTTACTTCATCCTTTGTTTATATGCGTGGTACACCTCTGTCTTGCGGCTGTTTCTCATTCCCCCATCATGGGAATGAAATAGCTAAAGCAGTTGTTGTCCTCAGCCACGCTGGACACAGGGATATAGGGAATCTATTCTACTGTCTCCTGCTGAAAACCTGGGATTCACAACCTCTCCTGGGCCCATACTGGGTCATGTGCTTGTGCCTCACTCAGTCATGGGGCCAAGGGAGAGTCAGGGTCCAGCAGGGAACCGGGTGTGGAATTGGTCTTGCCCAATCTGCACAACTGAGGATGGGGGAGGAGTGGATTCTTCAAGTCAGGGAAAGGTGCTGGCGCTGGAGAGGCATCAAAGGCCAGGAGACCTTGGAAGCTGGAACATCAGGGAAGCTTCCACGAACAAAGAACAGCCTGTGATTTAGGAGCCAGAAGGCTAACACAGTGCAGTTCCGGAGGCAACTGCCGGCGTCAGAAAGCCTGACTGGGCTGTGGCTCCAAAGCTTTATCAAGTTAGCCAAACTTTCTGCGTCTCGGATTCCTTCTGTCCCGTGTGGAAGTGATTCCAGTCCTCCTGTTACTGGAGGAGTGAATGAGGGAATGTTTTCAGAAAGGCTTTGGGCAATATAAAAAGTATGGATATGCATATATATTGTTTTTGCTAGTAAAGACCATAGCAGGAATAAACACATCCCAAATGCAGCACTTCCCTTTAAAGTTTGACTTCAGAAGCTAGCATTCATGCGAAGTAAAATTCTGGTGGGGCCATCAGTAGTAATGGTCAGGATCATAGTGTTGAGAATAATAAAGTACTAACCACTGCCATCTACCAAGGGCTTATTATATGCCAGGCGCTGTTCTAAGCATTTTTCACATGTAATTTCATTTAATCTTCAAATAACTTCATGAGGTAAGCACCATAATTATACCAATTTTATAGATGAGGGAACTAAGCCACAGAGAGGTTGAGCAACTGGCTCAGCATCCCTCAGGTAGCAACGGGAGAGCTGAGGTTCGAATCCAGGCAACCCATTTCTAGAACCCGAGCTCCGAACCACTCTGTGATCCATAGCTGACAGGGCGGGAATCTGCCACTTTGCAAGTCAAATGACGGAGCCAAGTTCACCTCCACCTTTTTGTGCACTAACATATCAGTTAATGCAAAATATGTTAATGGACTCATTAGCCTGTGAAAATAAATACATAAATGAAAGCGTTTATTAATGTTGGCATTTTTTCTTGTGGTGACGTGGTTCTTCAGCTTTGAACTGTGGGTATGTGGACACGTCCCAAGCCGAAAGCATACTTGTGGGAGTACAGCTTGTAGAATAGAAAGAGTTTGGAATCAAAAGAGAACTAGAGGCCCAACCCAATTAGCAGCTATAACCGTTCCATATTTCTGTTTTCCAGTCTGTGAGGTAGAGATGGGGTCTACTCCAGAGTGAGTGCGGGGCCAAAATCAGATGGCAGGTAGGGCTGTCCTCGGAGAGTTGTCAAGCATTCTATAGGTCTAGGACATTTATTTTCTTATTAATAATGCTCCCAGAGACCATCTGTGTTATCAGTGAATTATGGTCCATAAGGAGCAGCTTTTAATATTATCGGTATCCAGGGGATCATGCCTTTAAATTTCCTTGGAGTCTCGCCCTCCTCAGTGGCCTGACTCCCGTCCGTGGAGATGTCTGGTCCAGCTGTCAGAATGAGGTAATAGGCCCCCTTCCCTGCTCGGGGGTCCACCTGAATTGAGCATAAACCGCTGCTTCATGGAGGTCCTTGAGGGTGAGGGCAGCCTGTCTGAGCCCACACACCTCTAGGCTCTCACCCACGGGTATAAATATTTTACTCCTTTAAAACCACCTGGTGTATCAGTTAGTGTTCCACAGTGGGTGTTTGTCTGGGGGCGGGGGTTGAATGTTTCCTTCGCTTTACTACCACCTAATATCTATTTATTTTTGTCACAGTAAAAGAAGGCTCTGTAATGGTTTGGGTGAGTTTACCCCATTTCTCTGCCAGAGGTGGTGAATGAGATTTGACTCTTAAGTGTAAGCCTATTGTCAAATACGGCCACTATTAAAAATTACATAAATGCACAATTTAGTAACATACCAAGAGAAAAATGAATGCTCAAAGCTCATCACTTCCTAATTATTTTGCTACATTTTGTTATTGTCTATGCCCTTGCGAATATTTACGTCTATTTTCTCTGGTGGAAATACTATATAAGGCGTGCTACCGTGTAACTTCATGTTCAGTGACATGTGCGTGGCTGGGAATCAGCCATGGTAAGAGTGTTTACACTGGAGAATTGAGGAAATGTAGCAAATCAGGGCTTTGTCTCCCAGAATCCTGGTGTAGACCTCTCTCAGCTCAGGGGGTAAGGCCTGATTTACTGAAACCAATCAGTACGTTCCACCTAAGCCAGGAATCGGCAAACTTTTCCCAAAAAGGGCCAGACAGCAAAGGTTTTAGGCTTTGTGGGTCGTATTGTTTGCCACGGGCACTCATCTCTACTGTTGCAGCAGGAAGCCAGGGGTGATACACAAACCAATGGGCTGTGCTCCGATACAACTGCTTACAAAGGCAGATGGTGGGCAGGACTGGGCCGAAGAGGAATAGCTGATGGATCCCCCGTCTAAGGCACTAAATTCCTAAATCCCCCCCACCCCTGCTTTTCTTTCTTAAGCATATTGAGCTTGGGTTTTCTAACACTTGTAACTGAAGAAGCCTTCACTCATCCAGGTTCTTGGTTTGTGAACAACTGACTCTGAATTCGTTAAAGAAAAACGGCTCTATTACCAAAATAAAGGGCAACCCAAATTTAGAATCCCAGGACAGAGAGTCTCAGGTCACGTGTCCAGGGAGGGCCATTTACCAGTGGTTCCAAGGCCACGCACTGGGGAAGGGGTTGTTTCTGTAGGGAAAATTAGGGGACCCTGGGGCCTGGATCTACTCCATTAAGACCGGGAAGAGTTCCCAAATCAAGCGTCTGCAGCAGGCGTCCTGTACAGGAAGCTCATCAAAGGCTGTTTTGTGTGTTAGAGAAAAGCTCTCTTTGACAGAAGACCTGCATGCTAGTTGCACCCCTGCCACTGCCATGCTGTGTTGCCCCGGGCAAGAGAAGAAACTTCTCTGGACCCTAGTTCTTCAGGTCCAAAAAGAAAGTGATGAAAGAGGGATCTTTAAGGTACCACAGAGTGCCCAGTTTTGAAGGTCCTTTCCATATGTAATTACCTTGCCTGTTAATATCTAAGATGTAATGCTTTGTGCCCTGTGTGAGGCTCGCCTTTTTGTGCAATCACTCGCCGTGGGGGCTCCCTGCTGTTACTTAATTCCTTGGGTATGAATTTCCACATCTGTTACGGGTCCTACCCTGGAAAGTGGTGTGAGAGTTAGAAGTATGTACCCTAGACACTTAGAAAGGCGGCTGTGTACCGGTTCGGAGAGGGGGCTTCCAAGTTAGATTAGCAGGACTCGATCCTTGTTTAGCCTGTTTCTTACTGGACCATGGAGCAGATTATTTAAACTCTTCGAAACTCTGTTTCTTCATGTATAAAATGGGGCTATTTATAGAACCCTCTCCATGGGATTGCTGTGTAGATTAATTGAGATGCCACATATAATAGGCTTGCACATGGTAGATAATCTGTAAGGGTAGTTGTTTATTATAATTGCTTGCAATGATTTTATTTGGCTTTTAGAAATAGGTTTCTGGTAGAAAGGTCCTCCTGTTTTTGTTTTTTTACCATTTCATTATAGAATTTTTCAAAAGAAATTCTTTGGATTTTGATGCTATTGGTCCCTTTTAGTTATTTCTCTAAAACTGTTAAAGTACTACATGACTATAGTTAAAATATTTTATTTTCTAACCATTATAGTTGTATAGTTTTAGTTACAGTAACAGATTTGTAGTAGAAAGGGCATTTATTGGCCCATTAATTGCAAAGCCATCTGAAATTTAACACAGCACTCAAAAGTGTCACGGAAGATTGTTTTCTTCCTCTCTCTACACTCCGCCTTCTATGGGGACCATTTCGTGGTAAAACCATCCCCAGTCCTGGCCGCAGATGGTTGCTGACCAATTCAGGGCTAACTGTTTCTCTTCCACATTCCACAGAAAGAGAAAAGGTCTTTCCCACAGCTCTCTCAGAAAAGCAAGAAAGTTTCTTCCCCATAGACCTCTCACAGATGTCTTTCCAAGACCAATTTGCCCAGATGAGGCCACGAACTCGTTCCTGAAAGAAGTTGTGCCCACAGAGGTTGTGCATCACCGGTGTGGTGGACTTTCTGAGTGGCCCACGTGGTCTCAGTGCCACGGAAAGAACCGTGACGGGCACTCCCGGGTACACGCTTCTGATGACATCGCCTAAGTAACTTTAAGCTCATCCCACTGGACTGAGTAAGGACTTCCGGAACTAATGGAGAAGCTGACAGCGAGGCTGCAGCTGAAGCTGGAGCACTTGCCAGTTGCCTCTCACGTGACTGTGACAGCTGGGGGCAAGGAGCAGAGTGGCTGGGAATATGCTCTGGCATTAAATGAGCCTGGGCCTGAGACTCAGCCCCTCCCTGCGTAATCTGAGTGATTTTCTTAACCTTCCATACTTAATTCGTTACTGACTCTAAATCCATTATCTCCTGAACATCTTGCCAATACATCCATTTCTCTCCATTTCTCGGCCCTCCCTTACTTCGATCCACCAACTCTTATCTAAACCACAGGAGTCTTCTGATTGGTCTTCCTCCTTCCATTCTTGTTCTGTTTTCAATAGTATTAGCTTTGCCTGAGAGTTACAGAAAATCCAAAATAACGTGGCCTAAAAACAACTAAAAAGGTAATTTTTTTCTCTTATAAAAACCTAAGTTACCCACTGCATACCCACCAGAATACTTGAAAGTTTAAAGACTGAGCACTGGCAAGGATGTGGGACACCTGGCACTCTCATTCACTGCTCGTGGGAGTGTAAAACACTAAACCCACTCTGAAAAATCGGCTGTTTCTTGTGTTGTTAAACAGACACCTGCCATATGACTCAGCCATTCCACTCCTAGGTATCTACCCGGAGAAATGAATCATATGTCTACAAAAATATGTGTACATAAATTTCCATAGCATCTTTGTTCCTAATAGCCCAAACAATCAACAACCCAAACATCCATCAACTGGTGAATGCATTAAACAACTGGTGGTGTGTCCACAGGATAGAACACTACTCAGCAATAAAAAGGAAAGAACTAATGGCACAACAATATGGATGAATCTCCATATAATTATGCTGAAAGAAGCTAGACAAAAAGAGTATATACTGTATGTTCCATTTACATAAAGTCCTAGAAGATTAAAGCTAGTCTATAGGGACAGAAAGCAGGTGAGGGGATGTCTCGTGCTGGGAGTGCAGGGAGGGATGAATTGCAAAGGGGGAGGAAAATCTCTGGGGAGGTACAGAAATGATCTGAATCTTCATTATGTTGGTAGTTACATGGGTGTATACAACTGTCTGAACACACCAAATTGTGTACTTTAAATGAATGCAGGGGGTGGTGTATAAAAAAACTGTGTATAAATTATACTTCAGTTAATTAAAAAGTTGAAGGACAGTCCAAGGCTGGATCCTTTTTTCTCATTACTCCATCATACTTCGTCCTCCTGGTCTAGGATGGCAGCATCTGGTTTCCAGGCTGTAGGGTTCAGGACGGGACAAAGAAAAGAGCTGAGAACTCAAGTAGTTTGCCTCCTAAAAGCCCCTCTCACCTGACAATTCTTCTTGTATGCCATTGGCCACAATTTAGTCACATGGATAGACCTAGATGCAAAAAGTCTGGGAAATGCAGTCTTTGTCCCAGATGGTCAGTGTCCATAGGCCGAGGGGAAAATAGATATTGAGGGACAGTTAGTTGACTTTAAGTTCTTCAGTGGCTTTCGTTGCTCTGAGAATAAAGTCCAAACTAACTCCTTGCCATGGCCTCCCAAATCCTGCCTCATTTGGCCCCAGCTTGTGTTTATACCTGACTCTCTTCTGTTTCAGAGCTGTGGCCTTTAGCCCCGCATTCACCGTTTCCCTCCGCTTAGAACACTTTTCCTTCCCTCTTTGCCTAGTTAATCACTCTTTACCCTTCAGCCGTCCATTCATCCTGACTCCTCAGCTTAGGTCAGCTCCCTTGTTTGTTTTACATTTACCTTCCCCATATAGCACTTCTTACGGTTTGGAACTTTGTTTTTGTGTGATTTTGTGATCACTATCTCTCTCACACAGTAGACTGTAAGCTCCTCCTTGTTCATTTTTGTATTCCAGGGTCTAACCCACTATGCAACAAGCAGAAGGAGCTAAATACGCCTTTCCTGGGTGAGTGAATGAATGAATGCGTGTGCTTTATCTAGTACTACTGATTGAGGAGAGGTGCTAAGGAGCGGTTTTGTACTTGTACTGAGCCCTGACTGCAGAATGACTCACTCACTAATTACCTTTGTTAGGTGTCGGTTTGGAAAGACTCAATTGCATTTCATTAGATCATTTGCTCTGTATTTCTACCTAAGTTTTTGTTTTATTTTCATTTATACCTTGAGATCGTTTTATAAATATTGTCTGCTTGGATGGCAGGGTTGAGGGGTGGTGGTATAAAATGAGTAAAGTTTTCGGAAATAAAAGTTACTATACAGTCCATTAACTCCTGTTTCCCTCTGGGGGAAATCTGAGTTATTTAGGGTGGGAACAGGCACGGTGTGCACAGGCTCAGAGGAGGGCAGTAAGATGCTGGTGTGGGCTTGTGTTGCTCATTTACCTTGGAGGTGAGGGTCTGCTGATCTACTCAAGGGGCAGATTATTCTCAAGTTCGTGGCATTTCTTTAGAGGCAGATGCAGCATGGTCTGCCTAAGTGGGAGCTTTAACAGGACAATGACAGGATATTAATAGACTCAGAACAACGGGCTCTCTATAGTGCAACTCATGGTTAGCCAAATATATTTTCCCCACAAAAGGGAAAACCACTTTTCTTTATAAATATTTTCTCATTCAAAGTTTCTGCAGGCCAGGGACATGGGAGAGGCAACCACACATTGACGTTTCTCTCCCTCCTTTTCTCCTTCCCTTCCCCTTTCTCTAAAAATAAGTAAAATCTTTAAAAAAAAAGGTTGTGAGAATTGTGTCAGATAATGCAGTGGAGCTGAGAACCCCCTGCCCACAGGGACTAACCTGCTTTATAAGCTGAGATGCCTGGTGGGCTTCGCAAGTTGAGAGGTGGTGCCCACTGGCTCTGGGAAGTCCAGGGAATTGTACAGGCTTAGGGTGGGAAAGGAGAAACGAAAAGACAGCTGGAGGAGGAAAGAAATTTTGGAGTAGTGATGGAAGGAGACAATGAATGGAAAATTTTAAGTTACCGCTGAGCGGTATACACTGGGACTCAAGTCTCCATGCCCATGTCTGCACAGGCCTTCGTGGGAGAGCCTTCCGTGGAAGAGCCACTGCTCACGGAAGCCTTCCAGAGGTCCTGGAGGGTGCGACACACTCAAGGCGGGTGGGCGGTGAGAGCTGAGTGCCCCTGGTGAGGGAGTTCCTGAATGCCAAGTGCTTAGCTTCCTGCTGGTCCGCGGGGAAGGCTCCACAAATGTTCGTTCCTGCTCTTGTGTCCCATTGTTCTTTTTTTTAATATTTTTTTATTTTAGTTTTTCAATACAGTTTCTATCCTTTATTCCCATTCCAGCCCGCCCACCCATTCCTCCCCTCCTCCCTCCCCTTTCCAACCCCCCTAGTTTTATCCATGTGTCCTCTATATTTGTTCCTGTAAACCCTTTCCTTCTCCCCTGAAATTCCCTCCCCTCTCCCTCTGTTCACTGACTACCTGTCCTCTATTTCAGTGTCTTTTGTTATATTTTACTTATTTCTTTGTTTTGTTGTTTCGGTTCCTGTTAATGGTGAGATCATATGGTATTTGTCTTTCACTGCCTGGCTTATTTTGCTTTGCATAATGCTTTCCAGCTCCATCCATGCTGTTGCAAAGGGTATGAGCTCCTTCTTTCTTTTGGCTGCATAGAATTCCATTGTGTAAATGTACCATAGTTTTTGATCCATTCATTTACTGATGGGCACCTAGGTTGTTTCCAGCACTTAGCTATTGTAAATTGTGCTGCTATGAACATTGGGGTGCATAAGTTCTTTTGGAATGGAGTTACAGGGTTCTTAGGATATAGTCCCAGCAGTGGAATTGCTGGGTCAAAAGGCAGATCCATTTTTAGTTTTCTGAGAAAGTTCCATACTGTTTTCCATAGTGGTCTTACAAGTCTGCAATCCATTGTTCTAATGTAGGCCAGGCTCTCTCTATCAGCATCGACCAGGAAATACAAAGCTGAAAACAGTGGGGCAGACAGGACAGAAAAAATGCCCCGTGAGGGCGAGGGGGAGTGTTAGAATGCTCCATTCCTAGAGCAGTCTAGGATTCGGCAGAACCGACTTCAGGAAATCCCAGGCCAGCCCTGGGCAGCTGTGGAACTGGCGGGGCCAACCTCAGTAAGACAAGGGTGACGCTCCCCCCCTCCCCCGCAGATGGGTTGTTTGCAGAATGAGAGGAATGTTAATTAATCCTGTTACCTGAGCTGAACGCTTTCTAGTTTAATTTCTCTGATAAAACCACCCTGAAGGGAGAGTTCTCAGAATACCAAAGGAGGCCTTTCTTTGGAATTCCTGAGGTGCAGTGAAACCTAGAAAGGGTGGGGTGGGGAGGGTAACCTCTCTGGCCTAGGAAACCTTGGATTCAACACTAACCCTTCTCAGTATTTCGACTGCAGACCCTTTACCATCCAGTCTCCTTGCCCCATTAAACATGGCTACATTTCAGAAAGGAATGGGAAGTTATAAATTGAAAAGAGAAAGAAAAAGAAAGAAAGAAAGAAAGAAAGAAAGAAAGAAAGAAAGAAAGAAAGAAAGAAAGAAAGAAAGAAAGAAAGAAAGAAAGAAAGAAAGAAAGAAAGAAACAGGGAGGGAGGGAGGGAGGAAGGAGGAAAGAAAGAAAGAAAGGAAGGAAGGAAGGAAGGAAGGAAGGAAGGAAGGAAGGAAGGAAGGAAGGAAGAAAGGAAGAAAGAGAAAGCCCAAAGCTGTAAGGTGATACATGTAAAAAATTCAAAATTCAGAGTATGGAGGTAACTAGAATTTTGCACCAGATTTAATAGTCATGTAAGTGTTGTGTGCCTACATGCACCAGGTGCTATCTTTATTGCTTTACAGGTACTATATTTGTGACTTACTCTGGAACACTTCCTCACAGACTGATATTTAGGTACATTATTTGAAGCGACAGCCAATCGGGTCTCTGTCTGTTCTTGGGGGTGGTCGGTTGGACTCAGCAGAGAAGCCTCAGTCCAGAAGGCGGTGCTTTGGCCACCTTCGCCTCTGAGAAACACCACATGTTTAGCCAGTTGGCAAACGCAGCGTGAGGAATGGGTTTTCATCGGTGATATGAACAGCATGTTGATAGGTGCAGTGGATATTAGAAGAGGGTTCTCAGTTACTATTGGTAAGTGGTATTGAGGATCTATAGATTGGCTAAAATGTTTTAGTATTGCTATCCCCACCCTCTTGTAAAAAGCATGTAAGAATTCAAGTCTTGATTGTAAGTGGCCCTTCATCTAACTATTTGGGGAATGTCTCGGTTGTCTGAGCCCGAATATAAGGGTTACACAGTCCTACCTCTGAATTACTGGGGGCCCTTTCATGTGTTAAAAGCAAGACAACAGGCCCCAAATTGAATTGTCATCAAACCATGTCACCAAACCAAACCTTAATTACAGCTTCGGCTCTCCCAGAAATGGAATCTTAAATCAATCAGTCGATTGGAATCGTTTGATCAGCACTAGTGGCGAACCATGCCTGATAGACCCCTTCAAGCCCCTGAAGGAAAGTGACCTTGAAATAACCAACTAACTTTTTTTTTGAAGATTTTATTTATTTATCTTTAGAGGGGAAGGGAAGGAGAGAAGGAGAGAAACATCAATGTGTGGTTGCCTCTCATGGGTCCCCTGCTGGGAACTGGCCTTCAACCCAGGCATGTGCCCTGACTGGGAATCGAACCTCAATCTTTTGCTTCACAGGCCCGTGCTCAATCCACTGAGCTACACCAGCCAGGGCCCAACTGACTTTTTTTGCCTGGTGTAACTTCCTTGTACCTGCACCCTTCCTTCTGCCTGTAAAAGTTTTTCATTTTGTACAAATTCTCACAGCTCCTTTGTCTCTGCCAAATGGGATTCTCTCTGATCTGAATTGATTTTTGCTCCAATAAGCTCTTAAAAGTTTTAATATGCCTCAGTTTATCTTTTAACACATGCAAGGTGAGTGGTCTGAGCCACTAAAAAGACAACGAGAAGGGCCTTCAACTGAGCGTATTGCACAGGATGTACAAGTGATATTATTCCTGTTCACTCATGAGAGTTCAGCGAATGTTGACAGTGTACGGGAGGAAAAAACCCCTTTCCTCTATTATATTAGCTTCAGTAGCTGGGGAATGTGACTTAAAGGGAGCAAAGACAAATTAACAAGAAAAAAAGGGTTATTTTTTATGTACAGAGGGGATTTCACAAAAAAGAAGTGAAAACTCCCCCAAAGTGCTTGGGCCTGAGAGCTTACATACCATCTGAACACAGACCGATAAGCTGTGGAGAAGTGACAAGGCAAAGGGAAGCGGGTTCGGGCTTCTCCGGGTTGTGAGTTGTTGGGAGGTGAACATGTGGGAACTAATGGGAGAGAAGGGGTGTTAAGCAGTCGAAAGCCTTAGCATAATTCTGTGATGCAGGCATTATTTTTACTTCCACTCGCTGCTGAGGAAAGAGCTCCGGAGAGGTTGAGACGCTTGTCCAAGGGCACAGGGTCCAAATATAAATCTACGTCATTTGATTATAAAGCCTGTGATTTTTCATTATGTGGAAACAAGTTTTATTATTTTTTCCTTATTTTTAAAAATATCATATGGTCACAGGAAAATTGGAAAACATGAATATATAAAATAGCCTCATTCTACCACTTAGAGAAAACCATGTTAAACTTTGGTGTATTGCTTCCACTTTTTACATGCATATTTTATAGTTGAGATTGTACAGTGCTTATGGTTTTGTCTTGCTTATAATGTAAATTATAAATATTTATATCCTTAACAATTCTTCATTAACATCTTTTTTTTTAGTTGTAAGAATTTTTATTTTAAATTTATTGATTTTTAGAGAGAGAGAGAGAAAGGGAGAGAGGGAAAGAGAAACAGAGAGAGACATCGATTTGTTGTTGCTCTTATTGACACATTCACTGGTTGATTCTTGTATGTGCCCTGACCGGGGATCGAACCGGCATGCTGGGACCATGCTCTAACCACTGAGCAGCCCGGCCAGGGCATTCCTTAACACCATTTTAGGGTGAACATAATACTCCTTCCTATGGCTGTGTCATGCCACTGGTTGTCAGACATTTACCTTTGTCCCGATTTTTCACTACCATCAGTAACGAGACGGCCATCTCTGAAGGTAGTAGTCTCTCGTTTCCATTTCTTACAGTTTCTTCAGGACAGATTCCTGGAAAGGAAATTTCTGGGTTAAATTTCTGGGAAATTTAAAAGGCAAGAATGTTTAATGGACAAAATGAAACATTAAACTAGACCACAGTGCACTCTGCCTTTGTAAATAACAAAGACCAACATTACTTTCTAAGACATTTAAAATCAAGATAAATTAAAACAGCATTTTGACTAAGAATGAACTGACCAGCTGTTTACTTAGTGGTTTATGTAGTGCTACTATTCTAACCAGAAGGGGGCAGCACAAACAAATACCATTGGAGATCCTCCTTGGCCATGGAACTTGACATTTTTGTAGCTTTTTTTTTCTTGTTTTTTTTTTCAAACTTCCTTTGTTAAAATTTAGTAACAACTAAGTCATCAAATTTACAGGCAAGGGCCAAAGAGGAAAATCTAGTTGATTTGAAAGATTTATACTTTTCAGGAATGTTCTGGAAAACTGATCCAGAGGACAAAGGGCTAAAGAGAAAAGGGTCTTTCCCAATGCAGGCTCTCACCAGGGGCTAGGAAAGCAGGTCTGGGTGGGATTGGGGGGGCGGGGAGAATGTGGCTGGTCAGTGTGATTGACGGTGGCATTCTGTGCCCAGAGAGGGGTGACTGAGGGCTGGGAAGTGAGTTTTTATCATCCCAAACGGGACAGCCAGAGGAAGGAGTCACATGGCAGCCAGCCTGGGGGAGGAATGGCAGGCACAAGGTCAATGATGCAAGGAAGGGAAGCATTAATGAATCACAGAGAAACATGCCATGTCTAAACTAATGGCAAAGAGCTGGCAAGCCTCAATGAGAAACATGACTGCAAAGTGCCTGGAGCCGGGTCACTGACCTGAGAACTGTGTGCCACTGGCGGCATCTTCAGGAAGGCTGTGCATGCCCTGACTTCATGCCGAATTCATACAGAAGAACAGACCTGGCTTTTTGGGGGAGAGATCTACCACTTTCAGGAGTGTATGGCCCCCAAAAGATTAGGACCGAGTGGTCAGTGTATATTCCCTCCACCTCCAGGATCAAAAGCACTCTCTGCCCTGCCCTGACTGGTGTGGCTCAGTGGATTGGGCATTGTCCTGCAAACCCAAAGGTTGCTGGTTTGACTTCTGGTCAGGGCCCATGCCTGGGTTATGGGCCAGGATCTCAGCTGGCGGCGTGTGAGAGGCAACGGATTGATGTTTTTCTGGCACGTCAATGTTTCCTCCCCCTCTCTCTCCCTCCCTTCCCCTCTCTCTAAAAATAAATACATAAAATACTTTAAAAAAGCCAAATCCCTTCTGCCCTCTTTCTCTACAAGTGGCAGAAAACCCTGCTTCGCTAGAGTGGTGGGTATACCAGCCTAATGCCTGGCGCATGGGGGGCTTAGCAAGAGGAGTGGGTGGGTCAGGGGACAGAGAGCGGCTGCTCAGGGAAACGCTCTGGGGCGCAGCAGAAAGCTGGGAAGCACCCAGGTGCATCTTTCAGGACAAGATTTCCACTTGGAGACACACTCTTTTCTCAAAGTTTAATTCCTCCCCTGGGAGTGTGGCAGCGGCCAGGCTGGCTACAACTGCAGCTTGTGAGGCCTATCGGCAAAGTGGGGGCTTCATGTGTGAGCCCTGAGGATCTCTTCATTATTTCCAGTTTTTTCTGAAGGATTTAAAAAGTAGGCGTTTAGTACAGCGCTGAGCCTAGCGGCACAAACCCAAAAACAATCAGAGGACTGTTGTTTTACCCACACTCCACTTCTGACAACAATCTCACCTAGCAAGCTATTCTCCGGTTCTCTGCAGACAAAATCTGGCTGTCCTACAAATCAATGCAATTCTGACGCTAATTACCTGGAGCTAATTACCGGCAGTTACCCAGACCTCAGGTTAAGGGTTCAATCCCGCCAGACTACCTCCTCACTTCAGATGACCAGTCACAGGTACCTACTGGGTTCCTGGGTTACCCACACTTCTGTCTGAGCTGGCTGCAAATCGGGTGTTCTCACAACCCCCTCCTGAGGTTCAATAATTTGCTATAAAGGATCACAGAACCCAAGGAAGCACATCTTTACTTGTTATTGCCAGCTTATTACTAAGGAGCAGCCAGATGAAGAGGTATGCAGGGTCTGGACGGATCCTGAACACAGGAAGGATCCTGTCCCTGTGGAGTTTGGGGTGTGCCACCCTCCCAGAATGTGGGTACACTTACCAACCCGATGCTCTCCAAACCCCTTCATTTTGGGATTTTACAAAGGTTCCATTACGTAGGCATGATTGATTAAAGCATTGGTCATTGGTGATTAACTCAGTTCCTTGCCCCCTTTCCCCCTCCCTGGAGGTCAGGGGGTGGGAGTGAATGTTCCAACCCTCTAATCACATAGTTGGTTCCTTGGGGAGCCAACCCCCATCCTGAAGCTGCCTAGGGGCCCACCTATGTTGGTTCAGGGCCTGAGCTTTGGGGTGGACAGATTTTGGTGTGTGGCTGGTCCTGCCAACCTTGGGGAAAGTTTCTGAACCAGTCCAAGCCCCCATTTTTCCCTTGTAAAGGAAAATATAATAATGATATCTATTTCATAAGGTAATTATGAGAACCAAATAAGTCAATACACATTTAACACTTTCCATGATACCTGGCAGAATAAATAAGTGCTTAGTGATGTTAATAGTCTGTCATCATGGTTATTATTATTATTTTTTAAAGATTTTATTTATTTACTTTTAGAGAGAGGGGAGGGGAGGGAGAAAGAGAGGGAGAGAAACATCAATGTGTGGTTGCCTCTCTCATGGCCCCCACTGGGGACCTGGCCCACACCCCAGGCATGTGCCCTGACTGGGAATCGAACTGGCGACCCTTTGGTTCACAGGCTGGCACTCAATCCAC
Source organism: Trachops cirrhosus (assembly GCA_028533065.1). Lineage (NCBI taxonomy): Eukaryota > Metazoa > Chordata > Mammalia > Chiroptera > Phyllostomidae > Trachops > Trachops cirrhosus. Next base: position 17,039,531 of record CM052543.1, on the reverse strand, counting down.
TGAGCTACACGAGCCAGGGCAATCATGGTTATTATTATAGTGGTTGCTACTACAATAACTGCCAGGTTCCTCTTTTGGGTATTCCTGAAGTTGTGTTTGATAGGCCTGCCCCTTTAACCTTACAACTTTTCACCCCTTGGTCTTTTTTGACAAAATCATGGGTCTCAGTTTTTATATCTAGACAACAGACTTCATCTTACCTCCTGTCCCCATCTTACCAGGTAGATGATCCATGAAAGACCCCAGGCTGGGTGCTAGGAGAGCCCCATGCGGGACACCGCTGGAGGGCGGCACGGTTCACAAAGCCTGGAGCTCCCCACCTCACCTTCCTTTGTGCCCACCTCCTGCTCCTCCTTCAAGCCCCTCAAGTCCTGTCTCTGCTGACCTCTCAGATCTCTCCCTTCCCAGGACTTGTGGGCATGTCCCTCACTGTTGCCCACTTGGGCCGGTGGTGCTACGCCAGACGGCCTAGCGTCATAAAGGGATCATTTCACATGTATATGTTACAGCCACGGCAGAAAGTGGGATCTCAGAGAACTGGGACTTTGTTTTCTGTATTTTCAAGTGAATAATTGTTAATGAGCAATTCATTGAAAGCTAATAATGAATGCTAAGTTCAAAGAGATTGCTGTGTGTCAGATATGGTGCTAGATGCCTTCACATAGAATTACAATTTAATAATATCACAACATCCTTAAAAAGTAGGAATCAGTGTTCCCAGTTCACTGGTGAAAAATGGGGTTCAGGAAGGTAATTAAGTAGTTCTAGTAATTAAATAATTCAGTGCTACCCAAATATATTAAAGGGCTGATTCTTTTTTTAGTCAGTGCCAAAGGCATGGTAAGTTCAGAGTAAATATGAAGTAAAGTACCTTGGCATTGTTTTCTGATGAATTTGAGGTTTTAAAAATTCTTATATCTAAAAGCAACTCAGTTAAAATTAAAAACAAAAGAAAACAAAACAGAAGTCCCCCAGCCCAGCAAACTGTATGAACTTGTACTTGGCCCTTTTTGGCATCTGGTTACCAAACAGGCAGAAAACCCACCTGGAACTGAACCAGGGTCAGTGAGGGAGGGGGAAGCAGGAGGCCCTAGTTGGCTCGGGTTTCCTGCAGGGAAATCCAGGGGCTGAGCGTCCCGCTTCCTTCTGTCTATTGTTCATAGGAAGGAAGGAAAGGGGCCTTCTGTTCTTTCTCCAGAATCCTGTGATGCCCACTCAAGCAAGCAAGAATACTGATTCCCTCCCTGCCCCCTAGAAGCTCTCCGCATCTTCCCCCTCCCTGGGGGCTCCTGAAGGGGACCGTGGGGTTGTGGGGGGGTGCACTTTCCTTTATTTCCTCCTTGATGTGTATATGCAGTTTTCGTTTATCACTTTAAAAAATCTCATCATTTTCCCCTGGCTGGTGTGGCTCTGTGTATTGAGCGCCAGCCTGTGAACCAAAGGGTCACCAGTTCAATTCCCAGTCAGGGCACATGCCTGAGTTGCAGGCCAGGTCCCCAGTAGGGGGTGCACGAGAGGTACCCTCCCTCTCTTTCTCCTCCCCTTCCCCTCTGTCTAAAAATAAATAAATAAAATATTTTTTAAAAACTCATCATTTTTGAACCCTACTCTACACAAGGCATCTTGGGGTAGTCCACATGAAATGGGCTCACTCTTTCATTTAATAACAAGGATAAAATACAGTAAGACCCGCCCATCCCCACAGAGGGTTCAGCAAGAGAGAGAGACAAAACTGTTTTTGGGTCTGACCTCCTGCTACCTGCTTTCTCGCCCTCACCACTAGCCCATCCTGACTGATAGAGGGCTAGGATGCACCATTTAGCCCCCAGGATAATGAGATTATATGTAGCTCTCTCAATGTTATTTCCCATATTTGGGGGGGGTGCTATCAGAATTAATTTCGTCACAGAGCAAGCACACTCACCTGCAATATAGTAAAGTGGTTAAAAGCATAAACTTTCGAGTCAGACTGCTGAGGTACAAATCCTGGGTATGCCTCCTACCAGCTGTGTGGTGTTAAGCCAGTCACTTAACTTCTCTGTGCCTCAGTGTGCGCATCTGTGAAATGGAAATAATAAATAACAGCAATGGGATTGTTGTAGGGATGAACTGACCTAGGTGGAAAGCACTTAGAACCGTGCCTGGCACATAGTAAGCACTAGATGATCAGTTGTTAAGTAACTACCACAGACTCTGGGACATCTCTGCTCTGACCAGGTCAGCTTCCGTGTTGCTGGAGCCTGTGCCTGGCTTTACCTTGAAGAGCAACTGCTTTCATTTCCCTCCCTTATGCGGGCTTCTCCAAAATGCATATGGCTCAGGATGCAAGGGAAAATGAATTCTTGTTACTTACGTAACTATGGAAAACACTTGAAGCTTCCTTTATTTCTGCTTCCTCATGCCAGTGTGAGGCAGGCAACATTTTATACCTAAAGGCTTATCACTGTGTTTTTCTACACAAAAGATCCTACCACTCCTCCCTGCTCCCCCATCACTGGAACAATGGACAATGCCCCTAACTGTGCTCAGCATGCAGAAAAAGCTGTGGTCAGTTGTATTTTAATAATACTTTTGCCTCTGTAGGACAGGAAAAACTTCTTCTTACCCTCTTAGGTCTTGAGACTCAGAACTGACTGTAAATTCAGCAGACAAATGACAGACTAACAAGAGAAAAGCCTACAAGTTTTATTTGATATTGATATTTTTAGATGGCAGGGGCTTTATAGAAAAGAAGTGATAATCTCAAAGAAACAGATTCAGGGATTGATACACGGTTTTTTGTTTTTTTTTTAAAAAGATTTTATTTATCTTCAGAGGGGAAGGGAAGGCGAGAGGGAGAGAAATATCAGTGTATGGTTGCTTCCTGTGCATTCCCTGCTGGGACCTGGCCTGCACCCCAGGCGTGTGCCCTGACTGGGAATCAAACTGTGATCTCTCGGTTCACAGGCCCGCACTTAATCCACTAAGCTACACCAGCCAGGGCTGATACACGGTTTTAACAAAGGCGAGAAATTGTGGCGAAAAGGCTAGACAAAGAAAAGGGGTGTAGGCTTCTAGGCAGTATGTGGTGAGAAAGTGACTAGGAACTGTAGGGGGAATGAGGGGAAGGCAAGAGTGATTTCATTGAGGGCTATTTGTGCAGGCTCATCTCGTTGTCAACTCCCTGTTGGGTAATAAGGATGTTCATTTCTTCCTGATACCATGAGGGCACCTTGCTCATGGGAAATTTATGCCCTGTTTTTAGGCAGAAAGGGGGAGTAGAATGTGAGCAAAGAAGAGGCAGTTCTGCTGACATTGAGGGAACCACCATGAAGAAGGATTCTGAAGCACCAGCTGGTCCCCGGGGAAGGTGGAGAGAGCGTGGAGAGGAGAGAGAACAGGCCTTGGGTCACATGTCAGAGGCTGCTGGGAATCCAGGTCAAGCTCTAGAATCTCTCAAGGATTTAGCCTTGGAGAAAAGGAGGTGCAATTTCGCCCTGTAATTCAGGTGGCGATAAAGAGGGCCTAGGTGGAGAAAGTGTGTGTGCGTGTGTGTGTGTGTGTGTGTGTGGTGTGAGGTGAACGAGATTGCAGAGTAAAAGTAAAAAGAGACAACTGCAAGAGATTTTTGTAAGTTAACATAAAGCTTGACTTGGGATTGGACGTGAATCAGAAGGATAAGAAAGGCAGTGAGGGAGGGAGGGGGAGAGAGCTCAATTTTCAGACTTTGTTAAAACTAGGGAAGTGTAGAGCTACAAGAGCAGCTCGCAGCACCCCGCCAAGCACACCTCTTTTACAGATGAAGAGTTGAGCCCAATCACTTGCCTACAGCAGTAAATCACATCGGTTCCAGGTCTCGGGGTCAGAAGTTAGATCTCTGGATCCCCTGGCTGCATCCCCAGTTTTCCCCTCTTCCTTCCATACGAACAACAGGGCAGCACTAATGGTAAAGCGGATCATCACTGGCCCATTTCAGCCACTAAGACGCCAATTTTAGGGAGAATAAACCCTTATATCAGGTTTCGCAACCTCAGTGCTATCAATGTGTTGGGCGAGGTAGTTCTTTGTTGTGGGTCACTGTCCTGTGTGTTGTAGGACGTTTAGTAGCATCTTTGCTACTAGATATATAGTGCCATTAGCATCCCCCTGCCCTTGGTTATAAGAATTAAAAATGTTCCTAGATGGTGCTAAACATCCGCGATGGGGTGGAGGTGGGTGTACCAAATCACCCCTGGTTGAGAACCAATATCTTACATCAATGTGCTTATTAGGAGTTCCACCGTTGCATGGGCCAAAAGCCCATACAGTCTTAGAGGTTAAAGGCCTTAGATCATCCATCAAGAATTAAATAACTAACATTTTCCAAATAATCTTTAGAAAGGTGATTTGTTCATTCCTTCAACAAACATGTATTGCCCTGGCTGGTGTGGCTCAGTGGAGTAAGTCTGGGCCTGTAAACCGAAGGATTGCTGGTTTGATCCCCAGTCAGGGCAAATGCCTGGGTTGTCCACCAGGTACCCAGTGGGGGGCGTGTGAGAGGCAGCCTCACATTGAGGTTTCTCTCTCTCTCTCCTCCCCCCTCTATAAATACATAAATAAAGTCTTTTTTTAAAAAAACCCATGTATCATTTAAGAACTAGGTGCCAGGAGCTGTGGACATCTTCAGAGCGGCCGATGGATAAGAAGGCTTTCAAGAGTTTATAGAGCAAGTAATGTGACAATGAATGATCATCCCTAAGATTTACAGAGTCTCACAGGGAGGGAATGGGAGAAGCCAGAGAAGAATTCAACTGTTCGATGATGTAGATAGAGAACCAGAGAACGTACTGCCAAAGGAGTTCACCTAGGATTGAGCTGCTCAGAGCATGGACTTCAAAGTCAGGTGCACCTGGGTCTGAATCTTGGCTTAATATGACGTGGGCAAATGATTTGCTTAACCTCAGTTTCCTTATCTGTAGAATAAAGATAATAACAATACTCAGCTCATGGCTGTTTTGAAGATTCAGTAAGATAATGCATGTAGAGCTCTTTGCACAGAGCCTGGGACCTGGTAAACACCCAACAATCCTACAGAAACTTCTCTAGTCATCTTTCAGCTTATTCTACTGTTTTATAGTTAAGAACAAAGTCGTGCTCGCAGCAAAAGCACACCCACCGCCACCAAAGAGAAGAATAAGTCATGGGGTACTTATCTTAGTTTCAGCCAACTGATTGTCCCTTATTTGTGGCTTGTTGGTTGTATGAGTGCTTGGTTTTGAGGTGCCTTATGAGTCTTACTAAATCCTTTCCTACATGCACAAAAGCGATGAGAGTTTGAACGTGTTACTTATGAGAGATGTTTGCTCATAATGGAAATGAAAGTAGAGGTCACTTTTTGAAATTGAAAGTCAGAACATGCAGAATTTTGCATGTGTATGTGAAGCAAAGCATTGGACATTGGGGACAATGATACATATAAAGTTATGAGAAACAAGCTTGGCACATAGTAGGCACTCAAGAAGTATCTTCCAACATCATCTTCATCATCATCATCATCATCATGCAGAACAGAGGGACTCCTAGTGTATGTGAAAAACACTGAGTTTATGCATTCTACAGTTACCAGCTGGAGGCAAGGAAAAGTGACAAGCAAATTGGAAAAAATCTCAAATATGTGGCTAGAGCTGAACATCAGCCTCAGAAGCCTCATGCAAATTTAGGAGCCAGCTGGGGATTGGAGATGTAGGGGTCCAGCTTGCAGAAAGTGGAAAATGCCTTTGGAGATGTTTGTTGCAAGCCATGGGTGTTCCACGAATTTAAGGTTCATTTTAATCTGTTCCTCATTAACATGGATCTCTCAGACCCTTATGGAAACCATCTGGGAAGGGAGTGTCATCATTTGCCTCAACAGATTTCCAAATTGATCTATTTTAAGGAAATTTTAAGGAAATATGCCCAAGAGAGGGATATATGAACACAGCAAGGAGAAACATTGACTTCAGAGCATAAACTAACGCCTTCTCTTCCGTGGATGGATATGCGAAGGGGTACTGCAAACTTAACTCTTCTTGGAGAACTTAGATTTACAACAACTCAAATTTATTGACCGAGTAATATGTGCCAGATAATGTTCTTAACATATTTATGGACTTTCATGAAAACCCTATGAGCTGGGGACTGGTATGTTCCCATTTGATATATGTGGAAGCTGAGCTACAACTTGCTTAAGGGATCCACCTAGTCAATCGTGCAAGTGAGAGTTGATCCAAGGGGCCTGGCTCCAAAGCCCTCACTATTAACAACTGCACTTACAAAGGCCCTTTTTTTTTTTAAAGATTTTTATTTATTTATTTTTAGAGGGAGAGGAAGCGAAGGAGAAAGAGAGGGAGAGAAACATCAATGTGTGGTTGCCTCTCATGCGCCCCCGATGGGGGACCTGGCCTGCAACTCAGGCATGTGTCCTGACTGGGAATTGAACCAGTGACCTTTTGGTTTGCAGGTTGGTACTTAATCCACTGAGCCACACCAGCCAGGGCACAAATGCCCTTTTAACACCTGACCTGTTTTTAAGTATAAAGGCTTCTGCATTATATCATCATATTGCTATCAGGGAAGCATGGTCACTGATGTCAAGAAAAATTACAACCAAGTCAAAGCCATTTGATTTTGAAACAAGCACATCGTTGACCCTTGAGTGGGTGATTTCAGAGAGCTCTGGGGTGGCTCATGGAAGTCAAGCGGGTGAGAAAAGGGAGGCCCCAGTGTATACATCACTTCCAGGAGTTTGGCAGTAACAGGCGATAAAGAAATAGAATTATGACTACTGGGTTGGCCAAAAGTTTCTTTGTTTTTTTCCATAAGATGGCTCTTAGTGGCTCTTAGTTGCCCTTAACTTCATTTGAAACAATTTTGTTAGACTGTATTGTGACAGTAGTCATAGCAGCGTGTATTTTTTAAAAAATTTAAAAATTGGTGAATTTTTGTGTAGGCGGTTTAATTTTGAAGATGGAAGAAAATACACAACATTTGCAGCATATCATGCATTATTATTTCAAGAAAAGTAAAAACATGACTGAAGTGCAAAAAAAGATTTGTGCAGTGTACTGGAGAAGGTGCTGTAACTGATCAGATGTGTCAAAAGTGCTTGGCGAAGTATCGTGCTGGGGATTTCTCGCTCGACAATGCTCCATGGTCAGGTAGACCAGTTGAAGTCGAGAGCAATGAAATCGAGACACTAGTTGAGAACAATCAAGATTATACCACACAGGAGGTAGCCAACATACTCAAAATGTGCAAATCAATAAAGTTAGTGGTGAAAATGAAAAATGTCTCTTTTACATGATGGAAGAAAACTAAACAGACTTTTTGGCCAACCCGAGCAGCCAGCCGTGTGAACGCTGCTTCTTCTCCCCGAGGTGACGAACACACATTGGAAGGAAGGAGAGGGGCTGGGAGAGGGGAGGAGGATGAGATGCTGAAAAGGAAGGGGAGATGTTTCACAAGAACACCTGGGAGGGGTGGTGTTCAGGGCACTAGTCGGGGGTTGACATCGGCTGGGTTTGGAGATGTTTGGGGCTTTGCTTGTTAACAATCCACCAATGAATCAGTGGTTACATTTTTAGTGATCTGGGCCCACCCTGAACTGAAAGCGCACATTGCCCCAGTGTGGGTGGTTCACTATCTATCTATCTATTAGAGGAACTGGGTGTGCCTCACAGAGTTGCTTTATTACATAGCTCTGTGATCTGGACAAATAAGCCACTTTTTATCTCTGAGCCTCAATTTCTCCATCCATGGAAGGGCAGATTTAAAGGAAAAGATCTTGGGTCCTTTGCACTTGCAAAGTAGTACCTTCTAATATGAGTAGAAGAATGTCATTTTAGATGAAGGATTAATACCCGTATTGTGTGGTTTTTATCATAGAGTGGGAGAGAGGCCACCGTTACTTCCCTCTATGCTAGAGACATTATTTGACCAGAATTGTAAACGGATCTGCTCTATATTTACAAACATGTATTATGTTCACTGAAATTGTCAACTTTGTTACCAAGATTCTAAAAGCATCATTCTAAATACTATAACAACTTTAGTAGCCGTGCACATATCAGGTTTGGGAACATCGTGAAACACGGCTAGCTTGTTGCTGGAGAATGATGCATTGCCACCCGAATACACAAGTCCCCCCATCAGTACTGGGATTACTGACCTCCCTAAGAGCCTAGTTCTCACGAAGGAGAACCAAATGGCATATTTGGTTGCCAACCATCAGTCATTAACAACATCTCATAAGTATCCCCCTGGCTACCAGAATGATAAAATTCAACCCAGCAAATGCAGAGAGTGCCTACTATGTGTCAGACACCCGACAGGAAAATGCAGAGTATAGAGATCAGTTTTGCTGATCAAAGCCTGTAACCACAATAAAAACACAAAACAGGAAACCAGGACAAGTATCTGACTATCTGGTGTGCCACCATTAGGAACATAGGGGTGCCACCTGTCAGCTGGAGGCGTGTGTGTGCCTGTGTGTGTCTGTGGTGTGTGGTCAGTGTGGACTGACAGGCTGGATAAGGCAGGTTTTGTAGTAGACACCCATGGAGAAAATCTGCACAAGTTACGTTTGTATCATGTTACGGCTACGCTGTTGCTCAAGACCATTGACACCTGACGTTCCAGCAGCTCCAACACACACTCACCCACACTCCTACCTCTCTCGTGCCTTGGTGTGTACTCACGGCCCTCCACCAGGCATTGGATTCAGATTGCACGTAGTAACCACAGTAGCACTTCCCAAAGTGTGGGGCCGGGGCCTTTGAAGTTGCCCTCGGGGCCTGGGCAGTCACACACAGGGTCCCGTCCTCAGTTCGCTGCTCTGCTGTGGCTGTCTTGCAATTCTTAAGAGCTCTCGAGCAAGGCACCCCACATTTGCAGTTTGCTCTGCAAATTTTGTGGCTGGTCTTTGTTGCTTGATACCCTTTCATGGGGTCCATGAGCTCAAAACTATTTTAATAATAATAATACTCATATACAATAGTAACACATAGTTTGCCTTTTCCACTTTCATTCTCATGCAAGTACACAGTGGGGTTTTCCAGAGGCTACGTGACGTTGGTATTGCAACAGGTTGAATGCAGAAGCGGATGTGAGAATCCAGCTGTTTTCTCTTCAGCCAGGCATTAGAGAGATTTCAAAAAAAAAAAAAAAAAAGCAAACCAAACAAACAAAAAACAACGCTACTCTTCTCATTGCATATACTTTGCAGTTGGAAAATAATGTCAGTTTTTACAAAAAAATAGTTATGTTCTTGTTATTAAATGAATTAAATAATTTAACTTTTTTCCTCAGTTTCAGTTTTTAATATATTAAATAAGGATAGATACAGTTCACAAAACCTGAAGGTTTTGGGGGGTCATCAGTAAATTTTAAGAGTACAAAGGGTACTGAGTTCACGAAGTTTGAGAGCCATGGTTCCATAGTTAGGTATTTACTATTTCTACTAGAAGAAAAGAACTGTTGTGGAATGTGACCAAAAGATACAGTGTGTTTGTTTATACCTGTTGTATTAGGCAGGGCTCACCAGAGAAACGGAACCATGGGGGCATGAGTATAAATGGAGATTTATTATAGGGAGCAGCTCCCATGACTGTGGAGGCTGAGAAGTCCCACCAGCTGCCCTCTGCCAGCTGGACAGCCCGAACGCAGGTGGTGCCATTCAGTTTGAGTCCTAAGGCCTGAGGTCTTGGAGCACCCATGTCCAAGGGCAGGGGCAGAGGGCCGTCCCAGCTCAAGCAGAGAACAAATTCACAAATTCCTGTTTTTTTTTTGTTATTGTTGCTGTTGTTCTATTCATACCCTCAATGCATTGGATGATGCCCACCCACACTGGGGAAGGGGATCTTCTCTACTCAGTGAACCAATTCAAAGGCTAATCTCTTCCAGAAACATCCTCACAAACACAGCCAGAAATAATCAGCTACCTGGGCATCCTTTAGCCTACTTGAGATGACACTTAAAATTACCCATGAGACTTGTTCTTTTATGTAGAAGAAGATATGTCTGTTAAAAAAGGAAGCAAAGACCTAATCTTCCCCTTACCCTTGAACTTCTGCACAATTTCCCAAAGTGTCATCTAACACAACTGGGTTGTTTTCACTTGTTTTTCTCCCTCGAAGATGTTTCAGAGGGGCAGATTTGGGGTTGTAGCTGGCTACGGGGGCTTTCCAACATGGAGGGGCTGCTTCGAGAGAGACAGTGAACACCTCCTCCCTCAAAGGTGCCAGCGGAAGCCAGCTGCCCACCGAGGAAGGGCTGCTGGAGAGGATTCCTGCACGAGGCAGAGAGTTGGACAAAGTGACCCTAGAGGCCCCTGGCCCATCTGGAATGTTTGTAAACGAGGGAGTGTTTTTGCTCATCCCATCCAGACTCACAGGGCTGAAGTAGTAATGAATGGATACATAACTTAAAAGGAAAACAAGAAAGAGAGACAGAGAGAGAAAAGATATTCTGTTAGCACCAAAGCAGTGGAGTAGACACCAGAGACCCCGGACTTGCACAGCACAGCGGGGCCCCAGTGGGCGCCTGCCAAGAGAACTTTCTCCTCGAGATGCGCACAAGGACAAATGAGGTGTGGGAGGGGCAGGACGCAGGGGCGATGGAAATGGCATGTTCTCCTTCTCACTGAGATTGACATTATTTAAAGTCACAGACCTTTGTCTTCCCTTTAGGGGTTCCTTTCCTCTACTTTTAGCATCAAAGTGTTGACGTGCTTTCTCCCCACCTGCCTTTTGAAAATCCAGCTTGTACAGGAATGCTAAGGTATTGGCTGCTCATAGTTAAAACACATTACCCTTGGGAAGGAAACAAGGAGATCCCACGGGCAGTATCTTACTGCAAGGAACAAATCTCCCATGGAGGAAATTTTGGATGCTGAGTAGGCAGAATAAGACATTTGGATGGGTAAGTAGGAGTTTTCCAGCATTTCTCCAATCACACCTATGGTTTTAAATGGGTAATTGATTTTGTCTGCCCTCCCTTCCTCTCTGCATCTGTCTCTCCTTCTTCATTCCCATTTTTCCTCTTTTCTTCCATAAACTCTTTTAAAGAGCCTCTTGTTTGACCCCAGGCATTGCCTAGGTATGGGGGATTCAGAGATCAATAATGTGGCATCATTGATGTCGTTAATTGGTGAGCAGAAACAGGGAGGTGAACTGATCGCTGTAACAGACGGAGGCAAATGCTGTAGGGGAAGGTGTGCCAAGGCTAGGGCAGCCCGCCTGGGAGGGCGGGGAAGGGCACTCCTGTCCTGGCTCCTGGAGGGGAACTGGGTGTTTATACTGGGAATAAGAGAACAAGGAGCTCCAGGCACAGAGAGGTTTGAAGTCAGGCACTCAAGTTCACACTGGCATGTTTCTGGACCAGAGCTGATAGTTTGAGAGCCTGTACTCTTGACCTAAACATAAGCAGCTCACCTGGCATAAGAAAAGAAAGAGTGACCAGGAATGAGTCAAGACGTCACATAGCATCCCTTTAGTCGTAATGGTCCACAGAAAGGAAGGCAAACATGCATAGACCAGAGAAAAACAAAGTCCATTTCTTCAAGGTGCTGTTAAGTTACGTTTGCGCCCCAAGTTACTGGACACATAGCCATTGGGCGCCTGCTCTGTGCCACGACAGACACCACTCCCTTCACTCTTGGAGCTCATGTCTCTCCAGAGTAGCTGGGGACAGATCCTGGGCTAAGCAGGACTCACTGTTAATGGCTCAACATCATTTCTGTAGATGCTGTGGCTGCAGCTTCTCACCGCTTCCTTAGAAGACCTCTGCCCCTCCTCCTGACAAAAAACCCCCAACTCACATCTTTTTTTTCCCCTCCTTTCCTTCCTCCCGCTCCCTCTCTCTGAAGTGCGGATGAGCTGTGAACCGACCCTGCAGCAGGTTTCCTGCAAAGTCGGAAGGAAGGGGTCCACCGGAATAAGCAAGTGTCTCTGCCTGCTCGGCTCGCTTGACAAAGGGATTTGGCCCTCTTTACCTGCCTGACGCCGGCTGAGAGCTTACTCTTCTAGAAACAGCAGGCCCAGGGAGCCCGGCCTGCCCCTCCCACAAGAATGCAAACTAACAATTGGCTATTAATTTCCAGTAGGAAGAACAGGAACCCATTCAGCCAGGAAATCTAAATTGAAGAATGATAAAGTAATTCAAGCTCCCGGGCCCCTTTAACTCCCAGGCGGGCAGATGGCTCTGCATTCCTCTGAGAGACCATTTAGCCCCCGATCTTGGGGAGGGACTTCACTTCTAAATGAGGTGCCTCCCTGTCCTCTGAGGTGGTTAAGCCGGACCTCTTGGTCTGGAATCCTGCTCTACCGCTTTCTGTGTGATTTTGGGCAGATTACTCAGCTCTCTGTGCCTCAGCTAAAAAACGGAAATAATAATAGAACCAGCCACACACTGTTTTTTTGTGGTATTGTGAGAACTTTATTAGTTGATATTTGTGATGTGCTTAGAATGATGTGCACATTTGTAAGGGTTAAACTCATGAAATAAACCTATTATTCAGCTGTAGGTCGTACTTGCTTCGGTCTTTTCCTGCTCTCGATATCTGTCATTGGACAGAAGGATGGGTTTTGTAAAAAGGCTTCAGAGCAGGAATTTTGGGGCCAAATGGCCTCAATTCAAATAATGACTCCACCACTTAGTTAGAGGTTGTCAGCTAATCTCGCTGGTCCTGGTTCCTTCATCTGTAAAATGGGGTTGTGACTGTAGCTATTTCTCAGAATGGCCTCAGGGAATGAACTGGGTCAAGTTCTCAGTGTAGTGCATGGAACATAGGAAGTACACACTAAATTTCAGCTCTTATTTTTAGGAATCCTGGGAAAAAAAAAGTGCTGTATAAACACAGCACTTTTGATTGCACAAGTTAAAATAATGCCAGAGCTAACGTATGGAGCAAACGTGGCCCGAGTCTCCAGCCAGCCCCTAGAGTTACCACAGCCTTGGCAGCGAGGCAAGGTGTGGAAGAGCTCAGTGCTTTCGCCTTTGAGTTCTGGCTCTCCGTTTGCTAGAGGCGTGATGTTGAGCAAGTTAACATCTCCAAACCTCAATTTGTTTCCTTCCTCCCACCCTTCCTTCCTTTAATAAAGATTTATTGAGTGTCTACTTGGTGGAGGCACAGTGCCGGGCCCTCGCCTTCCCCTAAGGGACAAGCCATGATGCATCCCAGGCAGGCTGTAAGACTTAAAGAAGCCCCTGTCTGCTGGGAGTCTAGCCTGGGACCCGGGACCCGTGTGCCCTGCTCATGCTGGTTTACTATCAGGTGTCCTCAGATCATGTCTACAGTTGGTTTCCTCATCCCTTCTCGTGGCTGGTTCTTGTTCTTTTCTCCAGCCCAGATGAGACACTTGGGCAGGTCAGGGGAAATAATTGTTCAAGGTTCATCGTTTTGTTTTTGCAATGGAAGGTAGGCAGGGATATTTTTTCCCAGTAAATATAGGATAGTGTTAGTAGATTAGTCACCCAAGAAAGTAAAAAAGCAGAAAGCACAGTCTACTGAATAGACTCAGTTAAGATTTTCCCCTTCATCTTATTTAGTCCCGGGCCCTTTTCAAAGCAAATTTGACCAATATGCAATTCTTCTGTCTAGGACAGCATTTCCCCATTTGTAATCCGTGGAACACTAGATCCTAAACTGCTAATAGAATTCCGTGGAAAGTAGTGAAATTATTGAATGTTTTTTTCCAGCAGACCACTTCCAAGTTCTTAATATATGAATGCATATTATGCTATTGTATGCAGTATTCCCATAAATTATGTGACTAAGGAACCTTTCTCCAGGAAGACTAACCACATCCTGTGGTATTACCCTTCCTCAGAGGCCAGTTTAAGAAATGTCCATCTAGGAGATCTAAGCCAGACTCCGTTGACGAAAGCCACGCTGAAACACCCAAACTCTAGAAACACGAGTATCATATTTATAAGAAGTGAAACAGGTGTTGAGTGAGGGGCTGGTCTGTGTTCTTGTCAGACCAGAACTGCCCAGTTAATGCTGGAGGACAAACAGAGAGTTCTTTGTGAACGGCAGCCATCGACATGCTGGCTTGGCTCCTCGTGACTGGGGAGGACACTGAGGCACTGCCAGGGACAGTTGTCCTATGGGACAGAGCATCTTTGCCCTGCCCACTTTCTACTGCTGCAGAATTCTTCTCATTTCTCACATCCAGCAGGAAGCTTCCGTATGGTTGGTGGTTTGGGTGAGAATATTTATCTTCCCTCAAATAGCTCTGCAACTTCCTTTTCCTGAATGGGGAGGTCAAGATGACTAAAAGTTGGGAAAAACTTACAATGGGAAATAAAACCTTGTAATTTGTGGTTATTTCTACCTCTGAAGAGTGGTGTGACCTCGGGAAAGGACTAAACAATTTATTTTAGCCTCAATTTCTTCATCTGTAAAATGGGGATAATAATAGCATGCATGTTGTGGTGCTGTCTGAGGAGTGAGATAGTGCTTACAAAGCGCCTGGCATGGTGTCAGCACTTCGGACATCTGCAATTAATGCTAGTGTCAGTTGTGATTGTTATTATAGAGTCCACATTTGTGTGTGTGTGTGTGTGTGTGTGTGTGTGTGTCTGTGAGAGAGAGAGAGAGAGATGATAGAGAGAGAGAGGCAGAGAGAAGGGAGAGAGGAAGGAAGAGTGAGGTATACGTAACGCTTAGGGTATAATGGTAATTCCATCTTGCAAAGGAAGATTTAGATGGAATGGAAAATGAATAAATTTCCTACTAATGGTGAGTCTTTCACCTAAAAAGATGATTTATAAATGTGATTCTAGGCAGAGTCCCAGGGATCAATATTATTGATTAAACACTAATATCTTAGTTTACACATCAATCTCTGGAAAATGTAGTTAGTATGAGTCAATCCCCAGAAGCTTACTTTGCATGGAATGCACCTTGTGGGGGTATCATGGTACCCAGGAGGCTGAGTGGGTGGTGAGAGGGTTGTTTGGTGGGCATTGACTTGGAGGAAAGGGGCCAGGTTGCCACAAGGGAGTTTTCATCCGACCGCTTGACCATAGTCTGGATGAACCATCTGGACCACAACACTTTTGCAGCTGCAGTCCGTGTGTCTCTTTCTCCTTGTTTCTCCTTTTCCCTTCTGTCACCTCCCCACTTCCTCCCTCCTCTTGCCCAACAGGAATAAATAAGCACAAACTCACTCTTGCTTATTCCACTTGCCTTTGTGTACATCCAGTGCAGACTATTATGTCATTGTATTTATGGAATTATATTCCTTATTGTTATGTTATCTGTTTTTGAAGTAGGGAGAGTATAAATGTCAAGTCTTTATTTTAGAATGATCATTTATTTCTATACTCTTAGACCACTGATTGAAGTCTCCTTTATTTTCAAAAGTATTTTTTAATATAAAAATACTTTTGTATATTTGTATTGCAGTAATACAATAAATATTAGAGTATTGAAAAAAAAAGCTAAAACATATGTGAACCCAACTAAGAACTGAGCACAATACTAGGCTTTACCATAAAGTAATTGGGATTCATTATCTAGGAAAACAAACATTACAGACAATAAACACACAAAAATCTCTTATTTTTAATCTGGTGTTCATTACTTTTCTATTGTCAAGTTTCTATGGCGCCAAGCACTATGCCAAGTATTTCACATAATTCCCCTAAACCTCATTTAGACCTTAGAAAGTCCCTGAACACCAGGTTGTGTCTGCAACTGAGATTCAGATAGAGCAAGAAACTGCCCGCTAGGTCTAAGCCAACGTTTAGGTTTCTTCCCCAGAAGGAAATACGGCTTGGCTTTTATGGGGAGGGATAACCATTCTGCTCAAGATGTCTGCGGTGGAAAGCCAGCCTGACAGGCACCCTGCACCCCACTGTCTCAGATAAAAGGGGCCTTGGGGCCTCTCACAGAAACAAGGCCAAGGGGGCTTCACGACAGCTGGGGCCAGGAAGAGGTCTCTCTCTCTCCCTTGCCCTCTCCCTCTCCTTCTCCCTCTCCATGTGTGTCTGTGTGTGCATGTGCACACACACGTGTAACTTTTCTGTTGTGAGATCCTCACTATCTGAGGACCATTCATTCATTCCTTCAACAAGTATTTGTTGAGCTCGCCTGTGACATGGAGATCATGGGTAATGCTGACAGGTAGTTTCAGCAGGATGGAGAGGATGAAAGCCTGATTGGAGAGGGTCCAAGAAAGAAAAAGAAAAGAAGTATCAGCCTGGCTGGTGTAGCTCAGTGGATTGAGCATGGGCTGCGAACCAAAGGGTCTCTGGTTCAATTCCCAATCAGGGCACATGCCTGGATTGCTGACCAGATCCCCAGTGGGGGCCACTTGAGAGGCAACCACACATTGATGTTTCTCTCACTCTCTCCCTCACTTCCCCTCTCTCTAAAAAAAATAAAGAAACAAAAATCTTTAAAAGAAAAGAAGTATCAGGGACAACGAAAATTCTTTCAAGTTGTTTGCTCCGCCTGAACCAGAAGGGTCGGGGTGGGGGACATGCTCCATGCCCCACTAGGAGATGGGGAGGGCAAGGGGACAGGTCTGGTGCCCAGTGGAAGGTGTAGCCCCAGATTTGGCGCTGGCGGTTCCTCCCCAGCAACAGGAGGGAAGCAGAAAATGGCTGCAGGTTCTAGCAAGTGGGTGGGCACTGCAGTGCTAGTATTCATGTCTTAGCTCAGGCTGCTGTAACAAATACTGCAGATAGGAGGCCTAACAGCAGCCATCCATTTTCTCACAGTTGTGGAGGCTGGGAAGTCCAAGATCAG
The DNA here is from genome assembly GCA_028533065.1 of Trachops cirrhosus. Lineage (NCBI taxonomy): Eukaryota > Metazoa > Chordata > Mammalia > Chiroptera > Phyllostomidae > Trachops > Trachops cirrhosus. The sequence continues at coordinate 17,022,778 of CM052543.1, read as the reverse complement.
GGTACTGGCAGATTTAATTCTTTGGCTCTCTTCATGGCTTGTAGGTGCCACTTTCTTGTTCTGTGTTCACATGACCTTTCTTTGGTAGGAGACAGAGAGAGAGAGAGAGAGAGAGGGAGAGAGAGAGAGAGAGATCTTCTGTCTTTCTCTCTTTTTAAAGGGGCACTAATCCCATCTGAAGGCCCCATCCTCATGACCTCATCTAGCCCTAATTACCTCCCAAAGTTCCCTCCTCCAAATGCCATCCACTGGGGACAAAGGGTTCATTCACCATATGACCTGGGGGAGGGACCACTAACATTCAGTCGATATCATTATGGACATATTTTTTAGCTGTTTCTGTATTCTCATGCAAAGAAGGAAGGAAGCTTCTCAGATGAGAGTGAGGATGTGGGAGAAAATTTTGGAATGTGAGAGCCAGTGGGGGCGTGAGTAGACTGGAGACATTTATTTGACGTGGGTGCAGAACAGCAAGGTGGTGTGCATTTCTCCAGCCATATTTATACTGACGCAGGCACTGAGTAGGAGAACAGACAGACTGAACAACTTTGACTTAGCAAATCAAGTAGAGTGCAGTGAGAAAGGGGCAAGGGAGTCCAGGATGCATGCAAGGAAGTTAACATGATAATGGAATCTACTCTGGGTGAAGAGAGAAGTGAGGACAGGAAAGGAATGAGAGGACATGAAAAGGTGGTATATCTCAGGGAGTTGAAGAATTATGGGAGTCAGAGTCCTGGAGGGAGTGAACTGGAAAGTTACAGAGTGGGATAGGGTGGCAATAGGAAATGACAAGGTCAAGGCTGACCATGAGAGAGAAAATCCATGGTGAGTGTGGAAGACAAGGTCACTGGGGCAGAAGTCAAGGATCTGAGGTGCCAGCATATTGAATAGGATTCTTTCTATGGACATTGAAATTACCACAAATTATGACAGGAGCAGCAGCTAAGAGTGTGACCGTGAACCAGGCGTTAGAGCTTTAGGGGAAGAAGGGGATAACCCAAGCGTCAGCCATGACCACAACGAGGAGGGGAAACGAGAAGAATAGCCTGATGTTTCGATGGGGATTTTTAGGGAGGAACTGTGGTTTTAAAGTGGCACAGGGAGCAAGGAAAACGACCACTCTGCCTCACAGTCCAGTGACATGGGAGGGTTGGAGAGAAACTCCTACCATCTGAGGAGAATTGTGGGGAGGTAAACCAGGGTTCACTTAGAATAGCAATTCTCAAAGTGTGGTTTGGGAACCCCAGGGAGCCTCTGAAACCTGTCAGAGACTCACATATCCCCAACTATGTTCGTGGTAATACTAAGCTACTATTTGCCTTTCACTCTTATTCTCTCACAAATGTACCGTGGAATTTTCCAGAGGCTATATGATGTGTGATAACACAACAGATTGAATGCAGAAGTGGATGGGAGAATCCAGCTGTCTTCTATTAAGCCAGAAGTTAAAGAGATTTGCAGAAATGTAAAATAATGCTATTCTTCCCATGAGTTTGAAAAATACAGTTATTTTTCATAAACTATGTTGTGATAGTTTTATTATAGTTATTTTAAATAAATTAATTTTAATGGTTAATTCCAAATCCAGTAAGAATTGGCAGATATAACCTACACAAACAAAAGCTCTTTGGGGTCTCCAATAATTTTTAAGAGTATCCTGAGACCAAAACATGTGAGGGCCATTGAATTAAGGCATAAAGTCTAATGAAACATTCAGAAAAAAACAAGGTGAGGGTAGAGGGTATTTTGCTGATGATGGACTATGAGTTGCTGACCACACACAACAGCAGGTGTTAGAGGATGCGGAAGGGCTAGGAGACAGTTAAGAAATGGGAATGAAAAAGGCCACGTGGTGATGACAGTCTGGGGGTGAAGGTAACCTTGAGCCTTGGTTTCTTGAGTTGCTGGGAAGCCAGGAGTACACTGAGCCAGCTCCTGCTGGGGGAGCCATGAAGCCAGGAGACTGACCAACTAACATAGTTACTAAGTCCCTGAGTTCAGTTCATAAAGGGCCGTCTGATTGGTGCCCCTCACCTGCCTACTGCGAGGATCAGTCACCAGCCACAGTTCACAGGAGGGTCTGCTGCTCTACCCTGCAGAACCTGAGGTGTGTGATGACTCCTAAAGGAGGGGGTATAATATGGTTGGGCATTCCCAAATGCCCACTACAGTGACGAAGGGGAGTGATAACAGTCTTTTGGAACAACTTTGAGTATCTCTTTGGATGTTTCCCATTGAGTCCTGCCTTAGGTGCGGAGATGGATTGGCTGTGTGCTGATCTTACATTGGGACATAAAAACTGGAATACATGGTTTGCTGTGAACATCTTCCATCATCTGGATGCAGGGCCTTCTGAGAGATGAACTGGGCAATGCAATGCCCGCATCTTTGGATGTGTATAGCCAGATTCCTACATCACCGGAGAAAGTATGGAGATGGATCTACACCAATGGTTGGCTGGTGAAGGAGCTAGCCCAGAGAATCGTTAGGTTAAGTCTGCCACTTTGCTGAACTCCAGGAGACACCATTCACTGTGGTTCCAGTGACCCATGTGTCTTGCAGTCATGTAATGCAGAAGCCCTGGTATGAGACCCTTCTGTGGGCATTTCAACATCTTACGGCCACGCTGTTTCCTCTGTCACCATTTCACCATAGTCTCAACAGGACAATTCACTTATTTATATTTATTTATTTATCAACAGGTCAATTTATTGCATTTAAAAATGTGTTTCACTGGGCCACATTTAGAGAATGTATTCAAGAGAGTGTTTATTTCCCCACCCTCATCCCAGAAACTGAGTACATAAATCAATTTCCCTCTCTGCTGGATAATTCCCACCAGCCTTCGAACCATGACTCGCTGTGTATCACCCAATTAAAAAGAATCAGTCAAATAATCAAATCAACAGAATTTCTCTTGACCCTGCACCCCCCTCCAGGTATAGCCCCATTTCTCTGCTTTCCTTTATAGCGAAACTCTTGAAAGAGTTGTTAGTATTCTCTGTCTCCATTTCAACTCTTTCTCTCCTCTCTACCCACTCTGTCGGGATTTCCTCCCATGCCACTTCACTGATAGGACCTTTATGGATGTCACCAGTGACCCATATTTTGCCAAAGAAAAGTTAATTCGCGTTTTGCTTGAAATTCCGACATTGCTGGACATACTTGAGCAATCCTTCCTTCCCTGAACACCTTCTCTCACTCAGCTTCTATGTTCTACCCTCTTGGATTACCTGGTCTCGTTAGCAACTTGCTTCTTTTTTCTTCCTCAGTTGGTTCCTTTTCTTTTACCAGATCCTCTATTTCTCCTGGCGTCTCTTCTCCATCCATAGTTACTCTCCAAGGCATCCCACATTCTGCCTTGGTTTTTCTGCACAAGTAATGCCAATGAGAGTGGTGGGTAGGGCATGTGAATGTCTCACACAAGATGGACAGCAATTTGAACATCTCACCTAAAATGTCATATGGTGTGCTTGGGTGTGATATTGTTATGTTACAGAATCACATGTTTATGATTTTGTAATAAAAGATTTTTATGTAATGAACAAGGGATGTTATTTGTGCCAGACCCTGTATATATGCTGAGAGGTTTGAAATGTATCTCTCTGGCCCTCAATGTCATCTCATATATTCAAATGTCTACTTGACATCTCTCCTTGGCTGTCAACCAGGCATTTCAGATTTACTTAGCTGAAGCAGAGCTATTGATTCTCCTAACTTCACTCTCCACCGTGTTTTTCCCATCCTAGTAAATGACACACCTGTACATACCATTGCACAAATAAAAGCATCACGCATAACCCCTATGTTTTCCTCACACATGCAATGAATCAGAAAATCCTATCATTTCTAGTTCCATAATGTTCTACAAGCATAATTACTGCAAGCCTATTCTAAGCATCATCATCTCTTCCTTCATTTACCGTGGCTACCTCCTTAAAAGAACCGAAAGCCCTTACTTTTGCCCCTTTTCTAATTTATCTACCACATATCAGCCAGAGAGATCTTTCTAATACAGAAATAAGTCATGTCACTTCATACCTAAAACCCTCTGGTTATTTCCCACTGTGACCAAACTTTTACCATAACTTACCAGGTCTTATATGATCTGACCTTAACCTATTTCTTGTATCTCATCTTGAGTTCTCTTCTCCATCTGTCTGTTATCTTCAATCCTCCTGGCCTTCTTTTTCCCCCCTAACTTACTAAGGTTCTTCTTTTTTAAAAACTATCTTTATTGATTATGCTATTACAGTTGTCCCATTTCCCTCCTTTATTCCCTCCTCCCTGCACACCCCCTCCCACCCACATTCCCCCCACTGTTAGTTCATGTCCATGGGTCATACATATAAGTTCTTTGGCTTCTACATTTCCTATACTATTCTTAATCTCCCCCTGTCTATTTTCTACCTACCATTTATGCTTCTTATTCCCTGTACTTCCCCCCCATTCTTTCTCCTTCACCTCCCTGCTGATACTCCTCCATGTGACCTCCATTTCTATGATTCTGTTCCTGTTCTAGTTGTTTGCTTTTGTTTTTGTTTTTTAGGTTCGGTTGTTGATGGTTGTGAGTTTGTTGTCATTTTACTGGTCATATTTTTGATCTTCTTTTTCTTAGATAAGTCCCTTTAATATTTCATGTAGCAAAGGCTTAGTGATGATGAACTCCTTTAACTTGACCTTATCTGAGAAGCACTTGATCTGCCCTTTGATTTTAAATGAAAGCTTTGCTGGATAGAGCAATCTGGGATGTGGGTCCTTGCCTTTCATGATTTTGAATACTTCTTTCCAGCCCCTTCTTGCCTGTAAGGTTTCTTTTGAGAAATCAGATGATACTCTAATGGTCACTCCTTTGTAGGTAACTGTCTCCTTTCTTCTTGCTGCTTTTAAGATTCTCTGCTTATCTTTAATCTTGGCTAATGAAATTATGATGTACCTTGGTGTGTGCTTCCTTGGGTCCAACTTCTTTGGGATTCTCTGAGCTTCCTGGACTTCCTGGAAGTCTATTTCCTTTGCCAGATTGGGGAAGTTCTCCTTTATTATTTGTTCAAGTAAGTTTTCAATTTCTTGCTCTTCCTCTTCTCCTTCTGGCACCCCCATGATTCAAATGCTGGAATGTTTAAAGTTGTCCGGGTAGTTCCTAAGCCTCTCCTCATTTTTTTGAATTCTTGTTTCTTCATTTTGTTCTGGTTGAATATTTATTTCTTTCCTCTGGTCCAAACCATTGATTTGAGTCCTGGTTATCTTCTCTTCACTGTTGATTCCCTGTACATTTTTATTTATTTCACTTTTCACAGCTTTCACTTTTTCCTCTATTTTGTGACCATACTCAACCAATTCTGTGAGCATCCTGATTGCCAGTGTTTTGAACGGTGCATCTGATAGGTTCGCTATGTCTTCATCACTCAGTTGTGTTTTTTCTGGTACTTTGATCTGTTCTTTCATTTTGTTTTGTCTTGGCATGCCTGTCACGTATAAGGGGCGGAGCTTTAGGTATTTTCCAGGTCGGGGCAACCCAAGTCACTGCATTGTTGTGCTGTGTGTGGGGGAGGGGTTCGAGAGGGAATAGTGCCACTAGCTCAGCTCTCTGCTGGTTTTCAGTCACTTGTCCCACTACCTACAAGCAAATTGGGCCCTTCTGGTGCTGATTCCAGGGTGGGTGGGCTTGTGTACATTCTAGGAGCCTGTGTCTCTCCAATGAACTTTCCTGTGAGGCTGGGAGTTTCTCCCGCTGCCACCTTGACCCCCATAGGTGTTTTTAATCAGAGGTTTGAGGCTTGATTTCCCCATGCTGGAACCCTGGGTTGCATGATCTTTTCTCGCTCCCCAGTTGTTCCTCCCAGTTTATCCACACGCAGATGTGGGGCCGCTCAGTCCTCCAGCCTCAGCCTTGCCCGCCCTGGTCCTCCAGCCACCATCTTGCCTAGAGTCCTCTTTACCCCAGCTGACCATTTCTTCCCCTCCTACTGGCCTGGGTGAGTGTGTCTTCTTTAACTCCTTGGTTGTTGGACTTCCATACAGTTTGATTTTTTGTCAGCTGTGGTTGTTTTTGTTTTTAAATTTGTTGTTGTCCTTCTTTTGGTTGTGTGAGGAGGCACAGTATGTCTACCCATGCCTTCATCTTGGCCAGAAATCCCCAAGCTTCTCCTTGACCCAAGGCCTCTGTACTGGCCATTTATTCTGTTTGGAATGTACTTTTGTTCCAAAGGAATGCCAGTCTTTTATTTAAATCTCAACTCCAAAGCTATCTTCTCTGAGAGACTATTCTGATGACTTTGAATAAAGTCCTTTTCTTCTTCCCCCTAGTCACTCTAGAATTCCACTTTGTCCTCGTCACGGCACAGAACGGTACTTCAGATGACGTCCTGTATGAGTTTGTTTCCATATTTATTGTTTGCCTTCTGCCTGTTGACATTTGAGACTTTGTGTTCCTTGTTCACTGTGGCACTCCCAGTACTTGACACTAATAAGTGACCAGTCAGTACTTGGCAACCAACTCACTGGTTTAGAATTGTGGAAAGGAATCATTGAAATTTGGATAATCCAGGGGAAACTTGTATAAGGTTGCTAAAATTCTTTTCACATTTTTAAAAAGATTTAATTAATATATTTTTAGAGAGAGGGGGAGGGAGGGAGAAAGAGAGGGAGAGAACCATCAATGTGTGGTTGCTTCTCACACACCCCCTGCTGGGGACCTGGCCCACAACCCAGGCATGTGCCCTGACTGGGAATCAAACAGGTGACCCTTTGGTTCTCAGGCCAGCACTCAGTCCACTGAGCCATGCCAGCCAGGGCTCTTTTCACATTTAAGCTTTGCTCATTCAATTCATTCTCAAAATACAATCAGATCAAAGTGAATACCAGCCTCATTAAAGTGGATGACAGATAATTCCCAAAGCCAAAGACAAAAAAGGAGGGTAAAAACCAACATACCAGAAATACCCCATTGTGATTAAGAAAAGAATGAAAACTGTTTTGTTCATATTCTCCAAAATTCTTCCAAAAACCCAACTTCAAACTTCTCAGTGTTTCTACTGTGGAAGTTAAAAGGAGAGCAAAAGGAAGGTAACTTAATTTTCATTTGTGTATTAGGTTTTCCTGCTGTACCAAAGGTCACCGATTTTACACCCTGGTGTTAGATCAGATGCTGAGCTGATTTCTCAAATGGTCCTGTTTTTATGGGCGGTGCAATACTGTTGGTATATATTGAGTGCTTATGCAAGTTCTATATTTAGATTAGTATTCCTCATGAGTAACTACATTAACTTATTTTATGACTGGAACTCTGAAAACCTGAAAAATTGTGCTTTAAGTCTGCACAGGCCTGGGGAACCTGCTGTACCCCTCCCAACCTCTGTACCAGGCATCAGCAAAGCCTCTTTTCAGGGCCTCCATTTTCCATCTATATGGAGGAGATAACTTATGGAAGGGTACGATGTTTCCTTCCCTGGAATAATTTTCTGACATGGTGTGAGATGTTGAAGTATCGTGAAAGGAGGCCCAAGCTGGAGATCAGACCTTGAACACCTTAATTCACCAGACATTTATTTCCTACCTATCGTAAATCAGATCCTAAGACATTAAATGCTATGATTCTGTAAAACTGAAGTGAATTTCACTATTATGCAGAGATGGAAGTAGTAAATCAGACCAAGAGGGAGTATAATGTAGTTCAAGAGCACTGAATTGGGATCAGGGATCCCTGCCCTGTCCTTTCTTGTCTGTGTGTAACTTTGGCCAAGCACCTAACCCTTCGCTGAACTCAGTCTGATAAGATGTGGGGGATAGAAATGTGCGAAGGGGGATGGGGTGGATAGCATTGTTATGGGAACAAAGGAGAAATGGAAGAGCAGGAAGTGGATGGTGGTTTTGATGCCAAGGCAGCCCCCTAGGGAGGGTCTCTGCTTCTTCTCCCTGTCTCCACGCCCACTGGCCTCCACTCCCCCCACCCCCCAGTTTCTTTTACTTCAGTGCTGTTCAAATTATGTGAGTCCAAGCAAAACTTGGTTAAAAAACCTTGTTGCCATGGAGCTGGGGAGAAAAATGGTATGAACCCCTGCCATCGTATAGCACAGTTTCTGCTTACTCATACCTCTGGCCCCTCCTGATACGCGCCAGCCCCCCTTCTGTAGCCACATCAGGGTGAGATGGGTGAGCAGGCGGGGAACAAGAGAGGAGGGAGTGCCTCGGCTGGTGGCAGGCTGGAGACTGAGCGCCCTGTCCAAAGGGGAGCGAAGTGCTTCACCTCCAGTGGACTGTGGCTGTGCGCGCCTGCACCACAATAGATGGCGGGTCTTCCGGTTTTTCAAGGCAAGCTGACAATCTGTGCTTTTCATGAAGTTTTCTGATTTCTTACATGTGAGCGATTATTTTTTTAAATATTGACATGACAATAGCAATCAAACTATATACATCTAATATACATCTAGCTGGTCCTCCCAGACCTGTGGGATAATTATAGTAATAATAGCTTAATATCTGTCGAATCCCAGCAGAGATTCTAAGTGCTTTCTCCACAGGAATTCATTAAATCCTCATAACAACTCTAGGAGATAGCTACTATGTTGTCCTCACTTTCGTGATTGTAAACTGAAGCACAGCAAAAATAAGTAAGTAACGTGGTTCCTATCCTGCAGCTAGTAAGAGGTGGTACACAAACCTTGACCTTCTGACTCCAGGCTTTGGCTCATAAGCCCTCAGCTGCCTTGAAGACCTAGCTCAACTCCCCTCCCAGATCGGTCTCTTCAAGCTTTCTTTCCCCAGCACGTGCCTAGGGCCAAGTTCTTTCATTGTATACCATTCCTGGGATAAGATTTAAAGTCTCTCCTTCATCCTGGGGTTTGTATGGAAAAAACTGGAGCTTTCACTAATGTCTCTGGGCAAGTGGGGCACCCAGAGCTTCATCAAACCCCTCCCCTTTGGGCCCACCCTGACCAACAACCCTTCTATAGGCTTTGTAAGGTCACTGTGCTCAAAATAAACACGATTTGTTTCTCTGTTTTGACTTAAAAAGACACATCTTTTCTTCAGCAAATGTCACTGTGGTTTCAAAGCCTAAGTGTGATGTGTAAGCGGGCAGCATTTTTAAAGTATTTCCTGCTCAACCATAGGGTGAAATTATGCAAGCCAGTGAGTCCTGAAAACAGCTGCATCAAATTCTTAACACCTGCAAAAAAAAAGGTTTGAAAATAATTTCACTTTGTTTTTAATTTTGGGATTGGTTGGTTTTCTGTTCTTTCGAACTCCGAAGGACCGCCCAATTTATGAAACCATCAGTGGAGAATTTGGGAGCTTTAAAAAGAGGTTTGCAAATCTAAGGGAAAGACTTTATTCACTGAATTTGTATTGTCACGAATGCACTTAAAACAACTTCTGGAATGGGCCTGGGGTCTGTTCCTCAAAACAACAAAAGTCCCGGGCTCCAGTTCCCTAGTGAGTCTCAGCATCGCCCTTGGGCTTCTTGGTCGTGTTTCCTGTCGTGGGGGCCTGGGGCGGGGTGATACCCTCATGGGGGGTGGGGGATCTTGTCCTGTGTGAGGGAAACGCAGGACCGAGCTCCCTTGACCTGTTGCATCCTCCCGGGCTTTTCAAGTTAAAGAGTTGGATTTCCTGAAATTGTTGAACTAGATGTCGGCGCAGGCGCCCCCTTTCCCCTTCTCCCCCTCCCTAGCAGGGCGAGAGCTGCTGCTGGGGAGGAGTGGGATGGAGGGTGGTGGGAGCCCTTGGAGAGAAACTGAAGCGATGAACCCAGGACAGGAAAAGTGGGAGGAGGAGGAGGCGGGGGTGGAGGGAAGGGGAGGAGGCCGTAAGCTGAGAGAGGAGGGAAACGTGTCACCATCCCGGCTCTGGGAGCTCCGCGCCGCTGAGTTTGTTGACTCGCACTGGAGAGCACTTGAGGCTGGATGGGACCCTGCGGAGGGCAGAGCGGCGAGAGGACCGAGGTGGGTGAGCTGGACGGAGCGTGGCGGGGTGCGCCATCTGAGTTGCTCCTTTCTGTCGGGTGAGAAAACTTTCTGGGGAAGACCGGAAACTTTTTCCAGGGCTCGCGGAGTCTGGGGAGGAGGTGAGCTGCGGGTGTGCAGGACTCGAAGTGACTCACTCCTGGGACCCAAGGGGGTGACTGGGGAAGTCTCCGGAAGGGGCAGAGTTGTTGGCTCAGCAGTGGCACAGGACTGAGAACCAAATCGCCAGGCACGCCGGGCACAATCCGGTGGGGCACAGGGAAACGGGACGCCGAATTTGGGGCAACTGGCTAGGGACCCCTGCGAGGTTGAGTATCTTTGGATTGGACGCTGCCGGCAGGCGTAGAGGACTAGACTCGAGAGCCCCTAGTGGGGAGGAGAAAGGCAAGCCCCGCGTCCTCGAGTTACTGTGGGCGAGGCACCATTGTGGGCTGGGATGGAGGATGCCACCAATCCTGGGACCCACGCTAAGTCAAGAGATCGAAAAAGAAAGTTTGCTTTGTGTCTCGCTCATTCTCCATTGGCCTGCGGGATAGCCCCGAAACAGCCCATCTTTTCCTGCTGTCCCTTTTTTTTCCAGAGGGAGGCGTGGGGGGCGAGTGCAGGGAAGTCAGCAGCTTTGTTCGCGCGCGTGCCTGGACGTGCGCCCACTTCGGACTGGGTCCCCGCACGCGGGAGACCGGGCAGGGGCGGGTGGCTCTCGGCTCCTGCAGCATCTCCTTTCACTTCATCTTTCCCGCCCGCCCTCCATTTGACCAGGCTTTCCCCTGCGCACCTACTGTGCGCGCGCAGTGTGCTCACTGCACATAGGGGGCACTGTGGAGCCCCCGCCCCTGCGGCGTCCGATTCTGCCTTCCCAGCCATCTTCCTAGCGGCGGCCGCTCCTGGGGCAGAACTGGTTGTGTACTTGGAAATAGTGCTTCAGAAGTCGGCTCTGCATGCCTTCTTGGTTGGCAGTAGGGTTTTCCCCTATTCTACCCGGCCCCTGCTGCGGGTCACATGCCACCGTCTCTACTGCGGCGGTGCCAGGAACCCCCCGTTTTGTTCGTCAGCAGTGAGGCGGCGAGTATTTATAGACGCCACTGCAATCCTGCGGTACGCAAGGTTTCAATTATACCATACGCCCTATAAGACTGATGGCTTACGCGCGGCCGCTCAGCGGCGCGTCTGCTCAGAAGGCCAGCGCGCAAAAAGTTCCGGGCTGGAGGTTTCCTAGCCGAGGCACCGTTCTGGACCACACCAGACATGCAAATTCAAATGACCTATGCAAAGGACCAAAGCAGTCACGAAAGCTAGGGGTACAGATTGTCCCCATCTTCTGTCCTCCACCCCCACCAAAGGGTGCTTGCTGATCAAGCCTCGGAAACTGCCCTTATTGACCTCCTTCCGGTGACCCTGACCACCCTGCGTTGCAGACTTGACATTTCATGGGCCTAAATGCGGCAAAATATCACAGGGCTGCGCTCTGGTAAATTGTTGTTCCAGGGTGGGAGGCTCTGTTGATAACATGCAGCAGCATGTGAGTCAGGAGGGGAAATGGAGCTTGCAGAAACTAATTTAGCCACGTTTTAAATTTAGCTTGTGGTGTGAGGTTCCTAGTGCGACTGAGAACGGCACGCGCTCCTCTGTGGAACCTGGGTGGCCTGTCTTCTCATTGCAAGATTGAGCTCTAGAATCTGACCTAGGGTGCTGTGCAGAGCACGGAATGTAGCAGATAAGGGAAACAATGCCTGCCTGGTCAATTCACAGCTGTTGTCGTAGGTTTTTCCGAGGGCATCCTCTCAGTATTTTATTGATGCTTCTAGTGGCCAGAACCATTAGCAGTGTAAAAAAGAAAGACATTAGAGATAAATTAGTCTATCTTTCTTACTTTCTCTCTCCCTCTCTCTGTCTTTCTCTCTCTTCCTTCTGTCCTTCCTTCTTTCCTCCTTCCTTTGTCACATAATAGTGGCTCAATTATTGGGAAAAAAAAACCCCTATCCCGTCTTTAGAACCCTTTTAAACTGCTATGTGAGAATTTCCTGCTGGTCATCCAGAACTAAATCATAATCTTTTTTGTTCATTGGTGATGGATGTGCAATATTTGAACCATTTATCAATAGCAAGTTGAATTTAGTAAGGACTCTGTGGATTTCTTAATTATTTCTCTAGCCTAAGGCTTTGTGGTATGCATGTGCGTATTTCCCTGTGGCCATTCCTTTTGTACTGCCCTAGTACAAGGTAAAATATATCAAAATCTTTCTAGAATCGCAAACTTTTCCCTTTTAATCTTTTTTGCAGAGCTAGGTCAGTAGAGAATTGATTTGAGAAATAGAGTTCGAGCCCGTCTGAAAGTTCCCTACCGTGTTTCAATTGTCATTAAAAGTGTGTTCCCTAGAGTTGCCTCTCTATGTACAGAATGCAAATGCTTGTTAAAAACAATGCTTGTAGAAACTATCATTTGTTAACAACAAGTTAGTGTGAATTCATATCTCAGTTTGCTAAAATTCGGGAATCAAATATTTTGTGAGTTTTTTATGGGAGATGGGGTTAAGAATTTGGGAACAGAGAGAGTGTTACCCTCTTTACAAGGCAAGATCCCACTTGGAACCAAGAGGGAGGATGGGAGCGTAGATGATGCAAAGCGATGCTGACACATTAGAGGTGAACTTGAGTTGATTCACATTTTTGTTAAGGGCCGGGGATCTGAGGTTTGCTTTGAAACTTGAACAGTTAAATGAGCCAACTTACGTATTGGGCAAATACTGAGAGCCAGGTACAACCATGGTGACGTTATCTGAGCCTTCCAACAACCTGAGTAGTTAGATATTCTATTCTCCACTTTAAGATGTGAAAACGGAGCTTCAAGAGGCTCTTACTCTCCTGAAGTAACACAGCCATTAACTTAAGCTCTTTGTTCTTTCCAGTACATTTTGATCTCTAACCTTGAAGGCCTTCCTTGAAGAACCCAGGGTCAGAGTACTCAAGAAGATCCTAGGTGTTCACATGTAAGTTTCTGGATGGGAAGTTGATCCCAGAGCAGTGCAGGAACTCTGAAAGGAGGGGACAGGACGGGAGGTGGGTGAGCAACAGAGGCACTGAAGGGACAGTCTGGATAATTCTGGCAGTAGTCATTCCACGGAAGACGGAGAGAGGCGCTGTAGGTGGTGTGACCTGGCAGGGGATGGCTGTCACATTCCAGAGCAGGACCTGGCGACTGGCCCGGTGTGCCAGACGAGGTGCCAAGGGGAGAAGAGCTGGGACGGAAGTACCTTGACCTCCCTTGGCATGCCTTCTGCCATGAAGATGCCAGTTAGAATCCTCGGGTTAGAGTCATGTAAATTAGGGCACCCGTGAGACCTGTTTTCATTTTAATTGGACTTGGGCCTTTGAGGTAACATTTGTCCAATCACTCTCTTTAAACGCTCTTTTCTTATGCTTTGCCAGTTTTTGGCCTTTGTAGATCAATTCTTGCATTTTATTTGGGGGGGGAGAGAGAGAGAGGGGGCGAAAGTGAGAGAGAGGAAAGAAAGCAAAGGTTAGTGATTACCTAAATTGGATTAAGTTCTGTCTAGCAGGGTTTGAAGAAATACTGTTTGCTCTCTAATTACCATCAACCAGGAATTTAAACGGTCTATTAAATTTGACTTCGTTTTTTTTTTAAATCCTTGATTGTTCCAGCTCCAACATACTCTGGGATTTTGGAGGCTTTTTTCTCTTCCTGAAAAGTGTAGAGGACATTCTCAGCCTTTGTACCACCCCCTTTAAAAAAAAATAGTGCATTTCTGTAGCAGGATAATAAATGTTATATATACTGGCGTCATTCAAAAGCAGAAGCTCACAGCCAGGTTCAGCTGGCCCTGTCTGCCTCTGGGGAGCAAGGCAGTCAACCTGGTTCTTTGTCGGAAGTTGAAGGGCACCTGTAAGAAGCTTTTTGGCTAGAGTGTGGCTTGTTCGTTTTTTTTCTCTATAATAAAAAGATAGGCCTCGAATGAACATCAGCCACCTTTACTCTGTGTTTGCACTTTGAGAAAAAACGTGAGTGTTCCTTATCAAAGTGTGTGGTGTGTGCGCTGCGGGGATGGGACTAGGCTGTGGTGAGTTGAGGCGTCACGGGGGTGAACCTGGGGCATCACCCCGAGAGAGCGCCTCACTGGCCTGACCCTGTTCTCAGCCCTGGGGTGCCGAGGGGGCAGCTGTGCCCAGAAGGGTTTTGGAGAGCAGCGAAACTCACCAAAACATCTCCCTCTTTTGATCGTGGGCCTATGGGAAAACCTGGTCAACATCTCCCCCTGCTACTGCCCCATCAACCTGTTGTAATTACCTGTACAGTTTGTTTTGCGTAGAATCATACAGGACATAAAAGCATGTATTGGCCTTGCTAGGCTGTCATTTTCTTTCCTCCCCTCTGTTTCAAGGTGTGGAGATTTGTGTCACGCACCCGTCGGTGTTCTGGTTCCACTCTGGCTGCTTGCCAATCACCAGTAACACCTTCAGTTTCTTGCTTCTCTCCTCACTGGTCCCAGAACTGCCTCCTGTTTTGTTGGCTCTTTTTGCTTCAGGCCGGGTTCTGTGTTCTGTGGAAGGCGTCTGTGTCAACAGTGAGGTTTCTAGCGAATTCTAGGACTCAGGGACCACTTTGGGCTCCCTCAGCTGTTCAGGAACTAGACTGTATGTCAGCTTAAGCTGAGCCTGGGAGAATACCTGAGAGAATTTGTCTTTGTCTTTTTCCCAAGGACGGGGGCACAAGTCCAGCAGGGGCTGTGACGTGTGTCTGCATTTTTCTGAACTGAGCTGCCTCAAACCCTGCCACAACCTGTTCATGACCTCAGCTGCGTAAATCCTCCGTGTAAACCCTTTTACACTCGCCGGTTAATTCTAAACACTGCTTTGGAACTGGCTCAGGATCACTCCCCAGCTGTCTCCGGGGGAGACCATGCCAACTGCTGCCGTCAGTTGGGAGGGCTCTGCTCCAGCTTGCTGGCTGCTGGGGTCGCCACTATGGCAGCTGCACGGTCACGTTCATTGTAAAGTATCTGGAGGAAAAATTAGTGGGCAACCGTGGTCCTCCTTTGTGGTGGTGTTCTGAGATAAGTTAATAGGAAATTCTTTTGTTAAAAACAATTGTTATTCTATTACAGTTGTCCCAATTTTTCCCCTTTGCTCTCCCCTGCCTGCCGCCCCCACTCCCACAGTCAGTGCCCATGTCCACGGGTCATTCATACATGTTCCTTGACTAGATCCTTCCCCTTCTTTCCCCCCTTATCACCCTCCCCCTGCCCTAACAAAAGATTCTTGACCAACAGGACAGTCATTTCCTTCTAGGCTTCACAAAAGCCCCCTAAACACTTAAAAGGTCGGAATCAACTTTGCAGAGAGAAGAGCAGTTGAAAGAGTTTGGGCGCTGGTCCCAAGTGGCATCTTGGGATGACACAGGTCAGGGAATTGAGATCTGCAGTCTGATCTAGGCTCCGCCGTGAGCAGGCCATGGGACCAGCGGTCAGTTGCTCTGTTGTTCTGGGTCTCAGTTTTCCTGCAAAACCACGAGATTGTCCTACTGCGGAAGTTCCTTTCTGTTCTGAAATTCTGGGTTGGCCAAGGGAGTGTGGTAGCCTAGAGCAGGGCTCAAACTGCATAGGATCCACCTTTGGATCTCATTAAACCGAAAATCTGACTCAGTAATGCTAGGTTGGGGCCGGAATTTCTAACAAGCTCCGAGGTGCTGTTAATTCTGCTGGTTCTCAGATCACAGATTAGGAAGCCAGGCGCTAGAGTCTAACTCATGGTTTCCCAGCCTTGGCCGTATTGACATTGCCAACTGGACAATTTGTTGTGGGGCACTGTCCTGTGCATTGCAGAATATTTAGCAGCATCCCTGGCCTCTACCCAGTAGATGCCTGTAGCATCATCCATCCCCACTCAAAATGCTTCCAGACATTGCTGACTGTCTCCTGGGGGAAGGGAGGGGGCGGCAACATCATCCCAGTTGAGAACGTTGGTCTAAACCAGTGTTTTCAAGCCTGGTTGTGTATCAGAATCACTTAGAAGATGTCTAGTAAGTGCAATAGCCTGGAGTTCTTCTCTCTGAAATTCTGGAAAAGTAGATGTTCTAGACTTGAGTCCCAGTGCGACCCTCCATAGCTGTGGGACCAGAGTTCACAGGCTCCGAACCAGAAATTCTTCACTTCTAAAATAGGGGTAATAATGGTGCCTGCTTCATCGGGCTGTTGGGAAGATCAAATGAGATGACTTGACATTGAACTTGGAAACTATAAAGTACTGTGCAGATGTTCGTGGTGAGTGTTATACTACAGTACAGGCCTCTGGAGTTTTGTTTGAGTGGTCCAGTTACTTTGTTTATTTTTCCCAGGACTGGGTTCGTCTTCCCTCTTGCCTGCTGCAGTGACCTTCGCCCTGTCTCTCCTCCTCATTCCTCCAGCCCTGGGCGTGTTGTCCTGCAGTCACTCTAACCGGAGGGCCTCAGACTCGCATTGCAGCCTGTGGGCCAAGCTTTGCCATCAGACGGGTTTTGTTTGGTGTGCATGGTATTTTTCGCTTGTTGCCATCCACCCTTGGCCTTCTAACCATGGTCTGTTCCCCGCCTCCCCGCAAGGCATCGAGTTTGCCATCCCTGCCTTTGGCCTCCTGTCCTTTCCTTTATCTTTAATCACGGCCAGTCATTCTTCCCTTTTCTGCATTCCTGGTAGAACCGTATCTGGCTCATCTTGGTGCCTGGGGGAGTAGGTGCTCAGCAGATACTTGTGGTATGTTCATTCCGCCCTTGCCTGTCACAGATAAAAAAGCGTATTCGTTGGGCTTTACTTATGGAAGCTTGTTTCGCCTTCTCCAAATTTCTTTTCTGGTTTCTAGTGTCCGTGTTCTTTAGCAGAACAGGGCAAGAAGACGGGGAACTCAGTTCTCAGTTGGCCTTCCATTAGTGTGGCCTTGTAACTGGAGAAGGTGACCGAACCTTTCTTCCTCAGTCTTGTTGCAACTGCCCATCTTCAGCCACAGCCCTTGGTGTCCGGTTGCATTTATAACATTGCTTTTGAGTATTTCCTGCAAGAACATGAGCCCCTTGGGGGGGGGGCACAGATACTCCATTCTCCTTTCCTCTGGTGTTGAAAGCACTTTAGTTGAACTCATGACCTCCGGGAAATGATCAGATCTGAGGGCCCATATGGCTTTCTGACCCCCTATTCCAGGCTCTTCTACCAGACTACGTGATGTGGGGAGAAGTTTCCTCTCCCTTCATCTCCTTTCCTTACGAAAAAGCATTTCATCCTCTTCCTGCAATTGAGAGAGTGCAACTAATTGTTAATAAGTAGCACATGTTCGTCTAGAGCACATTTCCCCACAGTTGAACTCGAGCTGGCTGCCAGACAGTAGCTTTGGCCTGCTCCGTCACCCACCAGGGTTTTAAATATGTTACAGGTCAGAAACGCAATTGCTCACGTCATGCTCCGTCAAGCTCCCACTTGCTTGTGTCTGGACTTTTCAGTTTATCATCTGGTAGAGGCACAGCAGAATCACCCTGGAGGGCGTTGATAGGCCACACCCAAATAATGTGCACTCCAAGAAACTCCACACTTAAAAGTGGGCTGTGTAGCTGAGTAAATGAGATGTGTGGTTATTCCTCACAGTTTTGCTTGACTGGTACCAGAGCAGGGGATTTTTCTGGTGATTACACAGTGGTTTGCAGGCCGGGGTGGTGATGATGACGTGATGAAATAATTACTGCTAGACGGGTCTAAATTGTCAGTGCTCCGAGTCCCGTGGACGTTTAGCCACCGCTGTCAGAGACAAACGCTGGAGCTCGCGGTGGTTACCACTGCGCAGTGTCAGACTTCCAGACTCTCGTGTCTGCATGTCAGTGGAGTGCAGAGAAGGTTGTCTCATTCTTCCTGCTGAGCTTTTCCATAGTCCAGACTTGACCCTTAACATTTTCTCCTTTGTAGCAGTGTCTGTCCCTTGGCCGGCTTTTATCTCCCAAGAGTTGCGAAGTTGGTCCTCAATCAAAACAAACATGCTGTGCTATGCAGAAGGTGCCTCCCCTCTGCCACGTTCATAGGCTCCACTGCCCAGCAAACAGACCTAGGGTTCACGTTCAGAAATGCTTAGGTGGACCCAAGCTCAGTCCGCTGTGAAGGGGATTTTTCTGGTTCCCTGGAAATGGGAAGGCCGCTCTTTCCAGTGACTTGAACGTCCACATTTCATGCCATCATTCAGGAATATTTCCTGGGCCCCATTCATGTGGCCAGCACTGTGCTCACAGCAGGATGCTGCAGTGAACCAGGCAGGCAAGGTCTTTGACTCTGAGGAACTTGCACGCTATGAGGAATAGGCAGACAGTGAGCACGTAAACAAACACGATGACTTCAGCTGGCTTGGTGAAGTCACAGTGAAGTGCCACAACGAAACAAAGCCTCCTTCCTGTAAGGGACAGAGTGCACTTGCTGCCTGTGCTTGCTGCCTGGACACGGTAAGAAGCTGTTGGTGATGTCCAAGACGGGAAGTCATGGGTGGCATTTAGCTCTCGCCCATGCGTGTGCAGACATGAGGGTTGCCTAACAAGGGGGTTAGGAGCTCAGGCCCTGGAATCAAATAGGATCCAACTCTGGGTCCCTCTTACCAGCCTGACTTTGGGCAAGTTAATTCCCATCTTCAGTCTTGTCAGCTGCAAAATGGGAATAATAAAACCTACTTCAATGGTTTAGGGTAGAAATGAACTGAGAGGACAGGCGCCAACAGAGCGTTGCCGCCACCCTGACCATCACAGAGAGGCAGCCTCTGATGGTAGATACTGTATGTGAAACAGCCACGTGAGGCAATTGGTTTGCAAAATGGCCTCGCTGCTCTTGCAAACCTACTTCTGACTTGGTTTCCATCCAGTGGGCAAGGCCTGGTGTGTGGAGTTCAGATCCAGTTTCCCAGGCTGGCTCGGTGGGTCCTGTTTGCTGTGTGTTTCTTTTAGCCGTACCCTGGTGCTGCTGGCCTGCACAGTGTGAAGAGTGGATCTGGGTGTGTGTACAACGCAAAGAGGAACTGAGCACTCGGTGGTGGGGTAAGAGTGAGATAAGACAGAGAGCTGGCTGGCTAAGGGGCTGGCCAGCTGAATGATGTGGTAGATGGGAGTGGAAACATCAGCGGAAGGTGCTAGGTTTGTGCTGTGCTACCTACTCCCTCAGAGGTGCCTGGGCTCTCACATAGGGGCTGAATGTGTACTTGGCGATGCTGAGAGATCATCATGGCCACCGACTAGGCTCTTATTTAGTTGATAAGTCAGAAGCTCGAGGGAAGAGAAGGGACTTGCCCAAGCCCACAGTGGCTGGTTCATGCAGGCTTACGTTATACCTGGCTTGGGCGCTGGCTCAAAGGTGGGACACGGCTGGTGGCCGTAGCTGTGACAGGAGAAAATAAAGGTCCCAGACCTGTACGTCGGGCTCCTGAATTGCTAGTTGGCTCGGTGAATGAGGTGCCCACACTTACAGATGAGGTGATTTTCCATTTGTAAACATCTGCATTTCTGGCTTTTCTTGGAAAATTCACATCTGGCAAAACTGGACTTACGTCCCGAGATGGTAAAAGCCAGATTGGACTGAGTCATGGCGTGGCTGCCTCCTCCAGCCTGGGCAGGCCTTGTCCCCTCGCTGTGATGTTCCAGGCCTGGACCTTTGGGCAAGTGTGTATCACGTGGTGCGAAAAGGAAAGAAAGTGGTCCTTCCTTTTAGCTTCTGTTCTTTCCAGGGTTTGTTTTCCGGCCCATGTGTCTGTACACAAGGCAGCTCCTTTGTGGAGTAAATGCTGCATAAATAAATTTGTGTTGAATGAGTGAACGGACTGTAATTCATTGGGCACTGAACTTGGGATCAGAAACCAGGTGTGAATCCCGAGTTCCTGCAAACGGCTGAGCGACTTTGAACAAATCCTATAACCTGTATTTTTGTCTTTCTTTTTTTAGGGAGAGGGGAAAGGGGGTTCACTGGGATTCATTCTTACTTATTTGAATAAGCAGTACATTTTCATGTTTTAAAATCCAAAGGTATAAGAAGGTTTATCGAGAAAATTCTTCCCCACAGTGTTTCCGCCACCCAGCCCCTTCCCTGCGGGAAACCAGGGTTAGCAGTTTCTGGTTTGTCCTTTCAAAGATAGTTTGTGCACACATAACAAAATGTGTAAATGCTCTGTTTTTCCATAGATGGAAGCATAATATGTACACTCAGGGTTCTGCATTTAGTTGTTTAGCACACTGGCATTTGCAGGGGTGTCCAACCCGCGGCCTGGGATGGCTGTGAATGTGGCCCACCGCAAGATCGTACATTTCCTGAAAACATTATGAGATTTTTTTTTTTTGGTGTTCATTAGTGTTTGTGTATTTAATGTGTGGCCCAAGACATCCCTTCTTCTCCCAAGGTGGCCCAGAGATGCCAAACGTTTGGACACCCCTGCGAGTGTCCCCGGGAGAGCACCCTGATCAGTGCAAGGAGAGCTCTCGCCTTTCGGGTGAGCCTGCAGGATTCCTGCACGTGGGACACCACAGTTACACAGCCGGTCCTCCGCTGCTGAGCACTTAGGTTCTTTCCAACCCACTGCTGGTATAAAGGAGGCTGCAGTGAAATCCCTTGTTATGTAAGTCACTTGCCGTGCCTGGAGTAAAATTCCTGGAAGTAGAATTGCTGGGTCAGAGGCCATAGCCTTTGTCATTTCAGTGGGTCTTGTCAAATCTCCCTTCGGAACAGCTGCCCCACACTGCTGTCCTTCCAGCAATGTGGGGGCCCGTGGCCCCACACCCTGGCCCTCTGTCACCTTTTGGAGCCTATGACGGTTTAGTAAGAACACGGTGTTATATAAAAATATTACTGCTAGTTACAGTTTGTTTTGGGGGGGTGCCTACTGTGGGCCAGGCCATGAACTAGGTCATCTCGTTTAATCTTAACAATGTTGAGAGCAGTATCACCCTCAGTGGACACGTGAGGAAGCTGAGATGCAGAGAGTTCGAGTCACTTGCCCAGGTCACCTGGCTAATCCATTGTAGAAGCTGGATTTAAACCTAGGGGGATCTGATTTCAATACAAGGATGTTTTCATATGGTAAAGCCACACATAATTTTACCTGTTGGTGTACTCAGGTGACACTTCCATTCCTGTGTCCCTCCCAGCTATAGCGCCTCTCACATGGCGGGTTCATTTGCTTGTTTATCAGATATCTGAATTCCTGCCCTATACTCCCTGAGGATGCATCTGAGAACGGGATAGACACATTCCCTGCCCTTATGGACCACACAAAAACAATAAGAAGTCGTTTCGTAGGAGTCTTTGTAGCAGATTGTGACAGGACAACAAAGGAGGTGAGGGGGCGGCCTGTGGGGTGATGGGACCAAAGCGGGGGCAGGGGTGAAGGAGGGCCTGTGTGAACAGGTGAAGGACTGGTGATGAAGGGCGTGGGTCTGAACCTGGAGAAGCGGGTGGGCAGTACTTCACACAGGGCGCAGCATGTGCGAAGGTCCTGGGGTAGGCAAGAGCAGGTGGTGCTGGAGGAAAGGCAGGAAGGCCAGTGGGCCTGCCTGCAGTGGTGGGAGGTGAGGGCGGGAGGATGGGGTTTGGGGATTTATTCTAAGAGCTCTGCAGAACCTTTGAAGGCATTGAAGCTGCAGGGGGATGTGAGCGTGGTGGGTCCTGGACTGTTGGGTTCTGGCCTCAGCACCACCTGTCACAAGCCGTGTGACCTTCAACAGGTTAAACACTTGGCACTCCATTTCCTTCTCTGTAAAATGGGGCCAGTGATAGCATTCTGGAAGTCATGAAGATCAGACAAGGGCGTTCACACATTTTGAGTGCTACATACACACACGTGAAATATGTGGTCCATGTGGACTCGGTACACGTGAGTACACATGTAATAAATATGTTTTCCCAAAATGTGATCGGTGCACTCTGATGATTTCTGAGCTGACCTATTTCACTGGAGATTTGGGGTGAAGACCCCCGACAGTCATTTTAAAACCACTGAGAGTGCATGCTCTGCACCTGCTCCCCAGCTGGAACTCATTGATTGAATGGCGCTAGCATTTTCATCGTCGTCGTTACAAAGAGAATTCTGGCTGCAGTTGGAGAGCGGACCTGCCGAGTGAAGTGGCATTATCTAAGTCTTGGAAGGATGTGGCCCTTGGTTCCGGTGTTCCTGGCCCAGGGGAGAGTTCCTGCTGGGGACCCTGACTGGTGGGAGGTCCTGAGCGGAGGGTGTAAGCGGGTAAGCGGGTAAGCGGGTAAGCGGGTGAGCCGGCTGCCTGCCTGGTTCCCCTGGGAACTGGCTTTTCCTCATTTTTGGGCGGTCACATCAGGCTGTGCTCAGTTTTCTTTGACTTTGTTGTTTACACGCAGAATGGCTTTTTCCTGGAAGCCTCAGAGTCATTATAAGCCGCCCACTTCTTTATTTTCAGTTGTGCCATTCATCTACTTCCCTTTTCAGAGTCAGGGTTGGTGCCTTAGTGGAATTCATTTGCATTTTCCACTGAGAGTTCCACCTTCTTCTGCCTGCCGGCCCCGCCCCCTGGCGGTGCCCCTCCCTGTGCCCCAGCCTGGGCAGCAGGGATGAGAGAGCAACACTTCACCTTCTTTTTCTCCAGGAAACATGTCCCAGGTGCTGAGCGTGGAGCTTCTCAAATAAACCCCTGCCAGGTGAGCCTGGGAGAGCGGGCGCAGTGATGAGGCCGGATAAGCCAGTAACTGCCACAGCGCTTCACGAATCTGGGACCCAGCTTTCCAGATAGTGGACACAAAACCTTTAAGTGCCAAAAATTTAGCCTTTAAATAATTTTTGAAGCACAATTTTCTAAATGTTAACTGCATTGGCCTTTGGAAGAGAACACCTACCAAAACACTGCCTTTTTTTTTAAATTGAGACATTAGGCAAAGAACTTTCTGTGATGATGATGGTGGTGGTGGTGGTGGTGGCTGAACAGTATCCTCCCAAAATCTATATGTTGGAGACCTAGCCTCCAGCACCTCAGAGGGTGAATGTATTCAAAGACACAGCCTTTAAAGAAGGGAGTGAAGTTAAAATGAGGTGGTTAGGGTGGGCTCTGACCCAATCATGAGAAGAGGAAATTCGGACAGACAGAGAGACACACCAGGGAAGCTCACACAGAGGAAAGACCATGGGAGGGCACAGTGAGATGGATGGTGGCCATCTGCAAGCCACGGCGAGAGGTCTCGGAAGAAACCAAACCGGCTGACACCTCAGCGTCCAGCCTCTAGAACTGTGAGCCAATGAATGTCTGTCGTTTAAGCCTTTCACTCTCTGGTGTTTGGTTACGGCAGCCCTAGGAGACTAATACAGTGGTGATGGTGGTAATAAAAATAAATAATGGGTACCATTTATCAAGTACTTCCCGCATACCGGGACAATTTTAAATGTTAGTTGAATCATTCCAATCAACCCCATACCAATCCTAAGTCACTTGCCCCGGTCACACAGTAAGCCTGACTCTGGCACCTTTGCCTAAACCTCCGTCTAGAACCTGCATAGTTCCAGGAATCAGGCCAGGCACTTCATAGGCACCCTTTCTCATCACCACAACTCTCCAAGGTAAGTCTGGCGATTCCCATTTTCCAAATGTAGGCACTGCAGTTCAGAGTGATCCCAGGCTACACAATGAGTGCATTCATTTCTTGTGGCTGCAATAACAAATTTCCACAACTTTGGTGGCTAAAAACAATAGCAATTTATTCTCTCACAGTTCTGGAGGTCACAGGTCCAGAATCAAGGGGTCACAGGGCCATATATCCCCTCCAAGTGGCTCTAGGGGACAATCCCTCCCTCCCTGCCTCCCTCTCTTCCTTCCTTTTTGCCCACAGCATCCCAATTTCTAGCTGACTTTGGGGGCTCTGTTTCTTTTCTTCTCCTGCTTTGGTGGCTGCCCACATTCCTTGGCTTGGGGCTGCATCCTTCCAGTCTCTGCCTTCCATCTTCACATCACCTTCTCCTCTTTGTAAATGTGTGTTTTTCCTCTTCTGTCTCCAGTCACCTTCTGCATCCCTCCTACAAGGATACAGGTGATTGTATTTATGGGCCCACATGGATCCTCCAGGACAAACTCCTTCTCTCAAGATCTTTAGCTTAATCACATCTTTTGCCATCTAAGGTAATGTTCAGAGGTCCTGGGGACTAAGAGGTGACTCTGTCTTTGGGGCACCAGTTTTCCTGCCCACCTCAGTCAGTGAGTGGCAGAATGAGCATCGATGCCAGGGTTTGTCTGATTCCAAAGCCTCTGGAGACCCGTCCTGCTTCAGAGCTCCAGGCCTGGTGCATTTTCTGGGCTGTGGTGGGGGCGGGTGTTTGTCACAGTGTGGAGCTAGCTAAAGATCACTGCGCCCTTTGACCCAGCAGTTCCACTTCTGGGAATGTACGCCACACAGATGGTCACGTGGTTGCTACGAAGGGCAGATGTGCTCCTTCTCTGCAGTAACACAAAGCTGGAAACTACGGAAATACCCACCTGTGGGGGCCTGGTTAAACTACGTGTGGTACCCCTAAATGAAACAGTTAAGAAACCGTTACAAATGACGACGTAGATAAATATATAGTGAGATGGGCAGATGGCCATGATGTATCATTAAAAGAACAATTTGCCCATTTTTATTAAAATAATAAGTGTGCACATGTGTATGGTTCTTAAAAACTAAATGACATTAAAATTCAGTTCCTCAGCCGTGAAGCCACATTTGAAGGGCTCAGTAGTGAGGCTCGTGGCTCGTGGCTGTCACACCAGACAGCACAGCTGGAGAGTGTTTCTGTCGCGTCCGAAAGCCCTGGGCAGCGCTTCCCTGCAGGAGTAAAGGGCCAGAGGGAGGCCTCGTTTTCTGTGTTGCAGGCATCTGTGCGTGCTTACCCTTTCTGTGATAAATAAGCAGGCTTGCTGACATCGGGGAAGTAGAAGCAGTGGGATTTCTAAGGTAACATTCTATTTCTTAAGTTGGCGGTAGTTATTTTATCCTAGTTAAGGTGTATGTGTTTGTGTACAAACTCCGTTTTAAGTTTGTGTCATCATGGAAATATTTAAAAACGTACAGGAGGGGAAAGGAGAATTGCCCGGGAGGGTGTGCATGGCCAGCCGGGCCTGAGGCTGGGGGATGTTCAGCTGGATCTGCTTCCCGGACCCAAAGCTTTCCAGCCTTGGCCACATCACGTAGCCCTTTGGGACCTCAGTTTCCTAATTTGACAAGAGTTCCCGCTTCACCTACCTTATAGGGGTAGAGTAAGATTTAGAAGGGTGATGGTGTGTGGAAACACTCGGAAACTGAGGAACGTGCTACACAGACGTGAAGGGTCAGTAAATACTGCCACAAGCTACCAAAGGCCCTCGGAGGCGAGGCCCCAGTGCACTGTGACCACCACTGGGACTAGAGACCTTGCTCCTCCCCAGCCATTTCCAGGTGTTGCTGAGGTCACCACCATAAGCAGGCAGAACTGTTGTTGTATTCCTGCTAATGCCCTTGCTTGGAGATTTAGAAATAATTTGATTTATTTATTTAACATGCAGTGATGTAGCATTTGCTGTTTGCCTTGCACTGTTCTCAGTGCTTTTATCCTCATGCAATCCTGAGGTCGTCACTGTTAGGGTGCTCATTTCATGCAGGAGGAATCAGAGGCTCAGAGAGGTTAAGTAACTTGCCCCAGGTCACACAGCTCATAAGGAAAGGATGTATAACTAGGGCAGGCCATGCTTTCTCCTTTCATCATGCTCCTCTTGCCCCCATCAAATGTTGTCATAGAGTCCCTTAGGTCAAGTTATCTCAGGGGCATGAGATTTAAATTTTGATAGGAAATCTTGCGACTATGTGTTCCCTGACTCACTTGGTCGGTTCGATTCTGATTTCATGGTGGAGTTGGGTAGCATGACTGAGTGGGAATGGGCTGTAGCATTAGGCCAGTCTGCGCACCTCTCCGTGACTTGTCTCTTATTAGCTGTGTGACTTCTGGCAGGTTACTGACTTCTCTGATTTTCCAGTGGGGTTTTGGGAGGCCTGAGTATGTTTGGTTCCGTGGCAGCGCTTGCCATCCTGTCCGGCAGGCAGTCGATGCTGTCAGGGGCTCTCCTTTCCTTCATCCTTACCTCAAGCAGTACGCTTCAGCTTGAGGATACAGAGATGAGTAAGTGCCCATGTCTGTCTTCAAGGAGTTTACAGAACAGCCTAGGTGGGGGCTGGGGGCTAGATCAGACTGGACAGGTTCCTCTGCTCCTCTGGGCTTCACCTGTAAATGGGGGCCTGAGTTGGCAGCACTCCAAAGCCCCATCTGTCTTGTCACTTTCTGTTTGTCACAGTTAATTCAGGACACGCCTGTGCCTGCGGGGCCAGCGCTGTAGAAGGGGGATGTAGGGCGCCAGCTTTTCCCTTCTGGCCACCCTTGGCCTCGCCGCCAGCAGCTTCCTCTCTGTGGTGCCCTGCAGGGGCCTGTCCAGAAGTCTGGGTGGTGGGCTTTGGGCTGCTTTCAGCCCGTCAGGATCTGAGGGAGGCAGATTTCCGGTGAGAAATGAGTCAGAGGAAGCTCCTGGTTGTGTGATCCTCTGCAGCTGATGGGAGGCTGTGGGAGCGGCGGTCCTGTCTCTTTGGGCTGAAAATTACCCTTCTTTAAAAAGGGTCATCTTTGTGGATGAGGCTGCCTGTGTGTCTTGCTGGATGCATATGTGGCTTGGAGTGGGAGGCCTGGGAGGGACACCAGCTGAGGAGTGGAGGGGACAGGAGCCAGCCCTGTGATCCCCAGTGTCACACAGCCTCCTGGAGAAGCAGTTGTCTTGGCAGGCAGCCGGAAGGTAAACACGCGAAGTGATTCATTCAGCGCACCTTTCTCCTTTCCTGTACCACTGCCACGGAGTGGGAGGCAGCCCCATCACCTCAAGTTTAAGAGTCTCGTAAAAGGAGTAATATCCTGTAATTACACAGATGAGTTGCACTTAGCAGGCCCATTTAAAGAAGGCAGCAGAATGGATTCTCTCTTTATAGTGTGGCCTTTGCTGGGCGAGTGAAATCCCCAAACCAGGCAGTTTAAGGGTTCTGAAGAGGCATCCGTGGTTTTAGGACTTCGGTGCCGCCTTCACTGATTTGTATAGCGCTTTCCAGATTCCAGTGGCACTTGTGGAGTTCCTGAGACCCTCTGCAACTTGAGCAGGCAGATTGTGACTTCCCCCGTGTTCACTAAGAGATTTTGTCACTGCTGACTCATTCTGAGAATGGAGTGGAGGGACAGAAGACTGTAAAAGAAAATGGTGCACAAGTCTGCTTCTCTTTAAATTTCACAGGTGTAGGGCAAGCCACTCCTTCTTTGGCTCTTGGTCTTACAAGTTCATTGTCACTGTGACCATTGCCTATAGTATGGACAGCTGCTGACCCCTCCCTTGCCCTCCAGTTAGATGGCCTCCATGCCTGTCTCACAGCCTCATTCTTCTTCTGACCAGAGCGGCATTTGATTGGGAGATGGCACCTCGGTTTCTCCTTCTTCAAATGCTATAGCTGGGGCTGCAAACCCTTCACCCCCTCTCAACCTGAAGGGAGACATTTATCTTGCAACGTTGGTTTTGGGGACACAGCAGAGCTAGCTGGTGAAAGAGGTGGCAGTGAGAATACTTCTGGGCTAAGCTGTAAAACCCCTGAGAAAAAAGTGACTCTAATGTCTGTGGTGTTTCCTTTTATTCTTCACTCTGATCAGCTGCAAAACTCACTTTAAGTCATCAATTGGGACTTCGGGACTGAAATGACAGGTTCAGAGGTGCCGAGAAAGAAAGCGATTGGTCTGAAAAGTTGGGAATTACAAATAGTCACGGGCGTGCAAAGTACAGCACAGGGGATACAGCCAGTAATGGCTCTGAGTGGGGCCAGACGGGTACTGGGAACCTCGAGGGGAACACTGTGTCAAGTACACGACTGTCTAACCACTAAGCTGTACACCTGAAACCAATACAAAATAAAATTGAAAGTAAAAAAAAAAAATGAAAGCGATTGGTCTGGATGGAAATAGACAGCCCTGGAAAGTATGTCACATGTCTCATTTCATGTCTTGTCAGTCCTGTGAAGTTGACAGCGCTGGCAGCTGAGGACTCTCAGACTCGTTGTGCCCAAAGTCTCACAACTTGGGAGTGGCCTCATTGAGCCTCGAACCAAGGTTCACTGCCAAGCCATTGCCATTAACCAGGAAGCCATAAAGTCTTCCAAGAACAGCTCAGGGGGTGGTACCCTTGAACCCAGCCCTGCCAGGTGAGTTAGAGTTAGATAAGTGGAGAGGACAAGGAAGGAATTCTGGGTAAGAGGAGCAGTCGATACAACCAGAAAGCCTGGGAAAGGGAGTAAGAATGTCGACGTGGAACAGGGCCTGCTGGTTGTAAGCTGCACAGGGCAGGGACCACGGTCTCCCGGGGCCACCATTATATCCCCAGGGCCTGAGTGAGGGCCTGCTGCGTAGTAGATGCTCACTAAATATTTCTTGCGTGAATGAATACACAAACGGACGGTTATCTTGTCTGTAGACCATGAGCCTCTCAAGTGCAGGGACTAGGTCTTAGAAATATTTGGACGCACCAGTGGTTAATCAACAGTAAGCATTCAGTAAATCAGTTCTGATGGGATGGATGAATGAATGGCAGGTAAGGGGTGGTGGCGGATGTGCCTGAGTGAAGAGGCACCGATACTTTAGGAAATATTGAGCAATGCGCAGGGGCTGTCTTTTAAGGCACAGCATTGTAGGGTCCACAGAAATGCAGCCAGTGCCCGAACTTTGGTGGGTGTGCACAGGAGCCACGGTGAAGACACTTAGAAATCACTTTTCTGTAGGGCCGCCCTCAACCTAGCCCCATTGGCACTGCCTTCCTACTTTGGGGTGACCACACTGTTTAACCCAAAAGCTTGTGACTGGGAACCTGCAGGGTACAGGGGTTACTGGGGGGTCCCAGAGTTGTTTTTAGGATCGTTTGGCTGGAAAGTCCCAGCTAACTTCCGCTCAGAGGTGTTCTGCTCAGCCTAGGAGTTTTCAATAAAAGCTGCCTTCTCTTTTCAGATGTTGGCTGAATTTGTGGTTTTAAGAAAACCTGAGATCCTGAAGGCAGCAGCCCTGGGATAAGCCCCTTTTGTGGGCAGTCGGAACCTTCTGGTCCAGAGGAGAAGCCGTCCCTCACCTGGACTTATGACCCGAGGCTTCGTCCCCAGCTTGCCTACTGAGTTCCACAAGATGGGCTCCTTCCGCAGGCCCAGACCGCGCTTCATGAGCTCTCCGGTGCTCAGCGACCTGCCCCGATTCCAAGCCACGCGGCAGGCCCTGCAGCTGAGCTCCAACTCGGCCTGGAACAGGTAAAGGAGGCAGCCAGGTGTGGAGTGGGGGGCTGGCTAAGCTTCTGCTGCTTCTCAGATTTCTGCTTCAGAAGGTCATGCTTCTAGAGGCAATTCGTGAAGAGATGTTTTCCTATGGAGAATATATCTGTTTCACAAGAGGCAGAGTGGACCACTGGGGGCCTCAGGGCTAGCAGAGTCAGTTAACCAGCCCGGGACAGATGGGTTGGAACTTACAGTTACTGTTCATGCTCATTTGTCACATCCCCAACTCAGAGGACCCGGGGTGGGACCATATAAGTAACCTCAAGTCCCTTCTGCCTCTTTGGGAAGACAGGTGTCTGTGAAAAGTTGAGCAGCATAAACCAGAGACCATCACCTTGCCAATGAGTCCCAGGTGGTTGCAAGAGGAGGCTTGTTTTGTAGGGTGTCCAGCTGACCTTTGCACACCGGGCACTGAGTAAAAGAACCGATACTCTGTCTTGTGCTTCTGAGGGCCACTGTTTTTCAAATCGATATGCACTAAACGCTTTGGATAAATTAAGTGCATCCTTATTTGAAAGCATTAGTGACTTCTTTTGGATCAGAAGTTTGGATCATCATGGGTTTTCTCAGTGAATGAGCAACTCTTATGATGGGGAGGGAGAAGGGGCTCTGAAATATTTTGATGTTAACCAGGTCCTTGTTCTTTGAAAAAAAGGCCTGGAACCCTTGGTAAAGACAAACTTGTAATCAGCTCCTTGCTGAAATATTGGGCTGGGGTCCCAGAGAAGGCGAGTCGGGACTTCACTGTGGCCCCTCACGGGGTTAACTCTACTGCCTGTACACCTCACAGGGGTCGGGATGGAAGGGGCAAGTGAGGCCAGCGCCAGGTGGGAGTCTTCTGAGGAAACACTGTTAAAAAAAAAAAGGCAAGGAATGATCATTTCTTATTAGCCTGGGGCTGCCCTCTGAAGACAGCGCCTCATAGGTGAAGGAGCCCCAGGCGTGAGTCAAGTCGGCTGCTGCTTGCAGTAAATACCTTCGCAGACCGTTCCAGGCCCAGAGGTGCCGGCCTCACAGTTTCCTGAGCTGATCCCACTGCCTGACCTTTATCATTGCCACTCCCCAGCAGGGCGGCCAGGGAGCTAGGTGAGGGCGGAAGACAGGGGGCCTGACAGGGGCCGTGGGGGGAGGGGCCGCTTTGGGGTCCTCTTGACTTCAGTCGCCCTGGAAGGAAAATGAAAGAAAAGGGATGGGAAACATGGCTGTGTTTATGCCACGGGGTTTTGGCCCCTTCAGTCCCCTTCGGCTCTGGGCTGCTCGTTGAGATGGCCCTCGGGAGACAGATCCCCTAACCAGGGGTTGTTTCTATTCCCTGCAGTGTCCAGACAGCTGTGATCAATGTCTTCAAAGGCGGAGGTTTGCAAAACAATGAGCTCTATGCACTGAACGAAAATATCAGGTACGTCCAGCCCAGGCCAGAGGCCACTTCCTGTGGGTCTGAGCTGGGGCAAAGGGGGCTACCCCACCCGGAGCCTCAGTCTAAGTTTTGTTTTCTGCTTGGTTCTTGTTGCTCCTTCTGTCAATTCTTATGGCTGTTAAGTTCTGAGACCCTTATCCTTCTAGACTTCTACTCCAGAGGGCGTTCATCCATTTGTTCAAGTATGTAGTGTGTGTGTGCGTGTGTGTGTGTGTGTGTGTGTGGCCGGAGTAGAGGGTAGCTGTCTTCTTTTTTTTTAAGATTTTATTTATTTATTTTTAGAGAGAGGGGGAGAAACATCAGTGTGTGGTTGCCTCTTGTGCACCCCACACTGGGGACCTGGCCCACAACCTAGGCATGTGCCCTGACTAGGAGTCGAAACGGTGACCCTTTGGTTTGCAGGCCAGCACACAATCCACTGAGCCACACCAGCCAGGGCGAGGGTAGATGTCTTCTATCCTGTGAACATTGACTGTGTCCTGCTCAACCATTAGGCACCGTGTTAGGCAAGAGGTCTAGTGGTTGGAACCAGACTGCTTGGGATTTTATTGCTGTTCTTTTTTCTAAGTGACTTACCAACTTTTTTGTGCCTCAGTTTCCTTTTATGTGAAACAGGGATAGAAAATGTGTCTACTTCCATAGGATTCTTGCATAGGTTGAGTTGCTATATAAATAACTGTTTGAACAGGGTTTGAACACACTAAGTACTTGGTCCTGGTAGCTCTTAACATCAGTCTCAGTTACTATCATTCCTTTAGGTTTTGGGGATACAACCTTTAATAAGATATGGTCCTTGAGGAGGATTTTTAAAAAGATTTTATTTACTTATTTTTAGAGAGAGGGGAAGGGAGGGAGAAGGAGAGAGAGAAAAATCAATGTGAGAGAGAAACATCAATCAGTTGCCTCTCCTACGTGCCCCACCTGGGGTCTGAACCTGCAATCTAGGCATGTGCCTTGACCAGGAATCGAACTGTTGACCTTTTACTTTGCAGGACAATGCCCAACCCACGGAGCTACACCAGTCAGGGCAGGTCCTTGAGGAGTTCACTGTCTTTCAGAATCCTCTCAGTAGAGTAGTGTCAACTGTTCATTCATTCATTCATTCATTCATTCATTCATCAAATATTTGAGCCTCCCTATTGGCCAGGCACTGGAGAGACAACACTGAGCAAAAACAGACATGGACCTTGCTCCCCTGGAGTTTATATTCCATCTGGGAGATAATCACTAGTCAACCAATCACACCTACAATGTGTAGAAGTGCGGCTGTGACGGGTGCTGCCACACAGCTGAGTGATGAAAGCACTTGTCACGATGACCTGGTCCTGCCAAGGAGGCCAGGACTGGTGACGTGATGCATCTGTGGCATAAACTGGGCAAACAGGGCTCCAGATGGTGGGAACTGCAGGTGCAAAGGCCCTGTGGCAGCAATGAGCAAGGAACTGAAAGAAGACCCACGTGCACAGAGCACCAGAGGCTGGGTAATGGTGTGAAGTGAGGGCAGAGAGGCAGGTGAGTCTCCTCAGGACAGGAAGTTAAACACCAGGTCTCTTAATGCCTGGTGTTCATTTCCTGTCTGGTGCGTTACTTGCAACACATCAGGGCAAAAGACCCAGCCCTGGAGTGGGCAGAACAATAAACAAGGCCATCATTCAGGTCCTGTTTACATTTAGTCAAGACCCATGTCAAGGGTCAATGAGGTATTTTAAGAGTTCTGCTTTCATTAAAACCTTCAGAGCTCAGAAGTAAACAGAGTTGTGTTAAATTTCTGCCCAGGTGCTTGAATTTCTCATAATAATCACACAAATGTGGAAAGGGTCTATGACTATCATCTAGCCCAAGGCCTCTTTTCACTCGGGAGGAAACTGAGGTCCCACTAAGCTGAGTGGCAGAGGCAAAGCTGGGTTAGCCAACCCCGAGTCACAAGAGCTCAGTTTGACTCTTAACAACTAAGAGCCTGGCCTCTCCTCTCTGTGAAGGCTCTTCAGCTCACAATAGAAGTATAAATAAAAAACGGTGACTCAGGAATGTGCTAATTGTTCCTCACTTCAGGAGACCAACCCTGAAATTGTGTTTAAAATCCTTGTTTGTGGGCAGCTAGGAAAAATACAGGCCTCGCCAGATTGCACCAGCCCTGCTACGTACGTAGCTCAGGGGCTGCTAGCTCAGAAGCCTTCAGGTGCCAAGCAGGGCTTCCAAATGGGTGAGGCCTGGGTGCCAGGAGGTGAGAGCTCAGCCCTGCCCGAAGGGGATTACCCCAGCCGAGAGCAGGTTCAGTGACATCTCACTGATTTCTCAAGAACAGGAAAGTGTGATTTTTATATGAAATTTCCTGGCTTTTAAATGTTGATAAATAATCCACATTTCCTCAAACATTGGTCCAGGCCACACAAAACACATCTGTGGGATGAATTTGGACCATCAGGCTACCTGTTTATAGGGTCAGTTGTGGCATGGCTGATGGGGGTGTCACATCCCAGAGGCTAGGGCTAAGGCCACTCGAGAGGGGAGAAGGGAGCTCTAGGAACTCCCTAGGAAAAGCTCTGGGCACCTTTCGCCTGCATGATCACATTTACCTCCTCACAGCCCCATGGGGCAAGCATTGTCACTGGTGGTATATCCACAAAGTCGTGGATAAGGAAAACAATATAGACCCTGGCTGGGGTAGCTCAGTTGGTTAGAGCATCATCCCAATATGCCAAGGTTGCGGGTTCGATCCCTAGTCTGGCACATACAAGAATCAACCAGTGAATGCATCAATAAGTGGAACAACAAATCGATGTTTCTCTCTCTCATCTCTCTCTAAAAATCAATAAATAAAAAGACAATTAAAAAAACAATAAAATAACTCGTCTAACATCATGCAGCCATGAAGGGTGGAGTCAGGATTTGAATTCCTGTCTGACTTAGACACCTGTATTAGTTTGCTCAGGCTGCTATAACAAATGCCACAACAAATGCCATAGACTGGGTGGTTAACCAACAGACATTTCTCACTGTCTGGAAGCTGGAAGTATGATGACAGTCACCCTGGCTGTCATCTTGCTTGTCCACATGGCTTCCTTTTTATGTGTACCAGGGGAGAGCAGGCTCTCTGATGTCCCTGCATAGAAGGGCACCAATCGCATCATGGGGTCCCACCCTTCCGACCTCATTAAACCTAATTACCTCCCAAAGGTCCATTTCCAAATACCATCCTATTGGCAGGGGTGGGTGCAGGGCTTCAACATGTGAATGAGCGGGAAGACACAATTCAGTTTATAGCAACACTGTGCTCTTTGCACTGTACTGTAGTGTCGGAGAGAGGTTTTGGGAAGGGTTAAGTGATGGTCTTTAACTTTCTGTCACCATCTCTTTCATGAGCCTCTGAGCCCGTCTCTCATGTGCTGTGATTTTTTTAAATTATCGATTGTTCTATTACAGTTTTCCTGATTTTCCCCCCTTTGCTCCCCTCCACCCAGCACCCCCCCACTCCCTCAGGCAGTATCCCCATCCTTGTTCATGTCCATGGGTCATGTGTGTAAGTTCTTTGGCTACTCTCTTTCTTATACTGTACCTTACATCCCCATGGCTATTCTGTAACTACCTGTTTGTACTTCTTATTCCCCTCACCTCTCACCCATTCTCCCACACCCCTCCTCCCATCACTTTATCTTTAACCTTTGGCATTTTCATTATGATGTGTCTTGGGGTGGGCTTCTTTGTGTCCATCTTGTTTGCCACTCTGTGCTTCCTGGACTTGCATGCCTATTCCTTCACCAAATTAGGGAAGTTTTCTTTTATAATTTTTCAAATAGATTTCCAATTTCTTGCTCTTTCTCTTCTCCTTCTGGCACCCTTATGAAGCAAATGTTGGATTGCTTCATAAAGCAGTTGGATTGCTAAAGTTGTCCCACAGGCTGCTTACACTATCCTTGGTTTTTTTTTGAACTCTTGTTGTTCTGATTGGTTGTTTTTTGCTTCCTTGTGTTCCAAATCATTGGCTTGATTCTTGGTTCAACTCTACTTTTGTTTTCCTGTAAATTGTCCCTTATTTCAGTTAGTGTATCCTTCACTTCTGACACAATTTTTTTATGCTGCTAAGGTCCTCACTAAGTTCATTGAGCGTGGAACCAGTGTTTTGAACTCTGCATCTGAGGGATTGCTTATCTCCATTTCATTTAGCTCTTTTTCTGGAGTTTTGATCTGTCCTTTCCCTTGGACCATGTTTGTCTTCTTGTTTAGGCAGCCGCCCTGTGTTTGTTTCTGTGTATTAGGTAGAGCTGCTTTGACTCTGCATCTTGGTAGTGTGGCCTAATGTAGTAGGTGTCCTGTAGGGTCCAGTGGTAAAGTTTCCCTATTATCCAAACTAGGTACTTGAGGTGCACCCTTCTTGTGCGCTGAGTACACCCTCCTCTTGCAGTTAAACCTTGGTTGCTGTTGGCAGATTAATGGGAGGGATTTACCCAGGCCAGTCAGCCGCAAGGATTGGCTATGCCCTCTTACCACTAATCTCTGGCCTCCGTGTAGGATCAGCTGTGTAGGGGCAGAGTGGTGGTGCGCCGATGTAGTCTGTAGCTGTCCATGGGGTACTGGGGTAGGGGTTTTCCAGGTGGTACAGGTCAAGATCAGCCTCCACCTGTGTGTTGCCTGGGGGAATGCTTCCTGAGTTATAAAGCAATCTGAGATGGCTGCTACTTGTGCTGGGCTTGGAGATTTCCAGGTGAAAGCAAGTTGTGAGTATAGGCTGCTAGTTCTGGGCCTGAGGCTCACTGAGGCCAGCTGTTACTTGTTTGAGAGGATTTAGGAAGTTGTAAAGCATGAGTCAATACCAGTTATTCATATGGCAAAGCAGTTGGGGTGGGCCAGTAAGTTGGGTGCAGCAGAGTCTCTGGGGATCTCCAAGGTGGGTCAAACAGTGTTAGCCATGTTGCTGGAATCTTAGATACAGTACTGGTTTGCTGGTTCTGTGGGAGGAGGGCCCAGAAAAGGGACAATGGCCTCTGCTCACCTTGATGCCAGGCACCTCAGCCTCTCCCTGCACATCACTGGTGCCCCTTAAGCTGCCTTCTTGGCGCTGGAGCCCAGAGGGAGTGAGTCTGAGTAGGTGAGTCCACTTGTGGGTTCTTTAAGAAGAACTGCTTGGGGCTGTAGAAGTTTCTTCTACCTACTCAATCCCTGTTGGTTTTTGCAGCCAGAAGTTGGGGGACTTATCTTCCTGGCACTGGAACCCTAGACTGGGGGGGCCTGGTATGGGGCTGGGACTCCTCACTCCCAAGATATCCCTCCCAAATTTTATCCACCACACATGGGTGTGGGACCAGCCTGTTCCATGTCTGTGCCCCTCCTACCAGCCTGGATGGGTGTGGTTTCTTTAATTCGGTAGTTGTCGAACTTAACTCGATTTCTGGTGGTTCTAGTGGTTTCTGGTGGTGCTGGTAGTCCTATATTTCAGTCATAATTTTAAAGTGGTTTAGTGAAAAGGTGAGCCATGTCTACTTATGCCGCCATCTTGACGGGAAGTCCCATGTGCTATGATTCTTAACACAACCCTTGGCTGCTGGGTTTTGGGGGCTGCTGGACATTCTGCTCTATGTTTTGAGCGATTTCCAGGCTGATGGGAAATACATATGGTTGGAGTTTGAAACTAATTGCTCAAATGCGAATTGAACCCAGAATAAGTCCAAGCTGTCCAAAACCAGATCTTTTCTTACGCTTGTCCTGTACCGTTCATGCCCTGGCCCTACGATGGTGGTTGGACCGGAATATGAAATGTGTCCCAGGCCTATACGTGACCTGGTCGTCCAAGTAGAATCAAGTGAGCTGAGCTGCACATGTGTGCGCATCTCTAAGTGCCCACATGGAAACAAACAGCTGCCCTTTTTGCAGTAATGAAAATGCCAAGGGAGACATACTATTCTCTAGTTACATACAAATAGGCAGTTGGGTTTTGATTTTCCTTTTCTCTTCTTTTCCCTTTTGAAAAACCTGTTTGCAGAATAGATCCAGAAACTTGACAGTGTTGAGGCATGACCAGTGTGTAGTGTGTGTGCATGAGCGTGGGGAACAGAGGATGGTAGGAATATAGGAATGAAGATATGGAAGGAGAGAAGATAAATTATTCTCAAGCCCATTTTTCAGTCAGTTGTGATGGTTCTCTGTGCAATAAGATCTATGCCAGGTTTGGTAGAATTTTTTAACTTGTTAGGAGAGTAGCTTTTGGATTCAGAGAGACTGGGGATCACGATCAGACTAACTGTGGGACCTTGGGCAAAGCATTTTGTTTTTCTAAGTCTCTTTTTTTTTTCTTTCATATAATGGGGTAATAATAGCATTACCTCATGGTGATTGGGTGGACCGAAATAATGCTAAAAATGCTATTAGTACAGCACTCAGCACATAATATTATCCTGTTATTGTGAAAATTTAGCAATACTAGAGTGATAAATGATGGCGAGTGCCACCCGTGGGTGCACAAGGCAATGTGATGAACTTGCCCACGCACAGTATAAAAGTTTCTCTAGCAGTTTGGATGAGGTGTGCTCACTTTGAACTAGGCAGGTCCTGAATGCGCCCCTCCAAGAATGTGCTGGACTTAACGTTTGGGTGAGGCTCGGTTCTTCCAAGGAGAGCCAGCTGTGTCTGTCTCCTTTCCGCAGAGAAAAGAACAGAGGAAATGACTCTCTCGGTTCTCCATTTTACTCAAGCCAAACAGTAATAAATATTGTTGGATTGTTCAAGTCCAGTGTCAAAGCCTCAGTCAACTTCCCCGGGTCTCCCCAGCCAGCCCTGACCTTCTTTCTAACTGGCATTAGTAATATTCCCTGGGAAAAGTGAATTCCTTTAAATACAGGGTGTGGCAAAAGTAGGTTTACAGTTGTTTGTATGGAAAATAATACAATAATTAATAAATAATGATACAAGAACAAGCTCTGTGTTTCACGTACTCACACGGTAAACCTACTTTTGCCCCACCTTGTATTAGCCAATACAAAGGATGACCAGGGAGGTAGAAGTTTTATGTAACTGGGTCCTTAAATGCAGTCATTACAAACAATTAGTCCTTTCTTCTAAGACATGTCATCAGAAATGAACTCCAGTATAAATTTTAGCAGGTAGACTTTGGCGTAGCTATGAGGAAGAACTTTGGACTCAGGATGGTCAAATTCTAAAACACATTATGAGATCAAGGGAAGGGTGCGGAGACCTTTTAAGAACAGATTCATCAGGAATGTCACACCTTGATAAAGCGGCAAATTTTCCCCAGATAAAAGTATGGGCACTCCCTCTGTCAATAGGAAGACCATTAATCCAAGTAGCTTCTATTGAAACTGCCTTAGCAGGATGTACACATTGATATATCCCTAAAGGCGAGGAAACAATGACCTTTCAGAATAGATAACAGCCTAGCGAAACACAGTACACTTGGTCTGGTCATCACAGTCTACCATCTGCCCTGCCTGGGCTGGTCCCGCATGTCCTCTCGATGTAAATTCTCTATGGGACGTTGATGTGCTTTTTAATGCCCCTCTCCTGTCCCCGTCCTGAGGTGGCTGCATTTTGGCCGTGGGGACAAGTCTGGGTTAGAGGTTTGGGTTCCATAAGCTCTTCTGAGAACAAGAGTGGCCAAAGTCTGTGACACAGGAGCACACTCTGCCTAAACATTCTTTTCAGCCAACTGTTCTACTGATTGCATGTGACCAAGAAGAATTAGAAAAATGGGAGGAACCTACAATGTATGTATACCGTTTCCTATAAGAACTGGTGCAAGGAGGTTCTTCAAAGGGCTTTCACTTTTTGATTGGCTGGAGTGTGTGTAGGAAGGGAGGGGTTATTGATTTCCTTATTGCTGTCTTTAAAAAAACTTTTTTATCTCCACCCAAAAACATTTTTTCATTGCTTTGAGGGGGGTGGGGAATATTGATGTGAGAGAATATCGATTGGTTGCCTTCTCATATGTGCCCTGACCAGGGATCGAACCTGCAACCTGGGTATGTGCCAACTGGGAATCAAACATTTGATTTCTTGGTCTACAGGATGATGCTCCAACCTACTGAGCCACACTGGCCAGGGCATCTTACTTGTGTGTTCAATGGATATTTATGGAGCACTCTGCCAGGTATTGAGCCAGGTTCCGGGGTAGCCATTGAGGCAGGTGGTTCTCGTCCTTGGAGGGCTTACCACAGAGTGAGAGGGAAACTGCGCAGGCAGTTACCATGTGGTGTTCTAAGTGGGGTGATGGCCGAATCCAGAGTGCTGGGGAAGTGAGGAGGACGGGCACATAATTAGATTCGGGAGAAAGGGATGCCGCAGTTGAAATCTGAAGGATGAGCAGGTAGGAGGCTGGTGGAAACTGACTTGCCATCTCTCCTTGCACTCCCACCCCCTCGTTCTCCCTCGCAACATTTTGTTTCTCTTCAGAAATAAAATACTCAGAGATGAGGTTTTCCGGAAACCATAGATGAGTTATCTGCAGCTGGCCTGAGGCAGGAAACTGACATTTTCCTTCTCTGTCCAACCACCCTGCTTCTCTGTTCTTGCTGGGAGGGAGGTGTCGCAAAGGAAACCCCAGAGGTTTTCAAGGAAAGAGGAGGTTCCAAGAATTGTGTTTGATCGTTGACAGGTCTGCATTGAAACGTCCTCCTTCAGCGTCAGCTGGCTGCCTGAGCCCTCGAAGGGAAATCCACCTCCGATTTTTCCGTCTCAGTAAGGGAGTCTCAGGGACCCGCAGCTGAAGGAAGGGCTGGGGGGAGATGAGAAGGCGCAATAGACCAGTCTCAGTAAGATTCCGTGAAGTAATTAATGGTAATAGCAGACATTTGTGTAGTGTTTAGCAGGAGCCATGCTTTAGACATGGTCCCTCTTGTAAAGCTCAGCACATCCTTATGAGACAGCTGCTTTACCCCTGTCTTACAGAGGGGGAAATCGAGGCACAGAGTGGTGGACTAACTTGCCCAGAACTGTTAGCTTGTTAGTAGTAGAGCTGGGATTTGAACCCGGGTCTCCTGTGTTCTTAAAAGCAGTACGTAGGCTGTAAGAGGTACACAGAGCTGGCATTGTCCACATTAAGCCCTGATGATCTGGGACATAGATGCATTATAGATCATAGTTTGGGAGGGCCCTAATTTGGACCCTAGTTTGGGAGAGCATAAGTTAGATCTCTTGTTTTGGTCCAGGTGACTCTGCCTATGGATTGACACATTTTGTCTGCTCTGGTTAAGAAACAGACTTGACTTTGAGGGGTAGGATGGATAGTTAGAAGGAAGTAGTAAATCCAAAATCTCTGGGGCTGGTCCACGTGGTGGTTGTCCTGCACAATGTTTAGAAATATAGGCATTTCCCCTAAAAATCCAGGGATCTCTGGGAAGTTCACATTGGGCATTTCCATACTGGCCCCCAGTCTGGCCTGGTACAGGTCAGTGGGGGCCGGAGCCTGGCTGCTGGGAGGAGTTTGCTGCAGCCCCCCGGCATGTGCCTGCCGGCCCCAGTGCTCATGGGAGGTACTGCTGGCTATGCTCCGGGTGCCTTAGTTTGAGTTGGGATCTTCCAGTGTATGGTCCAGACAAGACTCTGAGCATCGCCCTTCTCATCTGCAAAACGGGGATAAATCCCTACTTAAGAGGCCGTTGGAGAACTCGAGACGCTATGTGCTAACAGCCTAGCCTCTCATGTGCACCGTAACTAGGAACTTAGTAAGTGCTTTGTTAGTTTTCTCCATCTTTTCACTGTCCCCACTGCCACTCACTGGGGTGCAGAAAGCAGAGAGGTGTGGGATACTAGCATTTTACCTGGACCATGGACACTGCCTTTGATGGGTCCCCATAGAATAGACCTAAGAAGGAGAGTAGTGTTTCCATGTGTTGTTGCTTGAAACACGTCCTGTTGCAGAAGCGAGGAGAGTCATCTTTGGAGGATTTAACCGTCAGGTTGGACAGGTACTGACCAGCTGTGGCATCGGGCACAGGATCAAATAGGCCCCCTGCTTTTTGTGGATCAGAGGCCCAGCAGGATCCCACCAAGGGTGAGGGCAGAGGGTCTGGGTACTTGGTGGAAGCCCCTAATTGCCAAATGGCACAGAAATATTTATCAACCAATAGGCTGTCCCCACTTGCGCTGACTGAACGAGCCCTGTGGCACCTTGTCTCCAAGCGGCTTCCTCATCCTTTGGGATTTTGCTGCCTTGGGTTTTGTCCTGTGTACCTGGGACATTGTGGCTCCTATCGAGGTGATTTCTCTATGTCGTTTCTGCCGATCCCCACTCTCCTGCCCTCCTGCCATCCGTGCGCCTCTCACCCAGCTGGACTCCAGCTCCAGCAATGCCACCTTGACCTTCAGGCCCACAGAAGTGGGAACGTGGGTTGACAAGCCTGTGAGGGGCAAGATGGTGGGTCTGTGTAAAAACAGGAAATCCTGTCATCTGGGGTGCTCTCTCACCCGGTCAGTCTGGGAGGGACAGGGGATGAGATAATACAGACCAGTGAGTGGTTCCCCATTTTTTTCTGTTGTGGTCCTTTTGGCTTCTGACTGAACTTCACACCCCACTTCCCTTTAGGGTTGGGTCCCACATACGCGTTGCTTTCCCATTCGTCTCAGGTCCTCGCTTCCTTCTCCTTCTAGCTCAGTGGCTGCTGGTGGTGGTGGTGGTGGTCGTTAGTGACGGAGTTCTGTTTCCAAATGAAGCCTGGCGTGGAAGTCCAGGTGTGAAATAGATGAACTGGGAGCTGCCGAAGCTGGGATGTTACTTCCACCACAGCCCCCAGGTCTCTGCAGTCTTTCCCCCAAGCTCTGCCTCGATCGTCTTAATTCTACCTTTTACCGGGGTGGCCTGGTTCATGGTGACCTCATGAGCTTCACCTAGGTCCTTGATGCCAGGTAAGCTGCTAGACTGGCGATACTTTTAAGGAGATGCCAGGAACAGTAGAATGGACTTCTTAGAGGAGTGTGGGCTTCAGGGTCAGACGACCTGGACAGATCACCATCGTGGCCAACACGTGCCAGCCTGGCTGTGTGCTGGGCACTATTCCGGGAACTAACTGGGCTAGGATTACCGTATTTTGCCTTCTATAATGCACACCCACGTTTTTGGCCCAAACTTTCAGGGAAAAAAATCTTTTGTTTTAATTTTCTTAATTCAATCTCTTATTTATTTATATTTAGATACCTGTTTTTTGTATTATAATAATATCCTTTATATGGATCCTTTATATCCTTTTGTATGTATAATAAATTAGCATTTATTTTTGAACATATTATGGTATAAGAAATTTTATGTGACAATTACAAAACACAAGAACAGATACAAGGTAAAAGAAATTTTAAAAATAATTGAAAACATCTATATAGATACGGAATTACTACTACCCATGTATAATACACATCCTTATTTTTCCCTCAAAAATTTGGGCAAAAATATGCGCATTGTATTTGGCAAGACTCCTTTAGCCATTGCAATGATCCTGTGACGTGGGTATCTCATTATCCCTACATTCCAGTTGAGGGCCCAGGCCCCAGGGACGCACCTGGGAAGTGAACCTGCACAGCTTATCGCTCAAGGCCACCACTCAGCGACAACAGTCGGGCTCGACGCAGGCAGCTGCCTGCAGACCCTTGCGGTCGGTGAGGCCCCTGTCTGCTGCGGGCACAGGGCTTGCCCTCCTCAGCAACCTCCCAGGGCTCGTTTCCTTGGGTGCAAAACGTGGAGATACTACTGTTACAGTGTAGTTTGGTTTCAGGCTTAAATGAGGAAACACATGTGCCGTGTTGACAACGGTGCCCACGACTTAGCGAGTGCTCAGTAAACTTTATCTGGGAAAAGATAGTCAGACCCCGTCTGAAGAGCAGTTTGGTTTTTATTTCTTATTCATTTATCTGTCTGTCCATCATCTATTTTTGCTCCAAGAACTCCTTCCTTTCCTGTTTCCCAAGGAAGACACCTGAGGAAAGGGTGGAAGGGAGGCTGAGAGATGCTAGGCCCCTGTGCCTGGCAGGGACATGGGTCCTAGAATTGAGATTTTCATCTCTGCACCTAGGGAACCACAAAGCACAGGTTCTTTCATCCTGTTGTTTTTCTCCCGCTTCTCTCTTGTTTCTCGTGCTCTGCAAGCTGAACTGGCTGGCTGAGCGAGGAAGCGTGCAGGGCAAGTTGTCCCTCTGTGATTTTAGGTCTGCGCATCTCTAATGCTTGGACACTTTGACCCCCAAGTTTTGGAGAAGATGGTGCTCTTGAGAGAGTGGCCCGATGGGAAGAAATCACTGTCCGAGATCAGCCCCATCCTTTCCTTCCAGCACCCGGCACCATGACTAAGGCGTTGTGGGTTTTTAGTAGAGAGTTATGATTCAGTGTGTTCATTTGCAGCGTCCCTATTCTCTATCAGTTGTTCTGCCCTTTTTTGGAGGGAAGCTACTGCCGAGTTCCCCCTGGAGGTGGTGCATCGAGTCAGAGGGGTGGAAAATCCCCCTTTCTCTCAGTTCAGCTAAGACCAGGGTGGTTTTTCAGAAGTGCTTTTTCCTTGTAAACCAACTGCAAGCAGAATAAACACGGGGTATAGAAATAGAAAGTGGATTTTGCAGTATGATTCAGCTGCAGTCTGTTCCCAGGTTGGCTGGGCCAGCTCTGCCCTCCCCTCACCCTTTCTCTCTCTGAGTTATGTTCTTGGGTTACCAGCCCTTGGGGGGTTTGGGCTGCCAGGTTCTCAGGCCTGTGGGGTTCTCTGACACCCCCAGGACAGCCTGCTTCCTGACATTGTGCCCTTCATGGGAACTCCCTCCCACAATTTCTTCTTGGCTTTAAGCCATCCAGGTAACCTTGGTGGCAGTTATTGTTAATTCAAAAGAAATGTGTAATGGCTTTGAATAGGATTGTGTTCCTTGGGTACACAATTTTAGATCTATAATGACCTGTACGGTGAAGAATCTCCCTTTCTGGTACCCCAGAAACTCAGTTCCCTTTGCCGCCCCCCACCCCAAAGATGATACTGTAACAATTGCTTTTTGTCTAGTCTTCCAGAGCTTCTTTATGCCTATATAAGAAATATTTCTGGAAAAGCAGCTGGGGGTACTCGACCCTTTATACAAGGTCCACCACAGACAACATGGTATGGTGTCTGCAAACCACCTCCTCACTTCAGGGAATAAAGTTTGCTAAGGGGTTCTGTTGCCCTCCCTAATTTCCAGCAACAGCTCCAGCCTTCTCCACCCTCTTACTTGGGGAGGTGAAGAGGAAGAGACAAAACCCAGTGCATTTATACATAATTTTTAAAATGTATGAGTGTTTAAAAATCAGGGAGCTATATATTTCAGTGCCAAGGGCCTCCTGGAAAGCGAATCACATAGATATTACAGAATAGCAAGTGGGAGCCTTTTGACAAGTGACTGCGTTGGTATTGCATAAATAAAAATGGGTATCGTTCTCCAGTTCTGCATCTTGCATTTTTCTTTTTACTTCTTGAAACTTAGATGTTTTCATAGCATTACTTAGAGTACTTCTTCATTCCGTTGGTTTCTCCCAGCTGCACAGAAGTCCATGGTCTGAATGAACTATAGTTTTTCTGCGAGCACTTTAGTGATGCACATTCATGCTGATTCCTGTGTTTTGCTGCAGTGAAAGCTCTGTACTCAGATGCAGTGACCTTGTCTAACCCATAACCTGATCAGACAGAAATAAGACGGGACTTTGTAGGGGACAGAGGAGCTTACTGATTTGCCCTCCCAGGATAAGAGAGTGTTGACTTAAATGATCAGATAAGGTCAACTCTGTTCAGATAATTCTATATGACGATACCTAGTGGTGAAGGTTTTGAACTTGGGACTTCATAAAAGGACAAGTGTG
Organism: Trachops cirrhosus; assembly: GCA_028533065.1. Classification (NCBI taxonomy): domain Eukaryota; kingdom Metazoa; phylum Chordata; class Mammalia; order Chiroptera; family Phyllostomidae; genus Trachops; species Trachops cirrhosus. Next base: position 16,978,252 of record CM052543.1, on the reverse strand, counting down.
TGATCCTCTTAGCAAATCTGGTTATAGTCCACTACATCTAAAGTGTAGAAGACAGATTCCCACACCTGTGTCTGGTCCCTCCTCAGTAAAGGGCGCGGATCAACCTTATCAGTGTGGTGGAAGCCCTCCGGGTTCTGCTGCTTTATTCTTACCCATCACCATCTCGCCACCCCTGGTATGGCTGCTTCTAGTTGCAGAGTCCTTTCTGCTCAGCCTGTGTCTGGGCAGTTGCATCAAGTTCACTCCTTAGCATCTGCTCTGTTATCAGCTGATTCCTACCTGCAGCTTTGTCTTCTTGTGAGACTCTGGAGAATCCGGCTTGGCCGTAAGGGGCCGTGCCATCCCCCTCACTGCAGCCTATAGGCTTTCCGCCATCCCTAAGAGGTAGGGGGGAGACCTCTTGGGTTTCTCAGTGGGGTACTCCATGATGGAACACCGCTGTGAAATGCCCCTGGGTTGTCACCGCCTTCAGCCCCAGTTAACGATTGTTGCACTTGGGCAGATCCCTCTTCCACCTTGTTCCAGGAGGGGCTCCGTGGTTCTTGACCTCAAAGCCTACCCTGCCTCTGATCTCTTTCTCTCTCCATTTTACCTGACGCATCTTCGTGAGCGGATGGTTTTCCCAGCGTGGGTTCCCGAGGACACCAGTTCCATGTCGTTGGTCTCAGGATCATGTTAGTTGCTCAGCATCGTGAATACTAAGATATGCCGGGGAAACTGTTTGGGGTAGCCCATTAATGGGACTAATTTTTCCCCATTTTGATGAAGCTTCTTCACCTCTGGTTTGGAGACTTCGAATGGCCGTGAAGACTCAGTTGGGAGATGCCTTCCCTCAGAAGCAGCCTCCCTGCCCTCCTGTTTCAAAGCTCCATCTGGGGCTGCCCACTGGGTTTGTTTTTTGTCTTAAGAGTCTCCTTTAGCCTCAAACAGCCCTGATGTCCTACCTGCTGTTGGTCCAGGGACTGATGCAGCCTGTGTCTCTGTCAGACCTGCCCTCACCTGGGGGACCCCCTGGGTTCTGTTGATGGGGTGGCCTTTCGGGAGCTTGCCATTAAATTGGATCTCAAAACATAGTAGCTGCCACAGACACATTTTCTGGGAAAAAGAAGGTATTTTCCTTGCTCAACACATACTTGCAGCTGTCCAGGGCTCCTTCTGGTACAGAAATTTAGGTTGTGGGTGTCTCTTCCTTCTGTCTCAGTCCCTCTGTGTCTGTGTTCTGCACATAACGCTATCTCGCTGCAACTTCCTGTTTATCCTGCACGTGGGAATGCGTTTTGAGAGGGAGTTACACCCAGCAGGTGTTGTCAGAAGCGTTTTCCTCCTTAATAACCATGGCTGGTGGGATGAGTAACTGAAATCGTTTGAAGTCATGAAAAGTGTCTGCCCAGGGACCTCACTGGGCCTGGGATCCAGTTTTTCTTGTTTTTTTGCTCCTTCGCCTGGTTTGGATCAAATTAAAGAAAGAGCAGGAGGGAGAGTCCCATGAATTGTCACAGGGAGAAGGAAATCTGGTGCCAATATGCCAATATTTTTAATTTTTTTAGCACTTAAGACTCTTTAGATTTGTCTTGTGATTGTATTTATTAACGTGCTATCCACCCCTCCCCCCCACCACCAGAATGGAAGCTCTGTGAGAAGAGAGACTGAATCTGTCTCTTGCACATCTGTGCACCTGGGCTGGAACCGTCTCCAGCACGTAAAGGGCAGCTCAGTCACTGCTGCTGGGATAAATAAGCCCTGCCCTCCCCATTGTGGTCCCCTTGTAGGACTGCCTCAGTCCTTCGGTGATGGGCAGTGAGTACCCCCAAACCAGGGCGCCAGGTCAAATGTCTCCAATGGATCTGGAGGAGGACGGGGTGGGGATTATGGAATAAGGTGTTGAATTTTCACAAGGTCTGGGTTTGAATCTTAACTGTGCCACTGACTTATTGAGGGGGCTTCTCTGAACCTCAATTTCTTTATCCACATAGGAGGGGTAATAATGGGCCTTCTCTCCATACACACATACTTTTTCATCTTCGGTTGAAGAATGCATGAAAAATGCATTTTAAACCATAAAGCCTGCAAATGTAGGGGTTTGCAAAATTGTGGTCTTTCTTTCCTTGGTTTTTTGTCTGTCGGTTGGCTTGTTTCACACGAAGTGAGGGCCCTGTCCTGCCTCCACCAGCTCTGCTAGTTGGGGTCTCCGGTGGCCGCCTTCTTAGAAAGGCTGCCTTTGTGAAGTAGGGAGTGGATCCCCCTGCGAGATTTTCATCACCCCAATTCTCTGCTAATGTGGGCAGGGTGGTATTACCAGGGCCAAGGAAAGTGCACCCTTCTGAGGGCTGGCCCCGGTACGTGTCATTGGACAGCCCTTCGTCATCGTCACGTCTCTGTGACCTGGACAGCAGAAGCTGCACCTTCAAGGGCTGCTTGACGGTGTTTCTCTTTCCCCAGGCGGCTGCTGAAGAGTGAACTTGGATCATTCATTACAGACTACTTCCAGGTAAGCTGGGGGCGGGTCTGAGCACCTGCCATTATTGCGCCTGTGGGAACGTGTACCTAACAAGATGGCCGATGCTGTACACCTGGGCGTTTGGTCAACGTTCAAAACTACATACCCAGGTTCCTACTGTGCCCGGGAGGCAGGTGTGGTCTCTGCTCTTACGGGGACTATAGTCCTGGGCAGTGGTTCTTGGGCTTTTTGGTCTCAGAACCCCTTTATGCTCTTAAAAATGATACCTATTTGTATTATCTCTACCTATTTTCATCATATTAGAAGGTAAACCTGAGGAACTTGACAATGTGCCTCAATTCACTTAAACAATAAACCCACTACATTTGAGCTTGAACAATTGAAAAATAACTTGCATAATAAAAAATAGAAGAGGAGCATTATTTTGTATGTTTGCAAATTTCTGCCCCGTGTGGCTTCTTGGGAGATAGCTGAACCCTCCTGTCTTCCTCCCGTTCAGTCTGTCGGGATTCTGGGTGTCGTGTTGTTTCTGGACGACTCCACACTACGCTCACGGGGGATGCGAGGGAATGGCGTTATTAAGGAAATAGTTTGATCATGTGGAAAAGGTTCGGAGGATCCCCCAGGGGGCCCCCAAGCCACACTTTGAAAACAGCTTTTCTAGTGAAATTCCCTCCCATACCTATATATGGTACCTAACTGGGTTCATTATATGTACCCTTTAGCCAAGTTATTTCTTGTCGATAAGCCTCTTGGTCTGTTCTGTTAAAGATAGAATTGTGTCAGGTGATCTGACATTTCTCCTGCCTAAACGCTGTTGCTCTGGGGCAAATGAGGTCAGGGTCCCAGGTTCAGTTAGAGGACGGTGGCTCACGCACTGACACAGCTGCCTTCCCGACTCTGCCCAAAGGCACGTGGACAGGGGTGTGGTGTAGCGCCTTAGTGCAGTCAGCATGCCTGCTTATTGGCTGACAGTGCTTCACCTCTCTGTGCCTCGGTTCCTCATCTGTGAAATGGGAATAAAAATATGAACTACCTTATAGGTCGTTATATGGTTTATATGAAATAACACGCGTAAAGCACTCAGCACTTCGTGTAAAAGCGGGGGCAGCTTATGAGAGCGGTAAAGAGCATGGCCCTCAGACTCAGCCTTCCTGTGTTCAACACCCACCGTAGCCACTTGCTAGCGGTGTGACCTGGAGCAATTTGCTTTACCTCTCTGTGTTTTAGTTTTCTGTTTGGTAAAAACAGAGGTCATTGGACCTAACCTTATAGAGTTGTGGTGAGGACTAAATAAATTATTACTTGTAAGGTGGTGAGAACAGTGACTAGCACAGAGTAAGACAGTGGTGAGTATTCATTACATTTCTCTGTGTTCATAGTTCTTATTCTGAAGTGTGATACATCTCTTTTAATGGGAAAGTGACAGAAAAATCCGTGACATTGTGGTTTCAGGTTGGCGGTATTCTGTATCCAAGGAGAACATACTTCTAAGACAGTTTAAAGAGGTTTTAGGGTTTAAAAACCACATAGGCATGCTTCTGTTTGTTTTTTTTTTCTTTTTACGATTCAGGAAACAAACTTTTATGTGACTGTATGAGAATCACAAATGTCAGTTGTCACACACACACACACACAGTGGGAAGTGGCTGCTCTGAACAGGGACACAGCAAGACCCCACAGAAGCCTGGAGCTCAGCTGGGTCAGCTGCCTCCACGGCTTGAAAGAGAGCTCCCGCCCTGGGAGAGATGAACATAACGATTAAGAAAGAGATAATTACTCACAAATGTGAATCATTTCAGCTGCCCTTGACTCAAAGGTCAGCATTGTCCTCAACTCCCTTCTCTTGCTGCCAGTAGTGATTGATTTTTAAATCCAGCTAGAGAAGTGGTTTTTCGATCAGTCTTGGAGAAGCCTGCCTTCCTTGTTGACATTTAAAATAGACAGGGATTGGCAGTGGTTTCGATCAGGTTTTAAATGTCAAGTCGCCTTTTGGCTTCAGGGGCTACCCTGAGGATGGGTGGGGACTTGTTTATCGGAGGAAGCCCTGAGGTTTGCTGGGAGGTTAATGCTGCTTTCAAAGTACACCAGACACTTAGCAGCTAATACCCAGGTGCCATTTCTCTATTGAGAGCTTCATCGGGTGGATATTGGGTCCCTGGGCGTGGGGCTGAACCCTGGTTTTCAGAGTTTTGAATCGGGGGTTTTCCTTGGTGTTGGGTATTAGCCGGGAAGGAAGGCTGCCTAAGACACTGTGAGACACTGTTCGTTTAAGTGTAGTTTTCAGTCTCGTGCAAGTGCGGAGCCTTTTTTATTTTTATTTATTTTTAAAATATATTTTACTGATTATGCTATTATAGTTGTCCTATTATCCCGCCTTCATTCCCCTCCACCCTGAACACCCTCTCCCACCCACATTCCCCCCTTTAGTTCATGTCCATGTGTCATAAGTTCTTTAGCTTCTACATTTCCCATACTATTCTTGCCTCCCCCTGTCTACTTTCTACCTACCATCCATGCTACTTATTCTTCGTACCTTTCCCCCCTCTCTCCTCCTCCCACTCCCCTGTTGCTAACCCTCCATGTGATCTCCATTTCTGTGGTTCTATGGTATTTTTAACTGTGTTAGGTCCAAGGTATGTAGAAAGTACCAGGTACATACTAGCATCAGCGACGCTTCTTAGGGGGAGTGGGTGGGCTTGTCCACCACTGGTATGTGAGGCGTTTTAGGTGGTCCATGCAGCAGCAGTAAACATTAGCCCGTGTGGTGAGGAAGTGTTTCCCTTTCTTGCCTCTGATGGTGCCCAGGAGAGCCGTGGTCTGTGCTGCTGTCCCATACACTTCTGCAAGCCTGGTGGCCTCCCTTGTTTAAGGAGGAGAGAGCAGGCCTCCCACTTACTGTCTTCAGCTGGGGACACTGTTTAATTAGGATTTTACAAACCATTTTGTTTGTGTTGAGTTGATCATTGAGTTACACTCTATTTATGGCAAATGATGTTGCTGTTGGTTCCTTTTTAAACATTAACACTCTTTATATGTAGAATAAAAAGAATAATAGTGTTGGCAGCCCTGGCTACGGCCAGCCAAATTGAGGATGGTTCAAGAGAGACTCAGGTCTGGAAAGCCCCATGCTGAGCACTGCTTGAAAACAGGCTGGTTCCAAAGCAGAGCAAAGAAGAACTATCCCCACGAGCAGGAAAATCCTGGAGGGAAGGCTTACAGAGGCCAGCATTTATGTTCGACTAGCAGAAGTAGTTTCAAGAAAGAAGTCAGCTGGGCTCCCAAAAGTTCGTTCCTCTGGCAAGGAGGTGGGACGAAGGTCTGGGACAGGTGAGGAACAACCCAGGGGCGGACAGGTAAGGCCCCAAAGCCATGCGTGTGGCTGTTGGGGGAAGTGATGAATGGGCTGCCTGCCACTGGGCTTCTCAGTGTGGAACAGGCCCAGAGGGTGGCCTCCCGGCCGTCCGCATTCGGCAACGAAGTCCATCTGGTCCCAGCATCTCAACCTGATACCACCCATCCCTTATAAAGCCACCTCTGTGGCTCTACTTTGGAAGGTGAACACAGTTTGTGCTGCAGCTTTAAAGAAAGACTCACAGAAGGGATATCTCCGGTGGAGAATAATGAAAATGCCTCGAGGCGAGGCAGGGGGAGAGCACGCGGAAAAGAGTACAGGCCGCCCCATCTGCAGCAGCAGAGGCCTCCGTAAGACGCTGGCCGGAAGAACCTTTGACATTTCCAGCATTGAGTTTTCTTCTCTGTCTGTCTTGAATTGTGCCTGGAAGGAAAGTTGAGGTTTCTAAGAGGAACTCTGTATCCTGGCGAAACCTCTGAGGGATGATTGGTTCCTTATCTCTTTGGAAACCGGTGATATGAAGTGCTCTGCATTTTTCTGACGTGTGATTAGGTACCTTGGTGGTTCAGGCCATGGCGATGGGAGGGTTTACCCTTCTGTCGTTCCACATGTGCTGGCTGCACTGGGTTCACGGAAAACTTTCCTCCAAGCCCAGAAAGTTCAGTTTCTTTTGGTTGGAGCTAGTTTTGCCTGGTGTAGAAATTCAGTCTACGGTCAGTGGCTCTGAACAAGGTAGCACTTAGGAAAAGGGAAAATCAGTTACCACAGTTGCCAATAGGTCGTGGGCCCGGTAATGTTTGATATAAATATTTCCATTTGCCGCTCATGTCAGTGAGAGATCCAGAAGGCCCATGTCCCCTTAGCCCATTATTATCAGGGAAGATTCACTGGGCTCGTGGCACATGACAGAAAGCTGGAGGAAGGGACCCAGTGTCCCTGTCGCCATGGAGTTTGAAACTGAAGACAGTGCAGAGATAAGGATGCATCCACACAGGTAACACACAGCACAGTGTTGGCTGAAGACCGGAGTGGATGGTGAGAGCCTAGAAACAGGCCCTGAGTGAACACATTTTGGAGGAACAAAGATGGGACTTGGAGGAGTCTATAGTGAGTTGGGTAGAGAGATGATGAAGAGTGGGGAAAACTTTTTGGTGCTTTTCAAAACCACCTTAAGTAGGGAGGAAAAGCTTCAGCTCTTCTTTGATCACTCTGGGAAGGCTCCTAAAATGAGTGGACTTCCCAAAGTGGAAAAAGAGATAATTAGGTGGATAGAGGTTCGTACGGGACAGTTCACATATACTCTGCTTTGAAGGTACAGTTGGGGCCAGTAGACAAAAGGGCTTTGAGCAAGAGGAGCTGGGCTCCGGGGAGAAGACAGGAAAGGTGAGAAGGTCACTAGAGGTTGCATTTGGGATCTGGCCATTACTTGGAAGAAAGGCATTGTGGGGGGAATGGGATGGTGTCAGTCAGGGTGCTGTCGGGGGTCTGCCCGCCAGGCAGGGGTTCCCTTTCAGCAGCTTCATTCTATTTACTCTCCCTGGCAATTACTTGAATTTTGGGCAATTAGTTGAGTATTTGTATTACACTCTTCTCAAATTTTATGAAGATAAATGGAAAGATAAATCTTGAAATTGATAACCACAGGGCTTCCTATAATTGAGATAAAGATGAAAATCAGTAGGCATGCTGAAATGGCAAATCTTTAGCCTCATTGGACTGAGGTTATTGCACATTCAATTGCTAAAGAAGGAACATGTAGGTACAAAGTACCGAAAATACATCAACCAAAGATGAGCTTCGAATATGCGGTTAATTAGGGATTTTATAATCCTTTTTAGCTTTATGGGAACAGAACACCTCCTTATATCCTGTAAGTGTCTTGTTCCACGTGAGTACATGGTTTTAGGAACCCATTATGTGTGAAATGGGGTGACTTCTTATGGACTGAGCCAGGAATCCAGGAGCCAGCAGAGGTGTGGGGGTGGGGTGGGAGGCAGGGATGGACACCAGAAAAGGGGTGTTTAAATAAGTGGGAATGTTCCAGAACTTAGTGACCATGAGAAACAAAGACTGAGAGTTGTTGGAAGGGCTGAGAAATATTGGGTAGAGAGGACAACTTTCTCCGAGGCTGTCGAAGAGCTACAAGAAGGACAGAAATAATGATATTAGTAACAACAGCTAACACCTTCAAGATCCATGTGCCCAGCATTGTTCTCAGCTGGTGGTTCTCAAAGTGAGGTGCCCGAACCGGCATCTTCAGTATCACCGGGGAATGTGCTGGAAAAGCACGTTCTCAGGCCCCACCTCTGACTGACAGACTCCAAAACTGTGGGGGTGGGGCCCAGCAGTCAGTTTCAGCAGGTCCACCGTGATTCCGATGCACGCTCAAGTCTGAGAACTGCTCCAAGCGTGTCCTGTACTAAGTCATTTATTTCTCCTGATAGTCGATGGGGAAGATTTTATCACTGGTTTGCAGGTCCTGCCACTCAAGCTCAGAGAAGGAAGGTTATCCAAGACCATACAACTAGTAAAACAGAGCAAAGCTCAAACCCACCTGGCTACAGATGAAAAGAATTTGGATTATACTTTATTAAAATGCCCTTAAAGCATCCCCTGAAAACTCCATAGAAGAGAAATTTTAGTGTTGTGTTATTTTTTTTGGTGGGGGAGCGGGGAGGGTGGTCCAGACATTGACTGTTCTCCTGCTTCCTCGTAAAAATAACTTTTTAAGAAACCCACATTCACCTTTTAATAACCACTGATGAGGTGCTGAATGAAGAATTAGTATTTGTATCACGCTGTTAATCATCTTCATTCTCCATCTGGGGATTTCTGTCTGGTCTCATCACACCCACGCACACACCAGAACTGATTTATTAGGGACTCTCGGGCCTGGGGGTGAGCTTATAAGACTTTTTGTGGCTTACCTAGGAAAGCATGAGAGTTCACAGGAAATGCAGGCATCCTTAGAGATGATGGCTGTGCTTTCAAAGTCACGGGGGGAAATGGAGGCGGCCCGTGATTTCCATCACTGGCTGACAGCAGGAACTTTTGTAGACATCAGTGTTCCTGGAAACAAATGCCTGGAGTGGAGTCGTTGGTTAATACGAGTTCTCGGTAGGCCGAGTGGCACACTACCAGACCTCTCCCGGGTAGAAAACGTCTTATTTGGGAATCCGCCCCCAGGAGCCAGGTATTCACTTGTTAGACGTCACCTGTGGATGGTGGAGATGAAGGCCCTGGAGAGGTGGAAGCTGGGAAGCTGGTAGCAGCAGAAGTGACCCAGCTGGATGGGAGCTGTGTGGGGGATCCTAGTCACGTGGCCAGGGATTGTCAAGCCAGCTGCCTCCAGGATCTGTGAGCCTGAAATGGATCTCTGCTCCTTTCCCCTGTGGGCAAGGACCTACGAAACTCCTCCCGTGAATGGGGCAGGAGAGTGTGGTGGCTAAAAGCACCAGCCCTTCTGCCAGGCACCATAGTTTGCTGTGTATAATACACACGCACATTTTTATACATGGGATTATGATACCCATGGTATGTCATCATTATACATGGCAAAATACAGTCTGGATTCCAATCATTTCAGTGCTTGCTGGAACACTTACTGGCCGTGTGACTACAGGCTAGTTACTTAACCTTTCTGAGCCTCAGTTTTCTTAGCAGTAATCTAGGTGTAATCCTGGTACTTACTTCAAAAGGTTGCTATGGTTACTAGATGAGATGACATATGCAGAGTGCTTGGTACATAGTGGGCAGTCAACAAATGGTGGCTGTTTGTACCTCAGTATTTTTTTATGTTATCATTGCTAAAGTAAATCAGAGGAATATATTGGGGAAAAAACATGGGCTTTGAACCTGGACCAACCAGGGTGCAAATTCTGGTCTCACGTGGGCTGGTTGCTCCTCTGAGCCTCAGTTTCCTCATCTGTTAAAAGGATAGGATTGTGGCAAAGGTCAATGAAACATGCATGAATAGGGTGTACTACAATGGCTGGCTAAGAGTAAAAGCCAGCAAATAACGCCGTCATTCTACCCATTACCATTATCATCATCACCGCTAATGCATTAGAAGCAATGGAGGGCTAGCAGCCGTGTGATTCACAGAATTTCTACTGTGTGTCAAGTTCTTTCTTCTGGGAAGACAAGGGCAGCATCAGTCTCCCTGCCTCCCAGCCTTGTTGGTTCCCCATTTCCTTCGGTCCCTGTGGCTGGTCTGCAGAGGTGTCTGCGTGAGCAGAGGCACACTGTTGACAAGGTCCCGCACTGCAGCCACCTGGACTCCTCCTGCCCACCCCCTGTGATCACCCAGGATGGGCCGGGTCTTTCCCACCCACTGAACACTGGATGCTTTTGAATGCCTTTCCCCAGACATCTTTGTTTTGTTTTGTGCATTCTTCCTAGCTGAACCTCATTTTTGTGTTGGCAGCCCTTTTTACGATGCCTTAGAAAAAAATAGACATGTCAGCTGTTTTTCATTTCCGGGCTTGTCTGCCACTTCATTAAAGTCTTGTGTGTCCCATGTCTAAGTTCATTTATGGAGTGGAGGGATGCATTAAGTCACAACGGGCCCAGTTCCAAGTCCCAGATCATTTCCTAGGTGGCTGCTACTTAATGTACCCATGTTTTGGCTTGAAGCCTTCAAACTGGGGAGGTGTGGGCTTGGTGCCGTCGGGCAGGGAGTGGGACTAGAGGAAAAAGCTGGTTCTTCTCCAGCTCCATCACCGCTGCCCTGCTGCCAACAGTGCCCAGCGCCTTCCAGAGTCAGGCATTTGTCAGGGGCTGGGAATACTGTGGGGTGAGGTCTGGGGAAACAGACGCTTAGAAAGACAAACAATGCAAGATAGCTGCCTGAGTCAGGGTTGGTTTTCTCTTCTTTTTTTCTTTTTAAGGTCTCAGCAGCCTTAAGCCCCCCAGATGTCCAGTTGGTGTGTCATTAGGTGAAGTGACCAGCAGACAGGCTCCATCACTTGCAGGGCCCTGTGCAAAATGAAAATGTGACTGCTTTCCATGGGCCTGTGAATGGGTGGCCCCCCCAAGAGACTGTCACCTGAACAGTCTGGGTCCATAGATCAGGGGGGTCCAGAGGCCCCCACTGAGTCACCAGCACATGCGTCAGGGAGCTCCCTGTCTAGGTCAGGGAGGGCTGCACTGACCCCATCTCTTCTCACACCAGTGTCTGGGCCCCCACCACACGACCCTGTCACCACCTCAGGGGTAGGATGACAGTGATGGGGAGACCCTGCTGGGCCAGGCTGTAGGAGGTGGGGAGCAGATGCCTAAAAATCCCGACTGGGGAGGTTGTAGGAGGCTGGTCCACGAGTGAGCTGAGGCCCCAGTGCATGCTCCATGCCCCATCAGACTTCACTTACAAAACACAAAGTCGAAGGTAAAAATATTAAGAAGTGTAGATGGAACTGCAGAACATTAAATCCCAAGTGGGGGGCCCTTAGGAATGAAGGGGGCATAGGGGCCTGGTGACTGCAGATTCCCAGGAGGGCTTGTTAGCTCAGTGTGAGACCAGGTGGGGAAGGGGGCAGGCCCCAGGCCAGTTCGCTAAGAGGGAGTGTGCGGGATGGGGAAGGGCTCCATGGGGTAGGAGGCAGAGCTGTGGCTAAGCTGACCCAGAAGATCCTTCTGGAACAGCTTGTGCTCCATCCACAAGACATGGGGACCCTACTTCTAGTCTCAGTTTACTCAACTGCGAAATAAACAAAGTACAAAATCCCAGGAGTCTAAACATTTGCAAGATGCTTTTGAAAGGTGCTTTAGCTCCCTGGGAAATGGGTCCCCTCAAATATCATCAAAATCACGCGTGACCGCTGGATTTGGCCACAGCACTGGGGAGAGGGAAGGAAGATGATCTTTAAGGCTCCTTGAACCCCAAGTGTTTGTTACTCTTATTTCCTTCTAAGCTACAGAATTTCCATGCTGTGTATCATGAGAATTTTTAAAAGACTGTTTTCTTTTTCATATACACAAATACCTTCTTTTCCTTGGGAGGAAAAAACACCTTTTTCCCCAAATCTCTTCCTGAAGGGAGAAGAACTAGAAAGAAAGGAAAGAGAACCTTGGCTATTTTAAAAATGTGATTCCTTAAGGTGTGCAGTGTGATTTTCATCAAATGAAGTAAATGTCAACAGATTTAAGGAAGCTCTACCTCTAAGTCTTGATTTGGATAGTCTAAATTTGGTGCTGTGGCGTTTTCTTGCTTTCTGACCCAGAAACTCCTGGAATTCATTTGCTCGGCTGGAAGGTAGAGAACAGGGTTAGAGTTTTACCTTAATCACCTCTCCGCTCCATAATCCTTTTGGGAAATCACTTTGATTTAGGGTTTTATCTGCCATCTTGAAACTAACTGGTGACCAGTTTTTAAAATTAGGCCATATCTTGTGAATTTTAGTAGGGCCTATGACATTCTGTTTATGTATATTAGTCACAAAGATGACAGTACCTTTGGTAAAACATTTTGATATTTTTTATGTAGTTCTGTTTATTACACATTCTCTTTCCACTCCTTCTGTGAAGATAGTTGGGCTACGAGAGCAACTGTTATTATCACTACCCACCACTGATACTAAGGACATAAAATACTCTGTGTGTGTCTGTAGTGATTGATTCTTATAAGAACTTTATGATATTGCTGGTATGATGCCGTTTTACAGATGAGGAACTCAAGACTCAGGGAAATTAAGTCTAAGATCACACAGCTAGTTTGTGGCTGAGCTGGGACTCGAACCCCTGTCTGATGCAGATTTCTTTCCACTCTGCCGTTTCATGCCCTCACTATAACAGGGCTTTAGGCTTTTATAAAACAGGATACTAAGAAATGCATTAAGTTTTGTTGTAGGATACACGCCACCTTGGGCCTCCCCACCTCAGAAGGGGAGGCACCAGCCCGCAGTTGCTCTCTGAGCTTCCGTAACTTGCGGAGAGGATGTTCTATGTCTCACGGGACCAGCTGGAGCCTTTTGAGGGAAAGAAGGGGCTTGGGTGGGGAGCCTTGCCAAAAGGCAGCAAAGGAGTGGAAAGAACCCAGCTTCTGGAGCTAGCAAGACCAGCTCTGGCTCCTGTGGGCCAGTCTGTACTGCAAGCTCCAGGAAAGTCAGGGTAAAGGCAACAACCTGATAAGATTATTGGGAGGGTTGGACATAGATGAGATGAAGGATATGAACCCTCCGATATACACAGAATGTGTAACTGTTATTAGTTGCAGTTGCAACGGGATTAAATCTTACTCTCTTTCTACAACTTTCCCATGCACACACCCAGTGGTGGATACATACTCTGCTGCTTAAGATTTTGCATACAGTTTCTTTCATGCCAGCGTGAGATACCCTAAATTTATCTTTAAAAAAATCTATTGTTTCTGCATAATTGTCTCACTGTTCTTTTTTCTGCATTTAGAATAAGAAATTGAAGGACACTGGGTGTCCACGTCCATCGTAGAATTCAGTCAAGCTTGCGGCATGCCTCTTCCGTGGTTGGGGGGTGGGGGTGGAGGTTGGGTTTGGCTGTTGTCTCACTCCTTTGCTATGGGACGTCTCACTGTCTTCTCCTGAAGCCTTGGCCTTCCAAGAGGACAAAAGGCTTCTGAGGTTTGGAGGCATGATGAGCTCACAAGTGGCCAGAACGCTGTGCCCTGGCCCATTGGAAGTGGAAGAGGGTTGTCACGCTGCACAGTAGCTCAACTCTTGTGTTCTTTGTTCTCTTTTGGCAGAACCAGCTTCTTGCAAAAGGACTGTTGTTTGTGGAGGAGAAGATTAAGCTGTGCGAAGGCAAGTACAAGGCTGCCCTCAGAGAGCGGGGTCCCCGTGACTCAGCCTTTGATGTTTGGACAGCTGAAGTGCTTCTGTTCAGAAGTGACAGGCTGTGAGTGCGTGATGCGCCCCAGCCGGCGCTTCTCCAGCTAGGCGGCAGCTTTCCCATTTGAGTCAGCCACTCGGGGCAATGCAGGCTCGAACTGTGTTTTGAAACACGAAGTGGACTGAGGGCAGTCTCTTTGGAGACCTCGTTTGAGGGGGGTTTTGTAGGGATGTGTGCCGGCCATCTCCTTGGATGGGGTGAACTACACTGGGGATCTGGTCATGCTGCTCTGTCCCATCTGATCCAAGCTCTTTCCTGTCGGCCTCTGTCGTATTCCTTGTGGTCATATGTGACCGGAGGCCTGTCCGTTTGGGAAACATTAGCAGACACCCACTTACATGGGTACGATTTGATAGGCAAAGGGAATTTTTCCGGCTTTAAAAGGTTTTTAGAGCCCAGCTGACAGGGCAGAATGGAATTGGAAGATGGGTCCAAAGGCAAGAATCCACCAACCCCATGACACCACCGGGGACCAGTGTCAGCTCCCGCCTGTGTGGGGCCTGATCTTTGCTGCCACCTACTTCTTGGGTGACTTCCGGCAAGTTTCTCGTGTCTCTGAGCTTTGGTTTTTACTTTCTTTAAAACGATAAAACGGGGGTAGAGATTGCAGGCAGGATAAAGTGCATGGCTGGTGTAGCAGCATACCCAGCACATAGTGGGTACACAGACTGCTTCCTTCTTTTTTTTTTCCTACTCCAGCCTAAAGACCTTCACCTGTAGGACAAACTTACTTTAGACCCCGACATATCAGGCATTAGATGAGCCCCTTTCTTCCCTCGTTCTCTGGGAAGGAGACTGGTGTGCGGTGAAGTGTTTGCTAGAAAGACAAAGTGGGAAGAAAATGAGGAGCCGACACTAGACAGTTAGTGTCTGGCATGGTAAGTGCTCACCAAACCTTTGGAAGAATAGAGGTTAGAAATTTACCTCTCTCTTTGAGAGTTGACTGAACCTGTATGAATGTACCTATGCTAAGACTCTTCACCCTTATAAATGCCCACTAACCCAAGGCCTTATTCCTAAGTGACTTGCTTTGACAAGACCTCAGTGGGCCTTCCGCACTTCGGTGGCAGTCTAGTTCACATGTGTAGAAGGTGGCCGCCTCGGGAAGAGGGAAGAGAAGCGTGGTCATGGCCACATTCTTTGTCTGTAAGTCATTTGGGGAGTTACTGCATGCTTGTGTAAATATGGAAAAATACCAGCTTTATGAAAAAGATACTGAGCAAAACCAGAGATCTGAGAGCCCTTCAAAAGGAAAGTTGGCTGTCTCTCACCCCAGCGGCGCTCAGCAGATACATTCAGAGTGAAACCTCACAAGTGGAGCTAGACGGGTAAACAGAGGCCGCCCGGGGTTCTGTGCAGCTGCCCCAGAGTGGCCAGAGAGCACTGGGTCGGGGTGTTCTCCCGGGGGCGCTCAGTCCTGGGGTCTGGGTTTCAGGGTCCTTTCTGCACAGTGAAGGGGCATGAGGGGGACCTTGAAGGGTTTTTCATATCTTCAGCCAGAGCATCTTTATTCTATGTATTACAACTCCAGGAGAGGTTTTGTTTGGACACCAAGACTCTCTCGCTATAACATATAGTTTGGAAATGACTGATAGGATCCATCCTGTCGCTGAATGAACTTCGTTGGTTGCTTATAGACGCACACCCGGGCTTCCAGCTGCGGGAAGGGCAGAGGCAGCTCCCACCCGTGTGTTGCTCGTTTGTGGGGTGTGGCACATGACTCTCAGTCATCTGCTTCAGAGCTTTGGTGATCTTGACTTTAAAGAAGTTTCTCATTCCTATTCTTCATACCTCTGGTGATCTAAACTCCCATAGTACATTAGAGGAGAGTTTTCTAAGAGAGTCATCTAGAACCTTCTTCCCAAACCCCCTTCCCCTTTGCAGGGAGCTAAGTGCTTGACTAAGTGCTTGGCTGTTTCTGCAGGTGACCCCACCTCCATCCTTTAACTCTGTCTACCCCATAGCCACCCTGTTTTGTTAGTCCATGTCTGTCTGATGTTCTTTTCTGAACACGTTCCAAAACCTCCATTACTCTCTGAAGTTTGCAGCCAGCAATTACACCCAGGTTCCAGGACAGGTGCCCGCCTGCTGCTGGGTTGAAGGATTACCTTGTGTGCCAGTGAGCTTTCTGTCTTGGGGGGAAGGGAAGTGAACAGGCACCAGCACCCACCTGCAGGATTCTCCTTTCCTTCCTTCAGGTCGGGAGGGCCTCCGCTCTTTGTCTTTGTGATGGAAAGCTTAGGGTAAGGGCTGTTAACTAAGGACCTGGAATAGCTTTTTCTCCTTTGAGGTCCATTAATCCAGGTGGTGGGGTTCACCTCGATTTTAGGGTGACCTAACATTTCAGATGGTCCTTTTGACTTCTATAACTCCTCCCTGCAGAGAACTAGCATAGCCTACATTTGAAAAGATGCTTGACTGATTGATTCAAACATTAGTTGATCATCTGCTCTATACCAGGTGCTTTCCTAGGTGCTGGGGACACAGTGGTGAACGAAACCATCATAGGATGACAGGCTCTTATGGAGCTCACAACCTGGTAGTAGAGATAGATACGAATCAAATCATCACCAAATACAACACCGCAGCCAGGTCAAGTACTAAGAATACCATCCCATCCATGCTAGGGAGATTTGACCACTTTCCTATGGAAGTGATGTTGGAGCTGAAACTACAAAGATAAATAGATGTGCGTTAGGCAAAGAGGAGAGAAAGAACAGTCTGGGCAAAGCGACTAGCACATGCAAAGGCCCTGTGGCATGAGGGAACATGGTGAGTGTGAGGGGCTGAAATAAATCGACATAGTGGGGGCCCAAAGGCTGAGGGGATGTAGAGGAAGATGAAGACACAGAAGGAAACAGACTCTGCCCGGCCACGTTGCTCACGTGACAGAGGTTTTCTTTAAGTAGAGGAGAGTGTTGGAGCTAACCATTAAGTCTTATTCTGTCCTGTCCTATATTCGGGTTAAAGGCTAACCTCCTTCCACTCACCAGCCCCGGCATTTGCCAAACCCCCCTATACACGTATTACTTGCCATTCATTCATTCATTCATTCATTCTTTCAAAGATTTCTCAAAGTTGATTTAGCAATGTGTCTGGCACCATGCTAAGCACTAGAAAGATAATGGTGAGCAGGACAAAAAGGGCCCCTACACTCACTCCCGCTCTTGTGGAGACAGGGAAGTAAAATGAGCAATTCCAGCAAAGTGTAATTAGCGCTTTGCAAGGATCAAATAGAGGGTGTGATGGGTTTGCATTTCCCCTGAATACATTTCACTCCCACCTTTCCAAATCTGCACGTCTCTGGCCCTGCTACCTACTAGTCATGCCCTTGCTCTTCTCTCCCAGTCGCTGCTTTTATTGTCCATTAAATTAATAGATGGAAGGTGCTAAGATGAATCTTTCTAAATCACTTCAGTGGAACTGGCAGTGTTTTGCCAAACGTGATTCTCAGTGTCTAATCTTGGCTGACCCAGTTTCTCTGTCTCAGATGAGCAACGACAGTGCCCAATCGGCTCTGTTATCTAGGTCATCGAACAGCAGCCACAGTGCAGCCCCCTCTCTGCCAGCACCCACCTCTCCTGCGGGTGCAGAGTTCCTTGCACAGCCTTCCGGTGGCATTGGGTGACCCGTGCACATCTAGCTTAGGGGTGGCGGTTGGCCATGCACGGCTCAGGCTTCCTGATCCTTGGGGTGGGAGTAGGCACCACATCAGGGTGTGGGTCCTGTGCCTTGCAGGTGACCACTTCAGAAATGCCACCCTCCTGGTTACTGCAAAGCAGTGGGCAGAGGTGACAGTTTCCAGGCCCTCTTTCCTTCTTCCTCAATTGACAGCTCAAGTCCAGAATGAGAAGTCTGTCTGTGTCTCAGTGATTAAAACAACAACAAGCAACATAAAACTGTGCACATGGTCTGCCCAGGTCACACTGGTCAGGAGCATGGCGTCTGGAGCCCCGGCTCTGCCTTCTTGCTGTGTGACTTTGAGCCACACACTTGGCCTCTCTGAGCCTGTACATGGGGTAATAGAGTCTACTCATGAGATGTCATAGATAAGTAGTTTAGCACAGTGACTGATGATGTTGTAGCCATTTTTGTGATAATAACAATGATATGATTTTCAAAATTCAGCTCCCTTTTCTGGTTTGGGGATAGAAGGCACAGTTGCATATTTTCAGTTGAGTCTTTCCATCCAACCCCGTATTGACTATAGCCACACCTAACAGACCAAATGTAGGTAATGAGCTTTCTTCCCCTGCGCCCCCTCGCCCCTGCTCCATTTGACATGGAGCTGTCTTCTGGCCTCCCCTGCAAGTAATGACAAGTTCTTTTCTTTCTTTCTCCCCTCCCATCTTCTCGCCCTTGTGTAGGTGAAAATCGCATTGAGGTTCTGGCTGAAGTCTGGGACCACTTCTTCACTGAGACTCTCCCCACCCTGCAGGCAATATTTTATCCAGTCCAGGTCAGTCTCGCTGCAACAGACTCGGCTTGGCCTTTGCCACCGGAGCCTCCCAGTGGGTGGGGGAGAGCCAGGAGGTCGGGGCCTGAGTTGGCTAAGGACCTGGGGAGTCTCTGCAGGGCGTTCTGGTTCTGTATTTAGCGTCTAACCTCAAGTAAAGAGGAGGCCCCGCAGAAGCAGCCGTCTGCCTGCCCTCGATGCACTCTTGGTTCGGAGCTTGTCCGTATATTCTTGGAGTGGTTTGCTTCTCTTAACTTTCAGACGTAGAAAAGGTGGGGGAAGCAGACTTCTCCTTTTCCTTCCCTTTCTCCCCCCTTTCTCTGAAGCATGATTTTAAGCAAGTTTCCTGTTGCTCCCGGATTGTGGGAAAGGAATAATGTTCCTTGCCCTCCATGAGGGATTCCTGAAGACAATGTAGCAGAAAGAACACTGGACTCAGGACCTGGTTGGGTTTGGGTGAATGCTTTTCCCTTCTCTGAGCATAGCTCCATTTCATGTCCTGCAAAGTGAGGAATTTAGACTAAAAGATGAGAGGCATCTCTCTCGTGTTTTTATTCCGTGACCTCAGCTCATTCTACCATCTGAGTCCCTGCTGCCCTCCTGCAGGACGGGTCAGTGCCAGGTCAGAATGGACATCCCCTATGGCAGGTTGAACAAGAGACCACCTCTCCAAAACATAAGTCTCTGCCACACACCTGCACTGCCCCGCTCCTGCCCCGGGGTCAGGCCTTCACATGTAATTGGGCTACATGGGAGCAGAAACTGCCTTGTGCCACAGGTGATGACCCACGTGCTCTGTTTGCTCTGAGTGCTGCTTTAAGGAAACTCGGGGTTCTTTGGACTGTTTCTCAAATATTTAAACATGGGGGGGCTATGCCTGTAGAGTCCATTTCCCATTCAGGACCTGCCCCTCACAGTTGCGGTGGAAGCCTCCAGCCTGCAGCCGCTGCGCTCTCCCCCTCACCCTCAGCTCACCCTCGCCCCCACGAGAGGATGGATAGCATGTGTGTGGCCAGGCCGGCCCCCCGGGCCTACGAGCTTCTCCCTTCCCTGCAGTAGTCACTCCTCGGCCAGCAGTGGGTCTCAAGAAGACAGTGCCGGGAGGGAGCGTCGACAGATTTAGCAAATGAAAACACAGGATGCTGAGTTAAATTTGGATTTCAGACAAACACGAGTAATGCAATGTTTGGGACGTATGCTGAGAAACTATCCAAATTTAACTGGACAGCTTGTGTTTTATTTGACAACCCCCCCCCCCAAGGGAGTTTGTAGTCCTGGATCTCTGGTAGGACCAGCTGGGTGTGGAATTCCCAGGTGCAGGCACCCCGGTGGGTTTAGAATGGGGAGTGTGGGATCTGGGTGGGCATGGTCCCGGAACGGTCATCGGAGGGCCAAGGGTCCTCTTAGGCTCCGACCCAGACAGGACCCCAGTTGTGCAGGTCAGAGGCTGCTACTGTCCTGCTTCTCTGGAAAAGTGGTAAGATCTGGCAACAGTTGGAGTAGCCCCTGCCCATTCCTCCTAATTTCCCTAGGGATGCTGCGTCTGGTCCAGACACCCCTGCTTAGGGGTCCTCACTACTCTTAGTAGCACCCACCGAGGTATCTGTGAGTCCAGCCAGATCCTTCTCACAGGTCCCTCATCAGACAAGTGTGGTTCTGAGTGCCTGCTCTGTGCGAGGCTGCAGAACTTTGCCTGCCTTTTTCTGCCTTGTAAGATGAAAGGGCTCCTGGAGGTAAAGCGAGGGCACAGACTCCTACAGGATGAGTAGTCATTGCCAAGTGCTGGGACACAGTGCGAAAGATGGAAACTGTAGGACCTTGGAAAATACGGGGGTGGGGCAGAGACCACTGTTGGGGAAGATGGTCTGGAAGCAGTGGTTGAGCTGAGCCTGTACAGCGTGGGTGGTGCTGTGTGTATCTCTTGAGGCTGCAGGGTAGGGGGTGCTGAGATGGCCTAGTACTCTTGCCCGTGTTTCTGCAAACCTTCCTCAGGTGTCACAGGAGATGCAGAACTTAAACCTTGGGAGCCTTGAAGGATGGGAACCTATGTCCTATTTGGTAGGGTAGGCCCGAATGTTTTTGTCTCTACCAAGAGTAATCGATTTTTGTATGTTCTGTGTCTATATGTGCAAAGGAGAGCCTTGGAAATGGGTCCTTTTCCCCCTTTTCTGTCTGGGTAGACTTCGGGAGCTCTAAAATCAAGTAGTTCAGGGTTGCGATCTAGCTCTACGTGGGGCAAATTACTGTCACTCTGGGCTCTAGGATTTTTCACCTGTGAAGTGGGTTTAATGATGGCACCTCTCTCAAATGGTGGTCGTGGGCATTGAATGTACTGTTTACCTTAAGACTGTTTAGAATTGTGCCTAGCCCATAGTCCGAGCTCAGGAAGCATCAGTTCTTAGGATTATCTGTGCGCCCTCCCCATGTGGTTGAACAAGCCCCTTTCTCCTACTTTCCCAGTCACTTTGCTTCCTGAGTAACTTGCATGTATGTAAGAGTCTAACAGGTCCCACGTTTTCCTCCTTTGCCTGGCATGTGACTGGTGCTCAAACATTTAATGGATAAAGCGGAGGAAGCAGCCTTGGATGTGGGGAGGAGGTGGTGGCCTTTTCTCTTGTTTCCCCCATTGTCCTCTCTTCTTCTTTCTGGCCACTCGTGGCGCTCGTGACAGGCATGCCCCCCTTCTATGTAACATCTTTGCATTATCGAGGCAGGTTGAGTCAGAGTCTCATTCTGTAAGGTGGGGGCCAAGTTTCTGACTCTTTGGCAGCGCCGCCCCCACGCCAGGCCTTGCAGACACCCTGTCCTCTCCCATCCTGGGTGCTCTGCACCCCACATGGTTGATGGCAGGTCCCATGAGCTCTCCCCTCCTGACACTGCCTCTTCTCCCCTCCAGGGCCAGGAGCTGACCATCCGCCAGATCTCCCTGCTGGGCTTCCGCGACCTGGTCCTGCTCAAGGTGAAGCTGGGCGACCTGCTGCTGCTGGCCCAGTCCCAGCTGCCCTCATCCATTGTCCAGATGTTGCTCATCCTGCAGGTGAGGCCCTGGTGGAGACGCGCCCCCAAGGCCGAGAGAAGAAAAGAAGGGACTAGGGGGAAGGAACCAAGCGACCAGAACACCTTAGCTTCGTGTAGTGTCCTTTAGTCGCTTATGTCCCCTTGTCACTGAGCATCTTCAAGGTCCCTGGTGCTGCGCTGGGATCCCAGTGGGGAGGGAGCAGCAACTATTACTCACACAGTGGACACCCTTCTCTCCTCTCCTCTGTCAGGGAGTCACAAGTCACAAATAACAATAAGAACCTCCTGCAGCCTAGCTCAAGCCAGACCCGGACTCCCTGGAAGGTTCCTGGGGCAGATGGGCTTCCCAAAGGACGGCAGCCAGAGGGAGACCATGGTCAGCCCACAAAGCCAGTCTTTCTCCACCTACCGGTCTCTGCTTCCACCTGGTCCACCTTGGTTCTCTCTGACGCTGCCGCTCCTGGCCTTGCCTGGCCTCTCTTGGACTCGGCCTTTCTCTCCGCAGAATTGCATTCCGTGCTTTGGTTCGCACCTGATGAAATGTGACATCTCGTAGCTCATGTGTTTCCCCCAAGAGACAACCCCAGATGGTTGTCTAGCATCTCTTTGTCCCGATTCTAAATCAACAATAGGAAGATGAGCTCACATTTGCTGCTTCCTGCTAGGCACGTGCCAAAGACTTTATTAAGTGTGTTGCTCTCTGAATCAAATAATCCAAATGACCACATGGTGAGGTGGGTACTGTTGTTCCCATTTTACAGGTGAGGAAAGTGAAACTCAGAAGGTTTACGTGCTTGCCCAAGGTCCCTTAGCAAGGTGGTAAGATTCAGAGCTATGAACACTCGGGGAAAGACGTTGATTGCCCCAGCTTGGGCTACGGAACTCCCCTCAGCACAGCCAGCTATGACCTTGAGTGGGATCAAGGAGTCCAAACATGACCTCAGCGATCCCAGTCCTATGGATGGGGGTGCATACTTCTCAAGAAACAGGGCTTGTGGGCTAGGGATACCCCCAAAAGGAGATGACTAACCAACCATCCTTCACCTCTGTCCCAGTTTCAGATCCTGCAGTATCAGCTCTGAGCCTGTCCATGGGAAGGCAGTTCCATCCTTGTCAGGCAGCCTGTGACCCCAGGCGGTCCTCTCAGCAGGGCTGGGGCATCAGCCTTGGGGCCCTGATATCTCCCTTCCCCTTTGGCCATTCTCTTCCTGTTCTCTAGTTGGACCTTGCTTCTGGGCATTCTCCCCCTTTCCTGAAATGAGAGCAGAGGAAGAGTTGCCTCATAGGATGAGAGTGGGCGTAACTGGCTGGAACGCCAGGCACAGTATTGTTATGGCAGGGAAGGAGAAGGAAAGGTGTGGAAAAGTGTGTGTGCAGCTCGTGTCTGAGGAACAGAAAACAGAGCTTGGAGCCCAAATAAGGAACCTAGAAAAGGGCGCCTGGGATTCGGATAGGAAGATTAGGAGAGTTGGGTCTCCACCCTCATTTCTGTGTGTAATGTTTTAGGGATGAGAGGTGATTCGTCTTCTGTTGTTTTGCTTGCTTTGCGGGGGAAGGAGAGTTGAGGGAAGGGCTCTCACCTGTGAACAGTAGACCAAGAGGGCCTTAATAAATTCCAACATTTCAGGCTCTGTGCCCAACAACCCAGCAACTGTATAAGAAAGCTGTCATCGTCCCCCACGGAGTCCCTAAAAATGGTTACTCTGCTGTCCCAGGGGAATCTTTCTTCTTCCACCTTGGCCCCCACCCACGTTGCTGTCCATGGGGCAGCTTCAACTCTTCAGCAGTCCACGGCAATCTTAGGAAAACAGCCCAAGCCTGTACCCTGGCCTCCGGCTCCTCCCACCACCCCCCCGCACTGGAACCTGACTTCCCGCTGTTCAGCGCTCCGGCCACACTGGCCTTCTTGGCCTCTCCCTGTTGTGCAGGGGCCTCTGTGCCCCAGTTCCCTCCACCCAGAACGCTGGGTTTCCAGCGGCCCACCAGCCCCCTCCGGTCAAGGTGGATCTGTATGTCTTCTGCCTTCGGCACCCAGCACAGTCTCTGGCACATAGTAGGTGTTCATTAAACATTTGTTCAGTGAATGAGGGCACCGGGTAGTAAGAGCCAGAGTAGGACTGAACCCAGGTCTTTGGCCTCAGCCCTCTTGGTGGTAACCCTCACACAGGGATTCCAGCCTCGGCAGGGGAAGTATATTTGGAGAAACTCTGGTTGTGACAAATTTCTGGGAAGTCAGGCAAGGAAACAGTCCCCACTTTCCCTTTTCACAGATGAGGGGAGATTCAGAGAAGTGGCCAAGTAGCCCAAGGTCACATCTTAATTTTTAAGAGATGAATGTGTTAGTCATTCCTCAGCTCTTGCTTTTTCTACCTTTCCACTCAGCCTTTCTGGGCTGCCCCCGCCTCCCCCGCCCCCTGCAGTCTCCCACGGTACTTGGAAATGCCCCTGAATTTTTAAGATGGTCCCTGTCTAACACAGAGCATGTGGCATCGTTTCCCTGGGGCCCTCCTGGGACTAGTTCTATGGACCCATGCCCTTCCTCACTCGGCCCTACAGAGCCTGGGGTGGGAGTGTGACAGGGACACACGCAGGGGATCTTTCTTCAGTCGAGGTCCATCTTCCTGGGCAGGAAGGACAGCAGCTTCTGGGTCTGAATGGAACTTGCAGGTTGCACTGCCCTGGAACCAATCCCGCTATAGGAAATTTGGGCCCCCTTCTCTCCCCAGCCCACCACCCTCCACAGCGCCATGAGGTCTAGGCCGATTTTCCCTGTCTGACTCTCTTACAGGGCAAAGAGCTATTTCTCAGGCCTTGCTCCCTCGCTTTTCCAGTGCGCTTCCAAAATGTCCCTAGTCAAACCCCCTCCCTTTCCAAAACACACAAGGGGCTCAAACTTTTCTGCTCTGTGCAGCGTGGCCCCGTCCTCAGGCTGTCCCAGGAAAGGGCTGAACTGGAGACTGACCATTGTGGACTCTGGTTCCTCCTGGCAGGTGCAGGCTGGTCCTGAGATCACCCTAGGACGGTGCCCTGTGCCTTTAAAGCTGCCCCGGCCACCCCAACCATGCTGGAGCCAACAAGGGGCCAAGTCAGCCTGCTTCTTTGAGAGCATCCACCTCACCTGGTGGTCCCCAGCCTGCAGGATTGGTCCTTCCAGTTTTATCGCCCGACCGTCTCCCCCTGCAATCCCTGAAAACCCCAGTGCAGTGGCGGGTTCTCACTTTAAAGGGCGGGTGATCCAAAACCCATCCCACCTTGAGAACCTGAGGGGCAGCTCGCTGGGCCGGGGACAGCCCCCATGGATCCCTGTCTCTGCTCCCCTGCAGGCCCTCAACGCGACAGCGTGGCCTGGAGTCCTTCCCAGTGGTCAGTGGAGTCCCCTAGGAGTCCGCTGGTTTTTAAGGAAACCATGGTTACTTCCTGGCTCCTCTCCGGGTTTGACTGCTGTGCCCATTGTTCTGGCTGGTGTTTGCTCTGGCTGCAGCTCGGAGGCCTCTGGTCGTGCTGGGCTTCCGAACTGGCTTCATCTCAGTGCTAAACCTACATCTTGTTCCACAATGATTCCCCCTTTCTTCTACTGTTCTGGGCTTTTTCATATTCTGTCCCCCTTTCTTTTCTAGCCTATTAACCAGTGTCAGTGAGACGTGCATGGAGCCAGACAGCCTGGGTTCCAGTCCCGGGTTTTTACCAGTTACCAGCTGTGTTTTCCTGGGCAACTTGCTTAAACCCTCTGGGCCTGAATTTCCTTGTCTGTGGAATGGAGAGGAGAGTGTCACCGTCCTCGGGTTGTTGGGAGGCCTCTGTGCTTTGACACATGTCCCGTGCCTGCCTGCTGAATGTGGAGCAGTCACTGTGACAGCGAGGCTGGGGTACCACGGTTGGGACCACGCCCCAACCTTGGAGCTGGCGTGGGGACCGTCCTGACCTCACTGTGTTGGCGGGACCTGTGGGAGAGGCACCATGGCACCCTCCATACACAATCCGATCACAGTGACCCACGACAAGTGCCTTGGGTACCAGGCCTCGGTTTCCTGCGCTGTGGTCACGAGGATGCTGCCTGCTGGTACCACTGCCTTGAATCCAGCTGGCCGTGGCAACTTTGACTGACATTTGCCTCTCTTGGATGTTTGTTTCCAGAGTGTTCATGAGCCCACAGGCCCAAGTGAGGGTTATTTGCAGCTGGAGGAGCTGGTGAAGCAAGTGGTTTCTCCTTTCCTGGGCATCAGTGAGGACCGCAGCGCCTCGGGCCCCATGTACACGCTGGGTAAGGGGCACAGCTCTCGAGCTTCCGGGAGCCTTGATGATCACACCACCACCGGCTACGTTTTACTGGGCCCCGATCCTGTGCCAGGGCGTTTGCTTCCGGGGCAGGCCCGTGCAGATGTGCGCGTGTTGACCCCCCCTGCTTTCCGGCTGGCCCTCGTCTCAGTACCCTCCTCCCCGCACCGTGATGCCTCCCCCGGGAGAGGGACTGTGCCTCTGTGGCGGTGCTTGTCTGGTCCGCATCTCGCTCAGTGGCTTTGATCTTTTTCTCGTGCCTGCCACGTTAATTTTTCCTGTATCTGACACCAGAAACTGGGCGTTATTGCACCACTCCCACTTGAGCAAAAACACCGCCCGTGATCGTTTGCCTTTGAAAGCAGCTGGAAAGCACACGTGGCCCAATGAGATGGAGCTGCTGCTCCCCACTCTGTTTCTGGAGGTGCCACCGGGGCCTTCGCCCCAAGGAAAGGGGCTCCCGCATTTGGAGACCAGTCCTACTGGTAACTGTCGCGGGGTCCTCAAAGTTAGTGTTATTGAGTGTCAGGCTTGGTGCTAGCCACCCCGGGGAAGCTAGAGATGAATCGGGTTAGTTTTTTATCTCAGTGAAACCTCAGTCTAGATGGGAAAATAGCTCTATAATAAGGCTTATCATAAAGGATGTTTCTCAGTTACCCTCTGAAACAAAAGCTCCCCAAATGTCAGGATGTTTTGTCGGCTGTTCTATCTCCAGTAACTGGCATGATGTCTGGTATACAGTAGGCACTCAAAAATGTGCATTAGATGGATAGCATCTATACCCTGAGGCCAGGGTGACCAGCACCCACACAGGTGCAGAGATGGAAAGAGATTCCCGAATTTAAAACGTTTGGCCCCCTCTCCTTGCTCGAATGGAGCTGGAGCTGAGCTTCAAAGCCAAAAGGAGAGGAGCAGCCCCGGCGAGGTGCCCGCCCCTTCCTGGGCCTCTCCGCTGCAGAGAAAGGCAGGGCCGGCTGCAGTCTTCACAGCCCCTGTCATGTTTCTCTGGAGACATCAGCTTAACCACAGCCACCGCAGATCGGAGGGTGCTGGCCCCAGCCTGCCGCCTGCCAGGTCCTCCCTCCCTCCCTCCCTCCCTCCCTCCCTCCCTCCCTCCCTCATTCCACACAGGAGCTGGAACCAGCCTGAGCAGAAACCTGCCCTCCTTGCTGTGACTGGTTGCCGTGTTGCCGTGTCCTCCCTGGAGACCAGCTTCCCGCTCCAGCGCAGCCCGCTGGTCACCTCGCCGAGGCTCCCTGAGTGGCGTGGGAGGACCCAGGCAGATGTCAGGACGCCAGCAGGGTCTGGGGGGCTGTGGCAGGGACTCCATCCTTCGTCGCTGGGCCTAGAGCCAGGAGCAAGGGTGGATGCAGAAGTTTGTGCAGTGAGGATTCTAGAGGGGTGCCTTCAGTTTTCCAGCTGCACTAGTAATACATGCTTTGTCAAACTATGAAGCAAAGGCCTGGGGTTTTATTCTAATGCCAAGGCCAATCCTTGCCTTCTAAGGTGTTGTCTCAGTAGGGGCAGGGAGGGAAGGAAATGACCCCCTTTTGATTTGTTTTTTTTTTTATTATTAATTCAGAAAATGCACTCTAAGGCCCTGTTCTGGGCATCTTGTGAGGTGCTGCGGGTACACCCGTGAACAAAACTGACCCAGCCCTGCCCTCTGCGAGCTCGGTCCAGTGAGGAAAGTCACAAACAACACACGGTGACTCATCAGGGCACAAGTGCCCTGCGTGGGGATGTACAGGACGGGGGCCTCATGGCAGGGGAAATTCACCTGGCCGGGAAATCAGGGAAGGCTCCCCGGGGGAAGTCACGGGGAAGCAATATCTCTGATGGGACCTATAGGTTGAATATGAGTTAGCTGAATGAATAGGAAAGGCAGACGGGCCCCGAGGCCAAGGGCAGGATCTCCGGGGGGGCTCTGGGGGGGCTCTGGGGGGGCGGCAGCAGTTGCAGCGTTTGAGGAACTGAAAGAGCTTCAGAGCTGCACAGTGGCTGGTGGCAAGGGAAGCCCCGGGCACAGGCTGCGTCCTGGGCCCTGTGCTGAGTGGGCACGGTTCCCGTTTCACAGGTGAGGGAAATGAAGATTGGGGTCACTTGGCTATTGGAGCCAGGCTCCCACACCCCCAAGCTGTCTGCCCTTTCCCACAAGCTCCGCCTCACCCCCTCTCCCCAGGAGGTGGGCCTTCCCGCTCATCCCCAGCCCAAGACGCATCTGAGACCAGACACCTCCCCTCAGACCTCTGGGTACTGAAACTCTAAAACGGCCACAGCGGTGCCCCCCCTTACTGAGGACAGTCCTTTCCAGACCGAGAGGCCTCTCTGGGCCTCCGTCTCTCCCTCTGTAAAATGGAGACAGTGACCTTTATTCTGCCCAAGGGAGAGCTGTGTCCAGATGACCTGCTGACGTCAAGACTGAGGAGACGCGCTGGACACGAGAAACCCCTGCACCCTCAGGAGGGCTCTGCCGTCGTCCCCTGGGGCCTGATCCGGGCTGGGAGTGGTCAAGGGCAGCTGGTGATCACCTGAAAAGCCACCACGTAGCAAACGTGTGTCCTGTTCCAGGTGCTGGGCCAGGCGCTTGGCATGTGTTCCTTCCATCCTGGCATGACCTTCGGGAGGTGGGGCTGTGGTTACCTCCATCTCCGTGTCATTAAGACACATCCCCAGGGTCACACAAGCGGGGAGGTGACCAGAACTGGAGAGGGGGTTTTTCTAAGACACTCCCGGGTTTGATCCCGGAATTTGTGGGAAGACTCTCTCTCTGCCAACTAGGCCCGTGGGCTCGAGGGGCAAGCCTCGTTCCCTGGACAGGCAAGGCTTGCTTCAGAGAGAAAAGATGAGTCTGAGGCCGTGTGGAGTGTGTGTGTGTGTGTGTGTGTGTGTGTGTGTGTGTGTGTGTTTCCCCTCCAAAGCTGTCATTTTTTTCTCGGGCAGTGGGGCAGAGAGGGATAATAATGACATCTTAAATAGGCCGATTTGTCAGAACCCAGGCCCCCATCCTACCTTTCTCCAGAAGTTTCCAAATTTTCCAAGCCACTGCCCCAGCTGCTAACAGGGCCCTCCTAGCAAACACCGTGGGCTCCATGTCTCCTGCACAAAAGCCCCGGCTTCCCACACATCTCCCGCCCCCATTGTGTCTCCAGGGGGAGGGCCCTTTGCCTCCAGATACTGCAACTTCTCTTCCTGACAAGTAGGCATTCATGGGCTTTCAGGTGCAGCGGCCTGGAGAGGGACGCCCACAATGGACTTGGCGTGCAGGGGTCACAGTGCCCGCATTATGGCCGCCACTCTGGTGGGGCCTGGCTGGTGAGCCGTGGAGATCAAAGGCCTGGGAACTGAGTCCCCAACAAAGGGCCAGGGACCGCCTCACCCAGGCTTTCTTCTCTCAGTGGGTGTGAAAGGAGCTGCCATTGCCGGCTCCGTGCTGGGGGAAGAATGCCAGAGCTGGGCGGCGGGCGGGCAGTGGGGGGCCTGGTGCCTGAGGAAGGAGAAAAGGCTCCCCGGCCCCATCCCGTGCGAAAGGCAGGAGGAGGCCCAGGGGTGGGTGCCCGCGGAGGGGGTGCCTTCCCTGCGCGAAGGGCACCATGGCATGGGAGGGACCCTTTTTCTGAGGCCCCAGGGGATACTGACAGCTTCATCTGTCCCGTGGTGGGGGGTTCCCTTCTCTGAGTGGCAGGACCGAGTCTTCCCTGGTGTGAAGAAGTGGGGAGAAAGCAAAGAGCAGCAGTGTGCGGAGCTGTCCATCAGGCCTGGCGCCTGTTTGAAGGCCTCCCAAGGGTGCCCAGCGGGCGCTGACCCCACTGGGGACTCAGCTGATGCACTTGGCCGAGGGTTGCATCTGGAGTCTGGTGGGAATTTAGCAAGGAAGCACTGTCTGCCCAGGGGACTCGACACAGCCCCGCGGCCCCTGTGGTCTGGGCTCTGCCCACACCCGGTCTTGGGAACCAAAACACTTTGCCCAGAAAGCAGAAGGAAGGGCTGTAGGCCTCTCTGGTGAGTCATCACAGGGAAGGCAGGGAGCAGCAGTAAGGAGAGAGGTGGGGCCAGCTGCTGACTGAGCCGGGCCTTGGAAACTACAAGGGCTGCACTTCAGCTGTGTGGCCTGGAGTAAGTTACTTAATGTCTCTGAGCTGCCAAGGGCTGAGCGCAGAGAAGAAAAGACCCAGGCAGAGCTGCTACCTGCCATGTTATGCGCCACAGCTAGAGGTGTCCTGTTCCCTGGGGAACCATTCCAGATGAGGCGCTGTGTGTAGCCTCCCCCTCCCTCTCCTAGACCCCAGACCACATCCTGGCACCAGCCATGCTGTGTAGTCATGGCCTAATTATTTGTCGATCTGCCCCTTAGACTGTGAGCTCACTGAGGGCAGGGCGCATGTGGTGCCCCTTGTAGCCCAGGCCCCAGCATAGGCCTCTCAGTGAGTGAGTGGATGGCCATTCTGGGGTCAGTCTGTCAATCACTCTCAGAGGAGCAGGCCCATCTGAAATGACCCCTCTGCGTGACTCCTCTGAATCCCCATAGTGTTTTTGTAAGTACCTCGGCCTTGACATTGGCCATGCTGACCTGTTTGAATAGTTGTCTGTGTATGGGCCTCCCAGGGGTCACAGGCAGGGTCTCTGCTGTTGGCTCTGGGCTCAAGTACTGGTTTCATCACTGTGACTGTAAAGTTATGTAGCATCTCAACCTCAGGTGCCTTTTCTGCAAAATGGTCTCAAGGTGATTATGTGGGTGAAGCACATCCTTTTATGATTTAGTACCCAGCACATAGTAAATGCTCAGTTAATGAATGTGCCTAAGACAGCTCCCTCCCACACACATACATCTGAGCACTGGGCTCCAGGCCCTTTGGCCGGCCTCATATCACATTCACGTTTCTCTTTCTCTGCAGTGAGCACGACATTTTGCACTTGGTAGCTCAAGAAGTGTTTATTGCAGGGATGGGGGGGAGTGTACCGGAATCATGGGGACCCCCTCTTCAGGTTGCCCATCCTCACTCTGGCCCCAGCAATCAGCAGCAGCCCCACTGACCTCTCTTGTCAGTTTGCTGCCTGCCAAACCCTCCAAGGACTTTGGGCTGCTGGACTGACGATGTCAGAGAGGTGGACGACACCCAGGTGCCCGTCTGAGACAGGTTTCCTGTCTCATTATACAGGATTGAGGTCGTGGATACCAGCAGCTGCATTCCCATGTCTCCCGGAGATGCTGCTTGGGTCTGCCATGCACATCTGTCCCCCATGCCCTCAGCGTACCTGTGCCCTGGGCCCCGCCTTCGTTCTGACCCTTTCCTTTTCCTGCACCTGCAGGTAGGAAATGGCCAGCGAGCACTCTCACCCCATCTCCAGCCAGGCCGGTTGGAGAATTGGGGCCACAATACGGGTTTTGCAATTGCCAATCTGAAGTGCTTGTGCTTAATAGCAGCGGGAGAGAAATGAATTGTTTTCAAGGGCATTTTTAAAGGATGGTTCTTTAATGGGGTCTCTGCTTCTGTGACCTCTTCTGGTGCTTCCCTTTTATAGGTATCGATTTTGTGATCATAAAAGTAATACATGGTTATTGTAAAAATGTGGGGACATCATAGAAATGTGTGGCTTCACAGAAAACCTCTGCCTCAGTCTGGCGTAGATTCTTCTGTCTTGGTTGCTCCCTGGCATTTTGTAGCCTGTTCTTTCTTCCTCATTGATTAAGAGGTTTTGACCCCCCACTATTCCCTCCTCAATTACAGCCTTTGTTGGTTTTTCTCTTGCAGCCAGGCGCCACTCCCGGGTCCGGCCCAAGGTCACTGTCCTGAACTACGCCTCCCCGGTGGCCACCATCAGCCGGCCACTGAATGAGATGGTCCTGACCCCTCTGACGGAGCAAGAGGGGGAGGCCTACCTGGAGAAGTGTGGCAGCGTCCGGCGGCACACGGTGGCCAATGCCCACTCGGACATCCAGCTGTTGGCCATGGCCTCCATGATGCACCCAGGCTTAGGCGAGGAGCCTGGTGCTGAGGACAAGTGCCTGCTTCTGCCGCCCAGCTTCTCCGCACCCCACCGCCAGTGCTCCAGCGAGCCCAACATCACCGACAGCCCCGACCAGGTGGAGGAGGTGGCTGGGGGCAGCCAGGAGGACTCGGAGGCAAACAGTGCTTCCCTTGGCTGAATGCCCACCTCCAGGACATCCCAGCTCCTGCCTAGCAACCAGGATAAGGACGGTTCCATCCTGTGAATCACCAAGGGGCTCCTCCTTTGGGCAATTGCTGCCTCCTGTTTGTTGGGGGACAGACCTAGCCTAAGTGCCCTAGGGGAAACCTAGTTGTAAACCTCTCCGTTTTCGTGACTGTGACCACCTCTTCGCAGCCACAAGGACCCAACTGCCTAATATTCACGTGCTGACTTCCAGCCTTGCCTGCCTGACGTGGATCCTCATCTCTGGGCTTTCCCCCCTCAGATGTTGGACTGTCCGATCGTCCCAATGACCTATCCCAGCGCCCTTGGTATTGCCATAGCAGGAGGTTATCTGAGCGGCACATGAAGCCAGCAAGGGTGTGTTGCTTTTGGAGTTCCCCTTTAGGTCTGGTGAGGCAGAGGCTTGCGGGTGAAAAGATACCTCTCCTCCCCTGTGTGTGTTGGTGGGGAGGGAAAGTAGAGAGCAGCCCCTACCTACCAGGCTCTAGGAAAGTGCCTTCCTTGTTTCAGTTTCAGAATTACTGGGAAAGAATTGCCCACTGGTGGTGGGGTCCATCCTCACCTCCATCCAGGCCCAGGACGGCCAGAAGGCAGGAGAAACCTGGCTTTGATGAAGCCCCTGCGTTTCCCCCTCAGGCTTCCTCCCAAGCTCAAGGAACTAACCTCCCTGGTGGAGTAGCCGATGCCTTCATCTCTCTTACTTTAGAAACTGACCATTTTCTGTTTATTGTGGATGAAGGGCCGGCCGATACCGAACAACTAGTGTGTTCCTGGATTTGACTTGAATTTTTAAAGTGTGCATCGTCTCAAAAACATTGTTTGCAAATATTTGCACATAGGATGTTTCACGGCTCCTTTCTGACGGGGTGTGTCTTCACCCTGAGAAATAAGGAAGCCCTCCAGGGAAGGGAGACTGGACGGGTTCGGGGGTGAGAGTTGTCCGAGGCGGGCAGGGTTCGGAGGCCGCAGAACTCTAGCAGCTGGATTCGAATCCGGAATGGCCTGTGTGTGTGAGTGCCGTGGTTTATAGGAGAAGCTGCAGCGAGGTAGGGAGACAGCTTGCCTTGTGGGCAGAGGGGTGCAGCAAATGGAATGTCTCAATGCTTTCCAGTGGGGGAAGATGGAGGAGATGTTCATTCCCTGTGATTAAAGAAGAATCCAGATGCGCTGGGAATTTCCGGCATGGGAGGTCTCCAGATGCGGTTGGGGCAGCAGGCTTCGGTGCTGCGCTGCCTCCGCACCCCGCTCCCCCGGGTCTGGGCTCGCCGTCCATCTCGGACCTCTGTTTTCTTCGAATTCACCTGTCGGCCCCACGCGTGACAGCTCCAGAAGAAAGGAGAAGGCTCCCCGGGACCCTTCTGGTACCCTCTAGGCACCCTGTTAGGCTTGGAAGCTTTGTGCATAAAATCCAGAGGTGTGAAGTCAGCCTGGCTTCCACTGGGCGGCAGGGGGTGGCTACAAGGGCAGAGGACAGTTGCGGCAGCTCACCGAAGCCTTGACCACCTTTCCCTTCTGGGAGATCTGAAATGTGGCCAGAGTTGTGCTTCTGATGGCTTGTGACTGGGACGTTGTGTCTAACGAGTTGTTTCATATTCATCCTTCTACGAGAGTGATGGAAGGGAGATGTTCAAAGGAGATCTGAGAATTTCAAACGACAACAAAAAATCTTGGGGTATGTGTTGGATAAAGCCCACAGACTGACTAACACGCATTAGCAGATGGAACATCAGTAGGTAACAACCTGACAATTTATTTAACTGATGGCTTCCGTCCTGTGGTACACTAAGCACTGGGGACTGGTATTTATCGATCCAGGCAAAGTAATTAATGATGCTTGGGTTTGGGTTTTTTTTTTTAGTTTACAGCATTAGCAATACACATGCTTTTAAATGCCTTTTCCGTACAGCAAATGACCCTGATGAGGACGGCAGTCATTCAGTCAAATGTGAGCTCTTAGGTTCCGACGGGGAGTGCCGGGCTAGACCCAGCGGACTTAATTTTGCCGGTGACTGTTAGCCGGTTTACAGCTTCACCTGGATGTACACGCCTGAGGTTTGCACAGTAAACATTTCGGACTGTACATAGGAAAACTTTGTTTGTGTTCATGGGCATTTCAACACTCTCAGAGCTGGTGCAAGAGGGACAGTTGTGTTTTAACCACTGCGTGTGCCCTTTATGAGATGAAGATTCCTCTTTGTTGTTTGAGCGAGGATGTTCCTGTGGCTGAGGTTTAATGACAGGAAGCGATCACGACTCTAAACTCTGAGTGAGCTCACAAACCAAAACCCTTTCGCGGTGTCTGTTTCCAACACGGATTCAATAAACATCATTTCGTACGTGTTACCTGCCCTGTGCCCACGCGTGGTGCCTTGATGGAATGTGCAAGCACAGCGGCCCATCTTGCATCCTGTCTCCACACTCCCTGTCCCCACTTTTCCTGCTTCCACGTCCCTCTTTCTGCTGCCTCTCTTCCCCAGGATTAGGCGGCAGCCTCACCCCAGCCAGTCTCCCTGGGTTTTGTTTGCATCCTTGTTTGGACTGGCAAGTCATTTCCTGGAGAAAGGGCCTGTCTGCGGTGCTTGGAAAACACCGAACAAAGTCTGGGAAGGCAACACCCCTTCTCACACCAGCTCGGTCTCTTCCCAGAGTGTCTGAGCTAGAGGGGACACTTAACTGTATTTACTCATGGACTGTCTCGGATTCCCCTGCGGTTCTGTCTGGCAGAAAGAATGTATACTTCACTCTTGGCATGAGTTTTCCTAGGATGAGTTTTCAGGCCTTCCTAAGCCTGAGACTCTGGAGGTTTAGTACGAGCATCGCAAGAGGTGCGACCTGAACTGATTGAAGGTCCTGGAGGACGTGAAGGGGAGTGTGCACACTTTTGTTGAGTCTTAATGGCTGTAACGACGGCAAGAGGCTGCGAGCAATCTGCCTCGGTAGATTTCATGTCATTGGTGCACCACTGTCTTCACTCACCCATCCCCTCGTCTACCCATCACGGGTTTGTGGAGCTGCCTCTTTCTTGGGCTGGGGATGCAGGGATGGGTATAACCAAGGTGCCCGGTGTTTTGGAGCTTACCATCTAGTGAGGAGGGGTAGCCATTAACACAGGAATTTCAGGTAACGGACAACACCAGATGAAATAATGTGGCAAAACACAGTGACTAGAGGGTGACCTCAGGTGAGGTGTCTAGGGAAGGTCTCTCTGACATTGAGCTGAGACCTGGGTGATAAGGAGCCAGCCTTAGAGTCTGCTTTCAATTTCTATTACTGCCATAACAAATTAGTAGCTCACAACAGCACATTTATTATGGGGCCGTAGGCTTCAAGTCTGACCTGGGGCTCACTGGGCTGAGATCGGGGTGTGGGCAGGGCTGTGCTCCCTTCTGGAGGCTCTAAAGGAGAATCCACTCACTCACCTTTGCCAGCTTCTGGAGGCCTCTGTGCTCCTTGGCTCCTGGCCCTCTTCCTCCATCTGTAAAGCCAGCAATGGCGGATCGAATCCCTCTTGCATCCATCACACCAACCTAAATTCTATTCTACCTCCCTCTTCCACTTCTAAGGTCCCTTGTGTTTCCATCGGGCCCATCCGGATAGTTCAGCATGATCTTCATCTCAAGATTTCTGCGGGCACTGCCTGTGCTACGCCCTGTGCTGATGTCACTCCTGGTAGTAGAAAGGCCAGCCACACGGTGTGCTGGGGACCTGGGAAGATGAGGCTGCATTGGGTGGTGGGCGGGGGTCAGGCTGGTCTCACAGTCCAGGGCAGACTGGTTGGCCTGGCTGGCCCAGAGGCCTTGGAGCCTGGCCTCCACCCACCAGGGCCTGGCCTCCCACAGTGACCGTGATTCTCGAGTCCCTTGCTCAAATCTCTCTTACTCCTCATCTCATATGCCTGTCAGGCCCTCATTACCCTGTTTGGACCCCTCCAACTTGGTACCAATTTGCCTGCAGACTTCATCTCTCCCTATGGACATCCCCAACTGATATTTTCTAAAATGCAGCCCCTCCTTAAAACTTCTCCCTGGCTTCCAATAAAGTCTACACACCTGAGCTTAACTTCAAGGTTCTTTCCAAGCTGACCCCCACCTGCCTTTCTAGCCTCCTTTGCTACCCTGACTGCTCACTGTCCTGGAAAACTGCCTTCTGCCTTCACTCCCTCCCTCTGGGTACAAAGAGCCACTTCTATCTCTACACATTCTCAGGCACTGTCCCAGGAAGGCGAGGATATGTAGGATTTGATTTCTGTTTGCATGACCTGGCCTAGCAAAACAGAGTTTGAAGTCCTGTGTTGAATGAATTAGTGGGAAAGTGATAATTCTGACCTTCATGCCTTCCCTCCCAGGTATTTACAGAGAGGACCTTCACCCCCCTTCCTTTCTCCTCAGGCAGGGACCTTCCCCCTGCTGCTCTCTGAGCATATTCCAGCTGAGGCTGTGTGGCCAGGTGACCCTGTGAGCACAGGTGAGGCCGGGTCTGAGCCCTTCCTGCTCCAGCCAGTGGCTGCCATGTCCCTGCAGAGAGCCAACCCGGGGTCCACAGGGCGGCTGCTTTGCTCCTGGGCCTGTTCCCTTTCTGTCTAAGAAATCCCTCTGGGGCCTGGAACGTGTGCCTGAGGGAGAGAGGGAGCCAGGGCCCCTGTGGTCTGCAGCAGGGCCATGTATTTGAAGAGACCCTCTTGTCAAGAAGCACGAGGGAGCCCTGGCTGGCTAGCTTAGTTAGAGCATTGCCCAGATACGCCGAGGTTGGGGGTTTGATCCTTGTCAGGGCGGTCAGCGCATGTACAAGAAGCAACCAATGAATGCATAAACAAGTGGAACAACAAGGTAATGCCTCCCCTCCTTCTCTTTCTCTCTCTCACCGTCAATAAATTAAAAAAAAAAAAAGAGGAAGTGTCCCAGGCCAGTGGCCCTAATCCCCACCTTCACTGAGGATCCAGCACAGAGACTCGTATTCTGCTGCCCTTGTACACCAAGCACTATGGGCACGATCCTCACAACAGCCGTGTAAGGCAGGTATCACCCCCATTTCATGGGTGGGGACTGAGGCATGGGTTCTTTAGGTGATGGAGCTGGGACTAACCCCAGGTTCTTCCACCCACATCCAGTGGTCATCCTCTCTATTCTGTGAGGTATCCTGGCTTGAGAGAGAAGGAGGAAGCAGGACAAATTAGGCCAGGCTCTAAGGTGAGCTGGCGTAAGAGGAACCAAGCTGCCTCTCTTGTTTTTCTCCAGCCACTTCTGGAAAATGTCATGGTGCAGGGAGTGGGGTGGGGGCACTCTGGTGTCCTACACAGCAGATTTCTTATGTGGAAAAGATTTGTGTTTTTTTTCTTTTGAAATGAATAAGTTGAAATTTGGCTTTAAAACATAATATTTTAATATGTTAAATAATCACTTAACAAGTAATACAATTAATCATCTTTAGAATTAATATTCAATTTAAGACAAATTTTTAAAAACTTCAGGTTTTTAAGTTTGGCTTATGAATTTTATTATTATAAGTCTAGCTGATTTTTGCAATAACATTAGTGGAAGCTTTGACTAGTGCCTGAGCCTATTTACTAGCTCAGCTCAGCACTTCAAAACACTTTTAAATGCATTTATAAATTGAACGTATTTTAAGTACTTCAGTTTTTCTGACAACATGTAAAATCTTCCCAAATCCTAAATTGTTACAGGAACTGATAAATTCAACTCACAAATAAGGCAAACTTTAAACATCCTTATACTCTGCTGAAACTTAGACGTCGCCATACACACAACCACAAGTCTGAATTAGTTACTGAACTGCACATTTGAAAGAGGAGCTCTACAACTGTGGCTGGAACGGTCCTATTGCCCGAAGTATCACATGTCTCTAAAACACCAACCATGCACAGATTCCTTTCTCACTTAAAAAATACCAGTTCTGTAGTTTTGTTCCACTTACATCTTTCTACACTGAAGCCTAATCTTCCCAGTGTGTGGGCTACTGTCTCTCAGCTCCAGGCTTTTCCCGTATTTTGGGATGCTAGGCTGGGAGGCTGCACACTACATTCCTGCTTTGTTAGCTGGTTCCTGTTAGGTCTGCCAGTGGGGGGCGCTAGAGGGAGGCTGGTGGAGTGAGAAGGTGCCTCTGTCAGCATGACCTGGCAGGGACGAGTGGCTCCAGTAGCCACAGGTAGTTCGTCTGCAGTTTTTCACAGTCAAACCGGCTTCAACATCTCCCCACGGCTGGCCCGGCCCCTCCTCAGAAGCCGGAGTTCCGGCTCTCAGGGCCACTCCTCCATCCCTGAGAATTTCAGTCACCTCCAGCTCTCCTTTTGTCTCCCCACATCTAAGGATGGCAGTTGCTCCCTGCAGTTACAACTTCCAGGATTCCTCTGTGTCCCTGCTTTGCCATTTTATTTGTCCAAAACCTGATTCCTAATACCAACAATTGTTGGTATTAAACTCTCTGTCAAAATGATGGATGAGGCTTTTGACCCCTGAATAGACCCTGACCTATGAACAGGGGGGAAACAGCACACTCTGTAAAGAAGACAATAACCATCCCGGCTAACGGAGGCTGCTCCTGACCAGAAATTCCCTTTGGATTGAGACCCAGAGCAGCAGACAGTCAGGGTGATTCTTCTCACCCCCGCCCATCTAAAGAAATTAGTATTTCAAGTAATTTTGGTAATTCATGAGATTACTGGGACGTGAACTCAGTTCTTGTCCCCAACGGCACCTGGATGACATTTATGATGGCCAAGTCAATGACTTCATAACCTAAAAAAGTGCTCTTGCAGGCAGTTGTCTTACACAGGTGCCTGGTTCTTCACTCTGTCCTCAAAAGCACACCCTCCTCACCAAGTACTCATTAAACTGGTTCTTAATTTCCTTGGTCTTTTACCCTACATTTGATGATCTTTGGGAAGAATCCTAAGCAACGTAAGTATCTTGATTTTATTAGGTTCCAGAATTCTTTCATAGTCTCAGGGCCAATAACTTTTAAGAAATACCTAAACTTCTGTTTTATATCAGTGAAATGTCTCAGATAGTTTCGTCTGGGATCCATCTTATGAGGTCATTCCATTTCTTTGTAGACCGATCTAGGATCAAGTCAATTGCCTGTCAACAAAAACTTTTGCTGCCCATTCTAAGGTAGTTTGAAGACAGGCTCAATAAATGGAAATAGCATAAGGCTTCTGGTTCTGGCCATAGGGGAATGCTTTGTCTCAGATTAATCTTCCTGCCAAAATGCTCATAAAAGTTGGACAAAATATAAAAGGTAATTGTTTGAAGGAATTGGAGAGCACCCAGTGCAGGCAGGATTTGAGAGGCTATGATCCCTAAGAGAAGGGAAATGTATTTGGCACTCTTCACGTTCATCCTGGTTTTTCCTGAGGACATTTTGCCAAGTCACTGGTGGGGGTGGGTGGTGGGAAGAATGGTGATAGCAGAAGCAGCAGCCTTTCTGGGCTGAGATCAGAATGTAAGGCTGCCAGAGTAGCTGGGACTTGAAGGGGGAATGATGGAGACGACTTAATGAGAAAGCTACTCTTCACGTTGTTGGCTGACTCCTAAGCTGAGAATGCAGCGAGAACGCCAGGAAACCCTGCAGAAAACAACGGCTGGGAAGCTAAAGAGGTGAACGGATGTCAGCTGTCGAGACAGAGGTTCAAGTCCCATTGAGGTAGAGGGGTTTTGGTCAACATCCTGGGCTTTAGGTTAGGACTCCAGAAAGGTGACTCTCTAGGAATAAAAGTCCTAGTGCTCAGTAGAAAGATGGTAGACTAAAACACAACTATATCCATAATTACATTAAATATAAATGGACTAAATATTCCAATGAAAAGACAAAGATGGTCACATCAGACTAAAAAATAATATGCTATTTATAAGAGACACTTTAAATGTTGGGATGCCAAAATATTGAAAAAAAGATGGGAAAAGATATATGCTGTGTAAACACTAGCAAAAGAAATTTGGTGTTGCTAGTTTAGAGTCATGCAAGCTTCACAATGATAAAGGGTGATTCAAAAGAAAGGTATACATGATAATACATAAAGTGTCATTTATTGGTCATCAATTATATGCCAAACACCACCCTAAGTATTTCACATTCATTGTTTCGTGTGATCCTCTGATGAATTTTATCACGTAAATGTTATCATCCCCATGAGAGGAGGAAATTGAAGCTTTGAGAAACTGAGAAATTCACCTAAGGTCACACCACTAGAAAATAATGGACAAGATTCAAACCTGGTTCCATCTGACCTCTTGCCAAAAAGCTTTTAATCGCTGCTCTGCTTTCTGATTACCACACTGCCCATTCGAGAGGACCCCTGAGGGCACAGGAGAGGACATTCTGTGGGGACTCCAGGACCCTGGACTGGAAACCCTTCAAGAAATAGGTTGTCTGACTCCCTTACACATGTAACATGCATCACACACATACACACACCTGTGTAAATGCTCTGCTCTTCCATATACATGATCCCCAAAGGTACAGAGACCTGCCAGTTTATGGACTATTGAAGCCTGACTTCTTTGATTTCTTCATGCAAGTTCTCAAGAATATGGTCTGGTTTAAAGAACCATGTATTTGCCCCTGATTCAGTCAATTGGCCAAACTCCCCAAAGAAACCAGGGGATGCTATTGATAATTTAGTCCTTCTCCTCTGTTACTCTGCTGCCACTATGGTCACTCAGATCCTTTTCCATGTCCAGCAACTGGGTGACCTTTGAAATGTTACTGAACCTCTTTTTTCTTCTTCTGTAAAATACAGTTAATTATACCTACTTTGCAGAGAAAAAAAGACACATACACATATACATATGCACATACACTTACATACATGTGTATGCATTTGCATACATATAGGTTAATTAAAGCTCTTTCTGGGCAGTAAAATCATGTGTGTTCGTAGCAGTGTTATGTATAACCG
Organism: Trachops cirrhosus; assembly: GCA_028533065.1. Classification (NCBI taxonomy): domain Eukaryota; kingdom Metazoa; phylum Chordata; class Mammalia; order Chiroptera; family Phyllostomidae; genus Trachops; species Trachops cirrhosus. Next base: position 16,937,739 of record CM052543.1, on the reverse strand, counting down.
CTCCAAAATGGAAACAACCTAAACATCTGACGATGGATGAATGGGGTAGACAAAATGAGGTACGTCCACACAGTGAAGTTCTATTTGGCAATAAAAAAGGAACAGCCTGTAATACATACTACATAATGGACAGACTTCAAAACATTATGCTGAGTGAAAGAAGCCAGACACAGGAGACCACATGTATAATTCCATTCACATGAAATGTCCAGCAAATGCACATTTATGAAGACAGAAGATAGATTAGTGGTTGCCTCGGGGGAGAGGGGGATGAGGATTAACTGTAAATGAGCATCAGTGTTCTTATTGAGGGAATGGAAAAGTTCTAAAACTGATTTATGATTTCGTTACTTACAAAGTTACTAAAAGTCTTTGAACTGTACACCTAAAATCTCATTTTTTTCTTTTTCATGAACTTTTTTTTTACATTTTTTTATTGTTGTTCAAGTATAGTTGTCTCCATATTCCCCCCACCACTCCCCCCAACCCCAGCCATCCCCACTTCCCACCCCACTTTGGTTTTGTCTATGTGTCCTTTGTATATGTTTCTGAAAACTGTTCCCCCTTTCCCCCCCGTTATTTCCTCACAACTCCTCTCTGGTTACTATCAGTTTGTTCTTAATTTCAACGTCTCTGGTTATATTTTGCTTGCTATTTGTTTTGTTGATTAGGTCCCACTTATAGATGAGATCATATGGTATTTGTCTTTCAACTGCTTGACTTATTTCACTTAGCATAATGCTTCCAGTTCCATCCATGCTGTTGCAAAGGGTAGGACCTCCTTCTTTCTTTCTGCTGCGTAGTATTTCATCGTGTAAATGTACCATAGATTTTTGATCCATTCATTTACTGATGGGCACTTAGGTTGCTTCCAGCACTTGGCTGTTATAAATTGTGCTGCTATGAACATTGGGGTGCATAGGATCTTTTGGATTGGTGTTTCAGGATTCTTAGAGTATAATCCCAGCAGTGGAATTGCCAGGTCAAAAGGCAGTTCCATTTTTAGTTTTCTGAGGAAATTCCATACTGTTTTCCACGGTGGCTGCACCAGTCTCCAATCCCACCAAAAGTGCACTGGGTTCCCTTTTCTCCACATCCTCTCCAACACTTGTTGTTTATTGATTTGTATATGATGGCCATTCTTGCTGGTGTGAAGTGGTATCTCATTGTGGTTTTAATTTGAATCTCTCTGATGGCTAGTGATGCTGAGCATCTTTTCATGTGTCTCTGGATCCTCTGTATGCCCTCCTTGGAGAAGTCTCTGTTTAAGTCCTTTGCCCAATTTTTATTTGGGTTGTTTGTCTTCCTGGAGTGGAGTCATGTGAGTTCTTTACAGATTTTGGAGATCAAACCCTTGTCTGAGGTATCATTGGCAAATATGTTCTCCCATATGACTGGTTTTCTTTTCATTGTAATGCTGTTTTCTTTAGCTGGGCAGAAGCTTTTTATTTTGATGAGATCCCATTTATTTATTCTTTCCTTTATGTCCCTTGCTCTAGGGGACACATCACAGAAAATATTGCTGCATAGAATCAGATTTTCTTGCCTATGTTCTCCTCTAGGACTTTTATGGTGTTACAACTTATACTTAAGTCTTTTATCCACCTTGAATATATTTTGATGTATGGTGTAAGTTGGTGATTGAGTCATTTTTTTGCATGTAGCTGTCCAGGAATCGCAACACCATTTGTTGAAGAGGCTATTTTTATTCCACTTTATGTTTCTGCCCCCTTTGTCGAATGTTATTAACCATAGAGACTTGAGTTTATTTCTGGATTCTCTAATCTGTTCCATTGGTCTATGGGTCTGTTCTTACACCGGTACCAGGCTGTTTTGATTACAGTGGCCTTGTAATACAGTTTGGTATCAGGTATTGTGATCCCTCCTATTATGTTGTTCTTTCTCAGAATTGCTGCGGCTATTTGAGATCATTTATGGTTCCATATAAATTTTTAAGATGTTTGTTCTATATCTGTGAAATGTGTTATTGGCACTTTAATAGGGATTGTTTTGAATCTATAAATTGCTTTGGGTTGTATGGACATTTTGATGATGTTGATTCTTCCAATCCATGAACATGGTACATGCTTCCATTTTTTTAAGTCTTCCTTAATTTCTTTCTTCAGTGTTGTGTAGTTTTCTGACTACAGGTCTTTCACCTCCTTGGTTAGGTTTATTCCTAGGTACTTTATTTTTCTTCTTGCTGTATCAAATGGGATTTTTTTCTTGATTTCTGTTTCTGATATTTTGTTGTTGTACAAAAATGCCTTTGATTTCTGAATATTGACTTTGTATCCCGCTGTTTTACCAAATTTACTTATTAGATCGAGTAGTTTTTTGGTGGCATCTATAGGATTTTCTATGTACACCATCATGTCATCTGCAAACAATAACAGTTTTGCTTCCTCCTTTCCAATTTGGATGCTTTTTATTTCTTTTTCTTGTCTGATTGCTGTGGCTAGGACTTCCAATACTATGTTGAATAGGAGTGGTGAAAGCACTCCTAAGGAGTGAACAAGACATCCTTGTCTTTTTCCTGATCTTAGTGGGAAAGCTTTTCGTTTTTGCCCATTGAGTATGACATTGACTGTAGTTCTCTCGTATATGGCCTTTATTATGTTGAGGAATGCTCCCTCTATTCCCATTTTGCTGAGTGTTTTTATCATAAATGGGTGCTGTACCTTATCAAATGCTTTTTCTGCATCTATTGATATGATCATGTGATTTTTGTCTTTCCTTTTGTTTATGTGATATATTACGTGTATTGATTTGTGAATATTGTACCACCCTTGCATCCTAGGGATGAATCCCACTTGATCATGGTGTATGATCTTTCTAATGTATTGTTGGATGCAGTATGCCAATATTTTACTGAAGATTTTAGCGTCTATGTTCATCAGTGATATTGGCCTGTAGTTCTCTTTCTTTGTTGTGTCTTTATCTGGTTTTGGGATTAAGATGATGCTGGCTTCATAGAAAGGGTTTGGGAGTCTTCTGTTGTCTTGGATTTTTTTGAATAATCTGTAAAGAAAGGGGTTATCTCTTCCTTAAATGTTTTGTAAAATTCTCCTGTGAAACTGTGTGGTCCAGGGCTTTTGTGTGCCAGGAGTTTTTTGATTACTGTTTCAATTTCCTCAGCTGTTATTGGTCTGTTCAGACTTTCTGATTCTTCTTCATTCAGTTTTGGAAGATTATATTTTTCTAAAAATTTGTCCATTTCACCTAGGCTTTCAAATTTCTTGGCATATAGTTCTTCATAGTAATTTCTTACAATTCTTTGTATTTCTGTGGTATCAGTTGTAGTTTCTCCTCTTTCATTTCTGATTGTTTTTATTTGGGTCTTCTCTCTTTTTTTCTTGATGAGTCTGCTTAAAGGCTAGTTGATTTTGTTTAACTTTTCAAAGAATTAGCTCCTGGATTTATTGATACTTAGAATTGTTCCTTTAGTCTCTATATCATTCAATTCTGCTCTGATCTTGGTTATTTCCTTCCTTCTACCAGTTCTGGGCTGTCTTTGTTGTTGTTCCTCCGGTTCTTGTAGGTGTGGGGTTAAGTTGTTTATTTGAAATGTTTTTATCTTCTTTAGGTAGGCCTGTATCACTATGACCTTCCCTCTCAGGACTGCCTTCACTGTGTCCCATAAGTTTTGGTTTGTTGTGAGTTCATTTTCATTTGTTTCCAGAAATTTTTTTATTTCTTCCTTGATCTCATTCTTAACCCATTCATTGTTATCTCCATGAATTTGAGTGTTTTTGAGTTTTTTTCCTTGAGGTTGTTTTCTAGATTCAGTCCCTTGTGGTCAGAGAAAATGCTTGATATGATTTCAATTTTCTTGAATGTGTTGAGGCTTGTTTTGTTTACTATCATGTGGTCTATCTTTGAAAATGTTCCATGTGCATTTGAAAAGAATGTGTATTTTGCTTCTTTGGGATGAAAGGTTCTATATATATATCAGTTAAGTCCATTTGATCTAGGACATTGTTCAATGCCACAATATCTTTGTTGATATTTCATTTGGAAGGTCCATTTTTTGACAGTGGGATGTTAGAATTCTCTACTGTAATTGTGTTGCGGTCAGTATCTTTCTTGAAGTCCTCCAAGATTTTCCTTATGTATTTAGGTGCTCCTATGTTGGGTGCATATATTTTTATAATGTTATGTCTTCTCAATGGATTCTTCCCTTGACTGTTATGAAGTATCCTTCTGGGTCTCTTTTTATGGCCATTATGGGTCTCTTGTATGTTACTTCCTGTTCCTCCCTTGCTGCCTTTAAGATTCTCTCTTTGTCTTGGAATTTTTCCCTTTTAATTATGATGTCTTAGAGTGGGCCTCTTTGGGTTCCTCTTGATTGGGACCCTCTGTGCTTCCTGGATTTGTGTGACTTCCTTTCTCATCAAATTAGGGAAGTTTTCCATCATGACTTTTTCAAACAGGTTTTCTATCCCTTGCTCCTCCTCCTCCTCCTTCCTCTTCTTCTTCTTCTTCTTCCTCTTCTTCTTCTTCTTCTTCCTCTTCTTTCTTCTTCTTCCTCTTCTTCCTCTTCTTCCTCTTCTTCTTCTTCTTCTTCTTCTTCTTCTCCTTCTCCTTCTCCTTCTCCTTCTCCTTCTCCTTCTCCTTCTCCTTCTCCTTCTCCTTCTCCTTCTTCTTCTTCACTATTATACAGATATTATTGTGTTCATGTTCTCCTGCATTTCCCTTAACATCTCTTTGTTCTTTTGAGTCTTTTTTCCTTTTCTTGCTCTTTCTGGGAGTTTTTTTCTACCTTGTCCTCCAGCTCACTGATTCGATCCTCTGCTTCATCTAGCTTGCTTTTGATTCCTTCTACTGTGTTCTTGAATTCAGAAATTGTATTCTTCATTTCCTCTTGGCTCTTGTTGATAGTTTCTATTTCCTTTTTCATGTTGATATAGTTTGCAGTAAGTTCCTTGTAATTTCCCCGCAGTTTTTCTCAGTGAGCAATTCTCAGTGAGCTCATTGAGCTTCCTTATAACTATTGCTTTGAATTCAATATCTGATAGTTGACTTGCCCCTATTTCATTTAGCACTCTTTCTGAGGATTCTTCCTTTTCTTTTGTTTGGGGTCTGTTTCTTTGTCTTCCCATTGTGTGTGAGACTCTTCTTGTTAGCCTCTGCTTCTTAAATTGACCTGTTTTGACTCCCTGAGTTTGTGGTATGCACTTCTATGGTAGAGACCTGTGATATTCAGTGGTGCAGTCTCCTTGATCTCCTGAACTTGCGGCTCTTGGGACGCCATTTATGCTGGCTCTCTGAATGTAACTGGGTTTTTATTGTTGTTGGGTTGTTCTTTGGTGGGTCCTTCCCTCCAGCTGGTTGACTAAGGGTCACTCCGCCCACCATGTCTTGTATGCTGTTGTGCAGGTACTGCCAGAAGAAAACCACAAAGCCCTGAGAACAAACCCACATCCACAAAAATATCTCCCCCCGACAATTCAGTATCAACAGCAAATTAACCAGTATTAATAAAGGTGTAAAGAGATTAAGACTATTAAGAAAGGAGAGAAATAAACTATAGTATAAATTCTAGTGGCTTAATATGCACAAACTTGCTGGACAAGAAATGAATGTTAAAAAACTGTGCAGGAAAGAAAATATCGCTAATCATGGAGAAGACCACAGTGGATTTTATTTAAGTAGCCTCTCGTATTTACCACTGTTTTTTCTTTCTGGATCCGCCTCTGGTGATGTCAGATATTGACCCCATCTGACCTTCGGCAGCCTAAGGGATCTGCTCTGAGACTGCCAGGGATCTGCTCTCTATGGTTGTCTCCTTCAGTTGTTAATCTAGTCACTCTGCACTCAGCAGTCACGTTTAAGTGCCACAGGGCAGGGCAGAACTTCTGCAGGAGTTGGGGCTATTGTTTCCCCTCAGGCTGCTGCTGCTGGGAGGTCAGTGGTCTGTCTGAGCAGGATGGCTGCTGCAGTATGGGTGATTACTCAGGCCTGGCATTCCTGCGACTGCTCTCTCAGTTCTCTCTTCCAAGCCTCCTCCCCTAGTCTCTCCTCCCCTAGTCTCTTCTCAAGTTTCTCTAGTTTGCTCTGACCCGCCTTTGCCAGGGATATATGTTTGTGGCTGTCTCCTTTACTTGTCAATCTAGTCACTCTGCACTCAGCAGTCAGGCTTAAGCACCGAAGAGGCAGGGCAGAGTCTTGGGGGTGGGGCTGTTTCCCCTCCAGCTGCTGCTGCTGCTCAGAGGGGAGTGGTCTGCCTGAGCAAGAGGGCGGCTGCCGTTTGAGGGATGACTCAGCACTGGGGTCCCTGCAGCTACTCTCTCCACTCTCTCTCCAAAGCTTCCGTCCCCAGTCTCTCCTCAGGCGTCTCCAGCCTACTCTGCTCCTGCCTCTGCCTTTGCACTCCTGGAATGCCAGGTGAGTGACAACAAATGAAAATTTGTGCGTTGGCCCTTTAAATGGCTCTTTGTGTCTCCAGCTGTCTGTCTCTGGCAGAGAGCAACCCTGCTGTTTTTCACCGCTGGTTGTTATCTGTGTACTTTTGGGCTCTGGTGCTCTAGGCTGGGGATCCCAGGTTAGGGTTTAGAACCCATTCTTCTTGGGGGGGATCCAACCTGCCACTTAATTACTTAATTAGTTCTCCAGTGCTGCCACCTGTGGGTGCCCAGCCAGCCCTCTCGAGTCTCCACCACACTCCTTACCAGTCAGATTGTGCTGAAGGTGGTTTTTCTGTCTGTCCAAGGTTATAAGGCTTCTCTTTCGCTATTGTTCAGTTGTTTGTTCTGGGTAATTTCTCCACAATTTAGTTGTAATTCCAGATTGTTCCCAGGAGGAGGTTAGTGTGGCTTCCACTCACTCTTCTGCCATCTTGCTGACCCTCTTAAATCTCATTTTTTTTTTCTGTGGTAAAAAGTGCATGCAATTTGCCATTTTAATCATTTTTAGGTGTGTAGTTGAGCAGCATTAAGCACATCACATTTGCATTGTTGTGAAACCATCACCACCATCCCTTCCAGAATGTTTTCATTTTCCCAGCTGAAACTCTTTCCCATCGAACAAGTCCCATTGCCCCTCCACGAGACCCTGGCAAACAGAATCACCATTCTGTTTTCTACTTCTGTGGTTTTGACTATTCCAAGTACCTCATGCAAGGGAAATAATACGATATTTGTCCTTTTGTGCCTGGCTTATTTTGCTTAGAATAAGGTCTTCAAAGTTCATCTATGTGATAGCATGTGTCAAAATTTTCTCTTTTTTAAGGCTGAATATTATTCCACTGTAGGAATATATCACCTTCTGTTCATCCACTCATCCACTGATGGGTAGTTGTGTTGTTTCCAATTTTTGGCTATCATGAATAATATTGCTATGAATATGGGTGTACAAATACCTTGAAATTGGTGAACTTTATCACATAGAAAAGTATCTCAGTAAAGTCATTTTAAAAGAAAAATTATTTTTCAAGATGTAAAGAGCTAATAAATGGTAGATGCTATTATCAATAACTTAAAGTTGGTATTTTTGATCACAGTGAATTTTTAAAAATTAAGTTATTTAATAAAAAGGACATGTTCATAGTTTAAAAAATAAATATACAGAAAAGTATAAAAAAGAAAGGAAGTATCTGTAATCTCACATAGAAATAACACGGAAAGTTTACTGTAAAAAAGTTACTAAACTTTAATTTTACTTTAAATTAGCCGAAGAAACTGAAATGAAATGAAGAATTGCTGAACTTAGGCCCTTTATTCACAGCAGAGCTATTCATTCCTAAACTACCTCTCTAAAAACAGAATGAGTTATGGAAAAATATTGAGGTTGGCTTTTCTATTTAAATATGTGTTTGTTGATGGTCAAAGTTTAATTCCCCCACATGGACAATTGTTTCATCAAAATCAGAGGATGTTTTTGATGTTTAAACAACTAAATGCCTGAATTTTTAGACTGAAAACAAAAGAACAAAGTTGAAACTCTTAGCAAACTTTCAGATAAACTTCAAAGGGTGATTATTAGGGAATGATTAGTTTGTGAGCCAAATATTTACAAAGATGACAGATTGCTTATTTTAAAGGCAGGAAGAAGTGATTGTAGCTGGTGTCTAAAATAAATCCAAGGAGGCTGCACATGAATCCTGAATTTCAGTCAGTTTTCTCCTCCCTCTGAATTAATTGGTTCTTGGTGTTGAATATATCTGCTCCAGCCTGAATGTTCTCACTCAGAGGTGTAGTAAACACATTCTGTGTTCAGCTTTCACTCACTGCAAAAAAGGGTTATTTAAAATTTGGAAATAAGGCAGAAAGGCTGCATATTGAAGGATTATTTAATTTCCCAGGAGAATGTATCTGTGTTTGATCTTGCTATTTATTTTTTGATTATAGCCCAGATACCGTGAAGTTACACATTAATTTGTATTTTTCTATGTGGTGGGAAAGACAACCCCACAGGTTATAATTTAATTAGCCTGCAGGACATCGGCCAGTTTCTTCTGCAACCTAGCAATCTTATCCTAACATTCTTTCTTGTTTTGAAAATGCTGGTGAATCACATAAACTCTTTTTCCTTAAATGCTCTTGGAATGAGCTTTACCATCTAATGGTTCCATATAAATTGATGAGCTGAATAAAACCCATGACACACATCCGTTCTCTGTTTGAGCGAGAGCCACGATTTTACCATTTTAACAATTAGACTTAGTTGACAGACCTTGGATGGTACTTTCTCACCCCTTCTTCGGTGACTGTGTGTGTGTTGCCTGCTGTTGGGTCACCTCTCACTCTCGGTGACTCCGTGAGTGAGGTCCACAGTGACCTGTCCCCCACAGCCCTGCTCAGCCCCTGTAGACCCGTGCCCGTGGCTTCTTTTATGGAGTCCGTCCCTTTCCTGGTTGGCCTTCCTCTTCTCCTGCTGCCTTTTTTCCCTGCGTTGTTGTCTTTTCCGAAGAGTCCTGCCATCTCACGATGTGCCTGCAGTAGGACAGCTTCCGTCCAGTGATTACTTACTCTCTTTTGCAGAAGAGTCACCTGGGGTGCCCATTGAGGATCAGATTCCCCAGCCTACCCCTCAGGAAGTCTAAAGCCCCGAGCTTGGCATGAGGCCTTATGACACGCGTCTCAATAGGCAGCCCAGGAGATCCTGAGGCTGTGGTCCTCAGACCACACACCTTGGGAAAGCCCTGCAGTGAACTGCCTGGGGGTGCAGGTCCTGATGCCGACTTGGTTCTCACTGCTCAGCCTGGTCAGAGGCGAAGGGGGTTAAACATTGACACCTGGGATGGACTACAGTCCAACAGTCTATTTTCCTAAACTTCATTTTGGCAAAAGCAGTTGATCTCATATGTCCGCCCACCGATTGGCTGTAAAAGAACTGGGATGGGGAGAGGGGCACCCAGGAATCTGTATACACAGGTTGAAATCACTGATATTCAACTCTTTCTGATGTTACAAAAATGGCAATTTTGTATGGGTTGACCTAATAATTCCTTGGGTGTTTCCGATTTGAAGCTAATTTGGCAATCAACTTGTGACTGACAATGGGGACATGGAATTTCCAGTGTCTGGGGAAAGTGTCTTATGGCTTTTATCAGATTTAAAGCAAAAGCAAACAAACAAACAAGCAAGCCCAAGATACTCTTCCCAGAAATATGTTCAAAATACAACTTTTCATACACAAACTCAGGAAGTTTTATAGATTCAAAAGGCCAAGGACTCCAGTTAACCCCGTTTTTCACAGTTCTTTCTGAGGGCTGCATCCTTCAGGGATGGAGCTTTGCTGCCCCCTACTGCCACGTGGTCCTCAGACTGGGTTGGTCCTCTGCACCTGTCTCCAGTTTGGAGTTTTGCAGGGGTTGTCATCTCACGCCCACTGACAGGGCGGCCCGGTTCTAGGCACGAATGGGCACCACAGACGTACTGTTTCATCATTCACGCTGTATGTTGAATTCCTGGTAGTGCAGGGCGCAGGGAAACGTTGTGCTTTGACGGAATGCTCTGCCTTGTCTGGTCTACAGCACACCCTTCGGGGGTATCGGATTCTGATGCTAAGGAAGCTCCTTCACAGCCCTGTCCTGGAGGTAACTGAGAGCGAAGCAAAATAATTCTTGTTTCTACACATCTTGATTTCTCTCCCCTACCGAGAAAGAAGTTAAGTCTTGCCTTCATTTGGACATTTATTTAAATATTCCTGGTCGGTGTGTCTGCTTTGGGTTCTCTTTGAATGGGTTATAATATCTGCCTGGTTCCTTTAGTGAGAATTAATGAAATCTTTTGTTTTTAATTTATTGAAGCTTGACAGTCCAGAATGTTTTCTTTTAAATTTATTTATTTTAGAGAGACAGGAAGGGAGGGAGAAAGAGAGGGAGAGAAACATCAGTGTGCGAGAGACACACTGGTTGCCTCTTACACGTCCCCAGTTGGGGACCTGGCCTGCAGCCCAGCATGTGCCCTGACTGGGAACTGAACCAGTGACCTTTCAGTCCCCAGGCTGGTGCTCAATCTGCTGAGCCACACCAGCCAGGGCAGAGTTAATAAAATCTTAATACCTGCTCATTTGATACTTGTATAAAAACTACAATTTAACTTTTTTTTTGGAAAATTATTCTTTAAAAAAGGCTAGGATCATATTAGGTATCTGTGACTGCCATCTGGGATACGAACAAGTGGGCCCTTTCCTTAAAAGCTCACAGTCCAATCAAGGAGGCACTCAAGGTTGCCAGTAACTCTCTGAGATGTGAAGAAATCCACCCCTCTTCTCTCTTCCCCACCCCACCCCACCCCATCCCACCGTTTATTCAAACAGGGAGCACACTACCTTGTCATCACCTCAGGGGAGGTACACTGGCAAAACACAAAATAGAGTCAAACAAAAAGCAAAGGAGTTTGTAAATCTTTCTAAATTTTGTTTTCCTGAAGCTGGAAGAATTGAGGGGAGCAGTGGAGGGGCAAAGACCCACATGTGGGAGAAACGGGGGAGAGGGACTCTCCCTTTAGTAAAACACTGATGTCACTGCTTCTGGAGAGGCAGGAGCCACGGGGCCAGGAAACATCAGAGCGCGTTGGATGTGTGGCAGAAGCAAGGGTTTCATAAACCCGCGGTTGCCCTTGAACCGGCGTACATATTCTTCCTTCCTCCTTTCTTCCTTCCTTCCTTCTTTCTTTTTCTTTCTTTCTCTTTCTTCCTTCTTTCTTTTTCTTTCTTTCTTTCTTTCTTTCTTTCTTTCTTTCTTTCTTTCTTTCTTTCTTTCTCTTTCTTCTTTCTTTCTTTCTTTCTTTCTTTCTTTCTTTCTTTCTTTCTTTCTTTCTTTCATCTATCTATCTATCTATCTAGTTACTGTAGGTAGTGGGCAAAAAAAAATGCAAAACACTGACCCTAAAGGCATCCAAAAAGAGCCAAATTCAGCTCTCTCAGTCTAGTTGTATTCAGAAAACCTTTCTTTCCTTTTCCTCTAAAACAATGTCTCCAAAGGACTATCACATTAGGTTTGGAGTGCATTTTAGTTTCAGGCTCCCAACTATTCTAAAGGTAATGACAGTTACCTTCTTTAGGGACCTTTAATGGGGCTTGGTCTACTTTATCTAGACACCTCAAGTTCTGTGGCCAGCTTGGGGAAAGGAACGCGGGGTTAAGACAGATTAAGACAGAGGCCAGACCCCCTCAGACAGCAACCTCCCACCCCCATCATCTTGCCGTCTTTCTCTCTCCCCCTCTGCCAATCAGGATGCAGCAGGATGGGAAGGATCATTTTTTCAGGACTTGGGGATCTGTTTTTCAGTGTGGTTTTATTATTAAGCTTTCAGAAGCATAAATTGTGTGAAGATGAGACTCCCTGACTCACATTTATATTAAAACGTACAAATCCTTAGCCAGACCAAGCCCAAAATTTGTGATTACGCATCATCTCCCGACAAGGCTGCACTTGTTACTTTATAAGGTAATCCTGTCCCTGCTGGTACCTGTACAAAGGTTAATTTTTTAAAAAGATTTATTTATTTATTTACTTTTAGAGAAAGAGAGGAAGGGAGAAAGAGAGGGAGAGAAACATTGATGTGTGAGAGATACATTGATCTGTTTGCCTCTCTCACACCCCCAGCTGGGGACCTGGCCCAAAACCCAGCAGGGGCCCTGAATGGGAATTGAACCAGCAATCTTTTGGTTTGTCGGCCGGGACTCAACCCACTGAGCCAGGGCTGTACAAAGGTTAGGGAATTTTAAAAATGTGATAAAAAAAATGTGTCCGCCCTGTAACATTCACTAGAATGAATCAGATGTGTCAAGAAGCTACCCTAAAATAGAGGTGGAATGTCTTTAAAAAGTTATGGCTTATTCTGGGATTAATACTAGTATTTCACATTTGAAACTTTAATTTAAAAAGTTAAGGTGGAGTTTTGTAAGGCATTTACACATCTTACCAGCACTTCCACCTCATTCAGGGAAACAGCCTCTTTGAGAAGAGACAGGCGTTGACGCATAGAAGGCTTACCAGTGGTTTTGACTGTCCCGCATTGAGGCAGCCCTCCCGTAAACTCACCTAGGGAGGCAGCTGAGGAGAGGCAGCCAGGTATGGAACTGGGGAGCCGAGGCTCTCGTTTATTAGTTGGAAGTAGGTTCATGCTGCTGTCTGTCCGCTTGGTTTCACACTTTCTATTCATCTCTTTGGGTGTCCTCTCTCTTGGGGTCTCATCTTGTTTTGCAAAATGCATTCTTAGTGGCTCCAGGGCAGGAACCACAGCTCAGACCAAGGATGAGAATGAATCCGCACTTACTGTTTCGTGAAGGAGCTAGATATTAATTTTATTTCAAGTGAAAACGAGTGTCTGGAATCGTTCTTCCCTCCCACTATAGAGTTACAGTCCCCTAAATAGAACAAAGACAAAGCAAAAATCAAAGCAGTCTATTTTATTAAAAATATCTGGAAAATCACTTATTTTCAATATATACATATTGCATTTTGATTCAGAGTACTTTCTGGGTAGAGATATGAGTGCATTATACACGCAGGGAAGGATACCAACGATAAACAGAGGAATTAGGCGTGTCAGTCGAGCACTTGTTTTCTTTCCATTAATATTCCGTTAGGTGACACTCAAGGAACAGCTCTGCAACCAGTATCCTTGCAACCACTACTAAGATGCGATCTGAAGCAAAACCTCCGTGTGCCCGTGAGATACATGTGATTCCACATTCATAACCCGGGTTTAGAAAGAGCAGGTCACAGAGCCACGAAACGGAGTGCGGAGACCCTGGTCGTCCCCTGGCCCACTCCGCAGCTCTCTCGGTGCAGGGCCCTGATGGAGACCCTCAGAGGCTGAGTCACAGCCTGGCCCCGCAGGACTGGGGCTTGTTTCCTGTGGGGGCCGTGGGGGGAGCTTGAGGAGGGGGTGCTGCGGTAAATCTGGGGAATTCTTTGAAGTTCCCCGCCCCTTTCACATAACCTGCTCTTAAACAGAACACTGCCTTTCAGTCTGTGTGTGTGTGTGTGTGTGTGTGTGTGCGCGCGCGCGCGTGCACGTGCACGTGCACAGTGTCGCCCTCCTCCCACATGTCCTTCCCACTCCCTCTCACAACACTCACTGCTGTCAGAGTCCAGATGGACTGGGGAAACCGCTCACAAACTCTGTGGTGATACTTAAGTTCTGAGCAATGGCAGGTTTTTTGATAAAATTCTTTTCACCATATGCTTTGATTATCCAAAAGTCAGATTTCATTCCATAGCTTGTCAGTTATAAAATTGTAAGAGGCTCCTGGATTCATGAAGTGTCTTTCTTAACAGGTCCACACATTACTAAGTGTTACCCGTTACTTAGCAATATCTACATTTCCAATTTTAGCCCTACTTTACAGGTAAATGGACACACAGACAAAAAGAACTGATTTGCCCATGTTCAGTCAGGAGCAAAACCTGCATCTTAGCTCCTGATCTGATGGTTTATATGCTAAATTACACAGCCTCTTCAGTCCTCTGGGAACATAATCCTGGAACCTTCTATACGCAAAATGGAGCCCAAATACATTCTCACCACAGAAATTGGACAGTTTACCAAGCATGAAAAGGACATTAGAATATTGTACACAATTGACGGTGACTTTCAGATAAATCCATTATAAAAAAATCCTTTCAGGCAAAATAAATAAGATTAAAATTCAGCATAACAGATTTACAAGTTTAAAACTAGCTTGAAGTGTGGACTACAATTCCCACCTACACGCATATATCACATTTCCACAGGGTGTAAGACAGTTCCACTGAGACTGTTCAATCACCTAAGCCGTGAGATTTTTATCTAAGAGAGATACCAAGCTGCAAGAAGTGGCAGTAAAAGTAACATCTGTTAGATGACAAGGCAAACGTAACAAAATGTTGTTTGCAGGTTCTAGGTGACGGATGTTCACCGTACAATTCTTCCAACATTTCTGCATGTTTGAAAAATTTCATAGTAAAGTGCTGTGGGGGAAAGCAAAAAAGATAACGTCTATGCCCTACGACCTAAAACCTACACGACAAACTATTGGGAACTGGTCAGCTGTAACCAGTATTTTCACCAAATGTTCATTACTAAATGTCTGAGTGGCATTCGAGGCAAGCCAAGAAATGAGCGGCAGTGACTGAACAAGGGGGAAGCACTTCGAAGTCCTAAGTTAGGGAAATCTCAAATAGTTACAAATGTTGTGGGCATCAGGCATCGGGGGATTCTCTGGATAAAGGAAGGGCGGGCAGCTGCTCCTCCCTGGGAATGTATCCTAACTGAGCGTGCAGCTCACAGACATGCTCTGAGTTGTTAAACTCACTGGCATGCACAGTAATGGAGGACAGCTTCAAAATTTTACACCTACCACAAAACTAATGCTAGAGACCGTCCAGTATCTCCAGATTAGTCCCTCATTAAGGGGGAAAATCTCACCTTTCATTCCATTTCACTGCTTTTCTCTTCGGTTTTTAGTCTCGAAAACAAAAGTTGCACCGTATGACAGCAGCGATTCCCAGCCTTTTCCATCTCAGGGCACACAGAGTCTACTCACTGGAGTTCTGCGGCCACCAAAAACCGTATATACACTTTTTTGCCGATCTGACCAAAAAATAGGTGTAATTTTGATTCATTCACACTGGAAGGCTCTTGTGCTGGCTGTTGTCATTTTTTTTATTTGACAATCTAAGGGAAAAAAAGGTCAGCTAAATAGTCAGGTGTTGCGTGTGTTAAAAATTCCTGGGGCACGATGTTGAAAACCGCCATGCTACAGAACAGCCAGGAACTGTCATTGCCCCACAGCCGAAGGACAGTAGAAAACTCCCCAACTACACAATCGACATCCCGACTTGTCCTCCAATAGAAAAATGTGTCTTGAGGCAAGTTTCATTCCACATTGGGTTGGACATGTCTGGGAAACAAGGAAACAATTTATTTGCAAGTTAGCAATGTCCACAAAGGATGTCAAAAGATATGTTAAAAGGTTGACAAAGCATAAATACATGGCCCAAATACGTGCAGGCCAACTGAGCCAGTTTCAGAGAGCCCGGCAGGAGACTGGAGAGACAGACCAGCTTTCCAGGAAAGACCTGATTCTGAGTGGAAGTCATAACAAATGTTTCTATTTGCAATGACGGTCTGGCCATTACTTTTACCTGCTATTGAAAATGAATGACTACTATAAAGTAAGTGCTGATTTATTACAAAACGCCAAATGTTGAGGGTTAAAAAATTGCTTATTAAGATGAGATCCAGATGACAGACACTAAGTTGAAGTAAAGTGTTATGTCAGCAAAAAATAAAGCAATTTTCTACTGGCTAAATCCCTTTGTAAGTATTGTGGACATGCTGCTAGTAAGAACTTAATTTCTTAGAGCAGAATTTTATGATTGGAGTGGACCTCAGAAACATCTAATCTAACTGCTAATCTTACAAATAGGAAACCTGAAGCTGCACAAAAAACTGTCATTGTTTGGGTTAACATTCCTGAGTAAGGAAAATAAAAACAACAACAACAACCAAGCAGGAAATGACTCCTCAGTACCTAATACACGGCCATGCTTTTAATAGAAATTTAACCAGACCAGGAAGCTTTTAAATATCATTTCCTTTTTTGATGGGGTTGAATGTTTTGTGGCAACAGTTAATTTTTTGCTCTGATAAAAGTACATTTTTTAAAAATAGAAAATGTGAAGCCTGCAAGAAAGCACAAAGAAAGTCATCAAAAATAGTGTACTTCCTTCTGGCCTTCTTCTGGGCAACAAAAATAACTACTGCCCCCTGTGTAAATGGGGCTGGAAGGCTTTCTTCACTGACACACGCTCTCCTGGACAGTGCAGCCGCCGCCCCGCTTCTCGGGGGCTGGGCAGGGCGGCTGCGGGGCAGACGCTGCCGCTAGTCCCTGGGCGGTACTGGCAGAGGAACCGGGACTCTGTGGGACCTCTTCACTTCAAAGAGAAACCCACCAGAGCAGGGGCGTACACGTCGGATGGGGAAGGAGTGCAGAGCGATAAGCAAAGGGGAAGGTCAAAGTGACCTTTCCAGGCTGGGTCTGCCTGGAACTGAAACCATTCTTCTCCACAAAGTCTCTTGGCTTCCTCTTCATGTTAAGGCTGATCTTTTCTTTCTAAAAAAATTTGTATTAAATTTATCGGGGTGACATTCATTAATAGAATTATATAGTTTTCAAGTGTACATTTCTATGATTCATCATATGTATACCGCATTGTGCGCCCACCACCCTAAGTCATCTTCCGTCACCATGCATGTGGCCCCCTTGACTGCTCCCTCAGCCCCTCATTGCCTCTGGAACCCACCGCACTGCTGTCTGTGTCCGAGAGTTTCGGTTTTATGTCCTGCATATGAGTGGAATCACATGGTTCTTAGCGTTTTCTGAGGCTGATCTTTAACACTGGTCAGGGGGCTATGATCAGGCTTCTCTGGAGACACGGTACCGTCTCTCATGACCACACAACTTTGAACAACCTTGTGTAAACAGCATAGTGTATGGGTCCTCTTAGATTCTTTTTTTAAAATGTATTACCCACTACGTAATACACTTCATGCCACAAAACACACTGCATAACCTTCTAGCAGGGGTAGATGAGCACAGCTGAGTTATTTTTCATCAATCAGGAAAATGCTTCCTCCATCAGTATTTTCTAAACCCTCTGACACACAGTAACGATTAACTCCAGGGACAAGCCCATCTCTTTCCAGCCAAGTCCACTGCTGCGCAAAACAGGCAGCCCGTTTCCTCGCCCCGTCGGTGACCCTGCGGAGAGCGGCAGCCCCAGGGATGAAGCAGCACGTGCCCGTGATGGACACCCTGGGAGAATCTCGAACCACATCGTTGCAAGGTTGCCAAAGCCCTTAGATTCTTGGTAAGAGCCCATACTAGTCGGGGGCACCCTGAGAACTAGATTTCACCGTAACATTTGATACCTATGGGCCTTTAACAAGCATATAATGGCACAGAAACCATCTTTCCCTATTAGGAACATTTAGGCACTTCAATACATTCCACATGATCCCCCTCAGGTACGAACTGCTGAACTAAAGCAACTGCTCAAGCTAAGTCCTGACATAACCGCTGTGACTTCCAACCCTAATCTGGTGACCCCCTAGTCTGGTGACCCCCCAGGTACCACCCTTGATCTCCCCAGTACTAAGAAATTTTGCTTTTAGAAAATCAATTTTGTTCCACTTAACTGAGTGAAACCAGAGGGTGTTCAAAGAAGCCGACAATTTGTGGCTCAAATTAGTGGGCTAGTTGAGCCCCTTTAATTTTTATGTTGGTAATTATATGCACGCATCTCCTTGTCCTACAAGTACTAAGCATCAGAGAACAGAAGCAGGGCTGTGGAGTTCACTCTGCACTGAACAGGCAAAAGGGGTTTATACAGCAGCATGACACTGAGCAGCAGGTACCCATGATTGTCCACATTCTAAACTCTGAAGATGCTCCTTTGTAGCCTCAAAGAAATATGTAAGCAAGGTAGAATGAAACACCTGAACAAGAATTATGCAACAGACGTGTTCACACTGAGTCGGTAGGGTATTTAGGGTATAAACTAGTCCCTGAGTACCCTTAGTAACACCCCGGGGCAGGGAAGCGGGCGAGGGAAGAGGGGTGAATGAGAACTTAAGCTTTCCAAGGATTAAGGTTCAAATCCTTTAAATGTGAGGTCAGTAAAATGAGAACTCAACTTTATAGTGGTAACTCTTCTTGCCGGCAACAGCACGAGGTGGTAGTGATTCTCAAGTTTAATATATTACATATATACTATAAAAATAAGCTGAACTTTGAAGGAACGTTATTATTATAAACGGTTTGAGCTCTGCTACTCTAATCCTGGGCTTCTGACAGAACATTCTGGAGCAAAAGCCCGTAAAGCCACAACAAAGAGGTATACTGACTGACAAACAGGTGCTGTAATATGCCACAGGCACTTCGGTTTTAACAATTTTGCAAAAGCATGGAACACGTAGGTTGCCGAGGAAAAACCGCTGTAGGTATTTATGACAGAAAAAGCGGCAAGCGACCTGTCTCACCACATTCACTGGTGGGTATTCCATCTTTCCCACTGTTTGTTTGTTTACACGTTGTTATTGAGATCAGGGCAAGGAAAGGCACCGCTTTCTCCAGAAAGGCTTTTAGAAAACAAACAAGGGGAGGCTATACCCCTGCATCACTACTCCGTGGCTGAAAACCCTCCCTTCGAAGACTACCCATGTCGAAACGAGTAGTGACCTCACAGCGTACCAATAAAGTATCGTCCTTAATGAAGGTTCTTTGTCTTAGGGCTTCCAGATGCATAAAAGTCACATAGCCAAAACCTTTTGGGTTCCGTGGGATTGTGGGCCGCTGGAAGGCAAGCAGCTCTGGTTTGGCATCCATTATCTCCTCATGGTTCTGCCTTACAGGTGCTTCAGACTGATCAAGAATTGTAAGGCGTATTGTACCCTGGAAGGGCCAGGGGAGGTGGC
This sequence comes from Trachops cirrhosus, assembly GCA_028533065.1. NCBI lineage: Eukaryota > Metazoa > Chordata > Mammalia > Chiroptera > Phyllostomidae > Trachops > Trachops cirrhosus. The sequence goes on along the minus strand of CM052543.1, from coordinate 16,918,822 downwards.
TGTCATACTCTCCTTGCATCGTGTGGACAAAGAGGGATATGTAGTTCGCACAGCGCTGAGCCGTTGGTAACTGAAGGTGCAGGCGCATGCAGAGCTTGTACCCAGGTTTGCCTGTGTAGAATCCAGGGCTATGGATGACAACAGGCTTCTCCTCTTCTTGAGATTTCAGGTGCATCCCAAAGTTTCCAATCTTCCAGATGTAAATCCCATTGCACTGCTGTGCTTCTATTTCAGCAACTTTGTCCTCAAGGGTTCGAATAGTTCGTTTGAGCTCACTGACATATATGCTCTGAGTTTCCATTTTTGCAGTCAGCTCCCGGATTTGATGATCTTGTCTTACAAGGCGACTCTCCAATTGTTGAATGGTTTCTTGGAAATTCTGGACCTCTGGGTGGCACCCAGAGGAGACCCGGGGCAGAGAGGAAGACTCGTACAGCAGCACGTCACGCTGAGGCCGGGGAGCCATGGAAAGGTTTAAACTCTGAACAGCCTGGGCCAGCATTCTCATGTGTGACTGAGTATTCTCTTGTAGGTGGCGTGCCAAGTGAATCCTCTGCATCTGAAAACCAAGCACAAGCTTTAGGCTGGGAATAGGTACTGTGAGGACGAGGAAAGGGGACTAGCCAGGCCAAATGAAAGGTTTTTAAGTAGCGTCACCATTTCCCTCAATCCCCTACAACCTTGTCTCTACCAGATTCTCAATCCAAAGAGATGGTCCTGTCTCTTAATTTGCCGAAAAACTGAGGCTATCTATTGAGTATGCTCCCCTTTCATTCAGATAAACCTCCCTCCCATTTACAAATGTATCAGGATCCACACCCATCCTTCTCTTCTGACTCAGAGATGACTCTCTTCTTGTCCAAGGTTAATGCTTTACCTGGGCTCTTAAGTGGCATCCACCCCTTTCAACACCTCAGAAGTGCTGCTCAGTTACTCCCATTCTTCCTTATCTTCCAACACTCTTTCCCCCTAACACTTTCCCTCAGAATGTAATTATCTTTCCTGTCTTCATACTCTTTGCAGGTCAAGAACACTGTAATTATTATATGAAAAAAATATTCTTTTTTTAAAAAATTCATTTTTACTTTTAGAGAAAACGGGAGGGAGGGAGAAATACAATTATTCAGAGAAACATTGATTGGTTGCCTCTTGCACACCCTGAACTCAAGACCTGGCCCACAACCCAGGCATTGGCCCTGACTGGGAATTGAACCAGTGACCTTTCAGTTCGCAGGCTGGAGCTCAGTCCACTGAGCCTCACCAGCCAGGGCTAAAAAAAATATCCTTGATACAACAATTTTTATTATAAGAATAATTTATGTACATTATAAAAAATAAACATAGATGATTAAAAGAAAATAAGTTACCTATTGTCTCAATTATTATTCACATTTTGATATATTTCCTTGCTCTTCTATTTTATAAAATTATTAAATGCATGCTTATTGTATTAAAGTTGGATAAAAAACATAATGGAAAAGTAAAAGTATAACTTACTCTCCAGAAAGAATGACTTATCATAAATAATTATCTACCTGAGACATTTGACACAAGTGATCACTAGTCTTGAAACTAATTTTGGAGACTACAACAATACCTTCTCCTTGCCTGGTTCACCAAATTCGAAGACTCACCACCACAGCTATTTCCTGGCCGACTTCTCTTCCTCGTACACACACACTCTATGTGATCTCAATCCTATACCTGCCATCCATCATCGCCTACTTCCCCAAATCAATATTCTGAGCTGCAATTTCTCTTTGGAGCTTAACACTACATACAATGCACGTCAGCCCCTCCATTCCCATTGGTATTCTCCACTGCACTATCTAACTGAATTTTCTTTATCTATACTCAAGAATGAAAAGAAAAATAAAGAAACACCTTACCTTTTCATGGCAACCAAAAGTACTGAATGTGCACGGAATTGGGGCTGTGGGACAGTCTAGATCGAAATGATTAGGCATCTGAAAACCAGAACAAAGGTTGAAAAATGCTTTCTCTGCATATCATGTTCTAGTTCGATGAGCTCACACTCGAAATAAAAGCTTACGTTTCACTGAAACATAAGCATGTATTATCTACGGCAGCATCTCAACAGCAGAGTCCGATAGTTGCAACAGACACCAGGCAGCCCAAAAAGATTAAAAAAAAAAAAAAACTTACTTCCAAAAGTCAGAAAGAAAGGAAATGTCAGTATTTCATATCATCCCCCAAATCACTCGAAATTTATTTAAAGAATATGAATTTGTTCCTATGGCTGGAAACCAGGACCCTCTAGTGGCATTTTGAAGAAAAAGCACCCTCTGATGTCAACCTCGACTGCAAACCTAACCAGGACTCTCACTGTGTGGACTGTCCGGGCCATTTCACAGGTGCCCGTCAACCATACACATTACAGCCACGGACCACACCCAGCACCTCCCTCGTGACCCCCTTTCACAAACCTCCTTAGCTTTTGTTAACCTGGGCATGTTTTGGCTATAACGGGGAGAGGCTCAGATGTTAGAAGGCATTTTAATCACATTAATAAAAGTTCTAAAGAAATGTCTCAGCTTTTGATATGGGGACTCTAAAACAGTCTTTAAGGTAAGATCCACTATAGAGAAACATTCTTTGAAACTACTATCAAATTTCCTTTACAAATTTAGATTAGCTGTAGTCATAGATGTTTTAAGCAGAAACATTCGAGACCATTTAACCCAATCCTTCAACTTTGCATCACCTAGAATGACAGTCAGCCAATTTTTTTGTGAAGGGTCAGACAGTAAATATTTTCAGCTCTGTAGGCCCTACCGGTCCCTGTCCCGGGTATTCAACGCTACCACTGTGGGAGAAAACCAGCCATATGTGACAGACACACGGGCACAGTGCCGTTCCAATACAACTATTTATAACAGCAGACCGGGAGCCAGATTGGGCTGGCAGGCCGGTTTGCTGAGCCCTTATCTAGGATGTCCACTTTCTTGCCAGACATCAAGCGGGCAAGCCATTGGCACAACCAGGGCCCAAACCTAGGTTTTCTGACTCTTAACCTAGGATTTTTTCCTACATTAAGCTTTGTTTTTACTGGGTTTTAGATGTGCTGCATGGTTTCCTTTAAATAGTACAACAGAGCAAAAAGAAAAGCAGGGAGGTGAGACTTCATAAGCAAAAAAAAGTTTAACACCTTCAAATTAAGGCTTTTTTGGAAAAAAAAAAACAAAACAAAACTACAGGACTCTGTTAAGACCAATGGAAAAGTTTAGTCGAGTGACAGGTTTCGCATACCTCTAGTTAGTAAGGTAATCAATGATGATCTCGGGGTTTGCAGATTTCACGGGTGTATAAATAGTGACTAATATTCAAATCTTGTGGGTAAACCCCCCAAAGGTCAGAAGAGAGCAATCAAACCGTTTTCCTATCTCTAATAGTAACGTGAATGCCGTTTTCTGCCACACTTGCTGCTGCCTGTCCGTGGCCCCCAGGACCGCTGGACGGAGGGCGACGGTCCTGGACGGCTCAGCCCCGCTCAGCACGTCTCGGGCCGTGGGGACAAGCACGGCTCTGCTGCTGGGCAGACTGTCTTTTTCACTGTCCTTTCAGCCACTCTCTGGATACCTAAGATCCTTCTTTCACAGCATGTAAAGATGTGTTTCCTAATGTGTGTTTTTCTTTAAATGGGGATTTTGATTATTTGTATCTTAAAATTACCTGGTTTTGTCTAGAAATTTTACAAATATACATAAACATGGGCATTAAGTTAATGACTTTAAATACTTAGAGAGGGCTAAGTATTTTGTTCTTTCTGAAAGTATACATTATGTTAATTTATATGATACATGTTCACATAGTTCTAACACTTCTTCAACCTGTATTCCTTCTGCCCTGTCGATTTAATTAAAAGCCTAACTCACTTCTTTAATCGATCACGGAAACACGAGTTTATGAAAGAGACTCATCATACCTGTTCTCTGATGAGCATGGTGTTGCAGTATTCACAGACGACATTGGCCAAAGGACAGTTCTGGTCATGGAGCTGAATTTTATTACAGAAATAAAAGAAAAGCATGAGAGAATCTGAAAAAGTAAAAACCACCTATTTTTATAAAAGTCAGTTTTGCACTATAAACAAATTGAGGACATCAGTGTGTGTAAAAAAAAAGTGAGAATAATATATAAAAGATATTTCCTCCCCCTTTGCCAATACAGTAATCAGATACATCTTGCATTTCAGCTCTTTAAAAGAATATAGCAATACACGAAAGAATCTTCTAAATCACTTCTTTTGGCCTGAGGCAGAATACTTGTGACTAGTTTGGGACATCATTCACCAACACCATCACTCTCCAAAGGCATTCCTCCAAAAATTCCCAGCAACATCATGATGATTTAAATGAAACTCTTAGCAGAAGGTTAAAGAACAGAAGCAGTATTAGGACAGGAGGCTCTGGTGCCCAGGTTCTCATAGGCCCGGAAGGGTAAATCTTGTTTTCTAAAATACAATGAATTTACGAAATAATGAACCCTTCAGGTTAAGTCCATTTACTTAAGTTCAGGAAGACATCGATTTGTTCTAATTCTGCCTCAGGCTTCTCTCCATTTATAGCGAGTTAGCTGACTTGTTTTGAATATTTCATCAGCTTCATGAGTATAATATGCTTGATTTCTTAAGAAAGTAGGAAAAATTACCAAAACAAACTTAAATAAAATTTAAGGAAGTATCTTAATAGCTATAAAAGAATATAAGTTATATGTAGGTTGTTTTAGTGAAGAGGACACAGAATGGGTATCTGGAGCTAGGATCTCAGTGCTGGCTTTACCATTACAACATTAGTATAAAATTACTTATGTTTATACGATACATCAAGTTATTCAACTTGCTCACATCTCAGTTTCTGAGTGAAAAAACCACTGTCAGCACGATGCTGTCCAGTGCTATGAAGCGTCCGTTTAAAGGTAAACATTCTAACTGACGTGTAACATACTTACAGAAAAGTGTTTAAAGCTCAGTGAATGAGCACCAAAAAACCACACGCTGTGGGATTTAATTTATTCTCCTTGAAGGTTTTAATGACCCAGTCTCCGTTTCAAAGAGTAGAGCACACGTCCGATACAGTAATCATCCTGCTTGTTTGTCTCTAATTCAAGACTGGCCATTAAAGTATCACACAGGAGAGCAGATCAGCACGGATCTGTCCTGGGAGGCTGTGTTATTTGCAGATCTACTACAGTGTTAAGTAGTATAAGCAATGTTTTCTAAGAAAGATAAATATAAACCTTACGCTTATTTACTAAAATAGTTTAATGAACTTTGTTTCTTAAAAATCAATCTTCCCACAACTGATAACATAGACTCAGAATTGGAGTAACAGCCTCATCTACGGCAAAACCCCTCAAATGTACATTAAAAAATAATTTAAGGCCCTGGCCAGGTGGCTAAGTTGGTTAGAGTGTTGTCCTGATACTCCAAGGTTGTGGGTTCAATCCCCAGTCAGGGCACATATGTCAACCAATGAAAGCATAAATAAGTGGGACAACAAATTGATCTCTCCCTCTCTGTCCTTCCTTCTTCTCTCTCTAAAATCAATAAAAACAGAATTTAGGAAGTAGTGAAATTAACAAATCCAAGTTAGTACATGCCTCTTTATCTTCAAATGCCATCGACATAGCACAGTTTATACAAGAAACCTGTCTCCTTGGACACTCCTTGAGAATGTGAATATTAAGGTGGCACTTTTGGAAGGGACGCTGGCATTGGGGACAATTCATAAGAGCAAACTCACAATGTGCTTGATGATCCTATAATAAGGAAAAAATAATTGATTAGTAACTGCCAACCCTTAAGGCATCTCCTCAACATAATCTCTTCTGAGTGTGAACACTGTTCTCTCTCAAAACAGCCACTCCTTCACAAGGAGCTAAGTAAACAGGGCAAATTGCAAATATGTTTTAAACATTTTTGAACAGATCATAAACAATATTTAATTTCTCATAAAACCACCAAGCTAAAAACAAATTTATTTAATTTAAAAGGAAATCCTTTTACCTGACTACTTCGGTTAATCTCAGGTTTTAGAAGGACTTCGCTTACTTCATAATGAAATGCACCGTTTAGGAAAAGAGAAAACAGCGCGATGAGGGGGTAAGATGGTGGCCACGCGACCCTTGCTGCTTTTTTCCGAACAAGAGAAATGAAGTTATGGGATTAACACGTGACACCTACATTTAACATGCTCTTCAGCTTTATAGCAAAATAATGTCTCCCCCCAAATGTGAAGAACACTGATTTCTTTATCATCACTTGGCAGAGCCAGAGTAGCTGCAATAAGAAATTTATGGTTTCTATTTATATACATGTATCCAATGATGAAAGGCCTGGTGTCTTAGTAAGCGACTGTTACATGCTAGGCACTGGCAGTACACAGATGGACACAACAAAGTCTGTGTTCTCTAGGAACTGCCTCGTCCAAATGCTAATGGCTAGAAAATGACTTTAATACCTCAAGATGTCTCAGTTCCATCTTGTGCAAACAACCTTCATTTGGACACTTCACCATCAGAGAAAGGATCTCTCGTTTTGCAAAATTGTCAGGGAACAGTTGAGTTTCCAGGAGTATTTCATTATCAACTGGACATTTGTGACCTGCATCCCTAAGAGAAACAAGTAAGGCACACACATTTAGTAGATTTAATTTAAACAGATATTAACATCAAGAAGTTCACACAACTTTAATTCACAGTGTATAAATTCTGTGTATTACTTCCTATGGAAAATAATTTAACACGTTGTACTGCATAATGTTCCGGGAGGGGGGATCCCTGTCCTTTCGTGGGCAGTTCACCAACTGTTCTTTTATACAATGAATACAACTGGTACCACACTGCTTACCTAGCAGAAACGATGGGATTTTAGATTGTGGGATAGATCTCAACCAAAAAATGAGGAAAAATTAACTGCATAAGGTCAAATTTTGATTGTCGTAAAATGAAGTAAAAGGTAAGGACGGGGAGCGTGCAGCGGCTGTGCAACATGCTAGTGAGAGGACCTACACACGCTGCTCGTAACACCAGCGACATGTCTACAGTGTGCCCCTCAGGCATGAGCAGCAATTAAACCAGCCAGCAGCACCCCTACCAGCCCACATTTTAAGGTCTGCTCTGAACAGTCCTTGTAACATTCTGGCTCATGAACAAGTTTTCCTTCATTTTTATGTCTAGGGCACAATTTTGTCGGGGGTTGAAGGACCTCTATTTTCTGCTTTCCCAGTGATTTGGTGGTTATTTCATCTTATGATGAGAAAAATCATCCTCAGGAAGTTTGGATGTCTGTTCACTTCCCTTTAACTTTTTGGGATGTCTCACTCTTCGCTCTCAAAACCTGGCAGGTCCGGTTGGCTACAGAAGCACTGACCAGTCCCTCGAACGTCAGCTGAGCGCCCGTGTGGGAGCCAAAAAGACGCTGGAAACGGGGTCTGCGGCAAGTGCTTTACAACCGACAGGTGAGAGGCACAGCCAGTCTCGAACGGGGCTTCTCGCAGGCTGATGTGGCCAGTACTCTGTCAAATATTTTATAAGAAGCATGGAAAACTATAAACGAATTTATTGAAATATACATCCAAAACATAAGTGACAGATGTCACTTAGAGGAAAGAAACTTATAAAACAAATTGGAAACCATTATCCAGAGCAAATGGAAGTAGATTAACGTGGCTTTGATTTCACACAGGACTATTTGGGTGAGAAATTTCTAAGCCATTCCTTCAAGAACATTAGAGTCACAGCAGTGGTTACTTCCAGCTGAGAGGGACAGAAGAAATAAGCCTCAGGCTTCCTTTTGTGGGTTTTACTTCCTTTTCAGACTACTGTCCATTACTTTCATGAACACCTTGCTATTCAAAAACTGCTAAAAACGAGCTACATTCCTGGGCATGATGACACTTGGTAAAATACTGTACATGTCTCTACAAAAAAAATCAACAATCCATAATGTGGTGCATACAACTTACTAAGACTGAATCATAAAGAATCAGAAAATCTGAACACACTGGTTACTAGTAAGGAGAGTAAATCAGTAATCAAAAACCTTCCAACATGAAGAAGTGCATGAGCAGATGGCTTCACTGGTGAATTCCACCCAACATTTAAAGAAGAATTAGTACCCATCCTTCCTAAACTCTTTCAAAAAGTGGAAGAGGAAGGAATACTTCCAAACTCATTTTATGACTTGCATTACCCTAACACCAAAACCAGACAAGGACACAAGAAAGGAAGTCAGTTTAAAAGCTGACAGTGAGTAGCCAGCTTAACCTACTTACAAATGATTTCGGCAATATAAACTAGATGCTTATTTATTGAAGAACATAAAATCCTCCCACTTCTTCCAATGTTTTTTGTTCTGTACAAAACTCCTTAGTCACCTAAAATAGTCCCATCTAATACTTTTGAAATATAGTAACATGTCGTTATTTCTTGGGAGATGAACTTGAATCGTATGTGGAAACTCCACGCGCCTCCATTCGGTTACAGCAACCATGATTCACTGAGCACTTACTACGTGTCAGCACACAGGAAGTTCCCAGGAATAAAACAGACCTCCACCCTGCTCTCACGGAGCTGATTTTCCACTTAGGTAAGACAGGTTGGCAGTGTGCAGACAGGGAGGCATGCTCTGGTGTAAGGAGTAGCCAGAGCTCCTATGCGAGGTGAGATCCGAGGCACCATGGCGGGAGTAGAAGGTGTCAGTGGGGCAGTTAACTGAAGTCAGCATATTCCAAACAGAGAACAACTAGCGCCAGCCCCGCAAAGCAGGAGCGTGCTTGGCATGCTGGAGGAACAGCAAAGAGGGAACTGGCGGAGGGAAGAAGCGCACAGCAGAGGGGAGGTCAGAGAACAGGTTACGGATCTATCACACAGGGCCTAACGGGCACTGGGCTTAGTCTTCCAGATGACCTGCTGCCATGTTCTGAGCTGAGACAACATCACCTCGCTTACTGAACCACGTTCACTCGGGCTGCTATGTTGAGAACATTCTGGAAGAAGGCAGGGGTAGAATCAGGCGGGCCTGTGACAGAGCTGATGGTGATTCAGAACTGGGTAGAGGCAGTGAAGGCAGTGAGAAGGGACTGAATTTTGGATAAATATAAAGGTAGAGGCATTGATTAATACTTTAAAAATACTGGTTATTTTATAGTTGTCGATAGGTATCAGATAACAGATTTTAATGTGGTTGAAATCATCACAACTGATCAGTTAAGTCAGCATTCTTTGTTTGGTTGAGATAATCATATTTCACTATCCTTTAAGGCAGATTTATATTCTTTTCTTAAAGCACAGAGAACTTATCTACTTATTATTTATGTATCTTAGGGTTAGAGAAGGGCAGGAGATAGAAATTACTTCACGCCACAGTAGCAACAAGGGTAAGAATGTCGATGTCTCAAGTTTCTGTCCAGTGTTTCCTTTTCCCTGAGCAGCTTTTCACATATAAGACTACTCGTTTTGGTTGTCCCGTGCTCTGTGTACACTGTTCTCTGCATTTGGTTCTGTTCGAGGACACAGTTCTCTCTTCTGTCACGTACCTTATTGATTTGATGATGCAGGCTTTGCAGAACCTGTGGCCGCAGGGCGTTTGCACTGCTTCCCGTAGCGCCATCAGGCAGATGGGGCACTCGTACTTGCTTTCCAGGGGCGGGTCAAACTCCACGTCGTAGCCCTGGATCTCTTCCATAAAAGAGCTGGAGAGAGTCCCTGTGCTGGCAGTCCCACTCACGCTGTCATCTTTGGCTGCGGCACTGCAGGCACTGGCCATGGCTGCGCAGCAGTCACTCTCAGACTGGCTGGACGCGCAGCTGTCTTCACAGTTTAACAGACTCATAGTAACGAGATTATCAATTGCTCTGTAGAAACAGCAAGGAAAAAATGCCTTAACACGTACATACGTGCACACACATACATACAGCACAGCTTATCCATGCAGGTCACTTTTTAGTTTATGTACATAAACTGTGCTAATATTATTTATGGAAAACTTTCAAAGTTTTTGAGGTTTACTTCATGACTACTATTTTATAATAAGTAAAGGAATTCAAATAGGTAGATAGAATAAAAAGTTAAAAGAAGAAATCAGCTCAATCGTAATACTTAGCTACATCACAATTATCTGTTTAAATGTCTGTTTCCTGTGACTGAAGTCAAGAATCTAATTTTCATATCCTCAGTACTCAGCACAAGATCCTTCATATAATAGATGTTTGTTAAGCTTCTGCTGAAGACCTTACTTATGCTGCTGAAGTTCCTTCAAGTATTTTGAGCTTGAGAGAAAGGAGGACCAGCAGGCAGTTCAGGAAGAGCAACATGCAAGGGATTAGATGACCACACTCAACCAGGAGGTGTATGATTTGGGGCAACCTAAGCTTTTGCATCTTGGTTTCTTTTTCGAGACCTAAAAGCTGTGAGTACTTCCAAATGTTCAGAGATTTCTGTTATGTAGAATGAATAAAATTGAAGAAGTATATTTGTATGTCCTTCTGCTTTCAGTCATGTCAAATGACCCTGTTTCATTATCTGACAGGAAAAAGAAGTGAGGTTTTGTAGGCCCGTGGAAGGCTACTGCTTTCATGGGTAGGTGGGATGCCTTCAAATTCTAAATCATACGACATTTTTGATGAACTAATGTCTAAAAGCAATTCATAGCCTATGTCATCGGGTCTCTGCAGTAGATCATTAGACCTATGGGAAATTCTTAGTATGTGCCAGATATAAATAGTTCTAGAAACAGAATGTAAGCTTCCAGTCAATGTGGTAGACCATCATCCCCCTAGTGGGTTCCAAGAGTAATCCTCTATCTTTTTTCAAATCTCTATAGATACCTTTTCTTTTCCTTCTCAAGAAGATTTTTGAGTACCGTCTGATGAGCACCAAAATGTCGAGGCCTGTTCTGGCTGCAGAGGCAGTACCGCGAATTGGTGAACCCCAGACAGGATCAAACGTGTTGCTATGTGAAAGCACCCAGGGCTGTGTTTGGTAGAATGCGTTACTGTTGTGTGCAGCTCCACGCAGTAGTTTTATGTTACAACTTCACTGCTGCCTCCCCCTTGTCAAAATGGAAACGACAGAACTTAGACAGAACTTAGGAAAGGCGCAGTAACTTGCCGAGGACCACCCAGGTAGTAAGTAACGGCTGGAATCACAACCCAAGTCGGCCTGGCCCCAGAGCCTGTGCACCTTGTACTACACCACGTTAGGCTCTTTGTGTTTCGACAAACTTGTCCATAAAATTTCCTTCCCTTTGTTTATGTTACGCTGGACCAGGGATTTTCAACCTTTTCATCTCATGGCACACATGTACTAATTACAAAAATTCTGTGGCATGACAAAAAATGTTATAATTTTCCCAATTTAACAAAAAATAGGTATAGTTTTGATTTATTCACACTGGATGGCTGTTGTGTTGGCTGTTGTCATTTTTTTATTTGACAATCTGAGGGAAAGAGTTCAGTGCCCCTGACTGAATGGTCAGGTAGTACACGTTTGTTTGTTTTTTTAAATCTTCATCCAAGGGTATGTTTATTGATTTTAGAGAGATGAAGGGGGAGACAGAGAAAGAGAGGGAGAGAGGGAGGGTAGGAGAGAGGGAGAGAGAGATGGGGAGAGAAAGAGAGAGACAGACAGATAAACATCGATGTGAGAAACATCGATCGGTTGTCTTCCGTACACACCCTGTCCAGAGACTGAACCTGCAACCTAGGTATGCACCCGAACCGGGAATTGAACCTGCAACCTTTTGGTGTATGGGATGACACTCCAACCAACTGAGCCACCTGGCCAGGGTGCATGTTTTAAAAATTCCTGTGGCACACTGGTTGGAAATCACTGCACTAGACTAATGTGCTGACCACAGCTTCTTACGAAACATGACCTGCCCAAGCGTTACTATACTAGTTGCTAGGATTTCAAAGATGCAGTAGAGAAAAACTGACATTTTGTTTTATTTTTGATATACTACTTTTGAAAAGTTAAAAACAGCTCCCAAAGCCTTGTTATAGCTAATGTAGATTCCTCAGGAAGTCCTGGACAGACTGAGAGGGGGAAGGGATGGCAGGAGAGTGGCAAACAGAACCAGTCATTCTACCTGTGCTCCAGGATTGGGGGGAAGACCCCCGTTATACCCCGAAATCTGAGGACATATGACACTGTTATGCTGCCCTAGGGTTTATGTCCTTTGCTCTTCAAATAGGTAGATAGATAGCCCAACTGTCTGGCGGGAAGACGCTTACACATTTCTGTGTCCAATACTTCCTCGGGTACATCTCCTAGAAGCAGAATTACTAGGTGAAGGGGATGCAACTTTCCCAGGTTTTTAACAGACAATGCTCGCTATCCAATACGTATTGAAGGCTTTTTAACTCCCACTCCCGAAAGCTTGAGAGAGACCATTTTATACGTCCTTGACAATATAGGCATATTTATCTTTTGGGTCTTTAACCATTCATTGTTTTTAAAAATAATCACTTTGAGAACTTGGTATTTGTTATTTAGTCGTACAGAATATACCCAAGTACTCGTCAGAAGACAAAAGCAAGCTGCTGAGCTAACTCTACTTTCCTGCCCAACTGTCCAGCCACAATTCGGTTTACTGGGTAGTCTGTATACTGCCCTCTTGCAGTCTGGTTCCACAGAGTTGAAGGTTGTTCGATTTAAAGAGACCTTTTATAGCAAATGTGTTACTAAGAAAACCTGTGTAATCAGTCACAATTCCTTAAAAAGAATTCCGCTGTAGGAATGCAGTGTAGAACATGAAAGTGAGTGCTCTTAAAAATCTGGGTCTTCAATTTTTCACATCACTTTTCCTTCCTCCCCTCCTTCCCTCTCTCCCTCCCTTCCTTTTTAGAGACAGTGGAAGGGAGGAAAAAAGAAAGGGAGAGAAACATCAATGTGAGAGAAAAACATTGATCAGCTGCCTCCTGTACACACCCCTACCAGGGACGGAACCTGCAACCCAGGCATGTGGTCTGACTGGGAATCAAACCGGCGACCTTTCAGTTTGTGGGATGATGCACAACCAACTAAGCCACACTGGTCAGGGCTATTAAGGATTCTTTTTAACTTCAGATGGTGCCTCAGGTATCCACTTCATGAGAGGCTTCAAAAGCAGGCGTTGGCTTTACATAAGCTGTGCAGGATGGATGACCCGGGTGGAGCCAGATTACAATAGCCCGAGCAGTCATTCCAGAGGAACTGTCCTGCGTGCCTTATGTTTCTTTATCTTCCAAACTGGACCAAACCACCAGCACTCTGAGAAGTCAGTAACAAGAAGCATATCCTGTTTGTAAGGACTGATGAAAGTGGACTTTGCTGATGACTGAATCAATAACCAATCAATGAAGTACAAATCTAGTCTTTTGCCTGATGACCGAGCATCAAGCCAATCTACGCAGTACAAATCTAACCTCACCTCGTCTCGCACCAGCGGACTCTTCCATAATATAACAAACTTCACTTTCCTCCTTTTCCCCCTCAAGATCCCTGTGCTTCTCTCCTGTGCTGGGGAGCCCTTTTGGGCTTCTGCTCCCCAAATTGTAATTCTGTAGAATCCAAATAAATGCTTATACTGTCTCTCATTTTGACTTTTTATTTTTTAGGTTAACGAAGCTAAAATAAGTAAGAAAGAATATATATATTCTTTCTGTAAAATTTCTTATAGCCTCTTTTTTACTCTTAACATTCAGAATTTATGTAGTTTCTAGAGGAATTAACAGAAGGGATGGAACAAAGTTTACATCATTCCTTACCTGGCAGGTTAAGAGCTTCATGAATGCAATTCCCTTTTCTGCAGTTGCGAACCCAGTATAGTAAGCACTGCCTTCATTAAGTATTTTGGGATGTAGCTACTGCTAACTTAATTTGCTTGCAAAAAGAATAAATGTTGAAAACAGCCCTGTCGTAAATCACAGCTTAAATCCACCTATCTGTATCTGGGAATGTACAGGGTGCAGCAGAAGTTAACACCTGCTTGAATGTGGTTGGCAGGGTAATAATACGGGTGTAATAATTTATAGTTTTAAGTTGAGCATTTCACCTAAAATGTCATATGGTGTGTTCAAGTGTGATATTGTTGTTACAGAATTACATGCTTATGATTTTGTAATAAAATATTTTGTAATAAAAGCGGCATTATTTGTCCTGGACCCTGTATTATACTCCAAAGGGTATTCTGTTAAATGTCTGGTGGGAGGGTGAGTAGGGTGATGCATGAAAATTCGTTTCCCTAAGATCCACAAGTGCTAATGAGAGAAATGTCTAAGCTAGAGAAATCAACAAGTTGTATCTTGAATTGGTCAATTTTAAACCAATGGAAAGTCACTCACAGCTAAACATGCAACTCGTAAGTAAAACCATATAAAACAAACAGATAATGTATCATACAAATGTCCACTTGAAACCTATATAATCTTATTAACTAATCCCACTCCAATAAATTTAATTAAATTTTTTTTAAAAAACAAGAAATTACCCTTAATTTTCTGCTAGCTTTAGAAATGGGAACTATTTACTAACTCCTTAAAACCTATTTTTAAAATGCAAAGACCTGCAAATGCAATACTGCAAAAACAGTCAATTGTTATGCCTTAATTATGAATAGACTCAAGGGGCAATCCCCTTCCTAGGTACTATTTGTTTCCCCCAGGAGGCACAGATTTGAATAACTTCTTTCAAAATCCAAGTGGACAAAAATTTATTAGCATCACAGATTCAAATTTATCCCAGAAAAGACCTCAAGGTACAATCCTGCAATACAGTGAAGTATGCAGCGCCAGCAGGATGAAACTCATCACTCGGGCAAGAAGTGCCTGAAATACATCCCTTCCTTGACTTCCAGAGGCTCCGCTGTCCTCATCCCACCCCCAGCCTCAAAGTCAGAAGAGCCCCTTTTACCTTCCTTAGTAATCTAATCACCAGGGAATGGATAAAACGCCAACACTTAGAATTTCTTGACAAGCTTTTCTGTCCCTGTGTAGCTAGATATTTAGTAATTTGTTCTCCCGAGAAACAAAAGCGGCATGCAAACACTTAACATGCAAGCTGCTAATAAAATACTTTAGGTGCTTTCTGTTCACATTCATGACAGTCCTACCTCTCAGTTCGAGTTCCGCTAAAGCCAAATACTAGGAACAGCTTTATCAACCCAGCGTCTGGAACAATCGCTAGAACTACGAGTGCAGGGGCGGGGGAGGAAAGATTCGTGTCATCTGAGCCTTTTTTTTTTTTAACCTGCTGCCTGGGACCTCTAACGATTCAACGACGAACCCAAAAATAGCTTTCCCATGACAGTGACAGAGGAAGCCGGTGAGAACTTAAAGGGATTTTTTTTTTTTTTTTTTTTTTAAAGCTGGTGTCAGCCCGGAGGGACGGGAAAATCCAGGAGGCAATTTCCTTTTCTGGGAAGGGGAATATGCCGGCTGACGGAGTGGGCGCGGGATTCCCACCAGGGACAGGTGTTAGAGTGGAAGGAGGTACCCGCGGGCTTGGGGCGCAGAGGGGAGGGGGGAGGAGGAGGCGTCCACAACCTGTGGGAGGCGAGGAGACAGGAGCGACGTCCCCAACAAGAGGGAAACAAGAGGACGGGGGCGGGGGCAGCGGCGTCCCCAACCTTTGGGAAGAACAGGGGCTGGGGGCGACGCCCCCAACCGGAGAGAAACAGAGGAAGGGGGCGTCCCCAACCTCCGGGAAGCGACGGGACAAGGGGCGACGTCCCCAACCCAAGAAAAATGAGAGGAGGGGAGGCTGAGTCCCCAACCTCCACGAAGCAAGGGACAGGGGGCGACGCCCCCAACCCGTGGGAAACTAGAGGGGAGGGGGCTGTGTCCCCAACCTTTACGAAGCGAAGAGACACTGGGGAGAAGTCCCCAACCCGGAGAAAAAGAGAGGAGAGGGGGCGGTGTCCGCAACCTGTGGGAAGAGAGGCCGCGGCCGCCCCGGGGGAGACGTCCGAAGGAGACTCACCGCTCTAGTCCGCTGGGCCGCCGATTCCACGCAGCGGCACGACTCCGCTTACGCAAAGCACCAGGAGAGGACGGTCACCGCGCTCCGAGCCGAGGCGGCCCGGATGCCAAACTCTCGGCCCGAAGGCCGCCGCTACCGCGTCCCCGGGCCGCCCGGAGCCCGAACCCCAGCCCCGGACGCCCTACTTCCGCCTTCTCTGCCTGCCCGGGGGAGTCAGGGGCGGGGAGAGGGCCGGGGTGGAGACCGAGAGACCGGGCTGGGCCTCTACGCCCCCTGGCGGCGGTCCTCCACAGGTGCGCGGGCTGCGGCGCAGGCGCAGCGCAAGTCGAGCTGTCAAACCCGAGCACTCCCGCAGGGTTTCTCTCCCAAAGGAGAACTGTGACGTTGAAACCTCTCCCGGAGTAAGTGTGAGCGACCTAGCGAGCAGCCACAACAACAGCAGTAATCAAAACTGTGTTTTTATAGCTTCCTGTATCCAATCAGGAGAAACCCCCACCTGGGCTAGATCACTTGACCTTTGGGAATTCTTATATCACTCCTGGACTGCACCTTCCTTGCCAAGAAAGTTTCCATGGTAGGCAGAACCCACTATTATCACCTGGTCCTTCCGCTTCAACCAGTCCGAGCGAGTCTAGCCCATATGTTAAACATTTTTCCCCCCTGAGACTGCTATCGACTACACCACCCATTTTTTTCTATCAACGACACGAGAAAGCTATTTTGAATTTTCCCCGTTTAACTGAATACAAACCTCTCAGGAATGCTACAGGCACTTTGCAGGAGATGCACGAAAGATTTCTACACACCTCTGCAAATTTGACTCATTTTTCACCACTTGGGGAGGTATCACAGAGTGGTGGTTTTTATGAGTACGTACCCTGAAACCAGACTGCTTCATTTAAATCTAGGTTTTCCCCCTTTATAAACTGTGACTTCAGATAATTTAGTTAATCTGCCTTTCTTCAATTTTTTCTATCTCATCTTACAATGGGGATAATAACAATAGAAATTACCTCTTTGGGTTGTTGGAAAGTGAGATTAACTGGTAATGTAAATACATTATTTAATACTATTAAGTACAGCAATTTTCAACCAGTGTGCTGCAAGAATTTTAAAAAACCCTCAATACCTCACTATTTAGTCAGGGGCACTGACCTCTTTTCCTTTAGATTGTGAAATAAAAAAAATGACAACAGCTAACACGTCAATAGCCATCCAGTGTGAATAAATCAAAATTATTCCTATTTTCCTCAGATTGGCAAAAAATATAACATATTTTTGGTGTGCCACAGAGTTTTAGTAATCAGTGTAACTGTGCCATGAGATGAAAAAGGTTGAAAATCTCTGATCTAGGATACAGTATGTTCTCAATAAGGATAACAACACTGTATTTCCTGCTTTCTGGGTGCCAATATTCATAAAAAATGCTTATGTTCTCAAGGTAAGAACCTGTCACTGGTTCTCAGACTCCCTCTGCCCTCCACCTCTTTTTTAAAAAACATATTTTGAGCCCTGATTAATGTTGTCAGTGGCTGGAGTGTGGTCCCATAACCGAAAAGTTGCAGGCGATTCCCAGTCAGGGCACACGCCTAGGTTGCAGGTTTATCTCTGGTTATGGTGCCGGTGCATGGGACCCCTGGTTTTGACGCATACCGTCCCGGTCCCGGCATGGATCCCTGGTCTGGGTGCCTATGGAGGCAAGCAATTGATGCTTCCCTTGCATGGATGTTTCTCTTTCTTCCTTCCTCTCTCCCATTCTCTCTCTCTCTCTCTCCAAATGAAAACGTCCTTAGGTGAGGACAAAAAGGAATAAAAGTAAAAGCATACTTTGAAATATTTCAGACATAAAAGGAATTATACACACACATTTGTGTGCCCACTATCCAGCTCCAGAAATAAAACATTGCCAGTAGAATCGCCAGCCCCTGTGTACTCCTATTCTTTCCCAGCTCCCCACCTGCCTTATAAAACTAAATCACTTAGGGGATGACAGAGCGATCATTAAATGAAATTGAAAGATGGAGAAAAAGAAGAGCAAGGGAGTTAGACATCCCTCCTCTTCTTAGTATAAACTCTGGAGCAAGTTATGCAACCCTCATGAGCTTTAGCTTCCTAACCATAAACACAGGGATAATATTTACCTTCCAGGCTATTGTCAGGATCAACTCATAAAAATGTACATGAGAGAACCTGGCACTGGGCTTTCAGAAACATTAGGTGTTCCGTGTCCTCAAGGGGCCTCCTTCTGCTTCCACAAATCCTATTTATTCTTCATTATTTTATATATGGAGGAGAGTTTTACTGCTCATTCATGCCCGAGGCACACAGGAAACTTTTACTTCCCTGTCTTCTTGCAGGCAAGCAGTTTCACATGACTAGTTCTGACCCACAGGCTACGGGGAAAAAGGATGCAAGCCATTTCAAGGGCAAAGCATTTGCTTTTCATTGCAAAACCTTCCCCACGTGGCAACTAAGGAGACTGTGGGGAAGCTATAAAAGGGTGCATCACTAAATAGCTGTGTGGAGGGCAGTTGCCTTGGAAAGTCAGTCCACTTGCATTGGACTTAGATGAGCAGGACACAAATGTTTGTTGCTTAAGACATTGAGATGTTGGGGTTGCTTTCTGCAGGATGACCTAGCCTGTCCTAGGCACAGTTCCTCCTTGAGGTCGTTTCTAACAGTTCATTTCCTTATGGGACTAGGAGTCAGAACACCAAAGTTTAATTCCTGGCTCTGCTTCTTACCTAAACCGGGACCTGTTCAGGTGTTTTTATCTGTAAAGTTGGAATAAAACCCACCCTGTCTTGTTGTCAGAGCTGTGATAAGTTCAAGTGAGATCATATATGTGAAAATGATTTTCAAACCAGGAAGTCCTATACAGATGAAGGGGAGGGAATGTTTAGATTAGTGGAGTTACCGGATGTGTAGAGCTGCCCAGGTTTCCTGAAATGCTGTCGATTTCAGATATTTTGCTCAGCTGTCCTTATATAAGTGAGTCAAAGTGCACAAAAATATTATCACCATATCATTCCTGGATTGCTGTTTTTCACATCCTATTTGAAAAATGAAGTAAAATAGATCTTGTAGACCGCTGCAGGTGAGGGTGGGCAGGTCAGAGATTCTTTTCCCAAACACTTAACAATAAGATGGCTAAATTATAAATAAAAGTTAAATTATAAAATTAAAACACAATTCATTAGTTCAAAACATTTATTGAACAACCCTTATGTGTGTGTGGCAGGCAGCCTTGAAGATGTATTTATGCCCTGTGTGATCCCCTTGTGCAATGAATGGGGGGTAAGTGGTAAGATGTGAAAATGACAGAATGTGACTTCCTAGGCTGGGTTGGCTCTAGGGTTCCAAAGGAACCAAGTCCAGAATTCACAGCTGCTGAGGGAGAATTTCTTGGACAACAAGGACAGATCCCATAGGAAATACTCTAGGTGACTGCATTTTATTTTATTCAGAAAACCAACTCAAGAGAAAGCATAGTTTTCTATCATTCCTTCCATCCACTTCTTTCTCCCTCCCCTCCCTCCCTTCCCTCTCCTCCCTCTCCTCCCCACCCCTCCTTTTCCCTTCCCTTCCCTTCCCTTTCCTTCTTTCTCTCCCTTTTTCTCTTTCTTTCTTTCTTTCTTTCTTTCTTTCTTTCTTTCTTTCTTTCTTTCTTTCTTTCTTTCTTTCTTTCTTTCTTTCTTTCTTTCTTCTTTATCTTAACCTACATCCATTTATCTATGTACTCATATATGATGTTTACATCTATTTTAGAATTAAAATTCACAAATGAGATGGTTTCCATGATGCATGTTGTTGGATTGCTTTTGACTGGAAACTGATAGAAAGGGAATCTGATTGATTGAATTGGTTTGTCAATGAGGACTGGCTTTGCTAATTAAGCTATGTGCAGCTCCAAAGTTTTTTCAAAAAATATGTAAAGCATCCGTAAAATGTACAATATAGTAGAATTAGATTCTTTGCAATTATTTGAGCTTATAAAAATTTAGATGCTAACCTAAAAATATGCAATGGAATAATATATCATTTTACAAGAATACCTTAAAGTCAGAATCTTTCTCACACCAGAAACTGGGAGAGCAAGAAAGTAAACACAATAATCTTTGATAAAACTATAGACAAGAGACTCGGTTAATCAGAAGAGGAACTGGGGATGTTGGGAGCCGAGAAAAAGGTCAGAGAGATCCAGGGTAGCATTTCCCACATGCATCCTGTTTGGGGAGGAAGTGCCCTGCATCGAAACCTCCTCTTAGTTGCCCATTTCCAAAGCAGGAGTTTTGGAGATGGCCTGATGTCATTAACCTTTGAGTGGTAAATGCAAGTACCTATTCAATGAGTTCATGCTTGCTAATAGTGGCTAAACAAAGCCAAACCAAAAAAAAAAAAAAAAAGAAAAGAAAAAGAAAAAAACACACACGAAAGGATGTTACTCAATAGAGGATTGGCCTTGGCATAGATTTCAAGTACGATAAGTTTTAGGGCCACCCTCACCATCACTCCCTCCTTCTTCCCACCCTGCTCCACCAAAATAAGGGAACAATCTCAGAGAGCAGAGGAGGGAGTAGTTGATGACCACTGAAGGGGCAGGGGCAACCAGGGAAGGTGACTGAGGTGTGTAGACAGGGGAGTGTGCGCACTAAGGGTCTCAGGGAGGTTTTAGGCAGTACTAACAGGCTTTGAGGGTGTGCACTTGGCTCAGTGCACTGTCCAGGCCGAGAGCAGGCTGAGCCACTAGGAGTCAGAAGCTGCGTTTTGGAACCTGCCTTGGAATCTAGGGAAGTTCCCGGTGTTGCCCATGGTAAGGAGTTTTCTTCAGTAAAGCTTGTCTACGAACAAGCAGTAAAAACACTTGCCCTTCCTTCTTCACCTTCTTCCCAAATCCCAACTGAGAACCCAGACTTTTGTGGTACACTCATTTTTCCTGCCCTTGGAGAAAGGAGAGGATTTTTTTCTTCTCCTTTTGAAAAATGGGGAGTCTGGGCACATTTCCACTGCACTGGGGCCAGTTTTTTTCAAAGTTGTACCACTGCTCATCAAGCAAAGTTCAGATGATAAGTTGACCCAATTTACTGCTTCCCTTGAAGGAAAGATTGCACCAGCTATGGATGGAAGTATCTGATCTATTTGTGAGTTATATTTTTAATGTAAATGAATTGCTTTTGTCTGATTTGTATACTAGTTTCCATCCATTTTCAAAGGCAGTTAGTGTATGGGCATACTGGGTGGATAATACCAGTTTTTAAATAATACCTTATGACTTCTCCTGGTACATTCTCTTCTGGATACTTTTAAAACAATTACTATTAAGGAAAATCATCCAATACTTCAAATATAGTAGGGGGACGACTACATATCCTTCAGTGTTATTGTTTAACATGTTCACTGAATAATTTCTTAATTATCTATGTCTGAGAATTCACCTATGCTTGACTGCGTTATTTACTATTTGATTAGCGATCAGACACATTAACTTAGGAATTTCTGTCCGGTAAAGAATTAAACTCCACAGGTGAATCCACTAGAAGATATTAACCAGTTTCATATATTTTTGAAGTATATTTTATTGGTTATATTATTACAGTTGTCCCAGTGTTCCCCCTTTGCCCCCTTCTGCTCAGTAGCCCCCTTCCCCCCAGCAGTCCCCCCACTTAGTTCCTGTCCATGGGTCTGTATATGAGTCATTTGGCCTCTCCATTTCCCATAGTGTCCTTAACCTCCCCCTGTGTATTTTGTACCTACCAATTATGCTTCTTAATCCCTGCACCTTTCCCCCCCATTCTCTGCCTTCCTTCTCCCCACTGAAAACCCTCCAAATGCTCTCCATACTGATGATTCTGTTCCTGTTTAGATTGTTTGCTTAGTTTATTTATTTATTTGTTTATTTTTAGATTCAGTTGTTGATAGTTGTGAACTTGTTGCCTTTTTAATGTTCATAGTTTTGATATTCTTCTTTTTCTTAAATAAGTCTCCAACATTTCATGCAATAATGCTTTGGCAATGATGAACTCCGTTAGCTTTACCTTGTCTGGGAAATATTTTATCTGTCCTTCCTTTCTAAATGATAGCTTTGCTGGATAGAGTAATCTTGGATGTAGGTCCTTGCCTTTTATCTCTTTGAATACTTCTTGCCATTCCCTTCTTGCCTGCAAAGTTTCTCTTGTGAAATCAGCTGATAATCTTATGGGTACTCCTTTGTAGGTAACTTTCTGCTTTTCTCTTGCTCCTTTTAAGATTCCCTCTTTATCTTTAACCTTTGGCATTTTAATTATTTGTCTTGGTGTGGTCTTCTTTGGGTTCAACTTGTTTGGGACTCTCTGTGCTTCCTGGATTTGTATGTCTATTTCCTTTGCCAAATTAAGGAAGTTTTCTTTCATTATTTTTTCAAATCAGTTTTCAGTTTCTTGTTCTTCCTCTTCTTTTTCTGGCATCCCTATGATTTGGATGTTGGCACATTTGGAAATGTCCCAGAGTCTTCTTATACTATCCTCATTTTTTTTGAATTCTTGTTTCTACTTTCTGTTCTGGTTGAATGTTTATTTCTTCCTTATGTTCCAAATTGTTGATTTGAATCCTAGCTTCCTTCCTTTCACTGATGGTTCCTGGTAGATTTTTCTTTATTTCACTTAGGGTAACCTTTATTTATTCCTTTTGTTGTTGCCATACTCAATGATTTCTTTGAGCATCCTGATCACCAGTGTTTTGAACTCTACACCTGATAGGTTGGAGATCTCCATTTCATTTAGTTCTTTTTCTGGGGTTTTGCTCTGTTCTTTCATTTGGGGAATATTTCTTTGCCTCCTCAATTAGGCAGCCTCCCTGTATTTGTTTCTGTGTAGTAGGTACAGCTGCTTTGACACCCTCTAAAAGGCAACTGTAGATCGTGTAGGGAGGAGCCTTAGGTAATCGCCAGGGTCAGGCAACCCAATTCACTGCTTTGTGGGTCTGTGTAGGGGGAGGGCTTGGAGGGGTGACTGTGCTACTGCCTGGCTTCTGGGGATTTGCCCAGCACTCACCCCATTTCCAGTCATTTTACTCATTACCCATATATGACTGGCGCCCTTCCAGCTGTTGCCCTGGTGTTGAATCCCAGAATGGGTGGGTTTGCATACCTTTTAAGATTGGGAGGGCCCTTTAAGCAGAGTTTCCTGAAAATCTGACAGTTTCTTCTGCTGCCCCAACCCCTGCTGGTTTTTATCGCCAGGAATTACGGGAATTTCTCTCTCCCAGGCTGGAACTCTGGGTTGTCTGGTCTGGCCTGGGGCTGGGATTGCTTTCTCCCAAGGTATCCCTCCTGATTTTTATCCACCATATGTGAATGTGGGACCGTCTGTGCCCATTCTGCCACCGCCATTGTCTTTCCATGCCACATCACATCTCTGCGACTGTCTACGCCTTCTCCAAGTCTCCGCTCTCCTGCCCGTCTGGATAAGTGTAGCTTCTTTAAATCCTTGGTTGTTGGACTTGCATCAGTTTTCTGACAGTTCTAGGTGTTACTTGTTTTGAGATTTGGTTGTAATTCTTTTTGTGGTTGTGGGAGGAGGTGAAGCATGTCTACCTATGCCTCCATCTTGACCGGAATTCCCGAGTTTCCCAGTTTCATATCTTTTAAGCAGGTAAATTAATTTCAGCACTCCTTTACTAACTATATAAAATCTTGGTTTTTCCAAGTCTCTTTTCAACCAGCTTGCTGATTCATTAATTAATGGATTGAATAAAATCTTAGACATATGTTCATTCTATGTTTGTATAGTAGTCTTGTGTTTAATTTTTGGAAAATTATTTTGACATTACAACATTCCTGTTAGACTCTGATTCTTTCCAATGTTTGCATGTCGACTATATCTCTCAGTCAGATTTTTTTGCATGTTTGATGTTTGACCTCTTGAATGGAACAACGGGACTTCTTGAATAAGTACATCGGGATCCTTATTAAAAAACACCTTCCTCATTTTGTGCACTGTAGCACAAAACCAAAAATGTAATATTTTTAAACTTTTGGCTTACTCATATTCTGGAACAATTAGAGACTGGTAGTTCAGGAAGGTTCTGAATTCCGAAGCCTGATCTGTGCGTGTTCCTGCTGACTGCTGAGTGCAGAGGCTCTCACAGCAGCAGTGGGAAGAGGCGCGTCTGAGGCAGGACACGAGGAAAAGTGTCCTGAACTGTGGTTGGAGCGTGCTTGGTGAGGAGAACAGGAGCTATTGTATATTTCCAGCGTTCCTGATGAGAATTCACAGTACAATTTCCCCAAAAGGCAATTAAATAAATAATATTAGTTTCCTTGAATTGCCCAAGATGTAGTTGAAATAATGTCTTGATGTAACAGTATTATTTTCAGTAATTGTATCTTTGCATTTCAATATGAGTCAAATAGTCTTTTGTGGGGCAGGCTGGGAAACTGTTCCCAATTTATAACATTGTTTTTAATAGGAAATACCTATTTTGTTAGAAACAACTAAATAAAAATGCTTTGGGGGAGAATATACAATTCTTTTATAGATTGGGAGTGGCCGATGATGAGACAATAAGGTTTATTACAATGACAAATTAAGTACATTAAAAGCGGCTTAACTATAAAAGGGAATGGGAAGGATGTATGTGTGTGTTTGTGTGTGTTAATGCTATTATGCCTTTTAGGTTTTTTTTTTAATCATATAAAGTAGGTCACATTCCAGGTTCCTCTGAAGCCTTTGCCCACATTTGCATTTTTCATATGGTGCTCTTGTTGATACCTTGTGAATGTTAAGAACAAAAATAATTTTCAATTTCAGTATCTCATCCACCAAAAATATAACATACTTCCATCCCAATTTCTACCAGAAAAGAACAATTTTCTAAGTAGAACATTGCTTTCATGAATAACATGAGACTGACCACTTCCTTATGACAAAGTAATTCTCATGTTCTGAATGGTAGTTTATGTGCTACTTCTTTCGTAAAGGAGATTCTGTAGAGGATACAACATATAGTAATGTTCAAGTAGTAATGATCTTTGAAGATTTGATATGTGCACATTGGAAGATTTCCAAGATGGTTTTTTGAGGATGAAGGGGGTAGTATTGTCCTCTTGAGGAATTTATTAAAGGTCATTTACATTCTTTTGTTTTCTGTACCAGTAAACTACGGATATAAAGAGTCAATACTAGAAATCTATGTACAAGAGATGATTTTAGCCATAACCAGAGGGACATGCTTTCTGATCCTTCCAAACTAAATTGGGAAGAGCCAACCACTGTATTCCGGAGAGGAAATAAAGTATATGAAATTGGAACACAAGTGGAAACTGGCATGATTCATCAGCTATAGTTCCATTGCTCTTAAAATAGTTTGTATTTCATTTCTTATATCAAGCATATCCTATGTGATTGAAATGCTATTACATAGGAAATAATAATATTAAAATAATGTTCAAAATAATACGATATTAAAAATAATAAAAATAACATAAAAGAATAGGAAATACTAATATTGATAATAATATTCAATATAAGAATAATCAAAATAATATTAAAGAATTAAAAAATGTACAGTTTTCTACTTACATGAGCATGCCTATGATAAATTAAGTATTCCTCCAAGGTTATTTCTACTATATTTGCTTTTATAATGTGTCAATGAACTTTTGTGCATGAAATTTTCCCCATTTTAAGTTATTGCTTAAAGATGGATTCCTCCAACAGAAATTGGTAGGTCAAAAGCTATAGATATTTATGACTTTTGTTATAAATGACTTCCCAGAAAGACTGTCATTTTGTGTTCCATATGGTTCTTGATGTGTATCTAACTCATTCTCCCTAGAATGCTGATTGAGTATTATTTAAAAAAAACACACACACCAATAATTTTAAAAAAGAAATTCACGTTCACCCACAGCATAATATAATCATGTTACAGAAGGGTGAAAAGTGAAAGGTAAAATTTCTCCCCTTATATTTCTGAAACTCACTCAGTTCTACTTTTTTGAAGTAACCACTAAGATGGAAAAAAAAATGTGGCCAACTTAAAATTTAAAACCAAGACCTTGCTATTTATACAGCTACATTTGAGAAGGAAGGAAGTGCGTACCTGCTAGGGCTTAGGGACCACTGCAGCGCAATCCATGCTTTCATCAACGTCACAGCACCACAACATGGGTACAATCTAAAACCACCTGTAAGCATTGTCTGGCCTTCTGCTGATGTTCCAGGGGAGAAGAGAGAGCCCAGGACACTCAGTCAGGAGGGGAAGGTGGACTTCAGAGCTGCAGGCTGGCAAACTGGAAAAGGCTGTTTAAAGGTACCGGTAACAGGCACCTTTGAAGAGGGTTACAGTATCTAGTCCGTGAAACATTTAAAATTTATAAGAAGTTGATAGCATTTATCTATGATAGTGGAAAAGGAGCCCTTGTGCTTATCTAGGTGAGTAAGCCATTAACCATTCTGACTGTGGGACGGAGTTTGTAACTACTGATTATGGATGCTATTTGCCTCATCATCATTCTTTGAGCATGTTTGCCTATCTTACAGAAATGTTCCGTCTTCTCCCTCCCTTCTTCCCTCTCTCTTTCTCTCTAAATTATCTGAGAGTTTTTAAAAAATTTCTAAATTACTGGAGAGTTAGGTGTAGATGTTGTTAAACATTTCCCTTAACTTCAGTATACTAAGAATAAATGCAGTTATATGGTCTCCGAAATAACTACAACGCTATTATCACACTCAAAAATTTAACTTATACAATAAATTTTTATTAAGTTTATTGGGGTGGCATTGGTTAATAAGATTATACAAATATCAAGTGTACAATATTCCAATACATCATCTGTGTATTGCATTGTGTGTTCATCACCCAAAGTTTAGTCTCCTTCCGTCACCATACCTCTACCCTTTATTATGCCTACCCCTTCTCTTCTGGTAACCACCATACTGTTGTCTGGGTCAGTGACTATTTGTTTGGTTTTTAAAAATAACTCATTGCTTTCTCTTTTATATCCTACATACGGTTCTTGTCCTTTTCCATAGGATTTATTTTGCTCAGCATGATATTCTCAGGATCACCCATTTTGCTGCAAATGGCAGCATTTCATCTTTTCTTAGGGCTGAGTGGTTTTCCATTGTATATGTGCACAATGCAATCATCCGCTGAAGGGCGCTTGGGTTGTTTCCTTGTCTTCGCTACCGTGCGTAATGCTGCACTGAACGTAGGGGTTATGTGATAAATACTAACCAAACTACATCCACATTTAAATTCCTCCAATTTTACCCCAAATAATCCTTTAGAGCTGTTAATTTGGTTTGGTTTTCCATCCATTTTCTTGTCATTAATAATTTATACAATTAAACCTTAATTTTTAGATTCACATGCAATTGTAAGGTATAATACAGAGAAATCCCATTTATCCCATGTCCACCAATGGTAACATCTTGCAAAACTGTAGCACAATATCACGATATCTTGTTATTGATCCACTAAAGATATCGAACATTTCCATCACCACAAGGATCCCTCATGTTGCCTTTTTTAGCCACACCCACCTCCCCCTTGCCTGTACCTTCCTTAAACCCTGGGAACCATTAATCTGTTCTCCATCTCTATAATTTTATCATTTCAAGAATGTTACGTGAATGGACTCATATAGCCCATTAACTTTGGGATTGGAATGAACTATAGACATTCCTGTAGAGGTTTTCACGGAAACATAGGCTTTCATTTCTCTGAGTCACATGTCCAGGAGTGTCGTCGCTGAGTCCTATGGTGTTTGCATCTTAGCTTTTTACAAAACTGCCAGAGGGGCTGTACCATTATGCATTCTCACCAGCAATATCTGTGTGATTCAGGATTATATTAGCCGTTTTGATGAGTGTGTAGTGATATCTCACTGCGGTTTTAATTTGTGTTTCCCTAATGGTTAATGATGTGCAACACCTTTTTATGTGCTTATTTACCATCTGTACATTCTCTTTGGCAAAAATGTCTCTTCATGCCTTTTGCCTATTTTGTAATCGGATTGCTAGTCTTTTTACTGTGACCTGTTTTGAGACTAGGTCAGCTTCCTTCCTTTTTTTCCCTCCCTCCCTCCCTCCCTTTCTCCCTCTCTCCCTTCCTTCCTGCCTTCTTTTCCTTCTTTCCTCCTGGTCCTCCTCCCCCTCCTCCTTCTCCTTCTTCTTCTTCATCTCCTTCTTTTTCTGTTGACTTTGAATGTCCAATTAATTGAGCACCACTTGTTTAAAAGGCTATCTTCCCTCCACTGAATTGTTTTGGCACCTTTGCAAAAACTCTATTGAGTCCAAACCTGTGGATACGGAGGGATGACTGTCTCACATTTGTTTACCTATTCATTTGTTGATGGACGTTTGGGTTGCTTCTACCCTTTGACTATTGTGTTATCTTTCAGTTTCTGTGTGTCAGGAATCCAGGCAAAGCTTGGCTGGTCCTCTGCTCAGAGTTTCACTGGGCTGCAATTTTATCAGAGGCTTCACCAGGAGAAAGCCTGCTTCAAGCTCCTTCAGGTTGTTGGCAGAATTCATATCCTCGAGGTAATATGACTGACATGTTTGTTTTTTGCTGCCTGTTGGCTGGGGGCCTGCTCTCACTGATGAGAGGCTGCCAACTTTCCCCATCGGGTGGTACTCTCCATAGGCCCTCACGCAATGTGGAAGGTTACTGCTTCAAACCAGCAAAGGAGAAAAGTCTCTCTCCTGGCTACTAAGACAGTATCTTCTATGATGTAGAATAGCCAAAGGCATGAGTGTTACCTTTGCCATATACCCTTGCCTAGAGTAAGTCACAGGTTTTATCTGCATTCAAGGGAAGGAGATTTGTACATAAATATTTTTATGAACTTCTCTTTATGTGTAATATACTTCATAGTACATTTTTAAAAATAAATAAATTGAAAAGAAAAAAATAAGCACAATGAGATACCGCCTTATACCAGGCAGATGGCCAGCATAAATAAATCAACAAACAAAAAGTGCTGGCAAGGATGTGGAGAAGAAGGAACCCTAGTGCACTGTTGGTGGGAATGCAGACTGGTGCAGCCACTATGGGAAACAGTATGGAATTTCCACAAAACATTAAAAATGGAACTGCCTTTTGATCCAGTGATTCCACTGATGGGATTATATTCTAAGAAGCCAGAAACACCAATTCAAAAGAACCTATGCACCGAATGTTCATAGCAGTGCTATTTACAACAGCTGAGCACTGGAAACAGCCTACGTGCTGATCAGTAAATGAGTGGATCAAAAAATGATGGCACATTTACACAATAGATTACTACGCAACAGAAAGAAAGAAGGAGCTCCTACCCTTTGCAACAGCATGGATGGAACTGAAGAGCATTATGTTAAGTGAAATAAGCCAGGCTGTGAAAGACAAATACCATATGATCTCACCTATAAGAGGATCCTAATGAACAAAATAAACAAACATGCAAAATAGAACCAGAGGCATGGAAACAAGGAACAGACTGATAGCAACCAGAGGGGAGAGGGGAGGGGTTTAGGGGTGAAAAGACGGGGAAGGGACTAGTCAAGGAACATGCATGAATGACCCATGTACGTGGACAATAGGGTGGGGACTGACTGTGGGAGCAGGGGTGGGCTGGGTAGAGGAGGGCAAAGGGGGAAACATTGGGACAACTGTAATAGAACAATAAAATATTTAATTAAAAAAAGAAAAAGCATAGGTAAAAAGATGGAGATAACCTATTTATCTATCATCTATCTATAGCAAATTAAAAACAAAAACAAAGGAATGCAGGGTAGCAATAGTTATCCTAACAGTAGTTAAAGCATTAGTTATATAGTTAAAACAGAGAAAAAGCATCAAGTAGCATACCAGGTTATTTTATTTTTATCATAGTCTTAAGTTTTGTTTTTCAAAGGAAATTTTTTCTAGGAATGGATAATTTCAAGATTTTTTTTATCATTCTTTAAACTTTAACATTTTAATAGCCTGTGCCTTGGAAGAGCTCTCTGTTCATTGTCTTCATCCAGATGTGGTGATGAGCTCTCCCAAAGCTAAAGCCTTGTTTAGCATTGGACAATTGACTTCTATTATGTCTTCAATAAGGTTTTTATTCCATTTGACTTGCCTGGATTCAATTATGTTTGGGGAGGTGCTGCCATTCTTTGGGTTTCATTTCACCATCTCATCTATCCTATAGTGTCTATCCCTATCTTTTTTCTCTCATTATTTTGATATCTTTGTTCATTGCCTATGTGATCGGAGAGTGTTTCTCCAATTTATCTTGTGTATCACCAAGTTGCAAATTTGTCTTTTTATAGCATCCATTGTGTTTATTTTGTGTCTTCTCCCTGGATGTCAGTTTTATCACACCTCCTTCTTTTCTTGGCTTATCTTCTTATCAAAGCCCCCTCTTGTTCAATAGATCCAATTCTTTATAGCAACAAAAGGAAATGAATATTTTACATTTTTTTCTGTTTCAGAAGAAGCTTTTTGCACTGAAATATTTGCTAATTAAAAAAGGGTTTTTTCTTGGTGCTGTAGAATTTCTTCATAGATATCATACTGATTTCATGCTATTATTCATCCTAGAAAGAAGAGAATTCCATGTGGAGCTGGTATAAAGGAATACTTACGTCTATTTCAATCAGAACCTTTACACCTTCCCCTCCAGGGGCTACCTGCAGTTTCTGCTTGAGTTTTAAACTAGACCTACTATGTATAGGAAATACCATGTTATTTTTTCCCAACTATAACTCTTCAATGTAAATGCAGAGACTCACATTGAAATTGTTCTTACTTTGTTCAGTGGGTTTTTATTTGACAGAATAAGAAGACAGGTAGGGATAGACACCTGTCTTATTGTGTATTTTGCAGGCTCCTTTTAGTTTGTGACATTGTTTTTTTATATGGTAAGACAAATATGTGGTCATTGAACTGGGACTAAATCTTACACGCATCTGAAGCTGCAGTTGCAAAGAGGCAAAAGGAGTTTGAGTGAGAGGCTTTCTCAAGGGCTCTTTAACCTTTTCCTTTGCCTGATTTCATGGTTAGTGCAGTGCTTCTTGCCTGAAACAAATTTAAATTTTTTTTAAATTATTGACTTGAGGGAGGAAGGAAGGGAAGGAGGGAGGGAGAGAGAAGAGAGAGATTGATTGATTTGTTGTTCCACTTATCTATATATTTATTGGTTGCTTCCTGTAGTACCCAGACCAGAGATCGAACCTACAACCTTGGAGTACCGAGACGACACTCTAGCCAACTGAGCTTCTTGGCCAGGGCCTGAAATCTGTTTTTATTCTTGTGTTATTGTTGGCTTCTCAGGTACTGCAACAGCTGCTCACCTGAGGCAAATTCTCCATTCTGCTCCACTCACCGAAGCCTTTCTGCTCCGGGCGACCCTGTTCAATATGGCAGCCTCGCTCCCCATCTCTGGGTTGGAAGGCATCTGTGGGGCTGACCGTGGGTCAAGAAGGAGGCCTCAGTTCCATCCTTTTCCTTGTCTCTCTCCCTTCCTTTCTCTCTCCCCATTCCCCCTTTCCCCTCTGTCTGCCCTGCCCCACCAGGATATTTTCTCTACAAAAACTGAAGTGTAGATTCGGACCCTCTTATGGTCTCAATTGTGTCCCCCAAAATTAGTAAGTTGAAGCACTAACCCCCAATGTGACTGTATTCAGAGACAGGGCCTTTAAAGAGGTAATTAGGTTAAATGGGATCATATAAGTGAGCCCTAATCCAATAGGACCAGGGTCCTTACAAGAAGAGGAAGAGACAGCAGGGATATGTAATTGTAGAGGAGAGACCAGGTGAGGACACAGCAAGAAGGTGGCTACTGCAAACCAAGGAGAGAAGCTCTAGGAGAAATCAAACCTGCTGACACCTTGATCTTAAACTTGCAACATCCAGAACTGTCAAAAATAAATTTCTAATTATTTATATTCCCCATCTGTGATATTTTGTTATGATGGCTCTAGCAGACCAATATAGACCCTGTGTACTCATCATTCTGCTAATCTATCGAGACTGTTTCTAGGGATCTTGGTATATGACTGATTTTTATCGCTAATGTCTTATACTGCTGAAATTTTCTCTCATTTTGGAGGTTTTATAGGCATTTTAACAGGCATTGGGAAAAAAGGTCCACTGGCTTTCCCTTAATCTCCTCTGAAACTTCACATTTCTTATGGCTTCTAGCATGCAATTTAGCAGTTATGTTCTATCTTGTTCCATTCATTAAAAGCAACTGCTTTAATGTCGTCTGCCCAATTAACCTGTAGCTCACAAGCAGCAGGTTATGTTCTGTAATCCCTGTCTAACACGATGCATATGCTTTAAAATGCTGGAGGGCTGGTTGATTGATTTAAAACCTCAAATTGGATCCATGGCACAGGGATCTTCTCCATGCTTTCTGTCTCCTAGGTTTAGATGGTGAATTCAGATTCCTGAGGAGTGGGGGCAGGGGGGCTGGGCCCTCTCCCAATAAATGGGAGTATTTCGGAGCCCCAGTCTGGTTTCCGCATGAAGTGGTGCGCTGGTCTGTTGTTTTCCTCTGGGACCCAGAGGCAGATGTAGACAAACAGCAGGTGAGGAGGAAGAGCTGTAAACAAAAGGAGCTATATTAAGAAAGTGCATCTGCAGTGTCTCAATCCTGCCACCCACTGGGCCTGTTCCTGAATTGACTTTCTGCAGTCAGTTGATCAGTGACAGGTGCGGAATGATTTGTAATACGTACCAGTGGCAGGATTTTAGAACTGGAGAGTTTCTTAGACATCACACCCTCTGATGCCTCGGCGTGATGAGACATCACACTGCGTCTCATTGCAGTACATGAAACATTGTAGGTAGTGCACAAGAGGATTTTAGGTGGAGGCATATTAACATTGGGTGCACTTGACACTGAATTGCTTTCCCCATTTTCTTTCAATCCTTTCGATTTGGGGAAGAAGAAAGTACCTGCTTGGTGCTGGTAGACCTTTATGCACACTAACCTTCCCTCCTACATTGTATCTCTGCTGCTACCATTTGATAATATAAAAATCATTTTTTGTGTTTTATTTTTTATTTTAGGATTTTTAAATTGTTATTTAAATTTTTATCATTGTTCAAGTACAGCTGTCTCCATTTTCCTGCCACCACTTTCCCCTGCCCCACCCACCCCCACCTCCCACCCTCAATCCTTCCCCGCTTTGGCTTTGTCCGTGGGTCCTTTATACATGTTCCATGATGACCCTTCTCCTTCTTTCCCCCGTTATCCCTCTCCCTCACTCTGGTTACTAATTGTTATTCTATTCTTAAGTAACTAAGTTGACTTCCTTTAAAGACAAATATTAAACAAACAACAGTATAGGTGATATTTGGATAAAGCAAAAATTGTGAGCATGATGCAGAGTGAAATAGTGGAGATCCTGGCATCTCAGCTTCCTCCCCTTTTGCTTCTACAGTTAAAGAAACTGAGGCACCTTTTGAAATGTTTCACTGAGAGGCTGAGTTGGAAGTTGGGGTGATTGGCTAGTGACATCTGTTATGATCAGGATATTCAAGAAAGGAGAGGCCGTCCCACCAGTAGTCAGAGCCTGGTGCCTGTGTGGCCTTTTACCATGGCATTGCCTGACCCACCAGAGGTCTCTGACCAGCCACCCTTCCACTGGTCACCAGGAGGCAAAGAGGAGAACAGAGTGAGGAGAAAGACCATCACGTGTATGGGAGTGTGTCCCTTGAGACATTAAATGGCATGGGAAAAATTGAGACAATGGTACAGAGAATCCTCTCATATATATATCTCCCACCCAGTTTCCTCTATTACATTACTACGACACATTTGCCACAGTGAACCAGTAAACTTCCTTTAGCATTTTTTTAAGGTAGATACAATAGGCTAAATAAATAATATACCCCCCCCATATCAGGCTCTAATCCCTGCAACCTATAAATGCTATCTTCATGGCAAAGACTTTGCAAATGTGATTAAATAGAAGATTTTGAGATGAGTTGATTATCCTGAATTATCCAGATGCACCCTAAATGCAATCACAAGTGTCCTTATGAGAGAGGGGCAGAGGGATGCTTGACACTGTGAGCACAGGAGGCAATGTGACCACAGAGGTAGAGACTGGAGTAACACAGCCACACCGGTGGAATGCAGCTCCACTGGCCGGAAGAAGCGGGGAACTAATTCTGCCATAGGAGCTTCTAATTCAAAAGGTCCTGGAAGAATCTCAACATCTCTCTCCAGTAGTCACCCTTTATGAATGCAGCCAGTGCATCTTTCCAGAAAAAAACAGATGCATATATAGGTAAAATAGGAACTTATATATATATTTTTCCTCTTTTTATCTACATGTTATCCTGTACTTTGGTCTGTACCCCGCTTTCCTCCTGCTTTTTCCCTGACAAAGCTCTTGAACATTATTCCATATGAAAGCATAGTTTCCTTTTTCCTTTTTTATGGTCCTTGTAAGAAGAGAAAGAGCCATGAGGAGTTCAGACTCGTAGAGAAGAGACCAGGTGAGGACGAAGGGGGAAGGCAGCATCTGCAGACCCAGGAGGAAAGGACTCCCCAGAGAGCAGCCCTGGATCTTAAACTTCCAGGCCCCAGAACTGTAAGAAAATACACTTCTGTTGTTTAAGCTACTGAGTCTCTGGTATTTTGCTATGGCAGCTCTCTGGATGTGTCCAGAGTTCTTCTTGTAAGGATATGGGTCAGATTGGATGAGAGCCCACCCTAATGACCTCATTTTAATTTAATTGCTTCTTTAAGGGCTCTGTCTGCAAATCTCATCATATGTTGAGGTACTGGGAGTTATGATTTCAACTTTTGATTTTTGAGGGACACGATTCAGCCCCGGACACCCACCTTCACATCAGTAGGCATAAACCATGAGTTACTTCAACACTACATTACACTGCTATTGAGTATTACCAAAGGGAAATGGCATTGTGGGGGAAAGGGAGTTAGGAGTCCAGGCGGCCAAAGTCCACTGAACCAGGGGATAATTTCTGGTGTCTTACACAGTCTCTACATAACAGTCTGTGGGCAAAGAGAAACAGAGGAGCCACAGGGAGACTTAGGAGGTCTCACGACTATTCGTGTCATCTTTTCACGTTTTCCTGGTATAATACATGTAGTACATGCTAATAAAAGAGAAACATAGCTTTCTATAATGGGTGGTGTTTTATGTGGGGAGATGAGGAAGGCAGGGGGCAATACAGAGACTGGAATGTTGAGGGAGGAGAATGAAGATAAATTCTTTTTTGACAGAGGCACAAAGAACGACAAATCTCAGCTAAAGCTCAACTCAGCTAGCTTACGTAAGGAAGTAAATAAAATGATTGCTACTAGTGGCCATCTCTCGATGTGGAAATAAAGACACAGACTTTTGTTTGTAATGTTAATGGTAAAGTGAAATTTTATCTGCATTTGGAAACTGTACTCTTTGGTTGACTGGAGGGAAATCCCAGGAAATATTTATAACAACATAAGCATTTAATTAACATAGTAAATTATAAACTCTGTGGGGGGAAACATGCTACAG
Organism: Trachops cirrhosus; assembly: GCA_028533065.1. Classification (NCBI taxonomy): domain Eukaryota; kingdom Metazoa; phylum Chordata; class Mammalia; order Chiroptera; family Phyllostomidae; genus Trachops; species Trachops cirrhosus. Next base: position 16,883,345 of record CM052543.1, on the reverse strand, counting down.
ACAATTCATGGGAAATTTTTGCAGAAAAATAATTAGAAGTCGATTCTACCTTTCCATCTTTCCCCAGAATCACTGTCCATCTGTTGAAAAGGAATATAGTTTCTAATGAAAATTTATTAGAAATTTAGCTATTGTTCCCATTATATAGAAAATTAAGCCATGTAGTAACTATAGATAAAAGCCCTCTGTTTAAAAGTATCCCTTTCTTAACCCTCCAAAAATAATTGTGACATCTTTGGAGCCCCCGAATTTGGGAGCATGGGGCAGTTGCCAGGTCGGCTTTTGTGAAGGCATTTATTGCTACCCCGCGGTTAGTCATTTCAGGCCATTTTGTTTACGCTTGGCTTGGGAAAGCTCGTTCCTCAAACTTGAATGCTAGCCCTGAAGATCAAAGTCATCCTCCACCGGTGGTTGAACTCATTCTTAGATTGCATACAGCTAAATAAGAAGGAGGAAAGGAATGCCTTTCTATATATTAGGGGTTTGAAAACGGAACGGATGTCTCAAAATTTGGAAGGACGTCTGGTTGAGTCCTGAATGCCGGACGTCACTTTTCAGTTCCCCCAACTCCCGCACGAAGACGTGGTCCTCACGTCTTCACTTGTTTGAGGAACGAGGAGAAGGCATTTATTACGTATTTTCTGGGACCAGTTGGCAGTAGCAAAACAGTGAGACTGGAGTTCCACATTGGACCCTGATGGTAGTGGAAGACGGGGCTACCTAGCTGGGGGGCCCTGAGCCAATTGCTTCAACCGCCTAAGCTCTTGGTGCTGTTTCTTAGTCCATAGGATTTATGGGGCTTTTCCTAGCAGGTAGGAAGGAAATGGTGGAGGGGTTGGGAGGGAAGATAGAAGTCGGGATGAGGGGGAGAGAGGCGAGAACGAAACTTAAGATTCCTTCCAAACTAGTTCACAAAGTCAGTCAAATTTTGAGATTTTTTCCTGATTGCTCCATGATATAGACCAGTGATTTTCAACTGTGTGCTGTGTCAGGCACACTGGTGTGCCACAAGAATTTTTAAAACATGCAATACCCGACTATGTAGTCAGCACACTGACCTCTTTTCCTTTAAATTGTCAAATAAAAAAAGTGACAACAGCCAACCCAACGATAGCTGTCTGGTGTGAATCAAAATTATACCTTTTTTTGGACAGATTGGCCAAAAAAAATTTTTTTTTGGCGTGCTGCAGAATTTTAGTACTGTCTGTGTGTGCCACGAGATGGCCGATACAGAACTTTTTGCCCACACGGTGGCGCTAGGTGTTTAAGAAACAGTCTCACTAACACCAGAAAGCCCGCTGCGGCACTCCTGAGTTTGTGGGGAATGAGCTGCAGCTGACGTTTAGAGCAATTAATAACGCATTAGAAAATTTACTAACAGGGATAATCAACATTGAGTTAATTAGAAAGCAATTTCAAGGCCGTGGAAGTGGGGTAGAAATGAGCGTGCGGGGATCCTGGCTCTCTACCACCAGCACGGTGGCAAGTTTGCACGTGGCTGAAGACGCTGATCCAGCAATGACCTGTTCAGGTTCTGCTTCGTTGCCAACTTGAGTTTCTTTCCAGGCGAACAAAAGCAGGATGGCTTGGGAAAGAAGGATGCTCTCTTTGCGGTGTAGTGGAAAGGATCTCGTCCTGGGACCAGGGAGGCTCGGTTTGTAACTCCTGATTCCCTCCTGTGACATTGAACAGGGGGCTTTGTCCTTCCAGGAGACTGTTTCTTACCTATAAAATGCATCCATTGGGTCAGATAACCCCTAAGTTCCCTTCTAGCTCTAGCATTCAATTCGATGTTAGAAGACGAGAGTTTTGCTAGCTGGAGATACAGATACATGCTTACATTTGTAATCACAATGTCAGTAAACAGCATCTGCTGGATTATGATAAGAGCATGAAATGCAGTGTTCGCGTACTCAGACCACAGAGGCAGGAGTAGATTTTGATTGATATCAGCAACCGGAGCTCTTGGCTGTCTGGGAAGAAATTGAATTTGAAAAGGTCTCTTTAAAAGGGCCTGCAGGGAGCCAAGGGAAATAAGGGTAGGCAACCTGCTAAGGAGGGATGGAGAGGTGGGTGCAGGGAGGGACATGGGGTGTACGTGCCCAGTGGGAGCTGGCTTGTGCAGGGCCTGCTGGCGCTTCCAGGATTAACCACAGCTAAGCGCTCAGCGGGAGGGCTGCGCTCAAGGCTGGAACCTGGCCTTGAGTCGTCCAAACTCTCAGTTTGCCCTTTTCATTCTTTCCTGCCTGCTAAATTGGTCAAGATCTGCCAGCAGTGTTTTATTTTTAATTTGCCTGGAACAACGTGGAATTTCAGGCAGCTCTGACTTGGCTGTTTTCTCATGGATGTGTAAGTGGGCTCCAGGTAGAATTCGTTATGTGGAAAAGATTTGAAACAAGAAGAGTGTGTGGAATTTTAGTGGCCAGTGGAGGTCCCGTCTCCCAGCAGAGGACAGGTGATGGCAACAGGATTTCAACGCGGATGGAGAGAGAGCCCGCAAGTGTTGTGGGGAAGAACAAGAAAGTACTGGAACACCTGCCCTTGAAGAATCTGATGTAAACAAACCCAGACTTTTATGAAACAAAACAATGAGAAGAGTTTATCTTCATAAGCACCCAATACTTTTTGTCTTGTTTTACATTGTTAACACATATTTATTTGTAAATATTGTGCTTTTTATATTTATGAAAGTAATACATCGCTGCTAAAAATTTAAAATACAAAAAAATCTATGGTAAATATGGTAAGAAAAAGAAAGATCTCCCATGATCTAGTCTGACCCTCACGACCCTGCTCCCCGTGGCCTGAATAATGTTCTTTGATGAGTCTCGTTGAACAATGTAACTTCCCCAACAAGTTGAAAAAGATTCCATTTACGCAGTTTTTGAGCTCAGAACCTTTTCCCGTTCTGGTTTGGAACAGGATGACTGACTGCTGTGTTGCCTTGGCCTTCAGGGCTGAATCCGGGAGAGTCCAGGCGAGTCGGGCGGTTGGTCCAGCTGGTTCCCCTTAACCTTCTAAGTCAGTCTATGACCTAAGCCTGATCCTCGGAAGCCGGTTCTTGCTACTTTTTCCCTGTTCTTTAAGATATTATTGTTTCCCTGTTTCCTTCAAGGTGAAGCAAGAAAACCTGGCCCTTTCTTTCTCGTCCTGTGAGGTTAGTGGAGATGGAGTGTTTTGGAGCCTGAGAGGATGGACAGGAAGGACATCTGTCCGTCAGCCACCTTGCGATCCTCTCTGCTGACCGCACTGTACGATATAAAGACGACATCGAGGCCCTTCCCAAAGGCCCTGCTTCCTGCTGATTTGAACATGTGCACTGCCTTCAGGAAAGAGTCTGTTCCCATCTGCCCAGCCCTACAAGGTCACGGGAACCTCAGGCGAAAGTCTCATCCCCTTGGGCACAAAAACACCAAAGCTCCTAGGAGCCACAGGCCAGTTCCCCTCTTTCTCAATATTATTGCAGTGGCTTCTGCCCTGTCTTGAGTTTGCTGAGCAGAAGCTGCGTCCCCAGGACTGTCATGTGGTTGGACAGGCCGGACCGCAGAACAGTGGGGACAGAAGAGGAGTATCTAATAAAGGCAGCAGAGCAGGGAGAAATCCTTGCATCTGCTTCCGTTTGTGCTGGGGACCAAGTGAGAGCAAGGTGATCCCTCACATACTAGCTGAACACAGTGGTGCTTAGAGGGTAAAGCTGGTCTGAGAGCTATAAGGGGTTTTGGAATACAGACTGTGCTAGGTACGCCGATTACTAGGTTCATCACTGAGTCATCCTCACACTGTTGCTACAAGTGGCCTTCAGTGCTCTCCTTTTACAAGAGATGCGAAGAACACAGGCTCTGGAAGCCCACCCCGCCTTCGCTGTGTAGAGGTCATGTGACCACTGGCCAGCTCTTCATTGCCCTAAGCTGCTGCTGCTTCTCTTCCAAGAAAAGAATATCAAATGAGCAGGATTGTTGTGACAAATGATATGTAAAGCACTCAGAAGCCCACCTTTTTGCTCTCAATAATTAGGAGCTAATATTATTAGTCCTAGGTTGTAGATGAGGAAATTGAGGCATCCATGTCTGTGGACTGGAAAACTCTAGCAGTGTTTAAAGTTAGTGTTGTCACAAGAAGCCCAGCCTCCCCTGAGAACTGAGCAGGGGGGAGGATTCTGGGGTGCTTTGGATAGCACTTCTAAATAATAATAAAAAATTATTGTGTAGTTAGTATTTGATAGGTATCTATTGTACTAAGGGCAGGCACCATTCCAAGCACTTCCTGTAACTCTCACTGTATAACCTCATTGACTCTTAGAAGTATATACTATTATTATTTCCATCGTATGGAGGAGGAAACTGAGGCACAGAACGATAGAATCTTCCCAGAAGCAGAGCTTACGTTGGCAAGATCATTTCCAAACAAACGGGACTGAACTGGCAGCTTTGGCAATGCTCCAGCACACACCCGTGCGCAGTTCTACACTCAGGTCCCCCAGCAAAGCTTCCTGAAGAGCCAGGTGCCAGCTGGAGCTGGGGGCTCCTGGGCCGTGATTGGCTGCCATCATCTGTGGTTAGCCCTCTGTGGTGGGGGAGGCTGGGAAGGACAGTGGAAGCTGATAAATAATGAAGCCATCTGTTCTGAGGGACAAGAGAGCAAAGAGGGAGAGGAGAACACGCTTTGCTTTCTTGTTGGTACCCAATAACATCAACTGAATTACAGACATCCCAACACTTTGCCCAGGCAGCCTGCTGAGCAAGGTAACACTTGGACTTTCCCTGCCTTCAGCTACATATTTATTTCCATTTTTATGTTTCTAATCAGAAATACTTGGGCTTTTTTCTTGTAGGGGATGAAGGGAGGGAGTGAAGGGAGCTGACATCAATTTGATTTTGCTTTCTAATGTATGAACACAGGAAAGGAATAAGAAGCCAAGTTTAGGAAGACACCGCACGTTCATAGAGAAGGCACGAAATACCAGAGTTCCTGCAAATGGATGCGGTTGGCAGAGGCACGGTTTAAGGGGTGCTCCTTGAAGGGATGAGTAAACAAATCAGCAGAAGGAAAGATGTGAGATCTCAGGGGGAAAAGTACTGTGCTGGTCCAGGAAAGAGAAAATTATGAGGAGCGAACAGATTCCAGGGTGGGAGGGAATGTGTACTTTCTCAGCTATTACCAGGTATTGCCAGGAATTCCTTGGACTAAATGGGAGGCCAGTGTTTCCCACTCTGTGACCTGCGGGCCACTCACAGCAGGATCCCTGGAATGTTTGTATAAAAATACGGTTTCTGGACTGCATCTCAGATAAGTTGAATCAGAATCTCTGGGACCTGATAAATTTGCATTGTTACTATTTTTTAAAGCACAAGCTCCCTGATGATTCTGATACATAGTAATGTTGAGAATTGTCACTGTAGAAATCCTGCTTTGACATTATGGCCTTGAGCCAGGATTCCTGGCCAGGGGTTGTGGCAATGAACTTCTCTTTCTGAAGTGGTTCAAGCAGTAAGTTGCCTGGAGGAAAGGCAAGGCCCTTGGGGATATTTTGTGGCTGCCTGAGACTTAGAAAAAACTTTTGATGCTGCCAACTTTTGGATGATGGTGCTGGGCAAATTGTAGAAATTAGTATTTGTGGAGTGAATGAATGCATGAGTGGAACAGGTGTGACAATGAGGGGGTCACACCTGGGCGTACATGAGTCACTTAGAAATTGTGTGTTGACCAACTTGAATATGTTAAGAGGGGAGACTGAGGGACAAGTACTAGGATGGATATGTGTGCGGGGTGAGGAGCTGGACTAGGGTGGGGGGTGGTGCTGCTGCTGTGGCCCAACCTCCTGAAGTAACTGACAGCACTCCCCACCAATGACAGCTTCTGCCTCACCCAAGCCACCCAGACTGGTTTGTACAGATGGCTCTGTACCCGGTACAGGGGTCTGCAGTAGCTGTGAGGGCAGGTGATGGCAAGGCTGAGATGGCAGTGTCCAATGGGGATGGCCCTGAGCCAGCGACAGACAGCCACTCTGCATTTTAGATACTGTGGTTGGTCCACCATGGGGAACTTCTGTTAGAAGAAAGGAGAGCAAGCATTTGCAAGATTCCTGAGTGTGAAAAAAAATGGCTATAAGATAACTTTTCTAACTTCATTTTGTCTACAGCTTCATGTTTTAGTCCGCTCTCTACATGCTTACTGGAAAAGAAAGATAAGCTAAGGATGGTGGTCAGATTTGAGGTTTAGCCAGGTCTTACTTAAACTTTTCTGGGGGAAAATGTAGAAAGAAATATGAAAAAGTGACCATGAATATACATGTAAATCTGGTCTTTAAAACATTTTCCCCTAAACTGAATTGATGACAAATTTAAAAAAATAATGTTTGTTGTGAAAAATTCCATTGATACAAGAATGAACAAAATATAAAATAAAGAGACCTTCTTACCAGTGCTAATTTTGTTTTCTGGAGAGTAAACATAGTTAAGCTTTTAGTGCATACCCTTCCAGAATCTCTGCACCTTCAGGTGTATGGAAATATGAACACATATGCATAAAAGGAGCCCTACTATATTTCTATTGTTGTTCTGTTCTCTGTTTTGACATGTGGGCATCTTATCGTATTATTGATGCATATAGAAATTGCATATATACAATGGTGCATATGGAAAATTTAAATTTCTGTACAGTTTTCCATTCTATACTGGGCCATAGTTTAATAATACCCCATTGGTGATTATTTATGCTGTTTCCTATTTTAAAGTAACAATTTTTAAAACAAACCTTTCTCTCTGTCTCCAGATAAGTGGGGATATCCTGTGGAATGTTTATTCCTACAAGAATAACCTGGGCTGTTTCTTTTTATTTCTTTTAAGATTTTATTTATTCATTTTAGAGAGGGGAAGGGAGGGATAAAGAGATTGAGAGAAACATCAATGTGCAGTTGCTTCTCATGCACCCCTTATTGGGGACCTGGCCTGCAACTCAGGCTTGCGCCCTGACTGGGAATCGAACTGGCGACCTTTTGGTTCACAGGCTGGTGTTCAATCCACTGAGCCACACCAGCCAGGGCTGGACTATTTCTATAGAAAACTTCCTAAAAACAGATTTATTGCACTAAAGATAAAATATATTTCAGCTTTTTAAAGACATTGCTAAGTTGTACACTAGAGATGTTATACCAATGTATACTCCTTCCAAAATATCTTCATTTCCTCACACTATCATTAAAACTGAGAAATAGCAGTATTTTAAATCTTTGCTATTTAGGTAGGTTAAAAAATCTCATTAGCTATAGCTCTTAAAAGTTCTGTCTTCTAAAAGTAATACATGGTAATTTGAGAAAAAGTAAAAATCATAGGTAAGGATAAAAAACTTAAAACGTCCATAGCTTCCACTGATAACTATTATTAGCATTTTAGCGACTATTCCTCCAAAAACAAGAATAACAATGCCCCGTCCCATGCTTCTTGCTTCTAGTTTGAATAAACTTTTAGGAGTTGAGCTGGAAAACAATCTAATAAATACATTTTCTTTGTATGTCAATCGTTAATGACAGCTTGGCGATGGCACTCTTTCCGTGGGAGCAGTTACATAAACGTGTTTTGGTAGATTCTGATATAACATTACAGACCAGTGGGAGTCAGCAGAGGAGCAGGAAGGGAGGGGAGAGAGTTCTAGGGATGTTTCCATCATGTCTGGTGCTTGACTAACTCATTGTGATCAGCTCCGGTGAGGATTATTATTATCGCTGAATTCCAGACAACAAATGCATTAAAGAAAGACTGGAAAGGGAAAGGCTAAAGGAAGGAAAAGGCATTTGGGGATGAGTTCAAGCCAATATATTGGACAGGGGAGACATGGAAAGCCTTTGCCCCTGACACAGGACGGGGTTTAGGAACATAACTGAACCGTACGTGACATTGAGGTGTTTGTTGGGTTGAGCAGAAGTACTCTTGAGGTTAGGTTAGTGAGACCTTTCAAAAAGTTTGGAATTTGTTTCGTTCTCGCGTGGTTCTGCATATAGTACAATTTAACAGGATTTTCTCTTTAACCAAGTCTTGGAAATTGGCTTTTCCTGTTCACGGAAAACAGCAATTTCTGAAGCAAAATGTGTGCAAGATGGAATGAACTTCAGGAGCTTGAAGGGATGCCCCAAAAGAAATGTTGTTAGCTGCAGTCAGGATCAGCCCTTTCACCCCGCCCCCATCCCATCCGCGGCCCCAGTGTGTTCGTTCACCTGAGGGTTGGTCTCCCTGGCCCCATGGTCATTAAAAAAAAATTGCCCCTTTGTTTAGCTAATTAATTGATGGGGAAAAGTGTTGCTTCATGTAACTGGCCATTCAAGACTGCTAACTCAGGCTAATTTGGGAGAGAAAGCTGGTGGGCTGAAAACACAATTGCTGTTTTCCTACTTATGTGTGCTAAAGAATTTTGAGTGTAGTGGGCTAATGAGTTCTAGAAAGGACCCAAATGGCATTTTCAGACTTTATCTTTCAACACTTACTGAGGTCTGAACCACACCCCAGATTTTTAGGTTTTCCTGGCATACATAATAGCACTTTTTTTTTGCCGGAAGATGAATATTACTCCTACCTCTTATTACAAAGTCTAGAGCCATTGGCCATTGCCCAGGAATGAATTTCAGGATGGCAGCCCAACAAACACCTCAAAGTTGCTTAGGCTTATATCTGAAATGACTTGAATTTTTCATCTTATAAGTCCTTGGGAATCTTTGTATGTGCCCATTATGGTTTAATGCAGGTTGAGAGAGTAATGCATTTTTTGTTTCTAATGTAGACACAGCCTTATAATTTATAGCAGTGTTCACTAATTAAAATTGCAAACAAAATTACTACCCATGATTCTTATTATTAGTTCACATTCATAAACCTCAACATTCACTTTATCCTTCAAGTAGTGAGCAATTAGTTTCTTGGGTTAGTAGCTTTATCATCCCTTTATGGCCTGTTTGGAAGAAACAAACAACCTACTTCCCAGATGACTGCTTTAAAAAGCTGGAAATATATTGTTCAGCCAGTGCAATGAGGCTAATGCAATGTGAAAAATATGACTTTTCTTTGGTTTTAGTAGCTAGTTTTTCCTTGCAGGTACTCAGTGAATAACTATTGAGCACCTGTGTACTAGGAATCTGGGGGAGACAAAGATGGCCTACTTGAAGATTCTGTTCTCAAAGACCTGAAGGTTTTGGTGGAAAGGAAATGAGATTGTACACATGTATATACAACAAACACATGTATATAAAACAAAGCAAAGTACCTGGTGGTGCATGGACTTCGATACATGGTCCAGAGACCACAAGTAGAGCCAGAACAGGGAACTGCTCTGTTCTCTGCTGTGTGATCAGCACCCATCATAGTCTATTACAATAGGAGGTTTAATAAGTAACTCTCTGGATGAATTAATGAATAGCTATTTGAATGTATTAATTTGTATTTCTGCCAAGATGCATCAGTGAGATATTGAAATCTTTTCCTAATCTGACTTGTTTTCATTGTTCCCAGGCAATTCAGCCAGCATGGCTGTCTCTTTGCCACCCACTCTGGGACTCGGTTCTGCTCCGGATGAAATCCAGCACCCACATATTAAATTTTCAGAATGGAAATTTAAGCTGTTCCGGGTGAGATCCTTGGAAAAGGCGCCTGAAGAAGCTCAAATGGAAAAGAAAGATTCCTCTGAGGGGAAACCCTCTCTGGAGCAATCTCCCGCAGTCCTGGACAAGGCTGGGGCTGAGAAGCCAGCCTTGACACAACCAGCATTAAAGCCTCACCCTAAATTTTTGAAGAAACCCCATGACGATGAAGGGAAGGCAAGAGAAAAAGCAATCCACCAAACAAACCTTCGCCATCTCTGCCGCATCTGTGGGAATTCTTTTAAAAATGTAGAGCACAATAGGAGATATCCGGTCCATGGGCCGGTGGATGGTAAAACCCAAGTCCTTTTACGAAAGAAGGAAAAGAGAGCCACTTCCTGGCCAGACCTCATTGCCAAGGTTTTCCGGATCGATGTGAAGGCAGATGTTGACTCGATCCACCCCACTGAGTTCTGCCATAACTGCTGGAGCATCATGCACAGGAAGTTCAGAAGTGCCCCAAGTGAGGTCTACTTCCCGAGGAATGGAACCATGGAGTGGCATCCCCATACACCATCCTGTGACATCTGCCACAGTGCCCGTCGGGGACTCAAGAGGAAGAGTCATCAGCCAAACGTGCAGCTCAGCAAAAAACTCAAAATGGTGCTTGACCGAGCAAGACAAGCACGTCAGCGCAAGAAGAGAGCTCAGGCAAGGATCAGTAGCAAGGAAATGATGAAGCAGATTGCCACCTGCAGTAAGATTCATCTTAGTACCAAGCTCCTTGCTGTGGACTTCCCGGCGCACTTTGTGAAATCTATCTCCTGCCAGATTTGTGAGCACATTCTGGCTGACCCTGTGGAGACCACCTGTAAGCATGTATTTTGCAGGATCTGCATTCTCAGATGCCTCAAAGTCATGGGCAGCTATTGTCCCTCTTGCCGATATCCCTGCTTCCCTACTGACCTGGAGAGTCCAGTGAAGTCCTTTCTGAGCATCTTGAATTCCCTGATGGTGAAATGTCCAGCCAAAGAGTGCGATGAGGAGGTCAGCTTGGAAAAATACAATCACCATGTCTCAACCCACAAGAACTCAAAAGAGACTTTTGTTCATATTAATAAAGGAGGCCGGCCCCGCCAGCACCTCCTGTCACTGACCCGGAGGGCTCAGAAGCACCGTCTGAGGGAGCTCAAGCTGCAGGTGAAGGCCTTTGCTGACAAAGAAGAAGGTGGAGATGTCAAGTCCGTGTGCCTGACCTTGTTCCTGCTGGCACTGAGGGCAAGAAATGAGCACAGACAAGCCGATGAGCTGGAGGCCATCATGCAGGGACGTGGCTCTGGCCTGCAGCCCGCTGTTTGCTTGGCCATCCGCGTCAACACCTTCCTCAGCTGTAGTCAGTACCACAAGATGTACAGGACTGTGAAAGCCATCACGGGGAGGCAGATTTTTCAGCCTTTGCATGCCCTTCGGAATGCTGAGAAGGTCCTTCTGCCGGGCTACCACCCCTTTGAGTGGCAGCCACCTCTGAAGAACGTGTCTTCCAGCACCGATGTGGGCATTATTGATGGACTGTCTGGACTGTCCTCCTCTGTGGACGATTACCCAGTAGATACCATTGCAAAGCGGTTTCGCTATGATGCAGCATTGGTGTCTGCCCTGATGGACATGGAAGAAGACATCTTGGGAGGCATGAGAGCCCAAGACCTTGATGACTACCTGAACGGCCCCTTCACTGTAGTGGTGAAGGAGTCTTGTGATGGGATGGGAGATGTGAGTGAGAAGCATGGGAGTGGACCAGCCGTTCCAGAAAAGGCGGTTCGGTTCTCATTCACAGTCATGAAAATTACTATAGCACACGGCTCACAGAGTGTGAAGGTGTTTGAGGAAGCCAAACCTAACTCTGAACTGTGTTGCAAGCCTGTGTGCCTTATGCTGGCAGATGAGTCCGACCATGAGACCCTCACAGCCATCCTAAGCCCTCTCATTGCCGAGAGGGAGGCCATGAAGAACAGTGAATTGATGCTTGAAATGGGAGGCATCCTCCGGACTTTCAAGTTCATCTTCAGGGGTACTGGGTATGATGAGAAACTTGTCCGTGAAGTGGAAGGCCTCGAGGCTTCTGGCTCGGTCTACATCTGCACCCTTTGTGATGCCACCCGCCTGGAAGCCTCTCAAAACCTTGTCTTGCACTCCATAACCAGAAGCCACGCGGAGAACCTGGAGCGCTATGAGGTCTGGCGTTCCAACCCGTTCCACGAGTCCGTGGAAGAACTCCGGGATCGGGTGAAAGGGGTCTCAGCCAAGCCCTTCATTGAGACTGTCCCTTCCATAGATGCGCTCCACTGTGACATTGGCAATGCGGCTGAGTTCTACAAGATTTTCCAGCTAGAGATAGGGGAGGTGTATAAGAATTCCAGTGCCTCCAAAGAGGAAAGGAAAAGATGGCAGGCTACCTTGGACAAGCATCTCCGGAAGAAGATGAACCTGAAACCAATCATGAGGATGAACGGCAACTTTGCCAGGAAGCTCATGACCAAAGAGACTGTTGAAGCCGTGTGTGAATTAATTCCCTCCGAGGAGAGGCACGAAGCCCTGAGGGAGCTGATGGACCTTTATCTGAAGATGAAACCCGTGTGGCGCTCGTCATGCCCCGCTAAAGAATGCCCCGAGTCTCTCTGCCAGTACAGTTTCAATTCTCAGCGCTTCGCTGAGCTCCTCTCTACCAAGTTCAAGTATAGATATGAGGGCAAAATCACCAATTACTTTCACAAAACCCTGGCACACGTCCCTGAAATTATTGAGAGGGATGGCTCCATCGGGGCCTGGGCAAGCGAGGGGAATGAGTCAGGCAACAAACTGTTCAGGCGCTTCAGGAAAATGAATGCCAGGCAGTCAAAGTGCTACGAAATGGAAGACGTCTTGAAGCATCACTGGCTGTATACTTCCAAATACCTTCAGAAGTTTATGAATGCTCATAATGCATTAAAAAACTCTGGGTTTTCCATAAACTCCCAGGGCTGTTTAGAGGAGGACCCGTTAGGTCTAGAGGACTCTCTGGAAACTCAAGATTCAATGGAATTTTAAGTAGGTCAACCGCTTATGAGGTGGTTTTGCAAATGAGTTTTCCTTTGGGTTGCACTGAGACCTTCTCCTAGCACCCTTCACTCTTGTGTGCAGGGGGTCACCAACCAAGCGGTGGTAGGTGGGAGAGGCTGCAGATGCTGAAACCAGTCAGGAATGGATAACAGATGTGCTGATTGCTTGCACCATTTAGGGAGCTCAGAGAAGCAACAGGAGAAATCGGTTATCGGAAAAGCTCCGTAGCTCAGAATAGGAGTAACTGCAGGGGACCAGAGATGAACAAAGATATGTGAATGAGTGACGTGAAAATCAAAGCCAAGGTTGTCAAAGAAGAATGACCAGAGAGGCCAGGAAAGGAACTTGTCTTGTGGTATCTATTCCCTCCTTTCCATTTATTCTAGTTTTTATTGAGATACAAGTGTTTTCTATACCAATACTGTAGAATTCTTTGTGTTATAATTTTCACATATCTTGGCTTACTTTATAAGACCTGGAGAGCTTTCCATATTTCTCCAGTAATAATAATATCTTACATTTGTGTGGCGCAATGACCTTTACTGTATTTTCAACCTGCTTTCTCATTTGGTACGTTTATACAGGAATATCCTACATTCAAATTTTTTGGAAAATTAGACCTTTTCTAGGTTTAAATGATGTGTCTACCAAAACCTTAAAAGTTTAGGAGGCCATCTGCTGCCATGGATTTTCAGTAATGAAACTAGAAGAATACAACTGTTAGCTACAGTTAGTTACTAAATCTTCTAGAAATACATGTTTACTTAGCTTTCAGGAGCCAGGTGTCATATTTCTTTGTAACTTTTAATTTAAATTAATTTAGTCTCCAAATGTTTTGTCCTACAATCTCAAAGCCACAGAGACTTTTAAAATCTGGATTTGCTCACTGTATAAAAACATTGAATATCTTGTTGAAAATTTCTGCCAGATTTTCTCCATCTGATACCTGGGTCAATTTTACCAAATCCAGGTTTCCTGGAGTATTTCCCTTTTCAATGGGTTATTCTTTTATTATGATCAGTTTCCTTTCAGTGTTTTAATATTTTCGTAGCAGGGTCCCTTTTTACTTTTCCCACTTGCTAAGTTTAGGTAAGTCTGCTCATAGTACAGTGGAAGAGTTAAGATTTGTAGAGTGTTTTTATTTTTTGGAACTTTGGAATATTTCCATGTTCATTTTCCCCTCATTTTTCTGTGGGGTAGATGTAGACATTGTTATTACCCCTATTTGATGGAGGGTTAAATGATTTGTTCAACATCACAGAGATAATAAATACCGATCTGGAATTTGAACATAGGTATTTAGTGTCCAAATTCCATGTTCTTTCTAGTTCAACAATTAACCTTTTTTTAAAAAAAAAATAAGGCAGGATCATATTTGTTTAGGATCCACAATTAATCCCCATGGTTCATAATCCTGGGATTTTGTTTCTTGGGGGCAGGAAGGGGGGGTATTTAAGTTATTGGTGTGCTTTAGGGCTTGTGACGTAAGAAAGCAATGCTAAGGCTCCCAAGACCCCCAAACTTCTGGCGGCTCCACTTATTTGGAAACTGTTGTCTGCAACCTCAGAGATGTGGGGATTGCCAGTTGCTGGCAACTTAGAGCAGGCATGGGATTTTATATGTTAGTGAGTCAAATGATATGCTAGCATTAATTAGTTTTCTCTTCCTTTGATTCTATTGACCATAACTGCCATGTTTTATATACAGTATACCAAAGAGCTTTGTAGCTGTCAAATGTGCATCAGTGACATTTTCCTAGATGATACGCATTTGGTGTTTTTATGGGGATTGAACCCAGTATTTTCCATTTAATAAATACAGCAGTTTTTTTCTTTTTCTGTATAGAATATATATAAATGACAAAGACACATGTAGTTTAGTTATCAAAAACATATGCACATTTCAATTTTATTTTTTTCTTCAAAGTGAAAGTTTTTAATTTTGTAAAAGAATAGGCTTCTGAACCCCCGTTTTCCTTCATTCATTTAATCCTTACAGCGTGTCTCTGCACTAATAAAACAGCTGACTTCATGTACTCATCCTAGTCCCTGAAGCGCGCTGGCACCGGTTTGTAGATTTTTTCCCATTTCCCCTCTGCTACTTAATTGGAGACACCGTAAATACTTTCCAGTATTAATTTCCCCCTCTCTAGTGCCGTAGGAACTATTTGGAATGCATGTGACTAACAGCACGATTTACAGCACAGCCATCCCAATAATCCCTCAATCGGATCACATTTTGATAAACCCCAGGAACATCTGGCCACAGGAGTTTCAAAACGTAGAAATGTTGCCTGTGGTTGTTTTTGCCTTCATTGCTGAGATTGCAATATCCCCGACCCTGGTTTTATATTCAAGTTTGATTTTTGACAAAGCCCATTGCGAATGCAGTCACCGACTCCAGGGAAATTCACTGCAATGAAGGGAGCATTTTTTTGAAGTAGAGACGGGAACCTCACAAGTGCAATGCATTTTCCTCCTGTGAAATCTGATTCTACAAGTTTGCCTTCCAACCCACCAAGGGGCACTGCAGGGACCAGTGATAATGGCTGATGAAAAGTGATGAATGGTCCTTGTGAGGCCAAAAAGCACTTTGGGATTCATAAACCTGCACAGAGAAGTAAGAGTGGGAGGAACAGATGTCTTTTCCTTACACGTGAATGGGAATTTAGTTTTGCCCCAATTTGTTTTCACAAAATATAGATGAAGTGAAAGATTTTTTTTTTTGGTTGTTGAGTGTGTGTGTCTTGCATTATCAAACAGAATTCAAACTCCATACAGCTAGGAGTTGGGATTTGTGAGTACCAGCGGTGGTTGGGAGGAACAAATCATTTGGGTGTAAGTGACTTTTGACTGCAGATTTGTATACATTTTCAGTTACTGTATGAGAGAGGGTCTATTCTTTCAATGGTAAGCAATTTTAAATGAGTGGATATTTTGGCCCTATGTTTTTTCATTTAACTATAGTAATATACCTTAGAGATCATTTTTGGTGAGGTTTTCTTTATGGCATTGTACTTCACTTTATTTTCTTATAAATAATCATAAAGTTTGTTTAATGACTACTGAGAGTCTTCTTTTTTCTTGTTTTAGGGAAAGTTCAGGTACTAGGGTGACTTGGATTTATCTGATGTGGGGAGCCTGGTATACTTCCATGTCAAATGTTTTCAAAGTCAATGACGTATGTGTTTTAATACTTATTTTTATATTTTAATATTTCTACTCATTAATATTATGTTTACTATTAACACCTTTATGTTTAAGTATTTGAAATAAAAGTTTAAAATTTGGAAATTGTGGGTATTGTGATTTATATTCAAGTAATAATGTTGAGTTCAACATTTAAAAAATGAAGTAACACCTTTTTTCTTGAGGGAAACACAAAATAAATTTGTTGATCTTTAGAATAAAGGGCAACAGAACAGTGATAATGAGTATAATTTATCTTAATGTAGAATGAGACAATTTGGTTCTGGATACTTGAGGTAAATAGTAAGCCTTTGAAAATGGAGGATTTGCAAATCAGTGAGTTTTAACTCCTTTGAGAATCTGGCAAAAATTTGGATCTGTTCCCCAGAACATTCCCATATTGATTTACTCAAAATTGTGGTCGGGGGTGGGGGGGCTGATGTGCCCAGTACGCTGCAGGTAATGGCAGCACTGAGCTGGAGCCCAGGCCCCTCTGTTCAGTGCTTTTGCCAATGATAATGATGATAACAGTAACGATTATAACAACAACAATAACAATGGCTGCCACTCAGCAAACAGTGGCATGCACTCTGCCTGTGGTTTTCTCATTGGGTCCCTTTGGAGTTGGTACTACTGGTGTCGTCCTGTTACACATGGGACCACTGAAGCTTATTTCAGCCAGAAAATGGCCAAGTCACATCTTCACAATTTCCCCTCTAGTTCTGCCCACCTTCCCGTAGCACTTCCGGTCATCTCTGCATCATCCACAGATTTTCAAGCATCTTAGTGCCACCTTTGCTGGAGACCTCCTAGCTCCCTTCTACTCAGAACTGAGATACAGCCTGGCCATCTCTGTGCAGCCATACAGGTTTAAAGCACTGAAATATGTTTGTGTTTGTGGGTAAATAGCCTGTGCTCCAAGGCCCCCAGTCCCCTTCCCTATTCTGGCAGCCCTGCCCCATTCTCCAGAAACCCACAATCCAGCAACTAACAGGTTAACTCTCAGCATAGCAGGGGCCTTAGGGATCCAGCACTAGGCTAGCATCTTCTTTGAGTAATTTTTGTGCTAGTATTATCATTGCCTTGTTTCATTTTTTCCTACTTTCTTTGAGGTATAATTGACAAACAAAATTATATGGACTTAAGGGGTACAGTGTGATGATTCACTATACATATGCATTGTGAAATATTTATCACCATCATGTTAATTAACACATCCTCCACCTCACAGTTACTGTGTGTGTGTGTAGAACACTTCAGATCTTCTGTCTTAACAAATTTCAAGTCTGCAATTCAATATTAGTAACTATAGTCCCCGTGCTCTACACTAGCTCTTCAGAACTAAAACCCATGACTGAAAGTTTGTACTCCTTGACCAAGCATTTGAGTATTACCTTTACATTTAAGAATGAAGTTATCTCCTCACCCTTGAAGGCCCAGCTAAGTTCTGTATTGTTTCTGATACTTTTTCTAACTACTTCAGCCTATATATTAAACAAATATCTATAGAACACCTTCTATGAGCAAACAATGGGCGCTTGGCACAGGAGATGCAGGAGTGGGCAACACAGATGAGTACTGCTCACAAAGAGTGAGGGGGAGGTGACCTCAATCAACAATCAGCCTCTAGATGTATGACCACACTTGAGCAGGCATCATGAAAGAAAAGTACTGGGTGCAGCTGAAATACAGTGATGTTTTCTTTATTTCTGCATATTTCATTGATTATTCTAGTAGAGTTGTCCTGATTTCCTCCACTTTGCCCCCCTCCACCCAGCACCGCTGCTAGTCCCCCAGGCAATTCCCCCATTATTGTTCATGTTCATGGGTCATGCGTGTAACTTCTTTGGCTACTCCATTTCCTGTGCTGTACTGTACATTTCCATGGCTGTTCTGTAACTGTGTATTTGTACTATTTGTAGTTCTTAATCCCCTCACCTCCTCAACCAGTCCCCCACATCAGCATCCCATCTGGCAATCACCAAAACACTCTCTGTATCCATGATTCTGTCTCTGTTCTTGTTTGCTTAGTTTGTTTTTTAGATTCAACTGTTCATAGATATGTATTTTTGCCATTTTATTGTTCATGGTTTTAATTTTCTTCTTTTTCTTAAATGAGCTCCTTTAACATTTCATATAATAATGGTTTGGTGATGATAAATTCCTTTAGTCTTTTCTTGCCTGGGAAGCTCTTTTTCTGCCCTTCCATTCTAAATGATAGCTTTGCTGGATAGAGCAATCTTGGCTGTGGGTTTCTGCTTTTCATGACTTTGAATATTTCTTGCCAATCCCTTGTAGCCTGCAAAGTTTCTTTTGAGAAATCAGCTGACAGTCTTATTGGAACTCTCCTGTAGGTAACTAACTTCTTTTCTCTTGTTGCTTTTAAGATTCTCTCTTTATCTCTAACCGTTGGCATTTTAATTGTGATGTATCTTGAAGTGGGCCTCTTTGCATCCATCTTGTTTGGGACTTCCCGTGCTTCCTGTGCTTGCATGTCTTTTTCCTTCATCAAATTCAGGAAGTTTTTCTTTCATTATGTTTTCAAATAGATTTCAATTTCTCTTTCTCTTCTCCTTCTGGCATCCATATGATGTGAATGTTGGACCTCTTGAAGTTGTCTCAGAGGCTGCTTATACTATCCTCATTTTTTTTTTTTGGACTTTAAACTGGGGAATCAAAGAAAGCACACAGGAAGGAGGAAGTGTTAGGTGGAGACTGGTAGAATGAGTGGATTGAGGGCAGGTGAGAGGTGACAGACTAGAGAAGACTTAGCCTGTGGGCAGATGCTGAGGCAGGACTTTTAGGAACAGAAGAAAATTTCCTCTGGCTGGAGCCCACTGAGCAAAGGTGAGGGAGGGGCTGCAATAGTGTGGAGAATTAGACAGAGGCCTCATCACGCAGGACCAGGTGGATTGGGTCAAGAAACTTTCAATCCTACCCAAGTGCAAATGAAAACCATTGAAAAGTTTGAGGCAGGCAACTGATGCAGTCCACGCCCAGCCAGGCTTGGGGCACTAATGGAATGCTTTGGGAAAGCATTATTAAGCATTATTTGGGAATACTTATTAAGTATGTGGGGATTTGTCCCAGAGTGAGAAAGTTTAGGCATATGCATTTAAATGGCAGTTTCAAACATTCTTGACAGCAGTTACACACATCCTACTGCACGCATCTAACTGCCTCTGATGACTGTGTCCAACCAGGAGGAGGGGAAGGCAGGTTCTGCAAGAGCCTCAGTTTGCTGAAGGCAGCATTTCTTCCCCTGACCTTTCCCCTTCTGTCTCATGGAAACTTCCTTTTCCCCCTGGCTTTTACATAATCTTTCCCCCTGGCTCCTGATGGTGACAATGTATTTCTGCCTTCTCAAAATACATCCTGACTTACTTGGAGGCCAAGATCTGTGCATGTACTTTTATACTGAGGTCTGAATAAGGGCTAAGTAAATACCTCATGCTCCCATAGCCATCTTTCCATTTTTGGCTTCAAGGTCATTGAGAGTTCTTTTTTACACCACAGAAACCAGTTCTCCAAAACCAATTGGATGTTCTACAATTAAATTTCTTTCTTACATAAACTATCTGAAGTTGGTCCAGGCTCCGCAGGTGAAGGGCTCAGTTCCATAAGACTGCCCCTACTTCATACACCAGCTGTAAATGGGGTGCACAGACTACCTATACTTCTGCCTGGTCAAATACAAATTTGGAGGGTTTCCATAAATACAGACCCCCAGCCCTTAGATTTCAGAACTCACAGGATTGGCTCACAGAACTCAGGAAACCACTTTACTTATATTAACTGGCTCATGAATGATACAAATGAATAGCCAGATGCAGAGGTACATAGGTTGAAGTCTGAAAGGGTCCTCAGTGAAGAAGCTTCTGGCCCTGAGGAATTGAGGCATGACACCCTAAAGTAACTGCTTAGGGTTAGTTGAATGGAGAGCTTATTAAGTAAGCATGACATTAAATCATTGGCCATTGGTGATTGAATTTGGTCTGTAGCCCTTTTCTTACCCAGAGGTTGGGGTTTGGGGATGGGGCTGAAAGTTCCAAGCTTCTAATCTAGGCTTGATCTTTTTTAGTGACCAGCTCCCATCCTGAAGCTATCTAGGGACCTGTCAAGAGTCACTTCATTAGAATAAAAGATACTCATTGCACCCTTATCACTCAGAAAATCCAAGCATTTTAGGAACTTTATACCAGGAGCCAGGGACAAAGACCAAATATCTTTCTGTCATGCCACACTCATACTTTTTCATGGTTTAAAATGGATCATTTAGCCTTTTTTTTAACCTATACATACAAACCCCTCTTCTTCTGAGTTATCACTATATGTTTTGTATGACACTTCAAAGAACATTTTCTGCATTTAACAATTACCTTGGCCATATCGCTTTGGCAAAGGTCAATCTAACAAAGGAAACTTAGAGATATTTTAGTCCAATCTCTTAATTTTACCATTATGTCTAGTTTAAAAAAGTAAACTGTTACTGCATGGATACCCAATTTTAAATTTGTCACCAGTTGCTTAAAGTGTCTATTACTTTATTCTCTATAACTTTCCTGTATGGGTCCCTTGCCTCATTCTACAGTGAGACTGTAAGTTCCCCAGGGATGGGGCTCATCTTTCATGTGTTTTTTCAGGTCCCATAATATTTTGGTCGATCTTGTTTTTTCAATAAATGCTTACCGATGGATACCCCAAAGACACCATTCAAGGGATCTTATCCTTCAGCTCTAAATAGTAATCTGCTTTTTGAAAGGAGTGTTATTGATAACTTTTCCCTTCTATTCTTACAAAATTATGATTTAAATGCATACACATTTACTAGATTGATATCTGGAGACAGAATGAGGTATTAGTCCCCTTAGATGTGAGTGCTTCCTGACAGAATTAGGTCTGGGAAAAGGTGGTGTCATCTATGCTAAATTCCAAGTCAGAAAGCAATATTCTATGCTACAGAGGAATTTGGTGGCATATAAATAATTTGAAATTCTTGTCACTGTGAATTAGAATGGCTGCCTTTTCTGTCTAAATTTACCATGATATCTATTCTAAACTCTTTTCGCTAGAAAAGAGAATCAATTTAACCCAGGACCTCACCTCATCTTCTGTGCAGTACACTGTAATTTTTGTCTCCAAGTTCTGTGAGATGAGATATTTTGATGGGTAAAGATATTTAGAACACAAGGGATGGATTTCCATATCTCATCCTTCATGTATTAAAGAATCAGAAGGATAGTAAGAAAAGAACTGCAGAAGTGAGTACATTTCAGTCCATATACAGTGAACTAACTCAAATCAATGAACGTTTATCAAGCAATAACTATAATGTACCAGAAACAGTGTTTGGTATTAAAGGTACTATTGTATTCATCATTTCTCAATATATAGGTATATCAAATTATTACATTGTACACCATAAACTTATGCAATGTTATATGTCAATTATATCTTAGTAAACCTGGAAAAAATAATATAAATTGTTAGGAGCCAGGAGCAGAAAGAATGTGGACCTTACTTTCCTGATAGAGCCGGGAAGGCCAGTGACATCTAGAAGCAAGATAGTGGTCAGGGACCACCTTTAGCCAGAGACAGTTAGGAAGAGGTTCTCTGACCCAGTACGGTGCAAAAGAAGCTGGAAGTGCCCCAGAGTGGTACAGAAACACACAAGTCCGAGATGGTCTGGCAGAGAGAGCAGTGGCCACTCTGGGAGAGGAAGGGGCAGGATAATCTCTGCATTATCATGCAATAATCTCTGTATTATCAGGTCCTGAGTCCACTTGGGACCTGAAAGCAGGAGAGAGAGAGAGGGAGAGGGAGAGGGAGAGGGAGAGGGAGAGGGAGAGGGAGAGGGAGAGGGAGAGGGAGAGAGAGAGAGAGAGGGAGAGATCTAAGGATGCCTTGTGGTTAAGGCTGTGGCACAACTTGGAGTCATCTTCAAAGCTGGTAACCTCAGGCCAGGTGGGAATTTGGATGCTGTAGCAGAAGCTAGTGAGGAGGGATGATGGCCCCAAAGACCAGTGCTTCACCCCCCACTCGCCCCCACTTCTGACAACTTAGCAGTATATTTCTCTCTGGAACTTGGCTAAAAAGTTAGGTGAAGAGGGAGAACCTAAATTTGTTGAAATTAAAATTTTGTCACATAGTAAAATTTTGTCACACAACATAATGTGAGTTGAGTGATAGAAAAAATAGTTTTGTTTCTTGTACTTCTGAGTATAGAAGCAGAGATTTGTAAGCACTACAGCTATCAAGGAGGTGGTGGAGGTGATGGGGTTCAGAGAAGGCTTCCTGGGGGAGCAGCTGTTTGGAATGGGATGTGAAGACTGGATAGGAATGGGCCATATGGACTAGGGCATTCACAGGAGGTATGAAGTGCAAGAGGGACGGCATGTCCTGCAGAAGGAACCGTTGTTCACAGACCCTGAGTAATGAAACAACGAGGAGTGCTCACTAGAAATACTATCAGTTCAGTATTTCTGGAGATTGAGCCCAAAGTATGTAGGGAACAATGAAACAGGTAAACAGGAGGAGACAGGTCAAAATGATGTGGATGAAGTTGTACGTGACTTTATGTTACCGTTGAAAAACCCAGAGCCGTGGCCCCTGCTTATCTCTCCAGGTCGTGCCGCTCCACACTCGCCTTGTTTGCTGTGTTTTGATCAGACTGATCTCCTGATGATATGCTTTCGATCCTCAAACATGACATGCTTCATCTCACCCCAGAACGTTTTGACCCAACGATTTCTTTTTAATTACACTTTTCCTTCTCCTAATATGGTAAACTTGTACTTGTAGATGAGTGTAGTCCCTTAAAATAGTCATCTTGGAAAGTCATATACTTTTTATTGATATTATTCTTATGTAAACAGTTTGGGACTTACCTTAGAAGCTATTTATGAGCCAAATCAGAAAGCCCATTTTGTTAGCTTGTACTTCGACTTCCTTTTGATCTGCAGCAGTAATGTAATACTGAGAATTACACCTGCATTATCTTTGGTGTGACATTTGTCTGTTTCCAGAATCCAACTCCATCTCCAAAGAAGGAACAGCAACAACTGTTAAATATCTTCAAAGGAATGAACCTTAGGCTCTGAAGGTGATTGAAACATAAGCCTAGAAATGTGTTAGGCAAAAACAGTTTACCATTTGGAAGAAACGAGTACTCTTCTAATGTTCATTTAAATGTTTGTGTATGCTTAGTAGAGAAGCCTCATTATCTTAAAGCTGTACATGATGAACTCAGTGGTGAGGTGACATGAAATGACCTATTTTTACTCAAATATATGGTAAGTAAAACCAAAGTACTTACTCCTAAAACACATACCCCCCAACCCCCAACACTCACATGCATGCCAATAATCGCTATGCTGGTAAGATCTCCATTTAATAATATGTACCCCATGTCTTGATCTCACTGGCTACAAAACAAGTATGGTGATAGTAATTCTTCAGCCACTCAGTCACTGTAGACAAATCAAGGTAGGAGTATGTCTCTACCTCTAGAGGGAATAATTCTTTGGAATTCTGTGAAGGATATTCCAGCTCTAACTTATGCCAGTTTCTACTAACAGCTAAAAAAGAAATTAAAGTGATCCTGAGAAAATGAAGTAGTATACTATTGTGCTTAATTGGGTAACTGTAAATGTTAATAATTGGAGTGAATCAATTTGAATAGAAGGCATTTTAATATTTTATTTGTTTCATGTAGGTGACAGAAATAACAACAAAAAATAAAAACAATGCTACAGCAAATTGTTCAAAAGGAATATTTATCAAATAACATTACTGAAACAAAGTGACCATGATTTAGTTTATTCAAGTTAATTTTAGTATCTAAGACATGGAACTGTTAGCAGAAGAACTTTCATTCCAGGGTTTATCTTGTGTATTGTTCGTGTTTTTCTAAATTTTGCTATAGTACCTTATACATTGTGTGTTCTCATTGAAGATTGATGAGTAAGAGGCTTAGGCTCTTAGGATACGGTAAAATGCTTTTCCAGAAAAATACTTCAGGAGGAAAGATACTTGTTTCTAAGGTTACCTAATTATCAGTTGATGTCTCGAAGCCTCAAAAATTAATAGGCCTTTTAGGTTTCATTCTAGAAAGTATTAATTGAACCTTAGCAAGCTCACTGATTTTATAATTTTCACTGGTAGCAAAACTTATGTATTAACTAGACATATACAGAAATTAATTTTTCCCCATTTGAAATCTTCTACCTGTTAACTCTAGGAAACTTTTTAAACTTTTATTATTTGGAAAAATAAACAATACTATTATTCTCCATGAGATTTATTAGTCTTTTTTTTAAAGCACATGCTGTCACTCATCTTTTATCAGAGTGGTATCAGTTTTCATTAAACCTCTCCAAGAATTGGGTCAAGTGACTGGTTTAGGTTCATCATTTGTACACCATATGATGGGGGAACCTTTGAAGAAAGGACATGCAGATAACTTGATGAAAATGTAATGAACTTGACACACCTTCCTTTTTTATTTATTCATTTCAACGGAGTCCATCTATCTATGTATCTATGTATCTATCTTATTATTACTGCTTCTGTATTTATGAATCCTTGAATGGAAAAATTCAGATCAGAAATTTTCATTAGAGACATTTTCAAGTATTTGCCATTGTATTATAAACATTTTTTACTGGTACTAAATTCATCTAACTAAAAGAAAACACAGGCATTTTCAATAAATGAAAATAGAATTTAATTTTATCATTACTATGGTTCTTAAAGATAGGTTTAAAAATCTGATGCCTTGGAATTTGGAAGGCTTTTGTGAAACTAATCAAACAACCTTCTAAGAAAGGATTTCTTGGCAGGAGTAAGAACTCTTCCAGAACCTTTTTTGTGGAGGGATTTCAGTGGAGGCTTTTTTAAGGGTAGAGCTCGTTTTGGGGTCTGCAATGCTCTTGCTATCTTCACGTGCTCATTGCAGTAATACTTGCTGCTTCCTTCTGACAGTTGGATGAGTGTGCGTTCTGCCAGATCCATGCACTGGGCGTGGACCCAGTGCCCATCTCCATGAGAGCAATAGATCATGGCAGGTTTGTTTAGCTCAGTTGAATAAAATGGTACCCACGTGTTGATATCCACATCACAGGTAGAGCAGCAAGTAATCCAGTAGCCGGTGACGGACTCATCTTCCTCATCATCTTCGTTATAGGTATCAAATTCCTCATCACCATCAAAATTATTTGCTTCTGCACTGAAGCAAAATTCTTCCGAGTCTTCAAAGGGAGTGGAATCCCCTGGGTCTTCTGTTGATGCCTGACTATTTGTGAGTGTTTTCTGTTCTTCATTTACATCGTCTTCAGCACATTTCAGCATGTAGAAATAGAATGTTTCTGAAGTAGCCTGTTTATTGTCTCCTGGTATGCCAAGGAAAACAGCTCCATTTCCCATGTTGCTTCCAAACCATATCTTGCTGTGCTTAATGTCTGGGGTCCAATCTGGGGTCTCCATGTCACGAATTTCTATCTTGTTGCCCTCAAGAGAAATGACGTTGCAGACCATTCTTTTCTGATTTTCAAGCTGATAGCCACCCACAATAACAAATTCATCACTGTTTGTTTGAGTCAGGATTGCACTGGAGACAGAGATTCCTCCTGGTAAAACTGTGCAGTTCACAGCGGGGCTACCCAGGGGGAGATCAACCCTTATTCTGTATAGGTTGGCAGGGCGGATGTTATTGGCAAGTGAATGCCCTCCTAAAATATAAATGGTATCATTTCTGGCAATGGAGACATGAAAAGATAGCCCATCCTGAAGTTCTGGAAGAATGTATGATGTAGAGCACCCAAATTCAAAATCCACCAGGAAAATGTGGGGCAGGCAGTCAGCCACACTATTCCATTTTTCTGTGGTTCTTTGGGCAGAAGGTATGTATGATCGCCCTCCGAAGACAACACCCATGCTCTTCCCTCGACTGTACACCACATCAATGGTATGACCATATCTGGCTTCAGGGATGTCTCCCACCAAGTCCTTCTCAGTACAGCAAAAAGTAACTTTCTTGTTGTTCTTGCACACAACAGACATGACATAAATCTTATCGGAAAGCTCATTGTTTGGTGTTTTCCCTCCATGGATAATGTATTGTTGCTTTTCAGACTCTGAACTGCCTTTCAATGTACAAGTGGCCGGGTAGCGAAGAGGAGGCAGGTAGCAGGAATCCTTCGAGAAAACTGCAGGCTTCAGTTTGAGATGGTTATGCTTTACATCAAAATGGAAAACTCCAGTGGGGCAGGACCTCTTGGGCCACCCTTTTTGACCAAAGAAGAAAATTTGCCCATCAAAATTCATCAGTGAGAAGCCGGGTTGGATTAAGCCTATGTTATTACTGACTGTGATCATCTGTAGTGACATATTTTTTGATCGTGGACAGATCTTTTATCTGAAAAAATTACCAAAAAAAATTAACTTACTATATCTTTAGATAAATCACTGTGTTTAGATCCTCTCCATGTAGAAAGCATATTTTAAAAAGTTCTCCCACAAGATTGTAGTGGGACTGAATTTGCAAAATCCAGGTAATTAGGTAAACAAGGAGCCACAGAACCTTTCTTTCTAATACAATCCAAGCAGCTGGGACAGTTTTAGACCTGGACAGTCCTCCTTCGGATTTCTGGGAATTGTAGTCCTTTTTGTTTTCCCTTAAAGACTCACCACTTAACGTCAGAAAGAACTACATTTCCCAGGAATCAGTTCTCTATGGGCTGTGTGGCTGTGTTAGTTTTCGTTACACTAGAAGAGGAGACTCCTAGGATGTTTTTCTGAATAAGGACGTCTAAAGTGCGAAGTGACTAGATCGGAGCCACGGTGAAAAACTAGGGAATGGGAGGTGAGAGTGGCTAACGCAGACCCAACATCCGGGTTATGGGAAGTCTGCAGCGCAAGGTGGGGCTTCAGGCCGCCCTCTGCCCAGGAGTTCCCGGGGACTCTTAAACTGGTGACTTAGTAGGACTCACAGCTTCTTCTGGCCTGCGTGGGGTTGCCTGGAAACCGGAGCCTGAAGGACGCCCGGCCGGGTTGTCCTTGCAGACTCCTGCTGGGATGCCCTGGAGCTGCGCTCAGAACAGCACCCCTGAGCAAAGTTGCTGGGGTCGGGAGCTCGGGGCTGGGGCGTGGGTACCGAGGTTAGAAAAGCAGTGACTGTTTTGCAGAACTGGAAGACGAGTCTCGGAATACCTGGACCACAGGGGAGAAATTACCTGATAGTGATTTTTACCAGCCCTATATTTAGTAATGAAAATAGGTAGACTTTCGAGTGCCGCGTCAAAGGCCCTTTGTTTTTCTAAAGTGCTCTCGCTCTGGTTTTCAGGCGTTTAGCGAAGCAGAAATGATTCCTAAGCGACTATCCGTCTTCCTCCCCCTCCCTCTCACGTCCTCCCACTCCTCTCCCTTTAGGAAAATAGTGGCTGTTATTTCAGACCTCTCTTTCCAGCTCAAGAAATTTGAAGTAATTCTTTAGTAACTCTGTAGTAAGCAGGCACTAAACACAAAGAGGTGCCAGAATTTTTCAGGATTTAATATTTATGTTATAATATTTTTTAAAAGGTATTTGTTAGATGGAGTAAGCTTAATACATGTTTATTTTTATTATTATCACCTACCTTAGAGAGACGTGATGAGCCTTAATGAGAAACAGCCTCCCTGTTTGCAGAGGAAGTCCTAGGCACCAAAGGATAAAGGAAACAAAATAGTACAGATTCATTGCCTTTTAAGAGTAAATTGTTAATGTGCTTCATAAAACAGTGGCCACGAGTGTGGATTCTGAAAGCTGACTGACTGTGTTAAAATCCTGGCTCTGGCCCTGGCTGCTGTAGCTTAGTGGATTGAGCGCGGGCCTGTGAACCAAGAGATCACGGTTCGATTCCCAGTCAGGGCACATGCCTGGGTTGCAGGCCAGTTCCCAGCAGGGAATGTACAGGAAGCAACCATACATTGATATTTCTCTCCCTCTCTCCTTCCCTTCCCCTCTGAAGATAAATAAATAAAAAAAATCTTTAAAAAAAATTAAAAAAAATATTTATTAAAAAAAAAATCCTGGCTCTGTCACTGTGTACATGAAGTTGGGCAAGTCACTTAACCTCTCTCTGCCCCAGTTTCCTCATCTGTAAAATGAGATGATAATTTCACCTACTTCATACGCTTGATGTAAGTTATGATTAGTAAATTAGTGCAAGTAAAGGACTTAGAACAGGGCTTTGCAGAAGGAGAGTGATAGTTACTATGATTATGCTGAACTTATCAAAAGCAAGGTTGTCTGTACACGGTTACCTGGTGGGCATGGCAGATGACCTTTACAGTATTGGAGATGATTAGAGGGCTTTAGGATCTGGGAATCGGGTCAGTAGGTATAGATAGACCCATAATTTTTTTAGACTAATGAGAACTGGATGTGCATATACAATGGAGGTGCTGGTGGTGAGTTCAGTTTAGATACCAGGAAATATTTCATTCTTCTTGTTACCCTTTTTGTAACCTCTCATTGAATATGGAAACTCTGAAGTTGGACTGTCTGGAGTCCAAGTCTGGGCTTTAAAACTTAGTTGCTCTGTTACCGTCTCTCTCGGACAAGTTATTTTCTCCTGTTTTTTCCTATCTGTAAAATGTGGATATTAATAACTACTCCTTGGGTTGTTTTGAAGAATATATGGGATAATGTGAATCCCTGGGCATGTGAATCTTATAGCACAGTGGCTGGCACATAATAAGTATTCAATAAATGTTAATACTGTATTTTTATCCCTCCTGCAAAGGTTCCTTGGACCAGGTAGGATCTGTGGTCAGTCTAATGAGATGTTGGTGGGGCTTTTTGTCTTGAAGCACTTTTGTAGGCTGATGTAATTAATTGCTAAATATGTTTTCTACTTACTAATTTTAGTTGGGAGAGTCTTCAAGATATGATATTTTAATAATCATCTTATGGGTTATTAAACCAAGTGAGAAATAAATGGTGAATGAGAGGGACTATTAGTAAAGTTATGAAAGCAAGCCTCTCCCTTCCTCAGACCATACTGGTTTGTAGGTTCGGCAGCTTGCTCTGCTTTCGAAATAACGTGGGCAAGTGTTTGTGTTTTCTTTATCTGTGGCTTATCCAAGTATACATAAGAAAAGGCATCGGTGCATCTTAGAAAATGCTTCCCATAGGAACTAAAAGGAAATGCTGTTGGCTCTCTATTCAGTAAATGCAAACCATAAGGGATACACTCAGCACGCTGTGTGACGATTGTCAGAGAATCGCCCACTTTTGGGTGGAGGGACTGCCAAAGCCAAAGCCTGTTTGATTTAGACACTTACAGAGACCATTATTGGGACACGTAGGAACCCATCCAGGGTGAATGTACACCAAGAACACTTGCTTTTTTTCCTTTTCATTGAATTTATTGGGGTGACGCTGGTTAACAAAACTGTATAGGTTTCAGGTGCACAATCCCAAGGAACACTTGCTTTTAAACAGCAAGGTTTTAAAAAAAATGTTTCCATTGCAGCCTGTTGGCTTCATGTTAAGGTTGTCACCGGGATATTGGCTTCTCATAAGTGAAAACACGGTTATGGCAGATTAAACAGAAACATGTTGATGGGCAGGGCGTCAGCAGCACTACCCGTGTTTTGTAGCTTAGCTCGGATCCCTAAAGATTGCTGACCTGTTCTCCTGGTGATGCCCTGCTGTTGGCCCATCTCATAATTTCAGGGACCTAAACAGTGCTAAGGTTTATTACTGTTAAGATGAATTATCTCCTTTTGTAACACAGTTCAAATATTTGTGTACTTAATTTTTAGGTGACCCATATTAAACCAGATGACGTACGACTTATGACTTGTATATTTAAAAAATAAAGAGGAACACTGAAAGTGTTTTTACATTATTTTGCAGTGTTTATTTAGTTTTTGAAATGTTGCTCTATTAACTTAAATATGTTTTCACTAAAGTAGCAACTAAATTGTATATTTTCCATGTTTTCATATGATTACATGTCACACCTTTTTTTGTAAGAGTTTTTAAAAGGTTACTCTAGAATTAAAATAATATGCTTTCTTTAAATAGGCTAGATAAAAACAGGCAGATTTTGAAAAAGAAGACAGTTCTTCAACTGAAGGAAGTTTCAAAGTCAATGCATTAAAGATTCTTTTCAAAAGACAGAAATATAGGCTCAATAAATTTATACAATTTCTCCAACCCCATGCTAACATTTCTCAGCGGGAGATTTCCATTTATGCACTGTGAAGCTAGGCTATAGTTGAGAATCAAAAGAGGATTAATAGTGTGAGGTCTGGGTTTGTAGTTTCCTGTGTCTGAACTGACTCTCTTTCCTTCCCAAGGAAAGTACTGTACTCTGAAGCATGAAAACTACTGATCAGCGTCGCCAATGTTTTCCTGATTGCTCCAAAATAGCAGGCAACCTCAGGTAACTGCAGTCATTTAGTGCATGAATTAACCATATCTTGCATGGTTAATCAGGTTTAAGGAATACATTATTTGATTTTTTTTCCTGGCAGTAAAACAAGACTCCGGTCTTTCCTCTGACCCTTAGGCCAGAGAAGCATCCTTGAAGCACCTTGAGATCAGAAAGCCCCAGCGTTTCCAAATTCTACGTCATCCCTTCCCGTCTGGACATCTCTTCCTTCTGTTAATTAACACTGCTGAATGGGTCTTTCCCTTAACGCTGACAAACATAGGCACCCGTCTTTTAGCTTTGGTAGAAATGAAGGTGTTGGACCTACCTGAATGCCAGAAGGGCTGCTCACCCTCTCTGAATCTTTGCCGCTAAACCAGGTATTAAGTGTCAGCAGCACTTGGGGAAGATTCACTGACTGCCCCCTCTGACCGTGGCAAGCCGAAGGCTGACGGTAAACAGAGTGTGTAAGTGTGTCTACAGATGTTCAAGTGAACACGGATCTAACGGGAGTAACCGACTGTGACCTTTTTTTTTTCTTTAGATGGTTGAGGGAGATATCCACTAGGGTGTACCCTCAAAACTTAACTATTTCCTTACTGGCAAAGAATAGAAATGCAGTCCACTGTTCATCTGTAAAGACAGAAGAAAAGTCTGGTTGAAACCTTATTTATAGTTTTATTAATATAGTTTTATTTTAGAAAAGCAGAAGGAAATGAATATAATTGCTATGATTTGGGGGCATACTATTATGAATCAAACGGGAAATTATTTTTCCTAAAGCAGAGACCACTAATACCGTTGGCAGTCATTTGACTTTGAATTGTTCCTGGACAGTG
This sequence comes from Trachops cirrhosus, assembly GCA_028533065.1. Taxonomy (NCBI): domain Eukaryota; kingdom Metazoa; phylum Chordata; class Mammalia; order Chiroptera; family Phyllostomidae; genus Trachops; species Trachops cirrhosus. The sequence continues at coordinate 16,852,240 of CM052543.1, read as the reverse complement.
TCATTTTCTTTAACGTAAGGCTCAGAAGGCGTGCTAGTGCTTGGAGGTCTGTCACTAACTGTACATCAGGGAGCTGCTGTGTAATATTGTGCCGTGTGGGATGATGGAGACAGCGGACTTTGGAGTCAAGCTGACCTGGTTTTCTCTGGCGGCGTGGCCATTTTCCAGGTGGACTCGACTTCATCCCTAAGCCTCATTCCCTATTTCTGAAATAGGACAAATAGTATATACCTCAAAAGATTGTTGCAAATGATCAAAGGGGACACTCTAGAGTGCTCAGCCAAGGAGCACTCCCCAGTGGTGTGGATAACAAAAACTGTGTCGGCAGCCTCTCCTACTCCCACCCCGAAGTTTCATAATCAAAGGAGGAGAAGGCCGAAGGTGGTGAGAGTTGACTTAATTTTTGAATAGACTTTGTTTTTTAGAGCAGTTTTAGGTTCACAGCACAATTGAGTGAGGGGCAGTTGCAGAGATTTCTCACACCCCTCCTGCACGACTCATGCGCGGCCGCCCCACTGTTAGCATCCCTGGCCAGGGGCACGTTTGCTACAGTGATGAGTCTCCACCGACACCTCGTCATCACCTAGAGTCCGTGGTGTCTGTCAGGGTTCACTCTTGTTGTTGAATAGTCTCTACGTTTAGATGAAGGTGAAATGACCCTTATCTACAATTAAGTATCATACAGAATAGGTTCACTGCTCTGAAAATATTCTGTACTCTGCCTACGCATCCCTTTCTCCCTCCCCCCATTCCTCTTCTTACCTTTTCCATAGTTTCACCTTTCCCTGAATGCTACCCACAGGCACATCTTAGAGATGTTGTGGTTTCGGTTCCAGACCACTGTAATAAGGTTTCACAATCATTTTGCTGGTGGAGGCTCTTGCCTTCGATTCGCAAAAAAAAAAAAAAAAAAAAAAGAAACATTTGTGAAGCACAATGAAGTGAAGTGCAGTAAAACGAGGTGTGCCTGTGGTTGGAATCACTCAGTCTATAGCCTTTTCAGAATGGCTTCTTTCACTTAGTAATATGCATTGAAAGTTACTCTGTGTCTTTTCCTGGCTTGATAGCTCATTTCTTTCTAGTGCTAAATAATATTCCATTATCTGGATGGATCACAGTTTATTTATCCACTTTCCTACCGAAGGGCATCATGGTTGCTTCCAGGTTTGGGCATTTATGAATAAAGCTGCTGTAAACATCCATGTGCAGGTTTTTGTGTGGGCGTAAATTTTTAGCTCCTTTGGGTAAATACCAAGGAGCGTGATTGATGGATCATGGTGAGTATATGTTTCATTTTGTATGAAAATGCCAAACTGTCTTCCAGAGCGGCTGTGTGATTTTGCGTTCCCACCCACCGTGTGTGAGAGTTACCGTGACTACCCGTCCCTGCCCATATTCGGTGTTGTCAGTGTTCTGGGCTTTGGCCATTCAAATAGTTGTATAGTGGTATCTCATTGCTGTTGTTTGTTAAGATTTTATTTAACTTTAGAGAAAGGGGAAGGGAAGGACAAAAGGAGGGAGAGAAATATTGATATGAGAGAGAAATATTGATCAGGTGCCTCTTGTACATTCTACTGGGAACCAAACCCATGCCTGTGCCCTGACCGGGAATCGAACTGTCGACCTTCTCCTTTGTGGCATGGTGCCCAACCCACTGAGCCACACTGGTCAGGGCTGGTATCTTACTGTTTTCATTCGCTTTTCCCTGATGACATATGAAGTGGAGCATCTTTTCATGTGCTTATTTGTCATCTGTTTATCTTCCTTGTTGAGGTGTCTGTTACAGTCTTTAGCCCATTTTTTAAATTGGGTTGCTTTCTTATTTTGAATTTTAAGTGTTCTTTGTATATTTTGGATAATAGTCCTTTATGAGATGTGTCTCTTGCAAATATTTTTTCTTTGTGGCTTCTCTTATCATTCTCTTCACAGTACCTTTTAACAGAGCAGAAGTTTGTTTTTTTAAAGATTTTGTTTATTTTTAGAGAGAGGGAGAGGGAGGGAGAAAGAGAGGGAGAGAAACATCAATGTGTGGTTGCCTCCCGCCTGTGCCCCCTACTGTGGACTTGGCCCACAACCCAGGCCTGCGCCCTGACTGGGAATTGAACCGGTGACCCTTTGGTTCACAGGCTGGCACTCAATCCACTGAGCCACACCAGCCAGGGTGAGAAGTTTTCATTTTTAATGGAGTCCATCTTATCGGTTATTTTTTTCATGAATCATGTCTTTAGTGCTGTGTCTAAAAAGTTGTCACCACACCCAAGGACATCGAGGTTTTCTTCCGTGTTATCTCCTAGGAACTTTGTGGTTCGTGTTTTACCTTCAGCTCTGTGGTCCATTTAGATTTAATTCTTGTGAAGAGTGTAAGGTCTGTGGTTAGATTAATTTTTTTGCCTGTGGATATCCAGTTCCAGAATCATTTGTTCAAAAGAGTATCTATGCTACATTGTATATTGCTTTTGCTCCTGTGTCAGAGATCAATGAACTATATTTGTGTCAGTCTATTTCTGAGCTCTCTATTCTGTTCCATTGATCCATTTGCCTGTTCTTTCACCAATAGTACAGTCTTGATTACTGTTGCTGACATAATTTAAAAACAATTTATTAAAAACAGTTACATCAAGAAAAATATATACTAGCCCACTAAACCTATCACCTAGCCATAAAATTTTTCATTTCTTTGTGCCATATTCTAATGTTTATCCAAATCTATACGCAAATCTATATTTTTGCTTCATTATAATGAGAATGCATTTAAATTTTTAGTGTTTAATAGAACATTATTTTATATAGACTGTGAAGTGTATACTTTATTTTTACTTTTATAATTTTAATAAAATTTCATTAAGTAAATGTAATATAATTTATCCGACCATCCACTATTGTCGGCCATTTAATCAGTTCGCACGTGGCTTAGGGGATGGAATGCAGTGCTCAGAGGCAGAGACGGGTCTGGACTGCAGTCTCAGTTTTGGTGCCGGATGGCCTTTTTGAAGTTGTTTCCTTATCTCCAAAATAGGGACAGTTCCTGCCTTATTGTGAGAATTAATGGATATTAAGTATCTGGTATAAAGAGTGTGCTCAGATAATCCTGTCTCAATAATGATAGTGCTGTAAATTTACTTGTATAAGTGGCTATTTTCATTTTTTCTTGAAAAATTTTAGGATATATTTTCAGGGTTGATTAAAAAAAATTGATGAGTAGCTCAGTTGTTTGGCTGATTCTCATTTGAAATGTTTGTCCATCCTTTAAAAAAGCATCATCATCCTTTCTAATTACTTACAGAATGCTTGTTTTCTTGTCTGCAAAAGAAGATTGGATTATTTCCCTAACCTTTCTATGGTGTTATATAATGATTAGGGTAGTTGAAATTCCAGCATTAGTGACAGCTTTCATAAAGTTGACATACTGGATATCACCCCAGTAAATACAAAATAAGAAACGTGACATAGAAACCATGGGTAGGTGGTGTAGGTGAGTGTTTTAGCCTTTGCATTTTACCAGCATCAGGAACAGGCAGCTTGTGGCTGAACATGTTAGTTGTCTCCTGAAGAAGCTGGAAATTAGCAACACACTTGGCAGTGTGCGTGCTACCTGGTGGGCTGAGGGGAAGCGGGGAGGACAACTTTCTGTGGACTGACCACGGTGTTTGTGGGGAAGCGCAGTGCCCAGTTTATAAATGGAGAACAACTTAAATTACATTGTTGCTCAGTGAGTTCATTAGTGTTTGAAATAAGATCAGAGGCAAGTTTTCATAGCATTTGGATAGGCTGATTTTAAAGAAAATAATATGAATCGTATAGGAAGGGGACACGTTTGGCTGGTTGAGTGAATCCCACAATGTAGGAGCCACAACGGACACTGACAGAGAAGAGAAAGAGGAAGGAAGAGGAAATGTGTGGACAGGAACAATCTGTGGTTAGTATGATGGATTATCAAGAGAAGAACACGACAAGTGACTTGTCATTTTTTATTTAAAGCAATTAATTAAATATGGCCATCCAACCAGAATCACTGGCATTTTTCTGTGTTCTGTGCTCTCTGATTTAAGGTGCAGTCTTTGCTCTGAAGTTAAATGGGGAAAAATTTCAGAAGTGTTTTATAATGTTGTAATAATAAGAAATTCACTCAAGATTTTTACTTTTAGTGGAGGGAATTTGTGTTTTTGATTTCTACCTTTGAGTATAGAAACCAGGTTGGTAAAAAAAAAAGTTGTGTGTGTGTGTTGTGTACATTGAGGCAAAACTTCAAATAAAATGCTGAGGGTAATTGGGAACTGGGAAACTAATGTATTACTTCTTAAAACCCATTTATAATTTCATATTCTTAAGAATTTAGAATTAAAGTAGTTGGGAAATACATCTTTAAAATCTCATTTCTTTGAAGATAATGTCAAATGAAAAGGTCGATTTTATTTGTAAGATATGGCATTTTGAAACACTTAGAAATGAATTCCTGCAAGCTGAGTTGATTTAGTTGGGTCGGTCTACACCTGCTTCTGACTAGCTGTGCAGGTTCTTTGTTAAGACAGGCTTTCTGGCGTTGTAAAAGTGCCGTGTACTGTGCAGGTGGCTGACAGGCTCAGCAAGCTGAAGAGTAGGGGATAACTTTAATTAAGAGTGGATGCCTTTGTGTACAGTCGGTATGCAGTACCGATAAAAGAAGCATTAATGGGGCATTGCATCCCTTGTGGAGGTGTGATTATAATGAATTCATACGTCTTCAATGATTGAAGTATTATTGCATGATTATAGAGCTATAAAGTGGACTCAGAAACTACTGTCTTATGGATGCTCAGCTTTGTCAGGGGCTTTGAAAGAGTGTTTACTGAAACGCTTACTGTTATTGTACATAACTAATTGATGTGGTTGGTTACACTTCCGACGGTAGAAGATAAACCGAATATGGTTAATACTTGTGTATTGTAATGTCAAATGATGATAGGGGTTGAAGATAGGGTATTTACTTGTGATTACTCACAACTCTATAAATTTTTCAAAAAAGCAAATAAGAGAAACAAAAATGGTGGTAAAAAGTATTCTTCCTGACTTCAAAAACAATGGATTTTTTGAGGTTTGTCTTATGGGTTTATCCTTCAGGTTCCATATCCACAGGTAATCTGTTTTTTACAGAATGGCAGGGAGTGAGCAGGGGGAGGAAGTTTGTTTGTGTGCTTAACATTTTGCGTTTTTCTTTACTTAATGGAATGAATAACTGTGTAATTGAAAACAGTCTGATACTCAGTTGACCCGCCTCAGTGAGTCAATGCAGATATTTCTGGATTGACTTAAACAGCTTGGGGGAAGAGTATTATTTTGGGGAAATAAAATTGATTTTATACAATCTGCTGATGAACAGCAAGGCTTAATGAGTGATAGCCTCAAGAAACCTCATTACAGTAGCTTGGATGAATGAGCAGGAAAGGGAAGCAAATTTTTCAAGAGGAAAGTTTCTGCTTAAACATGTAATTTTATAGATTAGTATTATTCCCACCCCCCAGAGCTTTCTGCAGGGGGAAAGCAATCAACACGCCTGAATTCTAACATTCTGGGTAAAACTTTTAGTGATAATTTTTTCTTTTCCTACATCTCTTTTGCCTTAACCGGCTGCACTTCTTCTGTGCCTCCTCCCTCTTTTTTAAACTTTTAGCTTGGAAGTAATTATAGATTTACTGGATAGATTCACATGATGTTGCACAGAAATGTGCAGATTTCATGTACCCCTGGTCCAGTCTTTTGTGATGTTAACATCTTGTGTACTTGTAGCATTAAAACTTGGAAAATTGTTATTGGTAAAACCCACAGAGGATATTAAGATTTCACCAGTTGTATATTACACTCATTTGTACGTGTGAGTGGTTCATCTGTATCGCATGTAGCCTTGCATAACCACCACCATAATCAAGATTCTCGGCTGTAACACCACCACAAGACTCCACTACATGTCACCCCATTTATACTCACATCCACCCCTCCCCTCCCCAGCAACCACCAGTCTGTTTTCCATCTCTATAATTGTCATTTCATAAATGTTGCATGAATGGAATCATGCAGTAAGTATATAGCCTTTTGAGATTGGTGTTTTTTTCACTCCACATCATTTCTTTGAGTTTATTCAAGGTCTTGAATAAATCAATCATTTGTTCCTATTTGTTGCCTAGTAATATTCCACGGTAAGGATGTACCATAGTTTGTTTACTTATTCACTCATTCAAGGTCATTTGGATAGTTTCCTCTTTTTGACTATTACAAGTATAGCTACTATGAACACATGTGTACAAGTTCTTGCATGGGAATAATTCTTTATTTCTGTGGGATAAATGAAAAGAGTGCACTTGTTAGTTTGTATGGTAAGTCAATTTCTAGTTTTGTTTGCAAGGAACTGGAAAACTGTTTTTCAGAGTGGCTGCATCACTTTGCATTACCACCAGCAGTATATGAGTTTTCTAGTTTTCCTGCATCCCCACCAGCATTCAATGTTATCACAATTTTCCATTTTAGCCATTTCTAGTAAGTCTTTAATTGTGGTTTCAATTTGTATTTTTCTAATGGCTAATGATATTGAGTATCTTTTCATGACATTATTTGCCATTTATATATCCTCTTTGGTGAAATGTCTGTGTGTGTCTTTTGTCCTTTTTAAATGGGATTTTTCCTTAATGATGAGTTTTGAGAGTTCTTTATATATTCCACATGCCACTGCTCTATTGAATATGTGATTTATAAATATTTCCTTCTAGTCTTTAATTTTTCTTTTCATATCTTAACAGGATCTTTCACAGAGCAAAATGTTTAATTTTGCTGAGGCTTGATTTATCAATTTTTCCTCTTAGGGATCACACTTTGGTGTCAAGTCTGAGAACTTTTGGCCTAGTCCCATGTCCTAAGGACCGCCTGGATATTTTCCTGCTCCCTGTAGGAAGCCCACTATTTTGCCTTGATATGTTTTTCTTCTTATTACATCCTTTATTCAAAATGCTGTCACTCCATTCCCTGTTGCCCATCATGAAACTGGTCATCATAGTCATTCCTATTACTAAAATGAAGTCCCGTATTGAATACGCAGATTATAACCTTTAGCAGAGGATTCTGGGTCTGTTTCTGTTAATCTGTTAAGGCAAACTTCGTGGTAGCATCTATGTTCATGCTAAGCTTGTAGTGTGTCCACATTTTTTATTACATGGAGTTTTTAGAATGGGTGTCTTCTTTTCTTTTCCTTAAGATGGGATTTTGTCAAGGAAAAACGTATAGCTAAGACATGCCTGCCAGTGAGACCTCTGCGTGGATGACGACACACCTCCTCTTCTCTGAAGCTTTGTAGCCACAGGAATCCCACGCCTTTCCCACCTCTCTCCAAGTGCTCCCGTTAAAGTCCGCTGCAGTGTACCTCGGAGAATGTATGTGGAAGTATAGGCGCTTATGCCATTAGCGCTTTTGGTGATAATGAAAAGCTCCAGGCCTTCTAAGTGTTAGAGTAGTTTGTTGGGAGAAGCTTATGACTTGAAGTACTGTGTATTCTTTGATGTTAGAATTATAGGTTTGTGTTTTTTTAATCTCATCCTTATTAAAAAAATAAAGGAGTTGAGGTACTTTTCTCTTTTGTAAGATTTGTATTTATTCCTTTCTCTTTATTCTTTGTATCTTTTCCTTTGCCTTCTTGTTCGTATAGGTAGGTGAGTATCTGAAACAAAACATCGTTGGGGCACAGAATGCAGTGGGAGGCAGGGACGGACCCACCGAGGGGGAGATTGCTGCCTTCGTGGGTACCCTAACGCCCGTGATCATGAGCACGTTGTTACTGTGTGTGGTATGAAGGCCACACAGTGCTCCTCATCAGTAGAGTCACTAGATGACAAAACCCACCTCAGGTTTCCCAGATGCACTCATTTATTTGCTGCGGTTGGACCTGATGGTCTAGGTTTCTCTCAACTCTGAGAATCTGCGGCAACTTCCGTCATTGGGCTTCTTTCTCTCTTCTTAAGGTTACATAAAAGCCATGGAGAGATTAGAGGATGCAAAATAGGTGTCGTTAAGTGAAGGAAGAAAAAATCAGTTCACACCGTGTCTCTTCTATCATGTAAATAAATAAACCACGGTGGATGCTTTCGTTTCCTTAGGCAAGGGGAATTATTTTGGTAATATCCCATCTCATGTTTTAGCATAGCAGGAGATTTTTGTTGAGCAGAACTATGAAAATTTGAGAAAGTGGATTTTGATAGCCTTGCACAACTCCTTGAAAATGTGTTATTTATTATTTTTAAGTACCAGTGGTAAGCCTCCCAGTTTTTTTTAAACCTTTCTGTGGACACACAAGTCTCCGTGCTGTCAAAACGCAGGATTTGCACGTTGAGAGGAGACTAGCTCATGGCGTCTCATTTCTTAAGGCTTCACACTCCTGTCTGTGGAAGCGGCATTTTGTTGAGGTACGTTACATTAAGCAGGGATCTGAAGATAAACATCGAAGGTGTGCTAAAACAGTGGTGATAACTCATAGCATTGTTCTTTCAGAGAGCACCCAGCACTAAGTGGCTTGGGTGGGTGCAGAAAATAGGACTCCAGGGAGGTTAGGTGATTCCCTTGGTATCAGTCAGTGACTCGGTAACTACAGGACCCCGCTCCTAACCAAGCCTGTGGTTTTCGTGCGACGCTGAGTTGTCCAAGCAGAGCAGTGCCTCCTGCCTGTGTTTCCTGCTGGGGGCTCTGACGGTGAAGGTGTTTCTTATGATTTGCCAGTAGATACTTATACACTCTCACTTATCATCATCTTACGTCCTTTCATGTGGAGCCCTAAGTCTGAAAACATAAAAACCAAACCAAAGCAAAGAATCTCATTATCCAGACAAGTCTCTCTCTCTTTTCCTTTCTTTTAGAAAAAACGCTTTATGCTAAAAACACAAACACATATGAATAGTAACTGAAAAAGCATTGCTTCCTTTTAGAAAACCGCTAGGATTTGCATAAACCACTTGACTGTCTGGTAAATGATGATCTGCTCTGTCAGACCCTGGGGACTTTTAACATTAGCTTATTTGTACTTTTATAGACAGGGAGAGTTCTAAATTTGAAGGTGAGTGTTTGTTAAATGCTTCAAACAGCAGCAGTCTGTGAAACTGGACTTCCCAAAAGTCTTTAAAAAGTCAACGAAAGCATAACCTTATCTGTACTGTGATAATCGCAGGAATAAAATTAAAGATCTTGAAAGATTTAGAATTTGTGCTGTGCACAGTCTGTTAATTATTTGCCTTTAGTGAATCTGACACGTGTTAAGGCTAAATACTCAAAATACTCCAATTTGAGAATTGGAAAGGAAGTTTAAAGGATTTCTATTATCACTCTTAAAGGAGACATTTACAGCAAGACAAAACACAAGTGACTGCATCTGTGTGGTGTATGCTCACTGAAGTAGATTACCCAAAATGGGCTGAGGAAGAGATTACTATAATACAGGGTTAGAATTTTGTTGGGGTCCAATTCTGAAAACCACATGGACATTGATGTTCTTGGAATTAAGTACTTGTCTTACTGATAGTGAAATAATAGCCACCTTTGAATTTATTTATCACTTTTTATCTAGCAAGTTCAAGCATAATTGATTAAACTTTGGATTGCTAAAGCTTGGCAGTGTTACAGGCAAATCTGCATAAACCTTAACAAATGCTTTTTCCTATATCTAATTAATAGGTACAGATAGTCTGAAGCAGCCTCTTTCATTTTGAGTCGGTACAGAGCCACACAGTTTATTTCCACCTGGTCTTTTATAACACGGTGTTTCATCTAGGGTTGAAATGCATGAGGGATTATCTTGATTTATCTGAAGGTAACAGCAGCACCTTCAAAGTCAGAGGAGTGACAGTCGAAACAGGTCTTTGTGTAGGTGGGGGGTGCGGGGTGGAATACTGAGCCTGAGCCATGGCTGTCACCAAAACCATCACGGCTGACATTTCTCCAGGTGCCATGTGTACTCATTGAATCCTCACAGTGGTCCTGTCAGGTACATATGGCTTCACAATTCCTTATTTCAAACCCTTGGGGTCACATGTATTTCAGAGTTCAGAATTTCTTGGAGTTGAGAGAGGCAGTCAGGGCAAATGCCCCACATTACGCAAAATCTGCAGTGGGGTCTGGGAAAGCATCTCAGAAGCAAGCCAGTGAGTATTTCTGCAGGGAAGTGTGTGACTAGTTGGGTGAAATAAATCAAAGCCATAAATACTATGTTAATTTAGATTAGGCCTTGCCACCAAGTGAGGTTGGGTATCATCTTATGAAAACATTTTTATTTTTGTTTCTAAACTTTTTGGTAAGTGCCAAATAAATACAGTTAATAACAGGTAACAGATTTTTATTCTTGTTTTAGAAAAATATAAGAATCTTGGTGCTTTCTGTGTCTGCTACACAGTAGTGGAGAACCTCTCTTTTTTATCATCCCCCATGAATGGCACTAGCCACTTAGGCAGTAATTGCTCTCCTGCTTTCTGTAGATAGGCAATTTTCTCAAAGCCATGTAAGGCTGACATTTCATGCAGAATGAATGGAATTTAACAAGGTGAAGTGTCTTGAGTAAAAACAAAGTTTAAACTGTGCCAGGACTGAGGCTCCGAGCCTCAGCCGACAGGCATGTAGTTAGTTAGCTGTGTGGTCAGTGCGCTGACGCTGTGGGGGGGCCACCAGCAATGTGAAGGTGGTCTTCAGCTCTGCAGCCGGAGAGCAGTATTTAGAATGTGAGAGTTAGTCATATCTCACTGTATTCAGACCGTATGTGGAGTCTCTTTTTCGTTTCTGGATGGGCTGTTTTAAAGGAATGGAGGCAGTGTGAAACGTTTTCCAGGTATTCTGACCAGGAGGGTGAAAGCACTTGAAGCCAGGTCCTGTAGGGCAGAGGTAAAGTAGCTGGGCAAGTTCGTATGAGTGTTAGTCCAGTTTCTAGCAATGTTGGAATATAGTACCGACTCGAATGAGTACAGGAGCTCCTTGACTTACGATACGGTTGCATCCAGGTAAACCCATTGTAAGTTGAAAATACTGTAAGTTGGAAATGCATTTAATACTATCAGGGGTATCTAACCTGTGGCCAGTGGGCCCCGTGCAGCCCAGAATGACTGTTAATGCGGCCCAACACAAAATCATAAATTTACTTACAACATTATGAGATTTTTTTTTTTTTGCCCTGGCTGGTATGGCTCAATGGATTGATTGCTGGCCTGTAAACCAGAGGGTCACTGGTTCGATTCCCAGTCAGGGCACATGCCTGGGTTGCAGGCTGAGTCCACAGCGTGGGGTACGTGAGAGGCAACCACACATTGATGTTTCTCTTCCTTTCTTTCTCCCTCCCTTCCTCTCTCTCTAAAAATAAATAAATAAAATCTTTGAAAAAATGAGACTTGTTGTGTGATTAGATGTCACAGTGTATTTAATGTGTGGCCCAAGACAACTCTTCTTCTTCTGGTGTGGCCCGGAAATGCCAGAAGGTTGGACGCCCCGCATCAACTGTTTACTTTCATGGTGGAGTGGTTGGCTGGGAGCTGTAGCCGCTTGTCACTGGCAGTGCCACAAGAGGGACTGCGTATCGTTAGCCCAGGAAAAGACTAAAATTCAAAATTTGAAGTATGGTTTCTACTGAAAGCATATTTACAGGAACAAATACAGAGGACACATGGACAAAACTAGGGGGGTTGGAAATGGGAGGGAGGAGGGGAGGGATGGGTGGGTGGGCTGGAATGGGAATAAAGGATAGAAACTGTACTGCATAAACTAAAATAAAAAAAATAAATAAATAAAGCATATTGCTTTCACAGCATCAGTAAAGTTGAAAAATCTTAAGTCAAATCGTAGTAAGTCAGGGACTGTCTGTGATTTTAGCTTGATATTGATTGACTGCCAGCTCTATGTCCTTTCCTGAGCTATTAAACATTTGGGGTACAAAGATGAAAAGACATGAATTAAGAAGATGGAAATGAGGAAACTGAAGCAAAAATAAAATTGTGATAGTAGTTCAGAAGCCAAGATATCAATACACTCTGGTCTCTTGAACTAGAGCTTATTCCTGGAGTAACTGTGTCATCGATCTGTCCTTTGGGGGCCTTGGAATTCTTTCACCTGCCCATTAGAGTGTTTTCAGAGGGGCTGGTACCACCTGACTCTCTAGCTCACGTTTTCCTTTGTTTCATAGATAAAGTGGCCTTGTGAATAGGAATGCCTGCCCAAATATCAGCGTTGGAGGTCATGGATGAAGATCAAATAATAGAAGAAGTCTTGGATAAGTTTGTTAATTGCCATGAGCAAACATATGAAGAATTTCTGAGCACTTTTACTCATCTTTCAAAAGGTAAAATGGAAAAGTAATTTCTATAGCAGTAGAGATAAAGAATTTTATTATAATTTTACTTTTTTGCTGCCTTTTCAGAAAGACTAATGAGCATTCATTCATTCCATTCCTTTGATCATGCTGTTCTTATCAGGGCATTCACAACTGATACATGTAAATACCAACATTTCAGTGCAACCAGAAGTTTTGTTACGGAGTCAGAACTATTGAATTTGAGAACTAAAAAGGACCTGAGAAATCAGTTGGTACAATTCCTTCATTTTATCTTTGAAGAAATGCAAGTGCAAACAGTGGAGGTTTTTAAAAACATATTTGAAACTTTTAAGAACTATAGCATATGGTAGGCTTTGGACTTACACTGCACACATTTGTACCCTGGCATGGCCCCTTTCTGGCCATGTGACCTGGGGGGTGGCTACCAAGGGGAGGGGGTGGTTACCAAGGGGGCGCTTACCGAGGGAAGGGGGAATAATAATAGACCTTCAGAGGTCGGTGAAGGCGAATTGAGATAATCTGGGTAAAACTCTTAGCTTAGTGGCTAATGTGTAAGAACTGAATGGAAGCTAGGTGGTGGTTGTTTTTGTTGTGATGCTGACGCTCTGATTTCTGTACAATGGAAACAACCCCTCAGACCAGAAGTGATTATCTGAAGCCTAAAGGCCAAACCTGTGTTGTGTGTTTTATTATGTGTTTTGTTTGCCACCTACAGTATTGGTTTTTTTTAATTGAGCCAATATTTAAAAGCTGGGAAACCTTACATAAAAATCTTGATCTGTGTTTTTTCCGATGAAGTGAGCAGTTCCGTTACCTGCCATTTCCCAGAGGGCAGGATCAGCTAGAGCTCAGGAGCTCTCGGCCTGTGAATGCTCTGGTTTGTCACACTCTCTGTCACTTACACAACCTAAACGTGTGTGTATACGTTGCCTGCTTCATTCAATTAAGTGCTTCCTGTAGGCACTTGAGTTTGTGATCTGTATTGTAAATTCTGCTTCAGGTCGCCGTGGGCTTGATCTCCATCTCAGCCTTGGTCCTTTCTGGGTCATTGATCCACATTTGTGAGACCAGGTTCTCCACTTAGCTGCATGTTGGACTCCCGGAGGAACTTTTAGAGCACATTGATAGCCAGGGGCATGCTGAGTCTTAGCTGGGGCTAGAAGTCGGCATTCTGTAGAAGTTCCTCTGGTGTCTAATGGGTACCCAAGATTGAGGACCAGGAGTTTTATAATCTTAGAGGTCATGACACTCTCAAGATACTAGACTCCATGATTTAAAGTGATGATTCATGCGTCCTTAGAAAATGTAAAAGAAGGGTAGTAATAAAGAAGAAAAGGACGAGTGATTCTAACATGCTCGTTTTGTTGTGCAAAATAGTTGGAATGTCCATGTCTGTTTTGTTTTTGCTTAAAAACTGTGGACCCTGGTTTTGTTTATAATTAAGGGAAATGGAGAATTTAGTGAGTCTCTAGTAAACTTTAGGACTATGAATGATGTGTTTTGACATGATACGTGGATCAAAGCAATCATGAAAATGGCCAATCACCTTAGTCTGTGGATTTGGGTTCAGGAAGATGTTTGAGTCTAATTGTTTAGTTGTTTAGTTGTCTAGTTCCATATTTACTGGACCCAAACGTGCCACTGTATGGTGGCTGGTGCTGGGGGTGTGTGTGGAACCAGGGTGAAACCAGCAGAATTTATGCATTTTGGTATGCCAATGGCATTTTGATAATTCATATTGTTTTATAATTATTTTAAAGCTGAGTTTAAAATTATTATAAAGCTGAGTTTCTTTTTGTGGTATGGGAGAGTAAGAACTTGCAAGGACTTGGATATTTTAAGGTGATTATAATAGTTTTTGGGATGAGGGGGTCTGTTTCCTTTTGAGATTCCTGTATGATCATTGCATGCTGAAACAGAAATTGTTACACATCTGGTAACTTCATTTTGAGTTTAGTTTTGAGCCCCAAATTGAGCTGAAATAAATGATGGTGCAAATCATATAACCTGCATCTCTAAGCACACTATTTTTTTTCCCTTTCAAAATATCCTTAGGTGCCAGTTTGTATAATAAACTAGTGAACTGAAAAAAAATTCCTCCTAAAAAACAAGGAGTTTGTGAGTGCAAAAACGTGTCTTCAATCAGGAAGTGTCCTCCCCCCGCCACCTCCGAAACATTTAAATACCTTTTGAAAAACCAAACAGGACTTTGGGACAGGTGTAGGGAGTTGAGTGAAACGGAACTGATCAAAGTGAATATGGTTCGTTCTGTTTTAAGGAAAACGTGAAAGCTCTTTCTTCAAAGGTTTCTCCTTCTTTTCAGCCTTTCATTTGTCTTAGTGTGTTTGGTTGTTTGCAATGTAGCGGAATCTCTGTGAAGTTCAAGTGGTTATCACTGTGCATACTTACGTACATTTCTTTAGTAAGTTTAGTTCTCAAGTCCATTCCCATTCCCACTGATGGACGTTCTGTTTAATTTTATAGTGGTTATACGCCAGAGTGCTTGTGGGATTCATTTTCTTTGTGAAGTGTTAAAAGGGTCAGTAATCCTATTAAAAATAGCTCCCTGGAAAAAATTTAACTATAGCTTTATTGAAATATATTCACATTACTGCTTTAGACTCTTGGAAAACAGCTGGAAACTGTTAATATTATAGCATAATTCTCACTACAGTACATTTATGTGGATCATATTTTGCAGTTTTTTTTTAGAGCAGTTCTGGTTTTTAACACCATGGCACATATTTAATAATAAATACAGTGTTTTGTGGAAATATTTAAAGAGACATATTAATTATATTAGTTATTAATTTTAAAAGAGACAGTTATAATTGAATTCTCAATTGGTTCAAGAAAGTAAGACCAAGTTGTAAGATTTAGAAAATCAGAATGCAGATTTTGGTTTTATTCATTATTGGTGAAGCTATTACTATATTGTTGACATTATTGTGACTAGAGATAAGATGCTAAGTTTTAGGTATCTCAGTGTCTTTGTGAAGATAATGAACTTACATGTTTTTCTAGAATATCCATCTGAAGGGAAAAATGCTTCCTCTTACCTGTCTGTCATATTGCTATCATTTTTCTAGGTTATAAGAACCCAGATGTGAAAACTTATATTTGATTTTCTATTAATGACTGCATGTATGCATTCATTCATTCATTCATTCATCCATCCTCTGAGTGTCTCTTTATGTCCTAGGTATTATTTTAGGTGCTGAGGATCCAAAAATAAATCAGGTAAGTGTTCTCAAGCACTCATGTCCAGTGAGTCCAGTGAGAGAAAAGTAAGCAAACAGTGGAGAGAAGCATGGCATTCTGTGAAAGCTTGTAAGAGGGCCGGCCATTCAGACCCCACTCGATGGTAGAATAGTAAAGTCTACCCTCTGGAGAGGATGCCAGGAGAGTTTGGGGTAACCACGGAACCAAAACTTACCTTGGGCCCTAAAACATGAAACAGTGCAGGAATGTTTGATAGAGACGAGATGAATTTGAAAGACGTTAAAGTGCTTCAGTTGGTGGTGGTCCTTTTGAATCATGGTGCCATCTGTTTTAGTACTGATAAAATTATATACGTATGTAATTTTAATAATAGGTTTAAATAGTAAATTTTCAAGATGGAGATGTAGCTTTGCTTTAGTAAGGTTTGGTTATTTCTAAACTGCTGGGAAAAAAGGCAGGTTTCTAAAAGTTGCTTGCACACGGAGATCACCACATGGCCTGGTGTGGGAACAGTTGAGTGGTGGTCACTGCTCACGTGGACATGGTCAGAAGTTGCTGAAATGACACACACGAGAAGCCAGTGACTTGGAAGCTGGCATTTAATCTTTTCAACTCCGTTTGTCAGTATAGTAACCCTGGAGGGATTTAGTTGTTACATCTAATTCTGAGTCTCTCTCTCTCTCTTTCTCTCTCTCTCTCTCTCTCTCTCTCTCTCACACACACACACACACACACACACACACCCTGTTATTGTTCTGATTTTGTGCTTCAGGCTAAGTGATTAATTTCCACTGAAGTTGCCCATTTGACCAACTATTCAGCTTAACATGGTTTGGAAATCCCAATGAATCTACTGTGATTTTACAAATAACTCTTAAATAGTCTTGTTTTTCCTTCTCCCATGTCATTTTTTAAAATTCTTAGCATCCGGTTTCCCAAGTGATTCCCCCAGTTTCTACATCACCACTTCGGACGGCTTGCTGCTCACGGCCACATCTACCCACTGTAACCTGTTTTCCCACGTCTACATCAAAGATTCTCTTTCTGTTCCAGGTGTGGGTTGGTTTCCAGATTTCTTTATGCTGGTCTCATTTCAATTGCAAAACTTTGTGCTTTTAGCATTTTATTATTCTTTTCACATATATTCGAAAAAATTCCTGTCGACTCGACCTCCCTTTCTCCCTTCGTACCCGCTAATATTTGAACTAGACTACTCCGTAAGTAGAACACTGTATGTCTGAATATTCGGGACAGATGGCGGTGCCTGCGGCTTTATTCACTGGCGCTGGTCAGATCTTTGTTTCACTTAAAATCTTTGAAATTCTTAGTTTCAAAACCTCTAAATAGGTTTCAGTTTTTCTTAGATTTTAATAGCCTTAGGAAATCTGCCCACATTTAGTCTTTTAAGGAGCTGTGCCCGTGTCCTGCCGCCGTGACAGGTTTCAGGGACGTCCAGGTATCGCCTGATCTGTCACCACGAGGTCTGCGTGTCCAGTGCAGGAGCCACGAGCCACGAGCCACACGTGACTACTGGGCATTTGAGTGTGGCTCGCGCTACCCCAGAACTGAGATTTAAATTTCATTAAATTTTTATTAATTTAAATTTAAATTACAAAACTAATCAGTTATCGGAAAACTTTGAAATGTGTTTGGGACAACTAATAAATCGATTTTTTTAGATGTACATTTTATGAAATATAAATACAGATCAGGTATTTCTGATGAAAATTTTGCCTTTGAATTGAGATCTGTGATCAGCACAAAATGTACACAGGATTTTGAAGATGGCATAAAAATAGGATGGAAAATTTCTCAATAATACTTTCTGACTACATTTGGAATTACAATATTGTTTTGGAAAGTCGGCTTACATTATAATAAAATTAACTTCATTTAAAAAATACTTTAAAATGCGGTTGGCGCAGCACTTTGAACTGCACGTGGCGTTTCCTTCCACTGTGCTTCCCCTGGGCAGCGCCGCTGCAGGCCCGTGGCTTCCCAACTTGGCTGCCCTGCAGAAACGCTTTTCTAACAGCGAACGTTTACAAAAGTGGGGATATCCAGACACTCTCCTGGGCTCAGTAAGCGAGAAACGCTATTGCTAGGGATCTAGGAATTTTATATTCATGAGTCTCTCCAGGGAATCCTGTGCACCGCCAGCTCTGAGCGCACTGATTTAGACTTCCAATCGGTAACGCAGCCCCTTCGCAGCAGGCGGGCCCAAGCTGCTTTACGACACCGGCGTGGAAGAGACAGTCAGTGCTCCTTACTTTAGGGTCTTTCGTTGGTATATTCACTAAACGTTTGTCTTCAGTAACTTATTTAATTGCCACGATGAATCAAACAAGTATTATTCACTACCGTTCCTTTTTATACCTCAGAGAAATGAAAGTCATTGTATAGATTAGCAATTTGCCTGAGGTTCGGTCAAGCATTCGAACTTCGAACTTCTGACCCTCCTCTGTCCTTCTGCACCCCTCCCACAGAAACATCCGGGATCGTGAGATCGTTAGAAATGTTGTCCAATTTTATTACAGAGAAGCAGCGAACATTTATTAAGTGCTTGGTAGTATGCTTAGGACTTTCCCCGGATCACCTCAATTAATCCTTATGATAACCTAGTCAATTTTGTTTACATTTTAGTTTTTATTATTTTTATTATTCCCAATTTACAGATGAGGAAATCAAGACTTGAGGTTAAGTAACTTGCTGTATGGACTGAATATGCCCTCCCAAAATTTATTTACTGAAGCCTTAACCTCCAATGTGACTGCATTTGAAGTTAGGATCTTTAAAGGGGTAATTAAGATTAAACAAGGTCATTAGGGTGGGGTCCTAATCCAAAATGATTGGTGTCCTTACAAAAAGAGAGAGCCTCACCGGGAGGTCCACACAGAGAGAACAGGCCTTTGGAGGACAGAGGGAGGAAGCAGCCAAAGGTGGGGGTTGGGTGGGGGTGGGGCCCAGGGGAAACTGAACCTGCCATTATCTTGAATCAGACTTTTTGCCTCCAGAATTGTGAGGAAAATACATTTCTGCTGTTTAAGTCACCAGTCTGTGGTATTTGTGATGGCAGCCCTAACAGACTTGCCCAAGGTTATGTAACTGGGTAGTGCTGGCATTGGATTATGGGCCTAGTCGGTGTGGCGCCAAAGCCCATGCTCTGACTCCCCTTTCTGCCTTCCTTAAAGCGCTGGGCAGTCCTCAGTGACTGGGAGTCACTGGCATGCAGACAGTATGAGTCACAGGCATGGATGTGAGACCTCAAGGGAGTTATTCTGTTTTTCTCGAGTGTAGGCTTCGTAAGACGTGGTTGCTTGTGGGTTTTGTTCTCCATTATTACTCTGGTGCCTGAAACAGTGCTTGTTAATATAGAATAAGTAGATGCCTAATAAATATTTGTTGAATAAATGAAATAAAAGGAACATAAGAGAATTCACAATGACAGAAAGACAGAAGGGGGCCTCAGACTGAGCCCTAAAGAACAGGCACATTTAATGGGCAGGCAGAGAAAGAAGGGCCTGCAAGTGGACTGCATCAGGAAGCCCCGAGTTTGGGTTTGATATACTAGCTAACTGGGAGCCCTGGTAGGATTTAAACACGCGCACACACACACACACACACACACACATGCCTGCAAAGGTAGGAGGCGAGCAGAAATCCCTGTGTGGAGATGTGGACCGGGGTGGTGGAGGAGGAAATGGAGCACTCAGGGCCCTTGAGATGCTGCGCGTGCTAACAGGTGGCTGATGGAGCATTAGGGAGGAGGAGGAGGCAAAGACCAGTCACAGGTGTTTTCCCTGGGAGAAACTGAGGCCCACAGAGGCCCTGGGTCTTGTTCAAAGTCGCAGAGTTCTCATAGAAGTCTTTTATTTTTTTTCTTATTACATGTATATTCTGTCAAGAGCTTAGAACCTTGGGCTGGGATTTGGTTTACACTTCTGGACTGATACATTTTGAGTTGTCAGTTCAGCCAAAGGAATATCACTACTTGTACTTGACAACTTCTAAAAAACGTAATTAAAAATGAAACTGGTGACAGCACATGAAACAACGCGTTTCCAAAGCCGACCTATCATTTTGGTCCCCAAAGCTGTTTTGAATTGGAGCATTAGAAATGCATCTTTAAGCTTCCGTAGGGATATATACAAAGACTCTTTTCCAAATCTGGAGGATGAATTTAAAGTCTGCTGTAGAAAAACACCACAGAGAAAATTATAGAAAGCAGCTGGCCCTCTTACCAATTTCAGAGCAGGAAAAGAGTGTCAGTGGAGCATAAAAAACGGCTCTCGCGAAAGAAAACATGACAACAGAATGTACTCCTTGCTGGGTCGCCCTTTACAGTTGTTTTCTGTAGAGCATCGGGCAGAGACCAGCGGGCTCGGCGTTGTTTTGACACCCTTGCAACTGGCTGGTTGTCTGCCAGAGGAAGTTGGAAACGAACTGACCAGCTTCACGCTTCCAGGTGGCACCGAAGCCACATTTCTGCGCTGTTCTCAGTCACTTAATTCCCTACTGAATATTGAGTGGTGTTTTTAGTTCACAGGCCATTTGCAATGTCTTTCTGTTTCCTTTTTTTCGTTAGCCACATTAAGGGAAAACAGGCCACTCTGGAAGCACTCTTGCAAATGTGTGTTGAACAGTGAGGTGCACAATTGAAAATAACACAGCAAATAGCAATAAACATATTTTAACTTAAGACTTAGGCTGTTGAGATGTTCACCTCAAGAGAAATTTGTAGAAGGCATCGTATGAGGACTTGCCAATAGAAGCAATGAGGCAATTTAAAAGCTCACCTAATTAATCTGGCATCCCAAGGGAGAGAATAAGGAAGTGGTGTTATTTTAAAGCTTTTTATTGATGGTTTCTTTCGTCTTTGGTATTGCCGCAAAGGATAAAAGGAAAAGAAAAAAAGCTTACGGTTTTATGTGGATCATAAATTCAGTAGCTATCTGTACGTGACTCCTGAATCACAACATAACATCAAATATCACACAGAACGCTGAAGGAGAAAAATAGTATTGAATGAAGTGAACTAATTTATAGCACAGCCGTGTGGAAGAAAGAGCGTCAGCAGCATTAACCTGTTCTTTCTCTTTGGGAGAACATCTGCAACCTGTAATTAAGCAATTTTCATTTGTTTCTCTATTTCTTTTGTCATCACTAAATCACTACACTTAGGGAACAAATTGACAAATTATGAAACACAGAAAAATGCTGGTTCAGTTGCAGAAGGAAATTTCCTCCCTCAAATTATGATGGATTTTGAGCTGATGGAACCATTTTGTTTCAGATATATTAGCATAAATCTTCAGCTGCAGTTGCTACAGTTCATTTTTATTCTACCCGTGAATATTTGGCCCATAGATACTCATTTGTTTTCTGTGTCTGCTGTAGTTAGGTGTAATTGGATAAGGAAATAAAATGTATTTAAGTATTTACAACATTTTGAATTATAATCATTACATTTATTTTGCGCACTGTGTTTAATGCATAGTATTTTGTTACAATAAATAGCTTTCTACTAGTATTTTCAGTGAAGTACGAGCTTATGAGTTTTTAAAGTTGATTTATGTACAAGTAAAAGGATCATTTTCTTTAATTCTCTGTATCTATTAAACATATGTATAATACAGTATATTTTATGCACACATATAAATTACAGAGGTAGAGTTTCTTAGACAAATGGAATTTGGAACTTTTATAAGACATAAGCACAGAACTTTATAGTAGCCAAATAAACTTTTAAGATAGTCACTGTCAACGTTTAAGTAGCCAGTTTAAACAATGTTAAGTACATGCCCACTTGATTTTTATGCATTTCTCTTTAACTGTAACATTATTTTTACTCATGTGGTTACAGATATTGTTATACTTGGTGGAAAGAGTAAATTACTCGACTTGAAACTGAGGTGATCATAAGTCTTCATCCTCTGATTCAGTCGAATGGGCATGTATTCACATCTGGGTGGTTTTAGCAAAGTGTTCTTTCAGCCGTGAAACAATAATATTTTCTTTGAAATGGTCAGCTAACCCCCAAGGATGCAAACAGGAAACTGTATCTTGACCGAAACCCGTATCTCCCTTGTATGAAAAGCAATCCGTCTTGTATGAGATTTGTAGTGTCTTTTTTTCCTTACTTGGGCTCGTCCCAGATGAGATAGATGCATGTCGCAGCCTGTTGCTCGGTTAGCTCAGGGAGGAATCATCACACATTTTCATGTGTTTTCCGGATTTTATAGTCTATGAATTGCTGATTAGAAAAAAGGGCTTGTGAATCAAGTACCGTGTTTTCTTTCCTTCCTCCTTCTCCATAACTTACATTTTGTGTGGCTGGTAGCCAGTCACCTAATTCCTGGGTATTAAGTTTAGTCCGTAATTACAGTGTCAGTCCAGTTTTTCTGGCTTGGTTGAGGTCATCTCAGTATTGACTGTGTCCCTGATGTATTTTAGGGATTGAGCCGGACTCCGGGAATCCAAGATGTAGCTGACAGGGTCCCCATTCGGATTTATGTCATTCTCATGTATTTCTGTGTGCTCTGCGTCCCCAGTGCTCCACACGTGTGAAGGCACAAGAGCAGTGCAAATGCTTGTAGACCGTGTGGTCAGAGGTAGACTGGCAGGGCAGTACTGAGCCTGCTCTGTGGAGAGCTGATAAAACAGTACCTACAGCGTTACCTTTGGTTTTTTGGTTGTCTGAGTTTTAGATTGACTGAACATGATTTATGAGTTAATGAAAGAGCCACAAGAATGGTAAGAATAGTGAATTTTTAGACTGTTTCCTCTTTTTTTTTCCCCCTCCCCAAGGGATGTTCTGGAGTGCCCTGAACACAATGAGGAAAAGTGAAAGACGTGGCACTCAAGTCCACCCTTGCATTGCCCGAGTGCTGAGTGCTAGTGTGTGAGGCCTGGATTGTGACACTTTTGTGCGGAAATGGTTTTCCACCTCATAAAGTTTGAAAATGCCTAAGAAGCATTTATTTGTAAAGGGGCCAGCAAAACATTTATTTCCTCCAACTTTCTTCAGCCTTTGTGGGTATGAGAGATTTGCCCCAAGTAGGTGCAGCTTTGTGCAGGCAGAGAGATGGGCGTAGTTTCGGGGTGAAGGGCCGTTTTTTCATTGATGGGATATAGTTTTATGAAGAGTTTCTTATATTGCCCTAATATTTCCTATTTGTTGTGGGCATGGCCAGTGTAACGGAAAAGGTACCATTCTAGCTGAGGATTCAGAAGACTTTTTATTAATTCTGTGAGACTCCAGGCCTGCCACTTACTGTCCCTGAATCTGTAAATCAGGGATAACTCTGCCTTCTCGGGATGTCTTATATGGTTGACGTGAGGATCAGATGAAATATATATGAAGGTACTTGGTGAGTTTTAAAGATTTACTCAAGTGCAAAGTTTTATGATTATGGGGACTATTTATGACAAGAGCAGGACATCAAGGTTAAATATTAAAGAAATCTTGAATCTACAATATAAAAAATGCAAAATACTGTCTACAGTGTTAGTTGTCCACCCCACATTTCTTGCAGTAGTTAAAGCCAGCTCCGTATTGTAGCGTGTCTATGTGTCCTGTGTACTGGACAGTGTAAGACATTACGGTTCGGGGAATGGTCCCACACTGGCCTCTGGTGGATGGGCTACACAGTGCGTCCGCACGCGACCGTCAGGCAAGGGTGTTTCATATTCTTTGACAAAGGTAAGGTACCACATACTTCTTTTTTATTCTCACTTTTAAGATTCTGCTCCGTCTATGGATTCTTTACATGGGGCTCTTGCCCTGAGTGTCTGTGAAGATCACCTGCTTAGTACAATGCAGATTCCTGGGCATCAAGCCACAGATGCCGGTTTCGTAGCTCTGGTGTGCAGCCCAGGGACCTTGACTTTCAGGCCAGCTTTAAGAAATACACCCTAAATGAGGTCAAGGAAGGGTGTGGGGAGATGTGGGAATTCCGCAAAATCCTGTGCTACTTTACTGTATATATTGCATTTTTCTAAGAAGAAGGACCAGAGCTTTTGTGAAGTTCTTCACCCTGTCCACTCAAAGGGTAACAACAATTACTTTATAGAATTTTTCATTTCATGTTATCATTTTATAGTATTGAAAAGGCGCTTTGACAGTGAAAAAATGTGATTGGGTTACTGGAATAACTTTACTGTGATTTTGCTAACCTCTGATACAGAGGCTAGAATATGATAGCTGATGGAATTTGAGGGGGGCTTCGGTTCAGCATCCCTTCTGTCCCAAGCCTGAAGGACCGCTGTGCCTGTGTCTGTAGCCCAGCTACTCCAGCACAGGGAAAATCCTGCCTACTGCTACTGTTGCTGGAAAACGTTTTCTCTTTTTTCTTTTTTGGGAGCATTTTGCCATTAGCAACCCCACAGGCAAGAGCCTTGGGAGGTCACCTGGCCTATGGAGGCATCTTATTGATGTGGTTCTAGGAAATGCCCCTCCAATAATTTTATTGCTTGTAGTACTTTTTCTGCTGTGTATTTCACACACAAAGTTACTTCTATTCAAGTGTATAATTTTATGGTTGGGATAACTATGATTTAAAAGAGGGACATCAAAGTTAAATTTTAAAGGAATCTTGACTCTAAAATATAAAAAATATGAGTGTAAAATATTATATATGTGTATATATATATTTTTTTCTTTAGTATTTCCAGAAAAGACTCTTTGGGAAAGAAGAGATACATGTAGGTATTCTCTCTAGGTTGAGGATTAGAAGGAAATGCTTTTTTACTTCTAAAAATAATTTTTTTGGTCATGGTAGGAAAATTAGAAAATACAGGGAGGCATCAACACACACACAATAGCAAAACAAAAAACACGCTCCTTCTATAGCAAGAGAACTTTTAGCTACCATGTGGCCACTTGAATAAAGAGGACATTTCCCAGTCTCCCTTGCAGTTAGGCATAGCCATTTGACTAAGTATTGACTAATAAGAAGTGAGGGGACTGATATATATAAGTTCTGGACCATATTCTTTAAGAAACATGCCCCAGACTTTTCTTAAAAAAATTCTTTTTCCCCTGGCTGGAAATAGGCAGTCATTGGAGCAGCTTCCTAGACCCAGAAATGGACGCCATGTGCAGAGGATAGCAGAGCAGCCCACCAGCCTTGATCCCTGATCATCGCGTGGAACAGAGCCTGCACCCCTGTCCTGAACCGTTACATGAGAGAGAAAATAATTCTCATCTCAGCTGCTTTATTTTGGCGCCTACTCGATAGAGTAGCTTAAATCAGGCCTTCACTAGTAACAGAGAGGAAGAGATGTGCACACTTTCTGCTTCTGTTTCTTCATCCTCTTGCCTGGAGTGAGGGAGTGGTGGTGCATCATGGGTAGGAGGATGGTGCCCTAAGGACAGAAAGATTGAAGGAGCCTGGGTTCTAGGATGACTGGAGCAGAACAACCACATTAGCCCTGAATTATCTATACCTGTATTATTGCATGAGGGAGAAATAAACTTCCATCCTATTCAAGCTATCATTACTTTGGGTGTCTGTTTCATGTAGGCAAACTATATCAAATTAAATTTTTAAAGATTTTATTTATTTATTTATTGACAGAGGGGAAGGGAGGGAGAAAAAGAGGGAGAGACACATCAATGTATAGTTGCCTCTCGTGTGCCCCCTACTGGGGACCTGGCCCGCAACCCAGGCATGTGCCCTGACTGGGAATTGAACTGGTGACCCTTTAGTTCACAGGCCGGTGCTCAATCCACTGAGCCACACCAGCCAGGGCCAAATTAATTAATTAATTGATGATACCATAATTTTAGGTTTTAGAGGTTAAACTATTGATGAATACATTCTTCATGAACTTTTCTGTTGATTATTTTGTATGCATATGTAATTATCAGTGAAGAACATGAGACTTGATGACAATCAGGATGAATCTGAGCTCTGCTACTTCCCATCTAGGTGGTCTTAGGAAGATTATTAAAATCTCTGAGCTTCATGCCCTGACTGGTGTGTCTCAGTTGGTTGGGTGTCATCCCACAAAGCAAAAAGTCACCAGTTCAATTCCTGGTCAGGACATATGTGCCTGGGTTGTGGGTCTGGTCCCTGCTGGGGGTGTGTACTAGAGGCAAGTGAATCAGTGTTTCTCTCTCACATCAATGTTTCTCTCCCTCCTGTTCTCCCTTCCTTCCCCTCTTTCTACAATAATAAAATAAAATAAAATAACCTATTTAAAAAATTAAAAAATCTCTGAGCTTCTGTGAGATGGCTATCATCACCTCTGCCTCATGGACTTGTTATTAGGATTAAATAATTATGCATACACATAGATATACATATACATACATACATTTTTTATATTAACAGTATCCGAATTACATGAAGGGTTCAACTAAAGTTTTAAGATATATTCAGCAAATTTATTATAATTATTTTATAAAAGTGGAAATATACTATACATACTCCTTCTATAACTTGCTTTTACATATGACATTATGGACCTCTTCCCATGTCAATATATGTGGCTATTTAGCAATATTTTTAATAACTGAGTACATTTTATTTGTGTGGATATGCCATAATTTATTTAACCATCCTTTTTTTGTTGGACACTTAAGTAATTTCCAATTTTTAGCTGTTATTAATGATGCTACATTACATATCCTCATTTATTCAGTAAATGTTTATTGAACACCTACTATTTGCCAAATACTATTTACATAAGTGAACAGAAGAGACAAAAAAATCATTACCTTCAGGGAACTTGTATCCTAGATGGGGGAGACAGACAACACAGTAAATGTGGTAAATTAAAAAACATCTTCGTTAGACAATAGTGATTGTTCTGAGAAAGAAAAAATATATAGACATAGAAATGCTGGCTAGAAGGTATGCAAAACACAATGCTTTTGTGGTTGTAAAAATTTTAGGGAATGGATTATGTTTCTTGTAGGCAGAGGTCATGTCCTATTACTTCCTTAACTCTTCTGGTCTCCAGCGTGGCACGGTGTGAGGTGCACAGCGAGTGCAGTAGTTGAAGGGCCAAGTACCAGTCTACATCCCAGTCTTGATTGTTACAAGTGGTTTGGAGTAGAGAATGAACATTTTCCCTTTCAAGGACGGTGAGTGAGTCCTGTTCTCCTAAGCTTACATTTTAGTGTGAAGAGACAATAAAAAATTAAGAAGGGCGATTTCAGGTAAATTTGAAGAAAACAGGACCATGTAAAAGAAAGTGGTCAGATTCTAAAGCTGTGACCACACCGAGAAGATACAGTGATCAGGGCTGTAGCTTTAGTTCAAATCTACATTTCTCCCATCACCTGGGTGTGGGAGGACGTCGGAACACTGGTTGTCCTTTGTTTTGATTTCATCATGTGTGCCACCCTGTGGAACTGGATTGGTGATCGTGGTCCTTGGATCAAACTCGATATTAAAATCAAGGGGGTACGAAATGTGGCAACAATCCGGATGTCCATTAACTAGTGAATGGAAAAACAAAATGTGGTCTATTCATATAATGCAGTAAGTGTTGACAATAGAAAGAGGGGAGTGCTAATGCAGCTACAGCATGGGTGACCCTCGAAGATGCTATGCTAAGTAAAGCAGTCATGTACAAGGGACCACACGTCATGACTCCATTTATGAGGATGTCTAGGAGAGGCACATCTCTAACTGTGAAAACTAGGGTAGCAGTTCTGCCTGCGATCGGAGGTAGGAATGGGGAGTGACTGCAGATGAGCCCCAGGGACCTTTTTGGGGTAAAGGAAATGACCTAAAAACTTAATTGTGGTGATGGTGGCACAACTCCACATGTAGTAAAAATTATAGACTTGTAGCCTTGTTACACCTCAGTGAAGCTGTGGCGTGGCGGAGGTGCTGTTCATGGATTCTCCGGTCCTTCCCGTGAGTTCACTGGATTAGCCTATGGCCTCATGACTCTGGATTTGGCTAGAGGAAGATCGAGGAAGGTCCTGTTTGTTGTAAACATTTCTCATTAAGAAAAGCAATCATTTCAGCACAGACTTGCAAATGTTAAGTAGATAAGGACAATGGTACAAAAAGACATGAATGTTTTGGATGTAGCAAGGTCTCACCTTCCGTAGACAGCGTCACCAGCCCCTGCCACTCTTGTAAGGTTTCTGGGGGCCAAGGGGAGCTGTGCTGGAACTTGCTGCACCTGCTCCCACTCCAGGGGAGGTGCTCCCACCTCCCTTCTGTGGCCTTGACTGAATCAGTAGAGAAGGAGCTTATCTCACGGGGTGATATGTGTAGCCTTTTTGCGCCAAACTAACCCATTTGACAGGTTGCAAACACACCATATTACCTGCTTCCACCATCACAGGGATTGTGAAGGAAACAAAAAGCTACCTAAGGCGTGCTGAATTAAGCCAAAAAAATACCACAGACTGCAGCAGAAAGAAAAGGCTAATATTCAGAGGTATCTAGAGGGAGGGAACATAACCACCTGGCAATAATGTCTTCATTTCTGTTTCAGAAATGTAAAAAAAACTCCCTTTGTGAGCTTTTTTTATCTTAAATCCACTGCTGAGGCTCCCTTCACTTCTCACCCCTACTGCTACGATAGTCTGTGCGCCTTCTCCCTCCAGTATCTGAACCACTCTGCCCCATTGTATCCACTTCATCCTAGAGCACAGCTCTGTGACTCCCAAGGACCTGGGTAAAGCCAGAGTTTTCGTCAGATCCTTCAGTGTCAGCCCTGCCACGTGTCACTAAATGTAACTCCTGTCTTCCTGGCAAACTTGGTGCTTCTCCCTTGGGCTCTGTGCTTTCCCATAGTGGGGAGGGGAGGGGTGGGGTGGAGTGGGGGGCGGGGCTTTGCTCCTGCAAGGTTCCCTTGCTGGGAGAACTCCTTACCATCTTCAGCTGTTGAAACTGGAGCTGTGTTTCAAAGTCTGGCTCAGATGCCTTTTGTGATTTCCCGATCATGATTTTACACCACCATTCTCTGACTTCGTACTTTTCTTACAGCACAGGTGGCAAACACACACCCTCGGGCTGAATCCAGCCCTCCACCTTGTTTTATCAGGACTGGCACCTTGTTTCTACCCCACGGCAGCACCGAGCTCTCGCTTAACTGTTAAGGAGTAGTTACATTTACACAGTCCTAAAATTGCATTCGGCCCTTTGGAGGCAACATCGAGGCTGATGTGGCCCCTGGTGAAAATGTGTTTGAAACCCGTCTTATATCATCTTCCATAGCTGTGTTCTGTTTTGGTGGTTTGCATACCTGGCTTCACTCCTTATTTGCAATTTCTAGAAGGGTGGGGCTGGCTCTTACCCATCTTCTTCACCTTGCACATAGTTGATGCCCAGGATATACCTTTCGGATTGGATGAGTTGCCTAACTCAACTGCCACTCAGGTCTTCTTCTGGAATATAAACTTTCAGGAACTTTATACTATACATTTTTTCTCTCTGTAAGTGCCTAACCCTGGACATTTAAAAATTTCAACTTACTGCCATTGTGTCCCTCATCTCAGGCCTTTGACACACGTTTTTCTGGACCTCGGTTGTGCATTTGTGTCTTGGCAGCTGGAGAGCCATGCCTGTGAATAATGAGTCAATTATCGCCCAGCCTCGGGGAAAGTGCAATTATTCCTGACGGCCGGCTGAGGTAATCCTCTCCTCCCTGTGTCCTCTCAGGGAAGAACATAAAACAGTTGGAATTCAGAGCACTACAAAGGGAATTTAGACAAAACATTTGTGTGCTCATTTTAGCTTCTTTGGATTTATTCCGATTTATGACTGATTGGTTTTTAAATCGCTTATTTAATCCTAACGACTGTCGCTCCAGGGGAGGCCAGATACCAGCTAGCATGTGATCAAGAAGCAGCTGAGCGAAGTAGTTTGGATGGACAAATCAAGAGCAGGTACTGTTGTCCAGAGAAGCAGCGCTCTAGGCCAGGAGTGTAATATGAAAACAACCCCGTGACTTTCAAAGCACCCAACCTTGTTAAAAGCGTGATTGCTTATCCCCTGTTCTCTTTGCAGAAGGCTTTTTGCAGCTGCCCGGTGTTGCACAGAATTTACCCCCGTGAATTTTTTGTTTTTCTGGCAACATAGTCAATATCACTTTGCGACTGAGAACATGCTCTTGGTTTATATTGCTATTGACCGTGATGCAGAAGAACAGAGCCTCTGAGGGGCTGACAGGATTTGGTCGTGAATTCTGATGCCGGTGCTGACGGTCTGTGGGAACTCTCCTGCGACAGGGGCGATGCTTCTCAGCACGTGGACACCAGTTTGGCTTATGTGTGGGTGATTTGAATTTTCAAAAAGTTTCCTTCAAAATAGACTTTCTCAAAAGCGATCACTTTCTTTGGGAGGCTATATAATCAATATATGATTGATACTAATTTGTCAAAACATCAGTGTAAGGAGCAAGGAAAACTTAGATCATGAGAAAACAGGAACTGGTTAGGTCCCAAGGTACGGGAGGTTGCTGGGCGAACATTGTGCCCTCCTGCCTTGTGCAAGAACAAAGGATTGTAAAACAGATGCAACCTAACAGGTTTGGTTTGTAAAGCTACTACTGTTGAGCCAATGCCCAACCCTGTTCCCGCCTGCGGTCTTTGTAAGCGAATGGCTAACTGCCATGTCTGCTTCTGCGTAACGCTTGCTTGCCCGCCCACATATAAGGACTTAGCTGTAAGCGCTTGGCGCGACTCTCATCAGCAGCCCTTGTGGGTACCGTGTCTCCGGACACTCTGAGAGTCCGCCCCTGCGCAGGTAAAACTTGGCCAATAAAGTAACATCTCTGAAACCCTGAAAGTCTCCGGCATCTGTTCTCGCGGTTGCTGAATGCAACAATCAGTAGTTTCTACCTTTTCAAGGAGAGTAACCTTTTTCTTTGACCTGAAATTAGATGTCGTAGGTATAGCTAGTAGCCTTGTAAGGCAGGGCTGTTGAAAGCTTGTCTGTTGGGTCTAAAAAAAATTTGAAATCCCATTACTTCAGAATAATGAAACCTTAAACAAAAAACCTTTAGGAAAAAAGCCTTTGTTTTATCTATATTGAAGTTTTGACTAGAAATACCCAAAGAAATGCTCTTTCAGGTCTCAATAACCTATTTGTTCTCTGAAATATTGCTGTTTGAGTTTTAAAATGCATTATGTTTGACATGTATTTCAAGGCAAGAGACATGAGGGACAAGATAAAAGAGGGGAAGGGGCTGGGGGAAAGCAGAAACGGAAGACGAGATGAACACGTGGGTGGCACACCGGGACCGGGACTCGAGGCTGCCCCTCGGGAGCAGCGCCTGGCTCTCTAATCCGGCTTCAGGCCCCTTCGGATTCATTTTGACATTATCATATTGAAAAGAACTTCTTTCCTATCTCATTCTGCCAACGGAATTACTATTTGTTGTTTTTTTAATGAAAATGATAAAAGCCTTATAAGAAGCACTTCTGGGTCTTTAGAGTGATATGGTTTATATTGATGTGAGGTTTAGGAAGGAGACTGAAACGTTAGGTTTAATCACAGAGAGAACAAGTTTTTTTTTTTTTTTTCCGAGAACACCTTCTGGTTGTTGGTCTAAGAACGTCCAAACCTGTAAAGAATTCTTATAAGAATTTATTTGAGCCAAAGTGATGACAACTGCCATGAAGCAAGATCTCAAATGCTCAGGAGAATAGGAAATAACAGTTTGCAATTCCTTTTATGCTTTTGGAATCGAGGGAACTTCAAGAAGGGGACAGGAAGGTGAGAGAAAGCAAGGCAGGGACTGGATCACGGGGTAGTTAAGACTGTGTACTCTCCCGAGGGTGCTTATGCCTTTGAGGGACATTACTTCTGGCATTTCAAAGGTGTGTTAACCTAGATGCTCAGGAACAGTGGGCAGGGCTGGTTTAAACACCTTTCACTCAAGAAGTTACAGGTCTGGGCATGACTACCCACTGTGATCTGTTCGGTTAGGAATTGCACTTTACTATGCACCTCCTTTTTAAAATGAGAGGTTTATGTTTCCAAAAAGAAGACACTTTAAAAGTGTGAACAAGAAATTTTTATTAGATCTGAGATGCTACCACTAGTTCAACAGCAGCATCAGGGGCAGGACTTCATTATCTTTTGCTCTTTCTTTCAAAGGACTTTCATCTGGTTGTCTGTCAAATAACCTGGTTATTTTCTTGGAAATGGTAGAGGAGTACATTGTGTGATAGGAGAACAAATAGAACTTGTCCTTATGGAAAATCTATTTGACTACATGCTTTTCAGGTGTTTAAGTCAATAGACGATTACAGTAGTGGGCTGAGTACATAGTATTTTCTCAGTAAATACTGAATTGAGGTTGTTCAGGACTGGAAGGATAAGCAGGGAGAACAGAAACAATCACACCTCTTAGCGGAAAAGAGCACTGAAGAATGGCGGCTGGCCACAGGAAGTCTCGCTTCTGACTTTGTTGAGGTTTGAGGAGCTGTTTCATTTCTCAGACACTTCTGTTTCCAAGCATTTTCAGGCCTATCTTGCTCACCCTGCTACCTACCACTGCTTATCTTTGCGCTAGGAGAGATTTAGGACACCTCAGTCGCTGTAAAACAGGAAGGAGTCAGGGAGGATAAGTCTCAGGACTTACTTCTTCCTCACTTCTCTGCTCTTTCATCTGCTGGCTACTGTGGCAGTGGGCAGTGTTCTTGTTCCGAAACAGCCTCGCGGGGTGTCTGCTGCTCGCTGCCTGTAGGCAAAACCCTGCAATCAGAAGTTTGGTGGGAGAGGAAAGGACCTGTTTATTTAAAGACTATCCAGTTTTGGAATAATGGCAGGTTTCTGCCTCAGAGCCCCACTCCCTTTAAAACACCCAAAGACAAATAACCCGGCCACCCTCTGCCTGGCCAGACCTGTTTCAGGAAACACCTGGAATCCCTTTTCCCACTTAAAAGTACTGCCCTTTGGGAAACGCAGGTGGCTACAGCATGCTCATCCAGGCTGCTAGACCGGTTCCTGGTCACAGTTCGGCCAGGGGTCTCTCACTAGTCTGTGTGCGCCTGTGTGGGAGGGGGGCCTGGAATGCTCCGCGACGCGTGGCCTCCAGGGCCCTCCGGCCCACGACCTCTGGCCTCCTGGGGCCCTGGCG
Organism: Trachops cirrhosus; assembly: GCA_028533065.1. Taxonomy (NCBI): domain Eukaryota; kingdom Metazoa; phylum Chordata; class Mammalia; order Chiroptera; family Phyllostomidae; genus Trachops; species Trachops cirrhosus. The sequence continues at coordinate 16,819,644 of CM052543.1, read as the reverse complement.
AGGAGAGGAAGAGGGTGCATGTTTCCTTGCACGTTCTGTTTTTAAAGGCCCGGCCTAGAAACCCATGTGTGACAGTGTCCATTTTTTTGACCATTGTATGCTAATGTCCACCATGTTTGCAGCCCCCCAAGTTGTGTTGCCCCTCTTCTGGCCACCATTTGGCGGAAGGGGCAGAAGTTTCCCAGCCTCGCACAGGGACACACACATCTCGGCCTGAGGTGGGGTGTCCAGCCCCAACAGCCAGTGCAGGCTCTGCGCAGGCTGTCAGGAGCTGCTCAGCCGCTGGGGCACCGCACTCAGCTCTCGCAGCCCCCTTGGCTTTGTTTACAGTTGCCCCTGGTGCATTGGAGCCTATCAGACCCCAGCTCCAGTTTCAGTCCTGGGCTGCCCAGGGCAGTGCCTACAACCCCCTGCCTCCTCGGTGGGGGAAGGTATTGGCTCCCCGGGTTTCTGCCCCACTCCCTAGCGGTCTGATCAGACCCGCCTGTCTCTGCCTTCTGAGCAACCCTCTGTGACTTTGCTCGCTCAGCACTCCCAGCACCCCCTGCAGCCAAGGCTAGTTCTTCACCTCGAGTTTCTCAGGAATTGTTCAGGCCGAAGTAGGGGCCGCCTGTCCCAGTAGTAGCTGGTTAGGGGTCATGGGTGCTGGTGCAGGCGGCGCTGCAGAGAGCTGGCCTGAGCTTGTGTCATTTGCTCATATAACCCCTTTACAGAGAAAGTGATAAATTCAATCTTTGTGTTTGCCCTCCTGGCTTATTGAGTTCATAATTGTAGACTGGGTTATCTTACCTCTGCTCCCCAACAGCATGTTGGTATTAACGTCCTTTAGACACCCCTACAAGTTTTAGTTCTAGCAGCGATGGACATTCAGAAGCAAACCGGGGATTCTGACCGGATGGCACCAGGCTAGGCTCTTTGGAGCAGTGCGGATCTCGGCGGCTTGGATTCTGCGTGCTCACAGCGCCGGAGCAAACACGACAGGGTGCGGAGGCAGTGGGTGTTTCCTAACATTGTGTAACTTGTCTTTGCAGAGGGTAATGTGAGCATGAGAGGTGCATTTGGAACTACTTCTTCAAAAAGCATACCTGCTTCAACACAGCATTCTCATGGAAATGGACCGAATAATCACCGCCTTAGAAATAAAGCCCTCTCTCTTCACACTTCATCACTGAGTGCAGAAGAGGAGCAGGTGATACTGTCGCACACTTTCAGAAACAGTCTGAGAAAAGAACATTTGGGGTTTAAAATAAAAGTTACCCTAAGGGACATTGGGCTGCTGTTGAATCAATGACTGAGACTCCAAATTCTAGATGGAGTACTACTGGGATACTTTATTGAAAATCATTGTTACATTTCATGATTTCAGCCAGTGTTTATGGTGGTAACTTGGTTATCCCCAATTGTTGTTAAAAACCTTTTAAGAATCTGCTGTCCACAGATTCTCCTTGAGATTATTTATACATTTTTGGTTGTTCTCTATTTAGAATAAAAAAACTCCTTTTTAAGTTTTCTGTGTAAAATGGGAGGTATTTTTACCTGTTGAGATGCATCTCTTTCGAGCTTGAAGTAGAAGCTAGTTATCTTGTTTTTTCCAGGATTTGGTTAATGAATATTATATGCTTTCTCCCTGGCCCTCAAGACTGAATAGACTGTAGTCACAGTTTCCTTAGCTATGGTTTTTACCTGTCAAGGAATCTAAGTGAAAGTTATCCTACTTATTATTATTACTTTATTTTTTTAAAAGATTTTGTTTATTTACTTTCAGAGAGACAGGAAGGGAGGGAGAAAGAGAGGGAAAGAAACTGTACGAGAGAAACATCAATTACTTGCCTCTCACATGCCCCCAAGTGGGGACCTGGCCCACAACCCAGGCATGTGCCCTGATTGGGAATCGAACCGATGACCTTTGCGTTCATAGGCTGGTGCTCAATCCACTCAGCCACACCAGCCAGGGCCTTATTATTATTTTTAAAACAAAATTCACATTTTATTAGGTTGAAATAAACTACACAAAATTGATTTTCTTCATTAACTATAGCAGCAATATTTTCTGTATTTTTCCTTGGTAAAACCACAAAACACATTTTTTGTAGGTTTTCCAGGTTTTGCGTGTAAATCAAGATGAGGCAGTAGATATAATCATGGAAAATGTTCTATTTTTTAAGCCATTTGGGTTTCTGGTTTCTATTTCATTGTGTTTTTCTTATATTATCTACTGAGTCTTTGACAGCCATGTCAGAGGCAAAGAATTGTTCAATGGCATTGTCTTCTAAAAATTTGAAAAAGTTGTATTAGCAGTCTCAGATTTGCCCTCCAAAGGTTCATTGGCTGGGCTGGGGGGTGGGGTAATGAGGTGGGGCATTTCCGTTTTACTTGTGAGAAAAGTGAGGTTAAACAATGTACTTAGGTCACACTTCAGGTAAGTCCAGAGGACAGAAGTACAAGTCAGAGCCCTGGACTCCTATCCCCTATTCCCTGCCGTGATTCAGTGAATCTGGCTCCTCACACACAGCTAGGCAACGTGAACTGGAAGGAGACTTTTATTGTCTGAGGGGCTATAAGACCAGCTCCTTTTTTCCCAGTTGTTTCGTTTTCCCATCAGTACCCCCTCACTCTGTGTTTCAGATAGTGCTGGATGACGGCCAGAGTGCGGGCAGCTCCTTTCAAGGTGATCTGAATCGGGCCGGAAGGGTGAAGGTAAGGTCTGATTTAATGGCAGAAACCATAAAAACAAAAAAAAAAAATCCCACAGGACTCATTCGCTGTCTCATAGGAGTTGGAAGATTTCAGCATATGTTGTCCTTATACTGTTTTTTTTTTAAATTGGTGTTTGAGTATATTAAACTAGCCACAATTGGCTGGGTTCCAGATCTTTTTTCCTCAAAGCTTAATAAATGAAGGGGTGCTCTGACAGAGAAACACGTGAAACCTGAGTCTAGTCCCCGGCACATACCGTTAAGAGAAAGGACAGTATAGCAGAGCCTCCCATTTTAGTGCTGAGACTGGCATGTGGAAGGTGCATTTTCGCTGTCACTTGGGTGCCAGGAAATACCTGGAGGTATGTACTTAGGAGCGCTGGAAGCTGCCCTTTTTAATTCCTGTGCAAGAGCTACGGCCTGGCAAATAGAGCTGAAAGAAGAAAGACCCAGGCTGTCTTTTGAATTCCAATTACGAGATCTAACTTTGCAATTTTAAGGTATTTTGTTATGCAGATATTTTAGGTCATAAGCATAAAAGGCATTTTGACATTATGCTTTTTACTCCACTAGGTCTCCTTGGAGCCAGTGGTGAAATCATTTTCTTATTTACACTCTTTGATATTCACCTGAGATGAATTAATTCCTGTCTGAAATGTTACCATTTTGTTAATCTAAAATGTCTCATTGTCATCTTGCAGTGGAAAGCAGTATTCCAGGTGGAATAGTTTTTCATTGAAATGTTGCTTTCGTGTCTGTAAAGGTCATTTGCTCTGCTTTTTACCTTTGAAGTAATTTTCAGTTTTATTTGTTCGAAAGAGAGAGCACTTGCTTTTTTGGCCCTGCTCACCTCTCTGGTGACTTACCTGGGTCAGGATGATTTTGTTTTGAATGAACCTTCTCTCCTGCTTTCTTTGTTTTTTTAAAAAATATTTTATTTATTTATTTTTAGAGAGAGGGGAAGGGAGGGAGAAGTAGAGGGAAACATCAATCGGTTGCTTCTCCTATGTGCTCCGACCGGGGACCGAACCCGCAACCCAGGCATGTGCTCTGACTGGGAATGGAATGGAGCCTGTGACCCCTTGCTTTGCAGGATTGTGTTCACCCCGCTGAGCCACACTGGTCAGGGCTCTCCTGCTTTCTTCATTTTTTTTTCCTTTCTGACTCTTTAGAGTGAAAGCATACTGTTACAGGAGTAGCCAGACCCACCACCATTCTTTGCTTGAGAATCAAAAGTAATAAAACAACAACAGTAACAGCAACACCAACAACCGGCAGAGACACTGTTCTGGGGACTGTCTTGGTGGTTTTATCTATTCTGGGGTGGAATCTGGAACAAAGTCCCTTTTCAAAAACTCTCCAGCTGGTTTTTTTTCCTTTTCAGTATAAAGATGTTACTATGGTGCCTACCAAGTCCAGGCCAACTTCCAAACTGACTGCTTCTTGCAGAGTCTCCGGGAAAGCGACGTGAACACACAGACCTTCAGCTAGGACTCAAAAGTTAATGAGAACATTGAATTCAGTTGCTCACTTGAGTGTTGTAGAAGTGGATTCATTGATTCTTAATTGCATTTTTTAGGTCTGATATGCATAAAAATAATATTAATCCTTTCCTAGGTAGATAATTTCCTAGCAGTAGAAGATTTGGATGTGGATGAAGACACTGAGCCCCAGACCAGCAAGGGTATGCCTTCTCTGCCTCCTCTGTTTCCTTTCTACTCTGCTTGATCGCTTTCTAGAAGCTACAAATAAGACTTAAGGCAGCTTTACACATTTTCTTTTCTGGCAATCCTACCTCCATCTTCCCTGAAACAGGGAAAACCGGAGTTCTGCAATTTCTTTTTCAATAACACAGATTTCAGCTGAAGGGTCAAAGCCTGTTAAAGGTTGTAAAGTCTTAAGTCTTAAATGAAACAAAGATGTCCCTCCCTCCCCTGCACTGATTTATCATATGCTTGATATTTGCATAACTGTTTCAAGCAAAGTCATTTAAGTTAAACCCAATTTCTTAGAAGCACGATGATGTAAATTGAGGTTACTTTGGAATGATACATAAAACATCAATTAATCATAAAAATCATAGCAATATCAGAATTGATCATAAACAAAATAAAATTCAAATCTTTGCTTTTATAATTATTTGTTAAATATGTAAACCAAACACTTAAGACTAAAGGTATATTGTAAATATTTCTTCTGGGGCATTTTCCCACATGGCCTGGGCTGGGAGAAGCTTACTGCTAGATTGTTGATGTTTATGTAAATGAGGCCTTTTTCCTTTGCTGGTGAACATTTCTGTGTAAGTGTAGGTATTCATCCGTCATCCTTTTTTTTTTCCTCAAGGTACCTTTGAAATATGTTCAAAATTAGAGTTACTTGCTTTGAAAACTCTCGTTCCTAACTTAATAAGCAAGAATATTTCAAAGTCAACGTTGACCGTTAGGGAAGGGGCGGTTTCCATGGGGGTTTGGTGGTTGGCATTTAAGTGTTACTTACTGTGTTTAGGTAGGCATAAACCTGGATTATGTCGTTGTTATTGTATGGGGGCTAGTTTATAGTCTGGGGGGTGGCTCTCGGCAAATTAGTCATTCAGACCCCTGCCCTGGCCTCTCTGGTCGCCTGTGCCGAGGCCCTCTGGTGACTGGAAGCAACTGACATTTGCATTCTGCTTCCAAACACCACACTATTCTATTGAAGGGTTTGATTATCAAGCACTCTATTAAGCAGCGGACTTTGGAGATTTTTTCCCCTTACTTGCTTGGTTCAAGTGAGATCAGAGATCCAAAGGAATCACATGGCCCCAGGAGAGGTTCCCTTAACTTTAATCCCCTAGGTTGCTCTGAATTTCTGTGTGAGAGCAGCCTATGGGCTCTGATTGGATTAGAAGGGATAGCTAAGGACTTACCAAGAGCTAAGTTTGTAGAGCAAGCACGTGGTTTTCGGGTTTTGGCTGACTCGGAGAGGGGGAGCTTGTTAAAAATGAACATTCCTGGGTCTTGTGCCCAAGGGAGGAGATCTCTGGTGGCATCTAGAGATCTGTGCTTTGAGTCACTACCCCAGGCAGAGGTCATCCGTGAATGACACTTGAGACAAATAGTTCTGGTTTGCATGTAGTACAATTGCAACATAAGATTAATTTTATAGGAGGGCACAAAAATACACGGGTCGGGCATTTTTCCCTGTGGTTTTAACTTCTTGCTTCCTGCCAGTGATGAGGTCTACATCCTGACATAAACCTGCTTAGCCTATGAATGTGATTTTCGTTATAGCCATCTCTTAAATTAGACCATTACCTTTTTCCATTGTTTTTCCTTAAATGCATTTTCAAGTTTTTGTAAATCAGATCTATTCCTTTAGTTTAAAATTTGCATAAAAACATCTCACTGGTACTCCCCCCCCCCCCCAGAAACCAGGTCACAGGCAGGCTTGCGTTCGTGTACAATGGGCTGTGGAGGCCTGAGCCAAGTCTCAGTGGGCGGGAGTGGACTGGTCACGGCCTTCCCATAGGTAATACAAAGTGAAAAGCCGAGGCTGAAAAGCAGCCTGGCCTCACTGATCTATCCCAGTCACCAAAAAGACCGCCAGGGCTCCCCAGTTTTCACAGGGCACAGTCTGGGTCACTTAAAAGGGGAAAAGAAAGTAGTTCGTGCCAAGGTGAATTTTAGTTTGGGCCCAATTTGTATTATACTCCAGGAATGCGAGTGGAAGGCAAATATTTATGTCAGGTGGGAAGTGTGACATTTTAAATAGGCGAGTTGCTTGTACGATTCTGGCAGCTGAGAGGTTTGCTGATTAGATTTTGTTGTGTAAGCAACAGACCTGCCTAGGGAAAGGAGATGCGCATTGTTTTGCTGCCGCTGACCCCCTTTGCTCGCCTTACTTGCTGTTGTAAATGTTCTCCAAGACCCAGGCACAGGGTTCCTTCCCCGTGTTTGGCTTGTCGTTTGGCAGCGCAGGTGGACACAGTTTCTCAGAGAATCCAGCTCCGCGGGGTGCAGTTGAGCAGTGTGGTTGCCACAAAGTTTGGGGCCCAGTGTTTGTTTCGCATCAAGTTAACCTGAAACACCAATCCAAAAGAACCTATGCACCCCAATGTTCATAGCAGCACAATTTACAATAGCTAAGTGCTGGAAACAACCTAGATGCCCATCAGTAAATGAATGGATCAAAAAACTATGGTACATTTACACAATGGAATTCTATGCAGCTGAAAGAAAGAAGGAACTCATACCCTTTGCAACAGCATGGATGGAGT
>CM052543.1:16763603-16812193 GCA_028533065.1 Trachops cirrhosus | reverse complement strand
GGGCTGGAAAGGGAATAAAGGATAGAAACTGTACTGAATAAACTAAAATAAAAATTAAAAAAAAAAAAAAGTTAACCACTTTTTCCTCTTTTGAATCTGAGAGAAGGGAATTAGCCATCAGGGCAATTACCGCCCTCCCTGGCTGTTATCCAGCAGTGTTGCTATTTGGAATCTGTATTAGTTACGCTGAGGCCATTAGAGTAGGAAGGTCCTTTTGTTCACCTTTACCTGTTTATTCTCCCCTGAGTTGGCCCACCCTGTTCTCTGGCTGAGTGAAGAGACTTTTTGAAGTCGACTTATCAGCATTATGAGCAGGCACCCAGAAAAACCCAGAAGTTATTTATAAAAAATTGTGCATTTACTCTTACATGTTTAAATTTCAGTCACCTTCAAAGTTCTCCCCACTTGTTGCAATATACCTATCGGAGATGTTCATTCCACTGCTCAAAACAGTTTTTGAACTTGTTGATTTTGATGCCTTTTAGAGCTTCTGCCGTTTTTTGTTTCACCTCTTCCACATTGGCAAAACATTTCCCTTTGAGGACTTTTTTCATCCAAGAAAACAACAAAAAATGTTGCTTGGGGTAAGATCGGGTAAAGAGGGATGGGGCTACAGCAGTCATGCTATTTTTGGTCAAAAATCTGAACACTCAGCATGGTGTGGGCAGGTACACTCGTAAATCACCATCATGAAATGGTCAAACATGTTCAAAGAGTCTTCCAAAAAAAAAATTCAGTGAAACCAAATGCAGCCTCTCACAACAACACCAGCTGGTAACTGATCCAGATGGGTTCCTAGAACACTCACCTAGCGGGGAAGCCTATACTTCAAGGGGCCCGCCATCCAGAAGATAATTCCGGTTTTGGGGAGTCCCCCCTCGAATACTGTCTTTACTGCTCTCTTAGCCAGTTGGTGTACTTATTCTGTGGTTGATGGTGTTGGATGAGAACAGGCAACTAATTCCTGCTCAGAGATCGGCAGTCTTACATGATTTTCATTTTCTAGCTCTCTGGTATGCCCAGTTCTAATAAAGGCATCAGTCATCTCTCTCTTATTTTTAAAAAATTCTTTCCTTATCTGTAACTCGAAGCAGCTTTATGCAGTCTATCACTGACCTGGGACTCTTATTCAACAAATATTTAGCAACTGTGATTGGTTCCTGGAACATGATAAAGAATAAAACAGATCTGGTTCCTGTTCTCATGAGATCCGTAGTTTATTTGGAGAATCAAACACTGACCAGATAATCACAAATGCATGACAAATTGTTCTAGATCTCATGAGAACATGCATCTGGCAGGGGAGCTTGCGTTTGTCTGTGGGGTCAGAGAGGACACCCTGAGAGCTGTGGTCCCAGGGGTGAGTACTCGCACCAGATGAGGCGGGTGGGATGAGGCTGAGGGGAGGGCGGGACAGCACAGGAGCCGCACAAGGCGCAGCGTGTGCAGAGGGCCTGAGCTCGGAGATGGCACAGTTCGGCCAACTTAGTAGTTTAGCATGTCATTTCTTTTACGCTTAGCATTATTAAAATCATTCTTTCATCGCCTTGAAGATCACTAAAAACACTAGGAGGGAAAATTCCTTGCTTCCAAATGTTTCCCTATCCCTGTTCCTCCATTTTTTAAATACGCAAATGTACCCATTAAGGTCTAGCTTGAAAACCACATCACCTACAAGGACAAACCTGCTGCCCAGGCTCCGTGGTTCCACGAGGAAGCTTTCGCTTTATTCCTCAGAGTACAGAGTTGGGAAGATAATTCTGCCCTTTCACAATTCCTGTGCCTATTTTTCCCCAAGGGAAAAGGAAGCCTTTGTCTAATTGGAGAGGTTGGACCAGGAAAGTACGTGTATGTGGGTCAACCCTTTCGTCTCCCCTTTTGGGTTTGTGCTGTTTGGAAGGCAGATGCTCTCTCTTCTGTGTCTGTGCCACCTTTCTCAAAACAGACACTCTTTAGGCAGGGCCCAGGCCTGTCTTACGCACTAGGTTTTAACCTTCAAGACCCGTTGGAATCACTTGAGGAGCTTTAAAATATACCAATACCTGGAGATTCTTTTCAGTGGATTGGGTTGTGCCTTGTGCATCGTCCATTTTTACTGCTCCGTGGATGATTTTAATGTGCAGTTGAGGCTGAGAACCATCTCTAGACAGAAGTCTGGAGGTGCTACTCTTGAGCCCCTGCTCTAGGAGCTCTGCGGATGTGAAGTGGTTCGCCTTGCGCACGGTTGCATCTGTGTCAGCTCTGCAGAATTTCTCTAAGCAGGGACAGCTCGAGGTCTAGGCTTGGGGGAAAGCTTGGCAAATAAGAAGCCCAGTTATGACTGCAGGAAAAGCTCCATTTTTAAGTTCAGCTCCATCTGTTATGAAGTTCATATTTTGCTCCTCATCTTTCTGACTCCTGATTTATTTATTTTCTATTTTTGTACTTGGAGGGATGGGCATATGATTTCTTATCACTGTCACGTGCCAGCCTCATCCATGAATTAAGTCTTCCCTCACCTTCGCCACCTTCTCCTCGGGTAGCAGTTCCCTTTCTTCTGTTCTTCCACTTTCATTTGTTCTTGTTTGGTTTTTTCCCAAAGTAGGTTTACGTGAATGTGTGTCTTGAACACTGCCTATCATTTATACACATGCCTCTGTACACACACAACACGTGTCTTTTCTAAAACTTTGTCTTTTAATTGGAGTGTTTAGTCCCTTTACATTTAAAATGTAGTTGCTGATATATTTGGCTTTAAAACTCTTCTCTTACTGTTTTGTTTCTGCTTGTCCTGCCAGTTGTACATTCTTTTTTTCTCTTGCCTCCTTCACATCCCCATATTTTTGCTGGGTAGAGAATTATAGGTCTGTAATTTCTTTCTTTCAGCATTTTAAAGATGTTACCCTACTCTTTTGTGGTCTTCATTATTGAAAACTGGCAATCTGTCTGTTGTTCCTTTGCAGACAGGGTGGTTTTTTTCTCTCTCATTTGGCTGCTATTATGATTTTTTGTTTTTGTATTTTTAGTAATTTCACTATGCCTTGGTATTCTTTTATTTGTATTGCTTACTTTTTAATGCTGTAGGAGATTGTGATTATAGCTTTTGGCTTGCTGTTTATTGACTAAATATAGAAAGACAAGTGGCATGAACACATAGTTTATAAATATTAAAAATTGCTATCATGTAGTTGGGAAAGAAGAGATTGAAATGTTTTCAGTCAGTCTTGCTGTTTAACATTGAGACTTATTTTTGGAGAGTTGCCTGACTCCACAATGCACATTGGCCAAAGTAGTGGCATTTAGGTAAGAGGAAAACAGGCCCTTGGTAGTTTCAGAAACAACAGTTAAGATTAAGTTTCTTAAAGCTCTTCAGTTTTAGAAAGTTTTAGGGACCTCAGAAATTCCATTCCCCACCATTAATGAATGCCATCATTTCCCCTCCTGAGAGAATAGGCATATGTAAATAACCCACCCATGGTTATAAAATGGCTAAAAGATGCGGTAGCTTTCTTAACTGTCTTACTAGGCTGTTCTCCTACATGCTGTTCTCCTACATGTTTTACTCTTCTTACAAATCTGTCCTCTTTAGAGTTAAGGCTGTTCAATTTTGTTCTAATTATTCTCTGATTGGTATTTTCGTGTGGAAATCTTATCCCTGTAACAAAGTTTAGTTTTTGAGGGTAAGGTAGACTCTTGATACTTGCTGTTCGGGTTAAAAGTTGAGATGCAGGAAATTCGTTTCCTGTCTCCAAGTGTTTGTTGAGAATATCATGTGTGTAAGATGCTGTGTTAGGCATTGATCGCATGAGTTTGGGCATTTTGCTTTTACACTGAAGAAACAAACAGCAAGGAAAGTGGGGAGGATTCTGAGTCTGAAGGAATTGTTCCCATGGCAATAGAATTTTTATGAAAGAAAACATTCTTTGCAGAATATTAGAGAGGTGAGCAAAGGAATTGCGGCGTTGTCCTCCTGGGTGCATCATATTGTCAATCAGATCTTAAGTAGCTCTGAAGGCGGCATTGATTTTTATCTTACACGTGAACTCATGCTTGCACTGGCAGTCACTGGGTCTGGTAGGTGTCGGCTTTTACGTTGGGATGCCCGGACCTTTCTCCTTTTGCCTTTGTTGTTGGCAGGCCCCTTTCCAGGCTTGTACCAGTCCTGGGCAGTTACACCCAGTTTGGCTTTGAACTTGTAAATAGGTATATTAGAAAGCCAATCTTTCCACCAATCTTAACTGAGTTTAAAAATATTTTCTCTGGGAATAATATGTTTAAGTGCCCTCAACACTGCCTAACCATGCTAATGTGCTATTGTAGTGACATTTCTCGGCCCTGAGTTTGGATGTATAATCTGATAGGTTTAAATAATATTTTTAGTGAAAATGCTTAGTTAAAAGAAGTTTGTAACGTGACATCATGGGCTTTGCAGACAGACTGCCCGGCTCTGGCACTTTCTAGCTGTGGCACTTGAGTGAGGTTACTCTCAGTGCTAGAGCTCATTGCCCGTAAGACGGGAAATGAGAGAGCTGTTGGATTAGCTGAGTTAATAATGCAGATAATATGTCAGCTCATAAGAGTTGACTATTATTATTGTTTTTACTTCTGCTAGTTAATTAGGTCCTATTTTATGGTTTCAATAATGAATCATAGTAAAACTACCTTCTTCACCATCCTCTCACCCACACGCTCAGCTTCTAGGCTCTCTGGGTGCTCTGTTGCTGGAGTCTTACGAATCTTTAATTACGTTTTTTTGTGAAGGTGATATCACAGTGGTGGTGAGAGACGTATTTCAAATAAGTTTCAGTTTTTGAATATTGAATCGTGCTCTGTCATCTCCCTATATATGCTGCCACTGGCAACAGCCAAGTCTTGCCTCTTGGTGATTAATCACTTCCTCCCAGAGCATAGCATCTTCATTAGGATCATCGCTGAGTAGCAGGCAGCATCGTCTGGAGCCAGCTGCAAGTTACAGGCTAGCTCCAGCAGCCCTTCTGGTCCTGTGGAAACCTAGGCTAAGCAGGAAACCTGTTGTGCTTCTGCTTGTTTTCTGTCCCCCGTAAGGAAAGCTGCGGAAGAGCATCGGCTGTCTCTGGTGCGTCCACAGACTGTCCCACGTGCAACAATAAGGGGCACATCCCCTTATAGTGGGTCGGTTGATCAGAGAGCCAAGACCGGCTATTGAACTCTTGTGATTGTGCCAGATGAGCCGGAAGCACGCTTTTGTTGTTTGCAGGTGTTGAAAATTAGACCATGCATTCTGAGTATGACAGCAGCTCATTTTTCTGCTGAAAGTTAAAGTTCTTTCCTTCAGGCGTCATTGTTTTTTAATATGTTTTTTTTGAAATATTGCCATATCATTATGGGATGAAATGAACACTCCATTTCCTTTCTCTTCAACCCCCAGGAAAATGAGGAAAAAATAGCATCTCCTTGCTTTATTTTCCTGTAGAGGTAGAAATTGGGTTGAGAGGTGAGAGGCATGAACAAGTTACTCCCAAACAATATTTCTCCAGACCTTTCAGACAGAAAGTAACTTTGCAACAGTGAGATAAAAATAGATGCACTAAGGACTTCTGATTTCTAGAAAGGGGAGTCCCTTGAGTCCAGCTCCCAGAGGAGGACAGGCATTGTGAGATGGACTTACTCTATTTGAGCACATTTGCTTTATTCTTTTGACTATGATAGGCTTTAAGATGACTTAGTTCAAATATGAATTCAGTGAAAGGGTCAAGTGAAATATTTTGTATCCAACAGATTTGCTGCTGCTGCCTGGAGAAGTGGAGTGGGACGTAAGCACCCGTGTCCCTGCGTACGTTCCCTCTGTGGCCCAGCCCCTGACCCCTGGAGTCGAGCCCAGGCCCACGGTGAAAGGAGTGGACAAGCACAGGGACGAGGTACTCCACGGGGAATGCAGTCCGTCTGGAAACCGCCTGGCTGTGTAGCTTGTCCTTTCATAGAAATGCTACTAGACCTGTGTGCTTTTGTATTTTTCTCAGATTTGGAAGAATTCAGAATTCAAGTTGCTTAATTGGGTCCCCTCACTGTCATCTGTCTCTAATGCGTATTCTCTTTTTAAACACAGAGAGCAATTATGTTTGTACATGGAACTATTTTTGTTTCATGATGTGTGCCACGCTGCAGGCCGGTGCTACCTGGGGACAGCGAGCCAGAGAGGATAGGCGGGTTTTTTGTCTCATTTTGTCCAAACCAGCCATTTCCCTCTCTGTTATTGTTTCTAAGGTCCTATAAACATCTTGCAGTAGTTAAAGGAAGGCCGGGCTGCTACAGTAATTCAGTGGCTGGAGGAGTTAGAAGTTCATTTATTTCGTGCAACGGCCTATGGAGGGTCTTTAACGTTAGCCAGTGGCTCGGGGCTCGTCCAGGTTCCTTCTCTGGGGCTCCACTCTGCCTAGGGCATCATCCTCAGGTGCATGGTGCAGGTCTGGTCACCGTCCTACCTGGAGAGGCCGGGGATGAGAGCACGGGCCAGCCCGTTTCCCAGGGCTTAGGACGCAGGACTCTAGTTCTACTCACGCTCCACTGGCAGCCGCTCAGTTACGTGCACAGGGGAGGCTGGGAAATGTCACCCAGCTGTTGGCTGCACCAGCAGGGAGAATGGAATCTCTGCCACACGTTTTCTCTCCGAATGCACAACTTGGAAGTCATCTTTTGCCACCATTTCCAACTCTTCTGCATATACTTGATGAATGAGCACCAGCCGAGGCTGCTGGTGGTACTGGATGTGACCTTTGCACCGTGTGTGCCCTAAGGAGGTCCTGCAGGCTCAGAGGGTGTTAGGGGCTCTTTACTGTTGCTTCCTAATAAAGCCCTTAGGAAGTTTCTCGATTATTTCATTACTCAGTTACTAGTCTGTACTCGTCTTGTCACTCGTTATGGAGGTTAGTCGTTCAGTCAAAAGCAATGCACACACTTCAGTCTTAAATTACTCCTTTATCATAAAACTTTGCTCACTGATACCACAAATATATGTCCAGGATGCTTGTAGGCATGTGTTAAACCCCTAAAGTGGTAACCAGATAAACTGGCAGGGATAGCCACTTTTCAGTGTGCTTTTTGAATTGTGGAATGCTTTTCTGAGTAGTAAGAAACTACAGTTGTAAGGTTATTACTAGCAGGAATCAATTTCTTTCAAAAACTTCTGTTCTTGACTTCCCTTGTGACCATACAAATTATTTGACCAATTATTGGTCTTGGCACCTCGTGCCATTATAGAACATTTTTATGAAGTGGTTTTACTTGATGAGTTAAAAAAAAACCTGAATGATTTCTGGAACCTATCAAATAGCCAGTAACATGCAATTTAAAACCCTGTATATGATTGTATCTTCAAAAGGAATATAAATTTTTTCCCAGAAAATGTGAACATTTTTAAATGTTGGAATCAAAATGATAGAAACGTTTTTTTTGTGTGTTAGTAAATTCATGAGACATAGGTGAATAATTTTTACTGTCTTTTTTAGATTTTGTTTATTTATTTTTAGAGACAGGAAGGGAGGAAGAAACAGAGGGAGAGAAACATGAGTGTGCAGTTGCCTCCCATGTGCCCCCTACTGGGGACCTGGCCTGCAATGCAGGCTTGTGCCCTGACTGGGGATTGAACCGGCAACCCTTTGGTTTGCAGGCTGGCACTCAGTCCACTGAGCCACACCAACCAGGGCAACTCTTGCTGTTTTTTGAATATCCAGAGTAATATTTTGGTTTGGAATTTTATTTCTAACCACTGTTAGACATACTTTTCAGAACTGTCTAGAATCACAGCAGTGTGCCAACTCTGCCATGGCTTAATAGTATTAGTCTTATTTTAAAACACCCAGTGCCAGAGAAAGGGTATCAGCATCAAATTTCAGAAAATATGTCCTAGAAGGGCTGATCAGGGGCTAGAGTTACAGATAGTCATTTTCTATGACTTCAGTCTCCAAAGATGAAAATGTGTCTTGGATATCCTGACTTCCTGTGTTGCCTAACAAGGACCCATGCCTCGCCCTGGCCAGTGTGGCTCAGTTGGTTGGGGCATCGTCCTGTAAACCGAAGGGTCACGGGTTTGCTTCCAGGTCAGGGCACATGCCTAGGTTTTGGGTTTGGTCCCTGACCAAGGCATCTGTGAGAGGCAACTGATTGATGTTTCTCTCCCACATTGATGTTTCTCTCCCTCTCTCTCTACCTCCCTTCCACTCTTTCTAAAATCAGCCAGCATGCCCTCAGGTGAGGATAAAAAGAAAAATGAATCCATGACTTCCTGATATACATTGGGAGAATTAAAAATTTTTCTTGTAATTTTATCATTGGTTATATACATGTGCATTTTCCAAGAACCTTCCACTTTCTATTTGTGAATAACTGCTTCCCATAGTTAATCTGTTTAAAAAAATTTGTTTTCATCCTCACCCGAGGATATACTCACTGATTTTAAGAGAGAGAGGAAGGGAGAGAGAGGGAGGGAGAGAGAGAGAGAGACGAACATCGATGGGAGAGAGAAACATCGACTGATTGACTCCCGAACGTGCCCCCACCAGGGACTGAACTGGCAGCCTTTCGGTGCACAGGACGATGCTCCAAACACTGAGCCGCACCGCCCAGGGTAGTTAATCCATGCCGATGAAAAGAATTCACGTTAGGAAGATGAAAAGTTGTGGTTCCTTCTCCTCACCCTCAACCCATAGAAGACATCAGAAGAAATTGTAGTATGTCAATGAGGGTTCTTCTGTTTTTCCAATTCATTTTGGGACTTTAAAATTTTTCACCTATATAGACAGTTTATTTACCATATTGCTTTGTAAGAGAGCCTATGGCTAAATGCTGTTCTTATTGATTTGAGCATTAGTTCCGCTTTTTTTTAATTGGTCTATGTGGTCCTGTGAATGCAAAGGACTCCTCTTGTAGCAGTCTCTCTTAGAAAAGTCACATGAGCAATTTTAAGGAAACTAACAGTTTTCTACTATTGCACACATTCTACTCTCTGAGAGGCTACAAAAAGGTTTCAATTAGATTTGAAATTAGACACCTGAAATCCACATATTTCTCTCAGCTCCTTAGGCAAAAATAACAAGTTAATAACTTAATTTGCAGTTGTTTTCTGTTTAATAGCAGGGGGTTTGGCACTCTCTTGCACAAATTCTTCCCTTTGAAATCAATCGGAATTTGAGTTTGTAATCTAAGAACCCCAGAGTCTTTTAGCTCAGGACCCTAAAGTGAACCTACCTTCACAGAAGGGAATTCCCCAAGTGTGCCACCGTAGCCAGCAGCTGAAATACGTTAGTGGAGTCGCTACATTACTGTATTTTAAAACCGGGCTTTCTGGGGTCACGGTGATATCTTCTGAGTTGCAGTGTGTGTCTAGTTTCATTTGAATTACATATGTTCCCCTTTAGTGAGTCTCTACACTCCCTCAGTCATGCATGTCGTCGTAAGCTGACTTAATTAAAATGCAAAACGTCAGAACTAGTGCTGAGTTCAGTGCTGTGGGTGCAGTGGATGTGCAGTGAACGTTGAAAGAATGAATAAATAAACAAAAAGCCTCACCACCTACAAGGAGCGGTTTCCTAGGATAATCAGATGGTTAGGGTGGGGTCGTTCTTTTCTTCTCTGTTGGTTCATTTTGCTCAATATCTAAACGTGTTCAAGGCTCTCTGATCCTTAAAACAAAACAAAACAACAACCACCCCTTTACTTTGGACCCTTCTTTGGCTACTGTCTATTCTTTTGCTCTCTTTTCATGGAGACTTAGGAAACCATTAGACTCGACCTTACTAATCTCCTTCTTTTTTCCCTCATTCCCATTCAATATACTGAGAATGCCCTTGGCTCCAACCACTGGTGGTCTCCCTTCACTGTGCTCCCCAGCCTCTTTGTGTGTTTCGGACTGTTCTTCCCCTGCCTCGTTCCTCCACCCAACCCGGGGAGCTGCTCCTCAGGGATGCCTGCTGAGCCTGCGGCTCTTCCCACCCACACGCTGGGATCCATTTCCACCCACAGGACGACCTTTGATGCTTGTGTCCCCCAGTCTGTCTCTCTAGCTTCAGGCTTTCGTCAGAGCTGCTGGTTTATATGTCTGACTGCCTGATGATATTTCTGTCTGGATCCTGTGAGGAACCTACAGATCATCCCTTGCCATATTCAAATCAGTCATCAAGTGCCACCAATTTTACTCTCTAATGTTTTTGAATCTCTTCTAACAGAGCCCCGTTCTTGCTACGTCTTGCCTGGACTGTTTCAGCACGCTCCTGACTACTATCCTGTCTCCAAAGCTGACCTCTCTTTAGTCTTCAGAGTGTCCTGTCTGGATGTAATCTCCAAGAGGGCAGGGTATCTCTGTTTTGTACAGGTCTGTCTCTCTAGCACCTGTCTCCTTGGAGGTGCTCACTGAAAATTTGAATGAAGAAATTTATCTGAAATGTGTAAGGTGACCAAGTACCTACCCTGCTTTCAAAGTATCTTTCAGTGACATCCATCCTCTCCAGGACGAGCCGCTTATGAGACCTGTCTGACCGGTGCCGTCTTCATTCCTCTCTGCCACTCCGCACCTTACACTCGATGCCCTACTCAGAGCCACACGTGTGGAGTGCAGCGTCTCATTTCTTTTGGCCTGCTCATGAGAGCTCCCCTTGTCCGCAAATCCTTTCTTCCCTCAACCTTGCTAATTAATGTTACCAGTTACGGTTCTGCTTAGATACCACCTCTTCCAGGAAACAATGAGGCTTCATCTAGCCAGGGTGGCTAGTAGAAGTCTAAGCAGGTTTTAGATGTGTCAGGGCGGATTTCAGAGTCCTTGCAGTGGGCACACGTGAGTATGGGAAGCCTGCAACTTGGCAGACATGCGGGTGCTGGTCTTTTAACCAGGTGTAAAAGGGCAGCGCGAATCCCATTAGACTGATGGCACTGGCAAAGATGGGACTTCTCTGTCCCCGATGGGGTCCCTTAGAATCGGCTCAGGATGGGGCTAGGCCTGCCTGCCTCAGTGCGTCTGAGTTGGAGACCGCTGGGACGCGTATGTTCAGGACTGTGTGTTTCTTCATTTGAGCTGCTCTCAGCAATTCACCCCATTGTTACTTGGTGGCGACTTGCTTCCTGGGTACAGCTGCTCTTTTATGTAGACAGTCATGGTATGATGTGGAGCCTTGAGTACTTTTTAAATGATATGCTATGGGGTTTATTTAGCTTATTTAGAAAAGGTCTTTTCTCCCAAACAGCTATGACTTGGCTTAGTGAACACTTCAAGGTTGATTTTTGCTGGTGTTTTTATGAGAAGATGAAGGTTTATCTGAAGCAGATTAGTTTGGATTCAGCTCTTGCTTCCCTTCCTTACTAATCGTGTAGTCTTGGGCAAGGCACTTAACCTTTCCACGCGTTGTGAGATGGGTTGTTTGAGGTTTACTGCCAATGCCCACACGGTTTCTGGTACTGGGGCTGGGCCTTGGTGGGAGCCCGTTCAGTGACAGCTCCCGTTGTTACCTTTGTCAGGAAAGCACACACTTTCAGTTGTAATGACCAGGACGCTAACGAGTCTCTGAAATTTGCTCTGTTGCTGGTTTTACCAAGAGGGGATGACAGATGACTGGGTGTTTGCTATTAACACTGCACACCTAACTGTGAGATTCAACCTGCTGAACAGACAGGAGATACCTACTTTCTATGGTTGTATTTTTTCCCCCACCTTTAATAACAGCGCAGTTTCTGAGCTATATGCTTCATTTTCAAGAACATTGCAAAAACCACTCAGTGGGATCATTTTCCAGGCAAGAATATTTAAAGCTGATTACAGCTTCAGGGCATTTTTTTCATTCTTGCATAAACCATAGTTTTCAATTATTTCAACATCACCATTCATATTATAGAGCTATGCAGAGGTCCTGGATGATTTCATTGTATCACACACCATGTGCTTTTGGAGAGGCTTTTTAAGGAACAATACAATGAGACTTAAAGCATCCTCTTTTTGTTTATTGGAAAAATATGCTTTTTAAAATCTATGTTCTTTTAGGAAGTCTTTAAAACACAGATTATGAATAAATAGATACAAGATTATTGCATCTCTTTGCAGTTACTGTGACTTATAGATAAACTCTGTAAGATTTCAAATATTCTTGGTAATACAAAGGGATCACTTTTTAAGGTGATATTATGTGTTTTAATTCCTACTATTATTGGCCCAGGAATCATAGGTATTATCTGAAGGAGCAATGTATTAAGTGTAGAGTATTTTTAACTTTGAAAATTGTTTTATCGATATGTCTTTTATAGTAAATGGTAAAAGCATATTCAAGGTTGATGAAAATCTTAAGGTATATTTTTCACACTTTAATGTGACTGTTAGTTCTTCCATGTGCCTCCACCCCTAACACTGCAAGTGGTAAAAATGTTACGAATGTGTGCAAGAGAGTCTTTCCGATTCTTGCCATGGGCAGAGTTAGTTAACGACATTCATTTAGAGTCAGATGGTGCAAATGGGGCACATTAAGGTGCTTAAATTAGGTCAGATTGAATAATTGATTTTATTCCTTTACTTAAAAAGAGCTTAATCAGCTGAGGGAGCTAAAGTCTAAAAACAAGTGAAATGACATACGAATAGGGAATTTGTGTTTTCAACTTCATCTTCGTGTACAACGATGGTGAATGACTTCCCTCCTTTGTCACCTCTTGCAGTCACTCGGGGATGAAGTTCAGCCCTTCCGTCTTGATGACGAATTTGATTACGACGCTGTGATGCTCACCCCCAAGTTCACTCCTGCGGAGATAGACGCCATCAAAGAACTATCCGAGCAGAAGCGAGAGAACACGGACACAGACGTGGAGGAACCCCGTGACTGATTCACCAAGACATCTTCCTGTTTTTTATTTTGTTCTTATTCAAGCAACGACAGAATAAAAGATAGACCTACTGTGATCCCCTTGTGGAAACTTATGTGTGCACTGATTTATCGGAGTGATTTCTCTGTGCGGAGATGCTCCTTACAAGGCCGCAGAGGTCTGTGCCCTCATGGGGCTCCCCTCTGTCGTGTTGATGCCGCAGCCCATGGCCAGCAGGGGCCGATGGCCGTGGCAAGTGGGGACGGAAGCAACACCTACTGAAGGGTCTGTTTTGGTGAGACCACTGCAGCTAGGTAATGTGGGGTATTGAAACAAAGATTGGAAACCCCCCCCACCTTTTTGGGGGTGAAGGACAGTCTCACATGCAGAACACGTTGTAGCACATAGAGAAGAGTCGATTACGTGGGGAGGTCGCTGGCCCCAGCTATCCATACATGTTGGGACGAATCTGAATGCTGAGAGGCTGGCCTTCTGGGATTGATTGGGAAAGGTGTCACTGAAAAAAGAGGGCCTCTGAGAATTGATTATATGTCACATATGAAATTCTTGTACTTTGCTATTAGCATTGTGATGATAGTTATGAAGCACAAGTAGTGATCTCTATCTGCAGAAGCTTAAAATATAATTTGAAAAGGCAAGACATAGGGGGAACAACTAGAGAATGTAAAAACATATTATGAAGTGCTAATTGTGTAGAGGTCCCATAAATGCATTAAGAAAAGGAGAATAGATGGAGGAAGGCACAGGGGAAGGGGGAATCATATGTATGCAGTAATTTTTATTACTGAAGGAATCAGTAACAAATCAAATATACTTAGTCTTAATGAGTTTTCATATAGTCCTGTGCTTGTGTGTGTGTGTGTATGTGTGTATATATGTATTTTTAAAAACGGCCATCTATATTCCTTACAAAAGAATGCTTTTGACTTAATGTTACGATGGAGTCAAGTGGTTTCTACATCTATTTTTCTTTATCTAGTCAACAGACTTCCATCAACACCCTTTATGTGCCAAGCAAGACAAAGGGGAGGATAGAAGTGAATTGGACGTGGTCAGATGTCATGGGGAAGTGAGATGTGTATACACAAATAACTGCAGCAGACCTGCGCCGTCCAATCGCATAGCCACACAAAACCGCAGCGGACCTGCGCCGTCCAATCGCATAGCCACACATAACCGCAGCGGACCTGCGCCGTCCAATCGCATAGCCACACATAACTGCAGCGGACCTGCGCCGTCCAATCACATAGCCACAAATAACTGCAGCAGACCTGCGCCGTCCAATCGCATAGCCACACATAACTGCAGCAGACCTGTGCCGTCCAATCGAATGGCTGCTGGCTGCATGTGGCTACTGAGCAATCGAAATGAGGCACGTGACAGAGGAACTGATTTTGAAATGCTGATTTTAATTTAAAATAAAAAGTTGATCTTTGATGCAGTTGTAAAACTCTGAAGTAGATTTGGAGAACTTGGGTATATATGCATCTACACTTTTTCAGCTGTAAATTTTATGACATCTAAATACAGATAAATTATTTTTGATGACAACTTAGTGTCTAAATTTAAAATATGCTGCAAATGTGAAATGCACATTGCATTTCAAAAGATAAGTCTGAAAAACTTGAATATCTTGTTATATTTTTATATTAATTACATGTTGAAATAGTATTTTGGGTATACCTGATTAAATAAAATGTATTATTAAAATTCACCGATTTCTTGGGTGGAAGAAAGGAGGGAGGTGGGTCTGGAGGGGGTGGGGGAGGGGTGGGGAGAAAATACAGATGACTGTAATTGAACAACAATAAACATTAAAAAAATTCACCAATTTCTTTTTACCTTTTAAACAAGGCTCCTGGAACATTCACAGTTCTGCATGGGGCTTGCGTGCTTTTCCTTGCGACTCTGCAGGAGAGGGTGCTCTGTGTTGTGAGAGTCTTGTGTACCGAGAGCTCCTGGGGTGTGATTTAATCATGCCTTGGCGATCTGGGGGGTTCTTCACAGAGGAGGTGGCATTTGAGCTTGGTCAGGAAGAAAGCAGGAGTTTTTGATTGCAAATGATTAGAATAGCTTGTCTGAGGAGATGATAGGAGCCTGAATTAAAGCAGCGTAAATGTAAGTGCAGGACGTGGATTTGATTAGAGATCCGGACGTAGAACTAGCAAGGATGCAGTGTGGGAATGAGAGGGCGCCTGGGAGGTGGAGAAGATGCTAGCATGCCATCTGTGTAACACACTGACTCAAGACAACCATGTTGTGACATGGTTGTTCACCGGACCAGAGACTCTTTTAGACTCAGCATATGCACAGCATTTTGGTATTTTAAATAAAGAAAAGTCTTCACCATAAATACACCTCAATTTTATGAACTTAAATCATTTTCTAATAGAAGAAACAAAGCTATCTTTCTAAGTGTTTAGAAGGAATGATATTTTAGTGTCACATTTCATTAACTAGGCTGGGTAGGTGGCCGGGGAATGCTACAATACAGCATCCTATCTGTAGAGTTGGCACACTGTGTTTTGGTTTCATTCCTTTCGGCAATTTTTGATTCCTGCATTATTTGGGGCAATTGTGCATTACAGCAAAAGTGACACTGGAAAATGGGTCCCTTAAAGCCTTTCAATGAAATAGTTTTGTCTCGGTTGTACCGTTACTCTTGCCCTAACTAGCAGCTACTCCTCCATGACTTTCAGCTTTATGGATCCCTCGAATCGATGTAAATGGCTTGTTTTACGTTGGCTGGCAAACCCTAACCAAGTGCCTCTGGCAGAAGCCTGTGCTTACATTGATGGATAATGCTCCCATGGATCAGGCAGCGCCTTCAGCGGTGAGACTGATGCAGAGTAGAAGGTAAGGAGACGCACCTGTGTGTATGCACCAACGTGGGAGGGAAGAACACGAAAAACTTTAAAGTATCTTGAAATAATGTGGCATTTGCAACACAAACTAGCTTGAACAAAGATTTCACCCCGTCACAGCAGTCCTAGCTTGTTCAGGGTGGTGGCGTGCTGAGCAATCTTAGGCACAGAAAAAATATTGACCTGGTATTGAATCTCCTTGATTCCTCCATCAAGAACTTTTCCCCAGGAACAAGGTAGAGCTGTATCCTCATTTGAAAAAAAAAACAACAACAAGTTTTCTTATGTGTAGGTGACTGGTCAAATGAAAAAGATGAAAAAATTTTCATTTGCTTGTTTCCTGGAAGTTAACAGTAAATGCGTACAGTGGCACGGGAAATGGTATGAAAGAGGTGGTCTTACTGAGAGTTTTCTAGAAAAATATTCCTCGTTATGAGGAGAGAAATCCATCCCTAAC
The DNA here is from genome assembly GCA_028533065.1 of Trachops cirrhosus. Lineage (NCBI taxonomy): Eukaryota > Metazoa > Chordata > Mammalia > Chiroptera > Phyllostomidae > Trachops > Trachops cirrhosus. The sequence continues at coordinate 16,796,065 of CM052543.1, read as the reverse complement.
CGTGGCCTGTCCAGCGCTTACATAATATGGCTTCCCTCTCCGCTCTCATCATACCTTCTTCCTCGTTCTGTGTAATGTCTGGCCAGTTTGTGTCTGTTTCCGGTTTTCACGTCTCCACCTTGTTTCTACCACAGGACCTTGACTCTTACTCTCCTTCATGCCTGGTCTTCCTCGGTCTTTGATGGCTGGTTCCTTCTCATTGTTCAGGTCTCAGGTGAAAAACATTGCCCCAGAGTCTCCCTCCGACACCAGCCTAAGCCCTTTTTCACAAACCTTCTCCCTAGCGACTGTGCATTCCACCGCCCTGCCTTGTCTTGTTCATTATCTGACTCTCATTAGAACGTAAGTGGCAGGAGGGCATGCACCGAGGCTGTCTCTTCATTGCTGCCTGCCCAGCACCCGAATCAAGTGCCTGGGATGAAGTGAGCATTCAGTAAATATTTACTGAACGAATCAAACCAAAAGTATAAGCTCATTAGTTTGAAGAACCTGGGGTTCCATTTCATCAGTTCAGCTTGTTAGATATATATTGTGCACTTTTTATATTATTCAGGGCCTGTGTAATTCTTAATTCCTAAACTTGTGATAATCTGAGGGTCAATGCAAATTTGGGAAGCCTAGGCTGATTGGATAGAACTGTTCCATGTTCAATGTGTTCTTTCTTTCCCTCATAATACCCCCATGGAAAATTGAAGGAACCTTGATTCACATGGGAACTTGGTCCTCTTCTCAATTGCTCTTTTGAAACCTTGTCACGACTTCTTGTATTAAAAACGCTACTCCAGGAGCGGGTCACCTGGCGCGATGCTGATACTGATAGTGCTGACATTCTGCATTAAAAATTGCAGACTGATGACTAAGGGAAAACTGCAAAGGGAAAAGAAAACAAGACCTGAAGAGTGAGGTGGGAAGAAGAAAAATCCATTTTGGTAGCTCTCTGTAAAGCAGAATCTTTTATCCATTCGTTCAAAAATGTCAGTGGTCATAAGCGTCATCAAACTTTAGAGGTGGTTTTAAAGTCTGATTCCTCTGTGTTCTTTGTATTTTTATTTATTCTGAGAGCACTATTAGCTACGAGAGGGTTTTAAACAGAGGAGGGACATGACCTGACTCACAGTGGAGGGGAGGTTGGAGGAAAGGGGGCAGCGCTGTATTGTATTGGGGGAGGTCACACTGGGTGGAGGGGTGTGCAGGGCTGGGATGAGAAGGACCTTCTTACTGTTTTCTCTCTGGAAGTTTACATGATCTCATTATCCCTAGTGCTCTGAAAATGTATGATATGTGTTGGCGTAGGTCTTTTTCATCCTTTGTACTGGGCACTTGGTAGCCCTGTCGTCTGCAAACCTAGGTCCTTCGATTCTAGGAAATTACCTTAAATTAGTTTTTACATGATTTTCTTCCTTTTATTTTCTTTTTTCTTGCTTTCTAGAATGTTCACTTTTTGGATGTTGAACTTCTTAGGTTGCTACTCTAGTATTTTTGTACTCTCTTCTCTCCCATTATTTCCTCTTTTTGCTCTCTTTTCTGAGATTTTTTTTGCAACTTTGTCTTCCACACTTTTATTGCAATGAATTATTTTCTTTTTTAAATTTATTTTTTAAATTGCAAAACAGTAAAGGCATTTTCATGGGGAAAAAAAGAACAAACGCCAGAAAAAATACACCCTTCTCTGCCAGAGTTGCATCAGGACCAGACTAAAAGTGAAGATAGCGTCTTATCCTTGATAATGCTAAGTGCAGTGCCTCTTGATGGGAATAAGCACTTGTGTTTACTGTGTTGAATGAACAAGCAAAGGAAGCGGAGTGAGATATCAAGAGATTTGCGCATATTCTGTCATGTTGTGGAAAGCCTCGGATGTGACCATGTGGTAGCTAGGTGAGTTCTAGGACACCTGACTCTCAGAGAGGGAAGAGATGCATTAGGATGCTGGGTCTCCGGGTGGCGTGCCTCAAGAGCAGATCCATCTTTTCCTGATGTTCTTGTTGCTGTTCATGGCACCCCTCTGGTTGGCAGAGTCTGCTATCTTTACCTCTGCATTGTCTCTTCATTATACTATCTTTTCTGCCATTCTCCAAGACTTCATTTTTACTCGTTTCTTCCTGGGAGACTTCGTACTTCCCAGTTAGTCCCTAGATGCCTCTCTTCTCTCAATTCTACCTTGTTTTACACATTCATTTCATATTAACCTTCAAGTGCTATCTTGTTTCAAAACTATAACCAGCTGCTCACTGTCTATTAAATGTTTGAAAACTTCTCAATTTAGCATTCAAGACTCTATTCCCATGGACCCCCACGATACAGACAAAGCTGACTACATGTGGCTCCTGAAGGTCGCCTTCCACCGTCATGCTTTTCTTCTTGTTGCTCCTTCTTTCTGGATGATCACCCTTCATTTCTGTCCAGTCAGTGTCTGCTCATCCTTTAAGATGTCCAGGCTCACTTCCTTTGTGAAGCCTTTTCTCCCAACCAGCTGTAATTTCATCTTCCCCGGAACCTTGATGTCATTGTGTAAGACTGTTGGTACTCACCACAGTCTGCTGTGTATCACAGTTGTTTGCGTACGTGTTTTCCTGTCCAGCCCTGAGGCCAAGCACCAAGTCTTGTTCATTCTTACAACTTTAGTTAAGCATTGTCAGTGGTTCTCATCACTGACTTCATTTACTTACAAAATCCAGGTGGAGTGCCACAAAAATAGGTGACATGCACATTTTTGTATTCAACTAATATTTATCTAGTGTCTGGTTTCTTTGTTACAGTTTATTATAGAAACAAATAATGCCATGAGTCATTAGTCCATTGAATTTACAGTAAAGAAAGTAATGCAAAAATGTCTTCACAAGTTGCGCTGGAATGATTTATTTCATTAACAATCAGAAAAAAATAATTCTATCCAGCACAAAAGTGGGAGGTAAAAGGACCTAGCAATATAATTCTAATGGAAGTACATTTTGCAGGAAGGAATATAGAAATACATTTTAGTGCCAAAATAATGAAAAGTCAGTAATAACACTTATGCCACATGATATGTAATTATAATGCTTGTCATGTTTGCAAAAAATGTACAGTCTTTCTAGAGACGAACAACAGACAGACACTTTCTAGAGAGGGGTTTGGTGGCGTTGATTCCCCTTCAGATGGTGGTAGGTTGTTTCCATTGTGTGCACTTAGGATATTAAAAAAGTAAATCCATAACTCTCCAAATTGTATGAATATTGGTTATATTCTCAGAAGAACTTAGCATCAATTTTAGTTTAGACTGAAAAGTAATTTCAAAGAACAGTTCACGTGCAAGTGGCGGTAATGGCATCTGAAGTAAGCAGGGTGTTTAACAACCAGACAGGTAAAAACCACTGATTATTCCCATTCTCAGCTTTTTTTTCCCCTCAGAAGTATTTGAATTATATACAGATTGGGACTTACAAAACATGGCATCAGGTATTTTTTTGCAAAAGTGATTTTCTAATTCCTTTGGGTTTAATTGCATTAGCATCCCAGACTTGTAAAGGATTTAGCTTTGGAAAATAAAGGTTGGCTGGCTTCTGAAGAGACTTTGGCTCCTGAAGAATAGTTTATACCTTTTTAAAAATGTTTTGATTATAGTATCATTCTGTTATTGATGCACTGACTCTCATGATTTTTGATGAATATATATGTATTTTTATGTATATACAAGTCTATTTATATTAGTTTTCAGTGACTCCCACTTATTTTCAAATTGAGTAAGTCTCATAGATTAGGTAGTCTGTATTACCTTTTTGTTTTGTTGAGATTGAGTTTGCTGACATTTCTCAGGGGTACAGAGGTGCAGCATTTGTCTCTGTTCAACTCTCTTCCTTTTTTTTGTTCTGGCCTGTGGGCTTTGCCTGTAGCATCTGTGTTTGTCTCCCCCGGTCCACGAGAGATGCATGCCGGGTGTTGTTTTGTGTTTAAACAGCTGAACACCTGGCTGCTCACACGCAGGTGCACAGGAACCTGGAGAGTGGACTTTAATTTAAGACAGAGAGAAGAATACGTGCTTGTTGTTTCGGATGAGGGCTTGGGTGTCAGACCTGAGATTCTTCTGTGTTCAAAAACCAATAAGGACACGTGTGTCCCTTCCACGTTGGAGGCTGTGTAAAATGTTAGTCATAGTGTTTCTGGAAAACCTTTTTACTTACATAATGTCTTCTGTATGTGCAGGTGTGAACGAGACCATTGTGTCTTGTTTGATTATTGTTCTCAATTTGCAAAGATCATAGAGAGTGTTACAGAGTTGGTACCCAAAGCAATCGCTTCTCATTGTACTGAAATTAAGCTCTCATGTGCTTATGTCAATGAATAACCAGCCCAATGCTATCAGAATAGTTCAAATGAGAAGTGAAAATGAGAAAGTACATTTTGTGGAAAGTGTGCTTACATGTTCATTTTCCCAAAACCTGACAGTCACGACATCTTAAACAATAACTGGCCAAAGTAGAAAGTATGAAGAACATACTAAATATCAATTCGGTCTTACATGTTCAGCATCATCTTAGGTGAGATGGGAGAGAAGGAAAAAATACGTGATAACATCACAGAAAGGCCAGTTTGACACAGGAAAGAGAAGTCGATGCACAATCCCAGGGAGCCCCGTGGTGACTTAGTAATGCACTAGCTACACGCATTGCTTCAAAGAGAGTATCGGCGTTCAATAGCTAAGAAGAGAAGTCAATAAACTTTCTTTATACTTTGTAAAAGTTGAGCTCAATGTTCTTTTGGGGAGAGATGGCTCATCTCGATGAAGTAGCACCAATAAGAAGTACCTGTATAAGTTTGCATTTCCTTGCTTACCCCACTCCCCTGTGAGACACTTGGCTACACCACAGATGGCACATGTTCAGCTTGCGGTGGTGAAGGGTTGACATCAAAGGCAAAGAAACCCTTGAAATCTATCCCTCTCAGCCCACGAGAGCAGCTTCTCTCTATCACAGTGATAAAAGGCAGAGATAACAGGGGCATTCCCACCACTGCGCTGTCTGTTGTGGGCAGCTGACAGTTAACGCAGGTGGGCGTAAGGTGCTGCCCTTCTTTTGAAGCCTGTCTCTTGAAGAGGAATGCTGCCTCTCTGGGATCGGAGCCCTGCTTTGGTCCATGAAGCCGCTTCTGAGAAGTAACCAGGTGGTGAATACCTGCCCAGGAAATCAGAAGTGGCTGTCAAAAGACCCCCCTAACATTCAAAAGCTGCCAGGCAACATGGTGAGTCTTTGCGAAGGGTGGCTGTTTGAGGGGTCACCTTGATTTTTTTCCCAGAGGTCAAATTAGATTGCTGAGCAGCTGGCTCATCTTTCTCCCATCAGCTAGGTGGGTGGAGGCCGAGTCTGTGCAACTTGGGTTGTGTGCAGCTAAAGTACATAGGAAGAAAAGCAAGTGTTAATTGGGTCTGCCATTCACTAAGCAAACATCATTTCGTTTAAATTACACTGTGTTATTTTATTTTGACCCATGACCAAATGGAACTCATTGTAATACATTTTCTTTTACAAGATAGTTGGCTCATTAATAAAACCCTAGGAAGGAGACAAGGGTAAATAATGAAACTCCCATACATTAACACCATAATGTACTACAACATTTTTTCCTTCTTTTCATCAAAATCCTCCATGTAATTAAATCCCAAGTCGTCAGCAAACAAATCCCTCAGCTTCTTATATTGCCCCTTGTTTGAACTGAATTAGTTATTTTTCCTATTGCTAAGTAGCAGCAAAGCACAAACTTCTGCACAGCATTGAAAGATTTCCTATAGGAAGTAAATATTTATTAATGCTTGTGATATGCAAGGCACCAGCACTCTGGAGTTCCAGCACACCAGTCGGGATGAAGTGAAGGAGAGCACGTAGGTGGTAAGGGGGAAACTCATGAAGGACATTACAGGTAAGCTGAGACTGGAATGGCAGGGTGGAGCCAGGCTTGCAATGACCTGGAGAAAGAGAGTTCCTGGGTGAGCCAAGAGCGGGGTTAGAGACCCAAGGTGGGCATGCGCTTGGTGACTGGAGGGACGTACAGAAAGCCTGTGTGGCTGGAGGGCACTGAGGGAAAGCAAAGGCTGACAATCAGGTGGAGGCACTGAGAGACCGTATGACATTGTCGGCCATGGCCAAGACTTGGATTCTAATCGAAGTGCCACGGGAAGCCGTAGGGTTGTTTTTTAAAGCCTTTGATGTGCTTTATATTTAAAGAGATCATCTCTGCTGGATGTGGTTGAGTTGGGTCAAGAGGAGAAGCAGGGAGACCAGCCAAGGTTGGTGGTAGGTGATGGTGGCTTGGCGTGGGTGTCAACGGGGAGGTGGAGACAAGTGGGTGGATTCAGAACCTTTCCTGGAGGTAAAGCTGATGAGACTTAATGAGGGCTTAGATAAAGGGAAGGCTCGGGGATGAAAGGAGTGGAGGCTGAATTCCAGCCTTTTCTTCCAATCTTTGCGGGTTAAAGCCAGCGTAAAGAATAAAAAATGTGGTGAAAGGCAGTGGAGATTTGTCTGGAACTTCCAAGCATAACACTCTGGGATGTTATAGGAGATTTGATTCTCAATTAAATATCATGGTCCCTCACTTGGATATGATACTTCTCAAGCCACGTGATATTTTCCCTCTTTTCAAGTAAAAAACCTATGGATCGTTTAATAATACTATCACTTTGCAACAGCCCAGCCTCATTCCCATTCATCGCAGCGTCTGAAAGAGGTTTTGAGCCAATCATAAATCTCACTGGCGCCCACCGCACTTAGCGGCGGACGTAGACGTGCCTGATGATACCCGGAACTGACTCGGAGAGGGGCTCAGGGCAGTGCCCCCCAGCGTGGGCTGCGTGGCCGTGTGGTGCTGTGAGCTGTTCGTTACGGGCCGTTCGGAAGTGAAGAGTAAACATTTAGTAGCTTTTATAGCAATTTGAAATTGCTGTGACATCCAAGAAGCATTTCCTTTTTCCAGTAATTTACTTTTACTGCATTTTAATAAATAATTTTTAATTAAAACAAACAAAAAAACCCCTGGTTTTTCACCCCAAGTAGTTTGAGAAGCACTCGTTGAGCACAGAGACGATGCCCACTGCTTTTCCAAGTGAGGAGAGTTGAGCGGTGACATATGTGACAGGTGCAAGGCAGTGAGGGGACAGCGGTTCTCGCTATTTCCTTCTCTGGCTTCTTCCAATCACAAGTGGGTGGCGAGGAGCCCAGGACTCTCCTGACGTGTGTAACCTCTGTGGGTGCCTGGAAAGTGTAAACAAGAAGCTATTGGAGGAATTAAAAATTTACATTATGGGGAAGCATGACACTGAGCTGGAATAGACAATTGCAGGTCTGTATGTAGAGAGGACCAATTTTATCTATGTCTCCTTCCAAGGAGTGTTCTATAAGCCACTCCCAAGGGGCGATTTGAAATTGGTTTGGCCACTTCAGAAAGCCATTCAATTTGGAGTTGGAAGACACTTCTGAGACTGTTTAGTTCCATTTCCTCCTTTTACAGAGGAGGCAAGTGATATCCCAAGGATCTCCTTTGAGAAGAAAAAGTCCCAAGGGACCCAGAAGCCAAAGAGAGAGGGCACGTGCCAATCTTTCCCACCACCAACTGAGCCGTTGTGGTGGGTGGTTTTTCACAGGGCTCATTTTTCAGCGTTGCGATTTCGATGAACTTTCTTCATAAATCCACATCTCTGTGAAATCGGAGCTTGTGAATCCATTTTTTGCCTCTTGTCTTGACATAGACCCAAGTTCTGTTTTGCTGTAAATTTGGGCTGGAAAAATACAACGGCATGCTCTTGCAGCTCCGTTGGCACATCTGTCATTGGAATTATGTGCCAAGAAAACTTCACCAGGCGCCTTTCATGAGGAATCCAAGCAACAGATACAACTTGTCTGCACCCTCTTGACTCTCCTCCCATAAGATTTTACAAACATTTAATTGTTTCATTGAGGGTCTTCGGGGGTTAATGGTAAGATGAGTTTCGGGGTCCAGGAAGAGCAGGGTTTGAGTTCAGTACACATTAGCTGGGTGACTGTGTGAATAGTGTACCCTCTGTGGGCTTAGTTTACTCTTTTAAAAAGGGGATAATATTGCTTCACAGTGTTGTGAGGGTTAAAAGGTGTGACATAGCATGGTGAGCACCTAGCATGGTGCCTGGTGCAAAATATTGCACTGGCCAAAAAGTCCATTAGTTTTTTCCATAAAATAAAAGACACATACTTCATTTTTACCAATAACTTTATTGATTTGGACATTTTGAGTATGTCAGCTGTCTCCCATGTGGTATAACATTGATTGTTCTCAATTAATGTCTCAATTTGATCACTATCAACTTCAACTAGCGTCCTTGACTGAGGAGCATCGTCCAGTGAGAAATCTCCAGCTGAAACTTCGCAGACCACTTTGGACATGTTTGATCAGTCACAGCACCTTCTCCATACACTGCACAAATAATTTTTTTCTTGCATTTTTATCTTTCTTGAAAAAATAAAGCATAATATGGTGAAAATGTTGCATATTTTCTGCCATCTTCAATATCAAAATGACTATACAAAAATTCACCAATTTTGATATGTTTTTTTAAAAACGCACTCCATTATGACAGCTGTCACAATACAACTAATGAAATTGTTTCAAATGAAGTTAAAGATAACTAAGTGGTACTAATCTTATGGAAAAAACCAAACGAACTTTTTGGCCAGCCCATAATTCATTCAGTGGTGGGTGTTGCAGGCAGATACTATAACTGATGAAGGGAGATGCTCTATAAGAACAAGCTTCTATGGTCAAATGTTGAAGATACCCTCTTTTGGAATTTCAGATTCTACTTTAGAATATTGAAGGCTCTGAGAAATCCTGTAGTAAAGAAAAATCTTTTTGCTTAACCTCGTATGGAGCATTGCCCACACCTCACTGTCTCTTTTTCCCCACTACCTCCTTTTCTTTCCCTCCTTCCTCTCTTCTGCCCTCCCTCTGCTCCTTTGCTCCTTCCCCCTGCTCCTCCCTCTGCTCCTTTGCTTCACTTCCCCCTTCTTCCTTATGTCCTTCTTCCCTTCCTTTCCTGTCTGTCTCATTTCTTCCCCTCCACTTCCCTCCACCCCCTTCCCCCTTCCTTTTCTTCCTTCCCCATCTCTTCCTATTGCCCAGGACACCCCTAAGATTTTGCCTGCTTTGATTAAAGAATAGGAAGGCCTCCTTTGGACATTTGAAAAATCCAACGTGGAGTCATCTAATGAAATCCCTACAGTTCATCAATTTACTTATTTATTTTTTTAAAGAGATTTATTTATTTTTAGAGAGAGGGGAAGGGAGGGACAAACATCAATGGGTGATTGCCTCTCACACGCCGCTACCTGGGAACCTGGCCCACAACCCAGGCACGTGCCTTGATGGGGAAATCGAACCCGTGACCCTTTGGTTTGCAGGCTGGTGCTCAATCCACTGATCCACACCAGCCAGGGCCATCATATTTAAATGAAAAAGAAAAATTGCCTAGAGAATAATGTCTAGTCTTATACTTTATTCAATACTTCTGAAAGATAACTTCCTCTTTTGTGAAGTAGTGTGAATCTGATTGGAATTTTTAGAGCGAAGTTTCTCAAACTTTCGTGTGAATGCAATCCTCTAGGGAACTTGTTAACATACAGATTTTGATCTAATGGGCCTGGGGTGGAGTCAGATTACTCTAAAAGCTTCTTGGTGATGTCCCTAAAAAAGCAGACTCTCAGGTCTCACCCTGGGTGTACTAAGTGAAAATATACACTTTAGTAAGAATCACAGGTGATTCGTATGCACTTAAAAGATTGAGAAGCACCGGTCCGGATCAGGGTTACTCAAGTCTTAACCGCACATTTTGGGCGCGATAGTCCTTTCACATGGGAGCTGCCCTGTGCATTGTAGGAGGCTTAGCAGCATCTCTGGCTTCTACTCACTAGATGGCAGTAGCACTCCCCTTCCCATTGTGACAAGCAAAAACTTTCCCAGAAGTTGACAAGTTGCCCTGGGGGGCAAAATTGGTGCCAGTTAAGAATGCTGGTCTTGACCCATCAAACTGTCTCATATTTCTGTTCCTTGGCTATTCGGAGATATTTTAAATAAGATAACCAAGTGGTAAACTCATTTGAAGTCAAAGTGCCCACCGAGGTTCCCAAACGTGCTGCACATCAAAATCACTTGGGGGAGATTTGCAAATTCTGACTCACTGGGACTGGGGAGAAGCTTAGAAACCTGTTTTTATTTTATTTTATATTTTATTTTATTTATTTTATTTTACTTTATTTATTTTCTTATTTTAAATAAAGGCTATAATTTAGTTTTATGTAACACTTAACCTGTGCCAGGCACTGTTCCAGGAGCTTTGCATACATTAACTCATGTAATCCTTATAAAACCCTACAAGGTAGGAGCAGGTGTTCTCTCTATTTTACAAACGAGAAAATTGAGGCGCAGAGTAACTTTTCAAGATCACAGAGTCAGCTGTTGAAGACCAGTGGGGGTGGAGGGGAGGCATCTGTCCACAGGGTCAGACTCGGGAACAGGGTCCCAAGAGCTGGTGGCCCCGAGGACGGCTGGTAGGGGGATTGTACGTGTAGCCCCACTCTCTCACCCTCTGGATAGTTATCCACTTAAGAACTTGAAAGACCGGCCCGCTGCCGTTTTCTTTATGCCAACATTTCCCGTGTTCTTCATTTCATGTGGGCATAGCTTTCCCGAGGGCATGGGGGCTGTTTGTCTCGGAAGTCCTACCGCACCCAGGGGCTTCTCCTGGCCCCCATCACCCACCACTCCTGAAAGGGCCTGGCTGCTGTCGGATGAAAGCTCACATCTTGCGATTTCCAATGAAATGGGGGAAATGGAAACAGTGTGTACTTCCTACAGACACTTTATGAATGAAGAAACAGTAATTTTAAAAGATCTAGGGGTTTAAGTGATTAACATTAGTGTTATTGGCACAGTCTATTATGGATAATTTTTATTCTCACCTCACTTTGTGCGGAAGGATGGTATTGAAGCTGGGATTAATTATAGTGGTGTGAGCTGAGTTGTAGGCCGCATGAAAACGAGAGGAAATTTTAAAAAGGCCTTAATGTAAACTTCTTCACTTAAGTCCAAACATCCAGGGATACAAGTTTCTAGGAATATTTCCTGGAGATATTTCTAGAAATCAAGCTATTAAAAAAATTAGAGCTATCATAAGGTCGCATTTACTATATTTTAGACATTATTATAAGCTCTTTAAATAAATTAATTTATTTCTTTTATGTCTCTCCAACCCTACTGGTAGGGACTGTTATTACTAGCATGTTACAGAGGAGGAAATGGAGGCTCAGAGAAGTTGTTTAACTTGCCCAGAGTCACACAGCTGGCAACAGGCAGAGGTGAGTTTCTAACCCAGGTGGTCTGGCTCCAGAGCCTGGGCTCCGAACCACTCGCACTGACCATTGGTTGGGAGTGTATCAGCTCACTGTGGTGATGATGTTGGTAGCTCTGTGCCAACCAGAGCTTGTCATTTTCTATGTCCCTCATTAATGAAAAAAGATGGGATAAAAGAGTGGTTAATAAATGCCCTAAGTTTGATGGGCAAGGTCTTTCAGTACAGGGACTCATGGAGGTGTGGAGAAGTATAGACAAAAAGGACCCTTCGTCGTGAAGGTACTGGGCAAATGTGGGTGATCAGAGCTCGTGGTGCCGTAATGTTGCCCTTCTGTTGTATTGCCAAATCAGGGGGCGGTGACTGGAGTGACTCAAGAGTCAGTTTCAGGGCCGGGAAATTCTGGCACAGGGACATGGGACCAAGGAAACCTCTTTGAATCCGACTTTGCCATGGAGGCAGCTGTGCCTCCTGTCTAAATAAGGCTCTTATTTGGCTCTCGGCAGAGGGTACCGATCCTCTTCATGGCAGCGAATATCGCAGGTGAACAGTTCCCCCTGCGTCCCAGAACACTGGAGATGAACAGACACGGCTGGCAGTTTTCCTCCCCACTGCTCTCTCGCCCTAAGAGCTGCTAGCGATCTCGTCCTCACCTGGACTGAAATACACAGCTCTAAGCTTTATTGAAAGAAAGAATGATCATGTTTTTATCATTCCTTCTGACTTTCTTCTAAAGTGCTCAGAAGTAGTCCCGGCCGGGGCTCCAGACCTTCTGAACGCCATGGCAGCAGCCGCAGGCCCGTGAATGTACGAGGTGCCCCGCCGTGCCCCACACAGCCTGGGAGCTGATTTTTGGTAGAAACTGTGATCTCTTTTGAAGAAATATTTCAAAACTCTGCTGAGGTGAGATATTTTGGAAAACCTTGTCTTTTCGAATCCTCATTTAAAACATAATAAAGATATGAAAATCAATTAACTTCACATGTGAAAAAATTCCTCATATAGTTAATCTAACTTGACATAATTTCTTGATTATGTTTGGAAGTAAATTGCCTTGATTATACCTTGGATGGAAAGGAATGTCTCTTAATTAATTTGAAACATGCTGTAGTGGTGCTGATTTGTACCACCGAGTGATGAATTGTGTTGAAAGCAGTAAGTCTCTCTGATAGGAATGAAGTGCACTGGGTTCTGATTTTATTTTTGGCTGAGTGAGGGACTCAGAGCTCTGCCTCTTAAAGGGACAAATGGAAGAATCTGTGCCTTATTTGGAAGTCAGACTTCTGACTGATAATTTCTGAGAGCATTTTGCCAACTTCTCCTACCTTCTTTCTTAAAAAACAAAACAAAACCAATCACCAAGATTGTAAACTGAAACTCACTGGCAGCTATAAAGCTTAGAACCCAGATAACTTGGAATGACAGAGGTGGATAGAAAAATTACATAACAATTTCTAATGGCTACTCTTTATTAAGAGAATCAGCTCATTTAATTTGAGCTCACTTTTAGTTGAGGAAACTTTGCAGAGAGGTTAAATAACCTTACTTAGTTCGCATTGTTGGTTAATGGTTAAGCCTGGATTTAAAGCCAGGTCTGTTTGATCCTAGATCTATGCTGTTAATTGTTCAGGTGTTAGGATCTTAGGAATTGGGGGCTTTTTGTGTGATTAGTGGTAGGTACTAAACTGCTAAAATTAACCTCAATTTAAGTGGCATAAATAACAAAATATACCTTCTAATGTCTATCAGGGGAGTCCAACCCATGGACTGCGGGTTGCATGAGGCTCTGGATGGCTATGCATGCGGCCCAACACAAAATCGTAAATTGACTCACAACATTATGAGGTTTTTTACGATTACATGTCACAATGTATTTACTGTGTGGCCCAAGACAGCTCTTCTTCCTCCAGGGTGGCCCAGAGAAGCCAGTAGTTTGGGCGCCCCTTCATGACGTTTAGTTTAAAAGCGAGTTTTAATGTAGGAATTTAGATACCAAATGGACTCTTATTTCTTTTGCTCCTAGTTACCTTAGAATGACCCTGTTTGAATTTAGGGCTGATACAAAATTTAATGCAATGAAAAGTATTATTGATCTCTGTGATGGGGCCATTATTCATTGCTATTCTTCAAATGTAAGTAAAAGCATAGGAAATATTTGTTTCTATGATGATTTAGAGTACATTGTGTATAAAAAAATAAATTTAACATGCCCAGTGAGCAAATCTGAATATTTTACAGATAGAAAGAAAACAGGTAATGTGGATGAGGTAGGGTGGTGCCTTCACACCGATGTCAAAGAGACCCATTTCTTTATTTTTTGTATTCTCGCTACTTGGAAATCACAGGAAAAGTCCTGAACCTGTGTGTGGTCTTAACAGAGAGCCATAGGTTCAAAAGAAGAAATCTTAGTAAAAGCTTTCTAGGTGGCAGCAGGGCGTGGAGAGACAGGTGTATAATTAAGTGAGACGTTTACTGTATTTTGAAAAGATGTTTGAACATCTTTCAAAACCTGTAATTGATTAATACACGAGTTACATAATCCTCAGATGGAGAAATCAAGGCCTATAATAGTTAATTAATGGTGTTAAAGATTATCCCAGGATATTCCGAATCATCCCTCCTTCCTGATATTTAATTCATTTAAAAAAAATTCAAGACAACTAATAGCCAGATAGATTTAATTCTAATATTAATTCCATGGTGATATACCACAAATGTAATAATTGTTTAATATAGAAAACTTGGAGCCACAAAAACCACACCAATAAAACAAAACATCCTGCCAAGCCAGAATCCTCTCCACAAGGTAGAAGAGAAAGAAAATAGTTTTATTATGGAATGGGCATTAAACCAGAGTGAGACCGGGAGCATGGGCAATCCACTGAGATCACAGAGACAGAAAGAACTCCCGCTTTCCTGGGGGCAGCAGTACAACCCACCGCATGCACGTTCCCAAGGGAGCCAGTGAGCGCCCCCGCAAGTAAGTGGACTCGACAGGACCGTTTCCCTCACAGCTCTTCCCAAATGCGCTGGGTAATGGGGATGGCATTCTGTGTTTGCTTAATTGCCTTTATCCAAAGGAAAAGTCCTTTGGATAAACGCATTTCTCATGTGTTTATGACAGGAGGTAGGTTTTTGAGAAGAATCCGGGAAGTTAGGCCCCACTGCCCAGGACACTGAGAGATCGGAGCCCTGGCTTTCTTGGTGACTGTACTTCGGAGAGACGGCTCCTAGGGCCTTGAAGAAACATTTCTGGACTATAAAATTGGCAAGAGCTTTATGTTAAATAAAAAACATTTTTTTAACTTGCCATGGCTGAAAGTTGTTTTGGAAGAAAGGCTTTATTTGCTAGCAAATAAAGAAGACCGGTCTTGGGGTGTGGAGTCTGAACCACCGGCAGCAACGGTGGGTAGAGCAGGCAAGCCTGCCTGTCATCCCAGAGTTTGGCCAGCGTGTTTATACTTCAGGTGGTGGCCGGGGTGGGGGGGCAGGGGCGGTGGGGTGTGAAGATGGAAGCCCTGAACGAGTTTACGTTAGCTGTAGACAAGGGGGATGGGAGGTGAAGCCAGGCTAGGTGGGGGCAGGTGGGGAGTCCAAGGAAGAAGTGTTTGCGTGCTTGACTGGCTGTGGGCAAGTCCAGAAAGTTCATGTGTGGATGAGAAGCAGAGACTCCTGGGGGTTGAAGGTGCCTGGCTGTTCTCTGTTTAGAATGACTGTGGAAACAGCCACCTGGAAGTGAATCCGAAGTTTCAACACCCGCTACGGAGTGTGAGCAGTCTTCTGCCTGCGCCAGCCTGCAGCAATTGATAGGTCTGTCTCTTACTCCCCCGCCGCTGTAGTTTTAATTTAGAACATCTCTGAATGTCTTTTTCTTGTCACTAAGCTTTTAAAAAGATTTACATACATATCAAAGGGCTTATAAGTGACTAGTTTTTGAAAGTAAATGCCCAAAGCAAAAAGGGAGTAGTAGAAAGTCTCTTTTTATTTCTTTTACGGTATGGAGAATTACATCCCCCCCTCCATTTCTAAATTTGTATTTACGCTTACATCAACAGTATCCACATCACATAGGAACTTGAGGGATTTAAATTCCTGGACCCCAGCCCAGACCTACAGAACGAAGCCCTGGGGATGGGGCCCTGTGATCAGTTTCCCAGGTGGTGTTGATGGCCCTTAAAGCTGGAGAATCTTTGCCGAGGACTGTTACCCAGTCAACCAGCGGGCCCCAGGGGAGCTGGGGGAGGAGATTGATTTTAGTTCACTGGAATAGTTATTTGCAGTTTGTGTGAGACAGGCAGTCGCCTGCTTGGGCAGTGTGTTACCCTCAATTAATTGGCAAGAAATGAAGGTATCTGACGTAAAGGTATTAGATAAACTATAGTCAAAATTGTCAACTCTGAATGACTTGCATAATAGAGGGGAACAAAACCAAAAGCATGAGGTATGCAGGGGCTGGCAAAAGTAGGTTTACAGCTGTGAGTCCCACTGGGCCACGGTGACATTCTGTTGAGTTAGTAAAGTTATTGTGATCATCATATCCTGCATGTCTGTTTCCATATGAACAACTGTACAGAACCCCCACCCCCACCAGCATTTATGTTCACTGGTCTCTATAGAGTGCATTCTCTAGTTTAATGTAGGAAGAGTTGCCTGATTTTCTGGCAAATCACAAAATACCTAAATTCAAGAAAGCCATCAAAGAGGCAAGGGGAATGGGACAATTGTAGTTTTTTCACATGCCTTTCAGATGACCTTTCTTAAGGTCATCTGGCTTTTTATTGGGACCAAATCTATTCTTTATCCATGTACCTAAATTTTGCCTGCAAACTGGAATCATCTGAGGATTTATTTAGAGCCAGAATAGCAGGGGAGGCTCTGAGAACCATGGGTGAGGTGGGAACAGGGTGCCTTCAGGGTGTGAGTTCATGGGAGCAGCCTGGGGAGGCCCCCCGCTTCTCAGCAGGACCCCAGCCAGCCATGGCCCGCAGGGAGCAGAGCTGCCGAGACCGCACTGCAGTTCTAGGCACGGGATAGGAGGTGGGTTATCTGGAGCAGTTTGGGACTTCCACATTTAAGGAGGCTGCCCTGAGTAGACAGCTTTTATACCTCAAGTTTGACCCATTCCTGAAGGGCAGCCCTAATAAGTTGGTCCTTGTGGCCACTGAGACAGACGATGCCATCATCCTCCTTCTGGAGCTCCTGGAACTCCCGTTGCTCTGGTGGTGGGGATTGTCCCTGGTGTCCTGAGGCCAGGGCCCTCTCTGCCCATAGGACGTGCTGCAGCATAGCCTGGGGGACCTGGGTGCTGCTGTGCTAGTCCTGCAAAGAACCTGGGACAGAGAACCTAGAATAGAAAAGCAAGGACGAGCATCTCCAGGTGAAATGCCCGGTGATGGGAAAAGAATGGACGGGTCCCACCTCCTAATACTATTGCATTGCAGGGCAGGGTTTCCGCTTATAAACTTTGAGGGGGGTCACAAACACTCAGGCCATAACAGGACTCCTTTGCTGGAGAAGCTCATCGAGCAGAAGACTAAAGAAAACCAAAAGAGTCCATGATGAACTGATTTCAGAGGCGGAAAACATTGATGTGGACATCACTGGTGGAGACTTTCTCTTCCTCCTCTTGTCTGTCCATCTGTCCGTGTGACCCTGTCTGTCAGCCGGTCTCATACAGTAGGAGAAAGTTTGCAGGGAGTCTGTGCTTCCCTCCCTTGTTTTTTTTTATCTTTTGGTAGAAATCTAAGTGATCTTCAAAAAAACTATATAAAATTAAGTGTAAGATGTTTTGAGTTCTGAATGTTACACTTTTTCATGCTCTCTTTGGCTTTAAATGAAATGTTGATGCTAATCTTAAAAACACACTCACCAAGCAAGAACAACACATTCACACACACACGAGCCACAGTAACTACTGGCAAAACTCAGTTTTGCCTTTTTAGGTCTTCTCCCTACGAAAGTTGACCTAAAAAACCCCAACATCTACCATTCTCTGAAGAAGTCTTACTGAAGTTAAAGCAGACAGTACAAAGCACGTGATGTAAGATTTGCCTTCCAGTGGACTAGATTTCACATATAAGAAGACTGCACAGGAACAAGACATTTTGCATAATATTTAATTAGTGGCTGTTTGCTTGGAAAAGACTTAGGTGACCCGTGAAATAAAATAATTACGAGCACACATTGCATATGCAAAAGGGAGACCTGGTGGGTGTCCTCACCACCCCCGCCCCCAGGCTTATCCCCCAGGGAAGTGCTGGTTCCTGACAACACGGGGGTCAAGTGTGCAGGTTGCTCGCTTTCTCTCTGCTTCAGTGCTTTTGTTACGTGCGGCAGAGAGATTTAAAAAATGAAGACCCTCACAACAGAGGCGCGGGGGGACTCAGGGGTCAGGAGGGTGCCTTTTGAACTGCCAAGCAGAGCATTTATTGCCTCACCACACAGGGGTGCAAGTCAGGTCTTACGTGGTATTCCGGTGCCTGATCGTTAGACAGAAGTTTCCTTGAGGTTGTGCCCACGGCTCATGTCTCTCCTGTTCTTCCCGCAGAACTGTCCGTGACGCTGAGCATGCAGCGGGCACTCAGCAAAAGGGCTGTGGTAGGACAGTGGGTGGTGCTTTGAATTGTTTTTGTTTTGCATTTCTCTACATACCTCTTAGCAGAGGGATGTGAAGAGAAAGTGTTTATATCCCAAGTTTGATATTTAAAGTAGAATATTTTTTTCTTTTCTTTTTTTTTTATTTTAGTTTAAGAAAGAGAAAAAAAAAAAGAGAAAAAAAAATAAAGTAGAATATTTTGAGTTTCCCGTGAGATAGATCTTTGTCAAGAGAGGAAAAAATATCCCAAACTCCTTTTATTGCCCCCACCTCACCCCACATATCAAGGGGGGGGCCTCCGTGAATTACAGCTTAAAGATTTTCTAGTTATAGAGGCTCCTCCCTCTGCCTAGGACAGGTAGGACACAAGACTTGACATCCAGAGAGAATAATTTGTCGAAGAAATGGAAAATCCACAAAATCCACCATCTACCTTTTCTGGCACGGGGGTGGGAGGGGGTATTGGGAGAAGACAGGGAGAAGGAAATCGAGGAAAAGGTGAGACTCAGGTTTTGATCTTTCTCCTGGGCCTGAGCTCTGGACATGGGTGTGTGTGTGTGTGTGTGGTGGTGGTGGGGGGGGGGGGCGGTGGGCGGGGAGAGAGATGCCAGCAGCCGCAGGTTTGGGACTCTGGGTTTACATTTGTTCACAGAACCCCTTTGCAGCAACCTGTGGGCGGCTTCCTTAAAGGACTCTGGTCAGCACAGTCTGGTTAGGCCTCGAAGGGTCCGGCATTTCTGAACCCGCCTTCATGCCCAAGCGACCTAAAGGGTCCTAGAGGGACCCGGTGCCCCCAGGGCTGACCACGGAACTTCTCAGAGCCTGACTGAGGCTCTTGGCAGAAGGTGGTTGCTTCCGCATGCAGGAGACCCGGTGTTGCCGAGGACACCCGGGCCAGGCCTCGGGGGCACGTCCATGGGTACCAGCAAGAACTGAGCTACGCCGGCCACAGGCTTCGGAGGCACTAGCAGAATGTCTGGCACGAGCTCGTGCCTCAGAAGTCCTCTGGGGGTCAGCGCAGCCTGGACCCCCCACAATGGATGCCAATGGACATCCAGGGACCCCAGCCATTCCCCTCTGCCCTCTTGAGGTCATGTGAGCCACATCCTTCCTGGAAGGTGTCAGCCTAAGGAGGAGCAGGACGAGAGAGATCAGCCTCTGAAACACTCAGCGTTTATCCAAATGATCCAAGCGAAGACTAAATTACTAGGCTGGACAAACATTTCAATTTTTTCCCTCCTGATATCGACTGGGTGAAGGCCTGTGAGGGAAACCAGATCAATTACAGAGGAATAAAAGGCTGTTTGTTCTTCTGTACATCTGAGTATAGCGTAAGTGAATATTGATCTGGCTACAGCGTATGTCTTATGTTTCTTAAAATTCATTAGGAACGAACGTTTCCCAGCATCCCCTGTGCTCTCCAGAGGGAGACCTGTGCTTGTAAAGGCGTCAGCGGGAGGCAGCGCCTCCCAAGGTGCAGGGAACGCAGGAGAAGAGACAGGTGCCGGGAACACGGGAGGAGGGACAAGCTTCCTGGCTGCTTCAGGTGAGCGGAGAGGAGCACGGGAGACCCGCGTGACGTTTGATGAAAGCCGCTGGCAAGCAGACTCGAGCAGTTACTCTCAGAAAAATCCCCGTCTCTGCCTTCACATGGCCATCACGGGAGTGGGCGTGCAATGCCAACTCCTCTCCAGGGATGAAGGGGAAAACCATTTTGAATTTAACTTTTTTAGGGTGGAAAACATCAAAACTCCCATAATATGGGAGTGAATATGGGGGATGGAAAGAGATCCTCCATCCCCCATGCAAATAAGGAGCTTTTCCCGATACTAATAGTGTGTGTTTAGCTTTGAAAGTAGCATTCAAGAAAACGCAGTTTTGAGAATTAGAAATGGCACGGATATGAAGGACCTAGCCAGGCCCTGGCATGCAGAGGGGTCATTGATAACATGGGGACAGCTGTAAACATATGGGGCGACCAGACTGTTTCTGGGAGGAGTGAAATCCAGCCTGCAGTCTTTAAGTAACACCAAGGACAAGGGAAAGGTGTGTGAGGAGAGCTACCAAGTGACTCTTGTCCTCAGAAGCATGCTGGCTGGTTGTGGGGAGATGGCTGCCATGTATTATTCTGTGCCCAGAACTTCACATCTTTTCATGCTCAAATAATGAGCTTTTCCAGATGCACACTGAGTCCTCTTACCCATCCCCGTGAAGTAGAGATTTACATACTCATTCTGTTGACAGGAAAACTGAGGCTCCTAGTGCTCTGCCCAGGGCCCCAGGTGGTGGGTGAGAAGGTTTGAATTCAGACCAGATCTGATTTCAGGCCTGTGCTCTTCCTGCAACACCACACGGCCTCCTCTGGGGACCGGTGAGGACATCTCCCACGGGGATCCAACCATCGCACTTCGGTGAACAGCTCTCATTCATAAATTCGTTAAATATCGGCTTTCCCTCCAGCATGGGGTGCAGCAAGGGAGCTGGGACCATGTCAGTTTTGTTTATCATCTTCCCAATGACACGTGACCCAGGCATGGCACAGAGTACTCACCTGTGTTTTTTACTGGCCGGTTGCAAGCAACCGTCTGATGTTAGGGCCCTCAAGGTACACCCATGCAAGTGCGGGAGACTCTGCTTTGCAGATGAGTAAGCTTACTGATATGCCTTTGATTCGTCTAGAAAATGAATTCTATTTTTCCTAAAGTTACAGATGGTTTGTAAGATTCTTTGATATTTATACTAACTAAAACCTCCTACATGATTCATAAAGGGGTAAGACATGCCAGAGAACAGGCAGACCAACCGATGGAATGATCACTGTAAAGAGTTTTCTGAATTTACCACATTTCCCCCCTTATTTTTGTTTTCCTTTCTTTCAGGCCAGGATAAAATTTGGTTTCTAATGGTTGGAGGTGGGCTTTGTGAAACTTGGAGGGGCAGGATGGGAATGGGACCTGTGATTTGCACTTGGTGGCACCCTTAAATGGCCAGCAGCTGAGATGCAGGAATAGTGTGGAAACTGATTAAGCTGCAGTCACATGCTAACTATGAAAAGGAAAGGAACAGAATGGGGAGAGAACAGACTAGGTATATTGAATGAGAGGTGAAAACGGAGTTTCTAAGGGTAACCTTATTACCCAGTTGCTACTGCACTATCTGACTAATGCCTCACTTCCACCTGGAGACAGCTCTCCTCTCTCCTCTTCAGCTGACTTGCAAGCTGAAAATGCAAAGGTTAAGCGTGTAGGGAAGCCTGGGCAGCAGTGCATCTATTTTAATGGGGTGGATATTATCTCTGTCTCAGCCATTTTCACCCGGGAACCACATGGTGGCAGTGTTGCATCATTCCTTGTGAAAATGCAACCCACTGGCCGACTCTAGGTAAAATTCGATTGCTAAGCAGTAAGTGGGGAGATGCAGGATGGTGCTGGTTTAACCAGCGAACATTATACTTGTATTTGGTACCACGGACTGTGTTTTCCATGATAAAATATAGCATACTCCAGGAAGGGTAATGCATTTTCATCCCTTGTTAGCACACTAGTGTAATCCAGGCAAATAACTGTGGACAGAGTCTGAATTCATCTTTGAGGGTTGGTTTTCCCCAAGATCAGACTAATTCATTTTAATTCATTTTATTCCACCCAGACAACACCTGCATGAGAACATTTAGTGGCACGAAACAAACCACCCACCAACAAATAAGGAGCCCGTGGGAGGCCCCCACACCCCGTTGCCCAGCTCAGCTTGGACCTGCCTCTTGCGCCCGATGGATTCTCCTGGAGGAAACTATTTTTAATGTGAGCATCCCCATACAAATTTCTGTTCAAAGTCACAAAATGTTCCTAAGCAGATGATTTCGTTGGGGATCTTTTTCTTCTTCGTTAGGAAACAATCTCTGAGAATGTGTTCAGGGTTGTTTTTTCAGCAGATTCTTGAGCCCTCTGATTTCTCACTGTGTTTGGGGAAAAGAGACTAAAATGAAATTGCAGGGCGATCAAGGCCACTGGGTTTGGGACCTTGAGAAGTATGATGGACTTAGATTAAATACTGAATTCCTTGAGCAGGATGACAGCTAAGCGGAGTGGGGAGGGGGTGGAGGGATTGAGCAGAAAGGATATAGGACTCACAGACATGGACAACAGTGTGGTTATTTGGTGGGGGAGGGGGTATAAAAGGAGTAAAAGGTATGGAAAAAATACAGTGAAGATTAAATAAAATACAAAAAACCAAAAAAATAAATACTGAATTCCTTTTGATGATTTTTAAGTTTATGTTATAGGTGTTAGAACAGTTCACTCCAGAAACGACTTGGGTGTAAATGAGTTGCTTTGATGGAGAGGGTTAAGGGAAAGCAGGCCACTAGGTTAGTGGTCCTCAGATCACCTGGAGGACTGTTTAAACAGTGCTGCCCCACCCCGCCACCTCCCGAGTTTCTGACTCAGTAGGTCTAGGGTAGGGCCTGAGAACTTGCACTTCTAACAAGTTCCCAGGTGTAGTAAATGCTGTTGGTCCAAGGACCACACTCGGAGAACCTCTACTCAAGATCTATTTTTCTCAAAGGATGGGCTACTGGATGGTTCTCATTTAGGTGCTTTGCATAGAATGTTGAGAAACAACCACTCAGTGAAATGAGTCGCTTGTTTTAGGGTCTAAGGATGTCAGTTCCAATACTAGGAGCTGAATGAATGAGGGCAGTGACGTAACCTCCTAGACCTTACTTTGTCATCTGAGGGTTTTTACTCAGATATTGAGATTTGAATCCTGGATCTGCGCATTACTCTGGGACCTTGTGAAAATTACTTAGCCACTCTGAGTCTTCTCATGGGTTGAAAAGAGAGTTCTTCATTTCAGAATGGTTTTAGGAGTAAAACATTTCATGTTAAGGGTTTGCTGCTTTTCCCCTTTTATTTTTTCCCTCCTTGGTTGATTTATGTGCCTGCAAGCACTTCATGAATTATAAAACATCATAGACATGTTAGTTAATATTTTACAGAGGAATTGCTTTGGGAGAAACCTTCCTGGGTCCCTTAGGTGGTCTGTTTCCATTGACCAGCCTAGTTAGTCCAGATATATTGGCTACTTTTCTTTCCATAATCTCCCATTTCTTTTATTGAAATCACTGGACAAACCCAAAATCGCATAATGTAGTTCAGGTTCCAGGGGAAGCACTGAGATAATTCCTGGAATCTTCTCCAGATTGGCTTGGTCAACACTGCTTCCCTCTCTCACCTCCTGTTTTTAAAGATCTGAATAAAGACTCAAGAACTATATGATGAAATGCAGCTTGGCTTAGAGAAGGGGGATCAGCTGGGTAAGGAGACCTTTCCAGATCCCCTGCTGGGTCCCAGGAGAGGATGGTGCCCAGCCAGAATGTACTGACTGGTTTCCACATTATGGCTGCATCCACTTGATGTCAGTATGACTTGTTATAAAGTGAAAAATAATATTGGTCATATAAATGTTGATTTGAAGATGTTAAAGACCTAATTCTGTTTCTGCCTATAACTACATAATCTTGGGTTAGTTATTTCCGTTCATGGAGCCTCAGTTTCTCCATCTATAAAAGAGGGGTTTGCGTGAGGTTGGCTTCTTAAATAGCAGTCTGTTGATGGAATTCATGGACCACTACGAACTCCAAATCTTGTGATTGTGAATTTTAATGGAGAAGAGACCCACAGGTTTTTTGGGGGATGGGTGCTAAAAGGTTTAACCTTAGGTGTTATTGAAAATCATACTCAAGTCTGGTCTTGCATCTCTGCCTGTGCTGCCAAATAATCTTTTTGATTAGGTTTTCCATTACACAAGTGAGAGATTGCCTGGCCCTGTTGGTATGGTATCCAACCTGCTTATGAGTCATACTATTGTAGAAAACCAACGTTTTAAGCAGTGGTGAAAGAATGGAAAGAGATCAATGGCAAAGGAAAGAGAAAAAGTCGTAGAAAGCCTTCTTGGTGAGATGCAGCAGCAGCTTTGTGAATGCACCACTCTCTGTGGGCTACAGAAACTGGGCTCTATCAGAAGACTTAGAATTGATCAGATTTAAAGCAATGGATACTCACTAAATCAATTCACATGAGACTGAGGGGTAAACTAGAATGCCAATGGGATTGTTGACCACCAGAGAGACCTCCTGCCTCTGCCTGGGTGGTACTGAGCTGCATTGTTAATCAGTAGGCAGTTGAGTAAGGATTTAAAGCAAAAGGGTGCCGATAGTTTTGGGGAGTTTTCCTTTTGGGTCAGGGTGAGGCCCCAATGTGCCAACATCTTTGATTATGTTTCAGAAAGGAACCTGGTAGACCTTTTGCTTCCTCCTCCTATTCAGGGTTGATGTATTTGGTTTCCCTGTAGGTGGACACACTTAATTCCAAGTTGTCTGGGGGCACGCTTCACTTTGTTCCCAGGCACTGCCAACAAAGCCAATTATTTTTGTTATTGAAAACATTCTTAAGAATCATGATGTACAAACACAGTGAAGTTGATGAGACATAGGGCGTGCTTTTCTATTCATAGCACCCTTTAGATGGTCTAATCTCATATAACACAATGATACATGCCATTATTCTTGAGTTTCTATTAACTATTTCAATGAAACTGAGGCTTTTGCTCAGAAACACTTTTTATCAGTTGTTTTCACTATTAGAGCCTGTAGTTGTAAGAAGTCTCTCTCCTAGTTGCTGGCATCCTGTGTCCCAAGAGAGAAGGCTGCTCATTCCTTTACTAACTTGTGAGATAAGCAAATCTCTTACCAGTGTGGGGACAGTCATATTTACCCCCTGCATCCCATATAGGTGCATTGAAGCCATCAGGACACCCCTGCAGAGACTTGCCCACTCAAGCAGGCATTTTGTAAATTAAATCAGTAGTTGTGATAGGATTATAAATGTTCTGCCTTCCAGGGAGAGGTGCAGCACACACAGTAAATGCACTTCTTAGCAAGCAAGCCCCATGTAGAAAAGCGTGCATTTATACAAAATAGTCAAGACATTCTCACTGATCAAGATGAGCTCACCAATTTTCTCCTGGAATATATTATAATTTGATCTATCAAAAATCATTTACACAGAGCTTGTCAGGAATATATGCAGGGGGACACTGAGTTGCAATTCATGCTGCCTCAGGCTTGGGATAGTAGCGATGCAAAATCAGAGACAGAACATTTCGGTAACTCAGTTCTGCAGAACAGGATGTTAGCTGTAGTCAGACTCCTCAACCTCTTATTTCCATGCAGTTGCCCATGATTTTATTCATGCCAAGCAGGTAGTAAAGCCATGAAGCAGGAGAGGCTTGCTTGCTTGGACCCTCTCTCTCCTTTTGCCTTATTTCCCCCCCTTGGTAATGGACTGGCCCCAACTACTGAGGTCATGGCCCCCAGGGACTCTCTCTTAATTCTCTGTGAATACCAGTGCCTGAGGAAGATGGTTACATTCATTTAGCCTTATCTAAGGCATAAATGATTGACCATGGTTTGATATGTAATTTAGCCTATATGGCACTTGCATTTTAATGGGAAAAAAATCCCAAAGGGATACAGGTTGTGTTGGGAGGGTGGTGGTGGGGGCCAGGGATGTGCTTCTTGGGTCCTGTGAGAGCATAATCCATTAAATCAGACTTTGTGTTGTATATCTAAGCCTGTTTCTCTGCTTGTTTCTAACTGTGCAATTGATATAAATAACATAAAGGTTACTGCCACTCCTTTGAGATCAAGCATGCATTAATCTGTGGGGTTGTTTTATAGTAATTACGTGATGAAACCTCTCTGAGGTTGGTGTGTATTTTGAAGACTTTCGTAGTTGATTAGCAGGGGAGTGAAGCTGAAGAGTTTAATCAACCACTGAAGTTGTTGGGTTCAAGTTTATACTAGCATCATATTTGCTGTTATTAAAGGAAGAAAGGAGGGAGGGAAGGGAAGAGAAAGGGAAGGGAAGGAAAAGGAGGAAGTAAGGAAGACTTCTATTCATTGACATGTAGCAAGGTGCTTTTTCAGTTTCACTGCAGACTGGAGAGGATGAGTCCTTATTTTTCTCAGTCCCACTGCCAGGCTATGCTGCAAACTGACTTCATGCAAAGGCCTTTGCTCATCTGGGGAGTGGGTGACGCTGACGGGTAGGCCCAAAGCAGAATTTCCATTAAGGGTAGAGCCAGTTGGCTTTGTCCCTAACCAGAACCTGCCAAATGCTCTTACTCAGCCATACTGTAATCATTGATTCCCCAGTAACAAGGATGAAGGACTATGGATGCATCCATGTGATCCATCCTAATGGTGGGAAGTATATCCAAGGTTAAGTCTGTTGATAGGATTGTGGTGCTGTCATTTTTGTGTGTGAAGAATAGCACCTTCTTCCTCCCTCCCTCATTCAGTCACTCATCAAATGTTTATTTTAGCTCAGACTCTTTTCTGGGCTTGGGGCTGAGGGAAGTACTAGAAGTGATAAAACATGATTTCTGACCTCAAAAAGCTTACAGTAAAGTGGGAGAGAAAACTCCATGCTGTTTTCCACAGTGGCCACACCAATGTACATTCCCAGCAATAGTGTACCAGGGTTCCCTTTTCCCCCACATCCTTTGCCAACACCTGTTACCTTTCTCTCTCTCTTTTTTTATCCTAGGATATGTGAAGTAATATCTCATTGTGGCTTTGGTTTGCATTTTTCTGATAACTTAGTAATGTTGAGCACTTATTTATATACCTGTTGAGCATTTTTATGTCTTCTTTGAAGAAATGTCTATTCAGGTCCTTTGCCCATTTATTTAATCGGGCTATTTGCTTTTGGCTTTGGGGTCATAGGATTTCCTTGTACTTTTCATATGTCAAGCATACCTTAATAAGGTGATTTTTTAAAAAAGTAGGAGAAAGTCTAGAACACTGGTTGTTAGAGCACTTTGTCATATACATGGTATTAAGTGAGCTCTGTGGGAACTGGTGGGAAAAGTTTGCTTGGCTGCTGAGAGGATGCACTAAAAGATGGCAGGAGTGCCCTAGAAGAGAGACAAACTTGTTTAAAGAAAGGATGCATATTAAGAGTTCTAGATCCATCTCTAAATTCCTGCAATGCTTTGATTTGGAATGATACAACTTAGCAATGAATTACAACTTATGCTGTAGTGAACAGTGGGAATGCAACGATGAGTAAGAAGGGGTTCTTGTTCTCAAGGAGCTTGCAGCCTCTTAGGAGACACAGATAAGTAAACAAATAAGCAAAACTGCCAGTGTGGCCTGCTATCACCTAGCTGCACGTAAAAGCCACGGGGCTGTGTTCAGGACATTGCATGAAGGGTCTGGTGTAGAGGAATGGTACGATTAGGTTTGGATTTTAGAAAGATCACAGCAGGCCGGAATCACAGGCTGTAAGATCACAAGAGGATGGAATGGAGTGAAGCCAGCCTAGAATTGGAAAACCAGTGAGAAGGCAAGTTGCTCAATTGAGAAGGCAGATGAGAATGAGCTACAAATCTGACTCCGTGGCATTGTGGGAAGCAACTGTGCCTTCTGAGTTCTGGAAATCTTGCTAAATCCTAGCATTGCCTCGCGAAACAGTCCCATTATTTAACCTCTGCTTTCCCTTGGGTCACTTAGGAGTCCTCAGGAGTTGTTTTCTTCTCACTGCTATTCTAACCAGAGCGTTGGCAATAAGGGCTGGACATGGGCACTGCTGTGAGAAGACAGAATAGGAATGGGGTGAGGGATAGGTGGAAGACAAGAGCCAGAGGGTGAGTGACTTGTGGGTGGGTACTGATGGAGGAAGTTTCCACGAGGCTCCCAGATGCTAGGGTGCCGGGGCGGGGGGGGCTGCAATGAAAAGAGAGCATGGAATGTCCTGAATGGGGAACCGAGAGGACAGTCCCTACATTTTATCACAGACCAGTTCTTGGCGGCCCTTCAGGCCAGATTTTACATTAGCATAGTAGTAGTATTAATTGCAATAAATTATACAGCTCTCAGCACTTTAGGTATGTTAGTTCATTTAATGATCATTTCTTCATGAGGAAAGTGAAGCTCGAAGAGGTTAGTAACTTATCTAAGGTAGAGCTAGTAAATAGTAGAGCTGGGCTTTGAACCTAGGCAGGTCGGCTCCAGGATCCACGTGCTTATCATTGACCTGTCTCCCAAAGAATTGCTAAGAGAGGATGAGTTTATAACACCGTGAATTATGTCTGTTTCTTATCCCCGCAACTTAATGTGAGTCATTCCAATTCTACAAAAAGGTCTGTCCAGAAAGTATCTAGCCATACAATATGAAAAATAGAGACATTTATTGAAGAAGATACAAGATATAAGAAGTATTTACATGAGACAATGATGCCCCAGTCCCCTTCAAAGCAGGCACCTTGGGACCTCACACAGTTCTCTAAATCGCCATCAGCTGCCCCACCATATTGTCCTGAAATCTCTTCCCTTTCAAAGGTGATTTTAGTTTTGGGAAAAGCCAGAAGTCCAGGGCACCAAATCTGGGCTGTAGTGGGGGCTGAGTTGCCTGGGTGGTTTGATGTTTTGCCAAAAAACTCTGCACAATATGTGATGCATGAGTGGGTATGCTATCGTGATGAAGGTGCCAATCACCAGTTACCCATAGCTGTGGCCCTCTGAATCATCTGAATAGTTTCCATGGAGGAATGTTCAAGCTTAACACACAATTTGACACAGATTTATTGCTCTACCTGTTCAGTCATTTTGAAAGTGACAGCCACACAGTACACATTCTCACTCAATAGTGACTATTGCCCCCACTGACTAGTACAGTGAAGTCATCATTGTTCACGCATGCACATTCCAGTCCACTCTCCTTGGCTGCCAGGTTACATCGATGTTGCACACACTGTTCTCATTATATTAACAATGGCTGGACTTTTTCTGGACAGACCTTGTATGTTTAGTTTAAAGTAGAGAAAGAGAGGAAAGGACATTGTCCTTGAGTCTATGAATTCAAGGAGACAGCAAATGAGAATGGGGATCACCAGGAGCCAGAGGGTTCTGGGATGCCTAACATGCCGGCTGAGGCTTTGGGGGCCGAACTGACTGCACCCGAGGAGCTGCTGCCTTGTTAGATCTGAAGGTGTTGTTATTGACCCTGTGCCTTTCTGCATCAGCCTGGCTCTGGAAATGGTGGGCAGCCGAAGCCCAGATGACCCAAGGAAAAGATTAGAGGCACCTGAGACCTAACCAAGGCACAGACCTGGAAGATGAAAAGGTGAGCGTTGTTTGAAATTGCATCTCCTTGGACCACTTCAATGCCTGAGCTTTCAGACAGAATTGCGGCACACACACTTTTCTTTATTTTTAAAAGGTAAGACATTGATCGTTCTGAAGACAAGAAACTCACTTTAGCTGTGAACTAATGCTCCAGTCAAATGTAGGGGTCAGGGTCTCCATGGCTTCCTAACCCCTGGGCGATATTTTATAGCAATTACCTGTACAACAAGTTGCTATAGTTACCTATTGTTTATGCTTCAAGGGGCGAAATATCTAGGTAGGCTAGTTAGCAGGACAGAAATAGGTGCTGAGGCATAGCAAAAAAAAAAAAAAAAAAAAAAAAAAGAAGAGTAGAACATGCAGGAAAATATTTTCACCCACATAGCAACAAGTTTTAGAGCATCAACCACATTCACAGGTCAGGGAACAGGCGTCTATCTGCATTCCCCCTTTTTATGGATGTCACCCCAGTTCACAGGGGCATCCCAGGCAGTCGTATTTGATATAGGTGATCACATCGCCATGGTCATAACTTACTGGACCACAGTGACCCAGGTGGGGACAGTCAGATTCTCTCCCCTGGAAGTTGGTGCTGACATGAGTTGTCTTCTTTCTCTGGATGATGGTGATGATTGTTGTTATTAGCGCTCACTGGCATGTTCCTGTCACTTGTCACTAAAAACTTATACTCTGCTCTAATATAGGTTATCTTCAATACCCCCATTATGGGCTGAATTGTGTCCCCACCCCTCAATTCATATGTTGAATTGCTAACACTCAGGACCTCAGAATGTGACTGTATTTGAATGTAGGGTCTTCAAGAGGTGATGAGGTTAAAGTGAGATCTTTAGGGTGGGCTCTAACCAATATGACTAATCCCGCAAGAAGAGATTAGGACACAGACACACACAGAGAAGACCCTGTGAAGACACAGGGAGAAGGGAGCCATCTACACGCCAAAGGCAGTCCTCAGGGGAAGCCACACTTTCTGATCCTTGGATCTTGAACTCTTAGCCTGCAGAATTGTGAGAAAATAAACTTTTGCTCTTTATGACACCCTGTCTGTGGCCCTTTGTAATGGTAGCCCTGGCAGACGAATACAAGTGCTTTCCAAGGTATGAGGCTATAATTCCTCCTCCCTCTGCCCCTGACAAAGAAAGCTCAATAACGGAGTAACTGCTGGTTCTGTTCTTAATGGTGATCCTTAAAGACAACAGCAGAAGGATCTTTCACCTTGGCTGAAATGTAAGCCAATACCTGGCATTCAAGGACCATGAAGGGGGACAGCTCTAGAGAAATATGTCTTCTTAATGTTCCTGTTTGGCTTCAATTAAAAGTGTTCAGCTTCATGTCTTCCCAAGGAAAGGTGTCTAAGCTTTAATTTTATGTGGGAAAATGATTGTGTTTTGCTAATTGGAATGAATGGGAACTCATAATTTCATTCCTTTAAACTTGGGTGAAAACAAAGCTACTATTACAGGAAGTACCAGGGCTTACAGATTCTTCTCATTGCCCTTGAGGTCTGAGGTCAGTGTATGCAAAGGCTTTTTCATCAATTATTATCAGGTTAGATAATTATGTAGAGAAAAATGTCCAGGACTTGCTTTTAATCAGGACAATGTGTTTAGGGAAATGCTACGGAGGTTTAAAAAAAAAAGTTGAGAGGAAAGGTGAAGGCCAAGAGCGACTAGAAAAAGAAAAAGAAAGAGATGTTGATTTAATTGAACTAGCATGGCATTTAAAAGGTCACTGAGCAGAGACGAACGGGAGTAGTTGGTAGACTCAGATAACACAAAATGTGCAACTGGATGTAGGCACCAAGAGAATTCTGGCATTTGAGGCAGCTTCCCTGGAAGGGAGGAGAGGAGAGGAACTTGGGTGCATTTTGCGATGTGCTGGTTTCTGTGGACCAGCGTCAGTTAGCCCTGGAACAGCCTGGCAAAGATGTGTCAACTCGTCTGCAGCTCAGAATGTTTGCTGCGTTACCTCCCTGGAGGACTGCGTTGAGACAGATTCTGAGCTGCATCCAGATTCAGTTGGAAAAGGTATCAGTCAGGGATTATCAATGGATGCCATCGGTGACACCAAAAGTCACAAACTGATGGCCCATGGGACAAATGGGACCTGGGATAGGATTTGTTTGGCCCAAGTGTACTTTTTTTTAATAAAGATTTTATTTATTTATTTTTAGAGAAAGGGGAAGGGAGGGCGAAAGAGAGGGAGTGAGACATCAATGTGTGGTTGCCTGTTGCATGCCCCCAACTGGGGACCCGGCCCGCAACCTGGGCCTGTGCCCTGACTGGGAATCGAACCAGTGACCCTTTTGTTCACAGGCCTGCACTCAATCCACTGAGTCACACCAGCCAGGGCCCAGGTGTACTTCTTAAAAAAAAAAAAGAAAAGAAATCTGAGTTAGGCATTTAAAAACATATAAATTGTTATTACTATTTTTTGTATTCATATTTTCAGCTCCTCTTAAAAAGTCATAAACCTCCATAATACTGGTTCTGTCCTATGTGACAGAAGCATGGAGTTAGGTAGTGGCTCATTTCAAGTCAGGCCTCTGTGAACACTGGAGCCTCTGGACTCAGGGATCACATGGCTGTAGATTGAGGAAGTGTCCAGCAGGTGGTGTCACAAGTCAGAAAGGATGGAAACTTCAAGACCATTGCAGCCTAAGACACTGGATCAAGGGCAGGCCAAGGGGGGCAAAGCGGGGCAAAGGCGGGCAAGAGACAGAACAAGTGTGAGAACCAGACCACATTCCACAGCATCTCCAAAAGAAGCAGTGAGTGCAGGCTCTTCTAAAGAGGCTGGGGGCATGAGGTTCTGTGAGGATGGAGCTGTGACCTGTAAAGGCCTGAAAAGCACTTCTGGGGAAGCGCTTGCTCCTTGCTCTACTTAATGATACTTCTGGGCATCACCTTTCATGGGTTAAAAAGTGAGACATTTCACCAAACTACTAGTTGAACTTTTTTATTTTGTAAACGGCATTAGCAGTATGGACTAAACCATGCCTCCAGACTCCAGAGGTACATGTCCAATTGTCTACTCAGAATCTTATTGTATCAAAGATAATTCAAACGTAAGTGTCAAAAGTAAAACTGATTCCTCCCCCAAGTCTGGTCCTTTGCGGTGTCTTCATCTCAGGGAATAGCCTCTTACTCCATTGAGCTATGAAGCAGGACCTTCTCTTCCTCAGCCCTTCTCCAATCATGAGGAAGCTCTTGTGATTTTGCCTCTAAACTCCTGTTGACTCCACCCTATTCTCTTCGGCTCTACTGCTCTCAGAGTCCTCACTTTAATCCTGCTTTGCCAAAACAATGGCAAAG
>CM052543.1:16744164-16763103 GCA_028533065.1 Trachops cirrhosus | reverse complement strand
ATTCAGCTTAAATGTCGTGGTGAGGCAAGTTCAATGTGAGGCTGTAGAAAGCACCCTGTGATGGAATAGCCTGGTTCACAAATTCTTTGAGGGGAAATGTCTGTGTGCTTTCCCTCTTGAACCTGGCGTGGTTCTGAGACTGTGTTGACCAGTTGAATATGTCAGGCATGGCCTCACCCGAGCTTTAGAGAAGTAGCAGCGTCTTCTCTTGGAATGCTTGCTCCAAGAGAAGCCAGCTGTCATGTAATGGTGTGACTGTTCTGAGGCGGCCAGCTGTGAGGAGGCCCAAGCTAGCTGTGGGGAGAGAGAAGCCCAGTGAGCTCTGGTTATTCAGCAGTTCCAGCCAGGAGCCAGCATCTGAGTGAAGAAGCCATCTTAGCATTTCAACGCCAGCTTGCTTAATGTAGAGAAGAACCTAGGAATTCAACTGGAATCCAAAACGAAGGCCTCAGACAGGTGCCCCAGGCAGGTGGTCCCAGCAAAATCTAGTTATTCGAACCATCCCATGACCATTTCCCTTCTAAGTGTGCACAAAGTCCTAACTTGCACAACTGTGGGCTTCATAATACGATGTCTGTCTTACTAGTTAGTTTTGGGGTAGTATGTTACATAGCAATAGATAACGGGACCAGGACCCTAATCTAGGCTTGGAAGACCATTAATAAATTCAGTGTGTCACAAATGCAACATGAAAGCACAGAACGCATGTAGACACAGAAGTCTTGGACAATGCTTGCTGCAAAATTATCCTCTTCTTTCGTGTGTGAAGGCCGGAGGTGAGTGCCTCTTCAGGCCTCAGGTCTTGCAGTCTGTTGATGAACTTGATGGAAATCGCTGAGTTTGATTCTTAAAACTGCTACCTGTGTGGGGCCTGCTGGTCTCCTGGGGGCCGGTAGTGCAATTTGCTGCCGTGGCCACCCTCCAGTGGCTCTACGGGTCATTACTGCAGGCTGCTTATTCAGCCTTCCTTCGGCCCGTGGTGCTGTGCCACGGAGCGCTGTCTAATTCTGCCACCTAATCTGCTCTGCTAGAGGTCCTGCCCTTCTCTCTTCTCACTAATTACTTTTTTCTGCCCAAAGTTACTTTTTTTGCATTGCTGGGCCCAAAGGTCCTTTGACCCTTTATTCCTCCCCCTCGCCTTCATGTTACATTGCAGAAAAGCAGTGTGATAGGGAGATCCAGGGTGCAGGCCCTGGAGTTAGGCTGCTGGAGTTTGAGTTTGATGTCTGTTTCTGCCTCTTACGGTATGCTCTTTCAGTCTCTGCGCTTCCGTTTCCTCAACCACGAAGTGAGGGGAATGGAAGTGCCTGCCTCACCTGGTGCGTGGGAGGCTAAACCGACCATTCATGTATAATGCACAGAATAGTGCCTGGCATGTAGCAAGTATCCAGGAAATGTTGTTGACCTTTATTATTCATAACATGCACCTTGCAGTATGGTAATAGCCTGCCAATTTACGGGTCTGCTCCTAGATTCTGAATTCCTCGAGGACAGATAGCGTCTTGAGTATCATCGCCTCCCACCTCCCTAATGCCTTGCACAGTGTGTGACATATATTAGCCACTCAGTAATTGCTTCTTGAATGAGTGAGTGCCACAAAAACAATGGAAAGACTGTTCTATCACTGGCAGGTCAGTAATATTATTATAATAGAAAGGCAGCAAAAATTGGACGGCAGTTTGAATGTGGAATGTGTTCTGTATCATTCCAAGGATCAAAAGGACGGAAAGTTGAATGGCAAGATAAGTGTCAAACAACCATGTTCTTATGTATGTTTCTCATATGGTTTACTATAATTGCTGCATGCTAATGTGCTCGAACATGTAAAACAGTAATGATCAGGTTCCTGAAGCCGTGGGGTATGGGGATCTTGAACCTGAAACGCCTTGATTATTCATAGAGAGGCTGCATAAATGAATGGAGAACTACTTCTTCATACATAAGATCCACCTTGTTCCAGAAAGGATTTAAAGTGGCATTCAGAGAATCACATAATGATTCCATAAGAAATAAAAGGGAAGTAAGGGAATTGAGTGCTCAGAAAAATATAGATTACAATGCCAGATGAAGCTGGGAGTGAGGTTTGTTCCCAGAATGCTTGCAATCCTATACATGTTTCCAGAGGTGGGTCACACATTTGAAGCTGAACTTCCTCCCAATTTTTATGTGAAAACCATAAAATAACCAATTACATGAGTCACACTTTGGAATGGTGATGCTAACAGCTCGCATTTATCAAGTGCTTACTTGGTGCCAGCTGCGGCTCTAGGTGCTTTCAGAGTATTAACTCTTAATCCTCACACTGGTCCTAAGACATTGGTACTTGGCCCAGGTAATGCAGTTGGTACACAGTGTTGAAACCAGGCACCTCGGCTCTGTGCTTTTAAAACCTACCAGATATTTAAAATACGAACAACTAGATCTCATGTTAAGTACCTGGAGGAAATTTGTTTTTCTTGTTAGTTCTTGAATTTTCTGGGGAATGTCCTCCGACAAGGATAGAAACCCCTGTCCCCCAAATCAGAAAAGTAAATTGAGTGCATGCTTATCTAAGGCAGTTCTCGAACTTGACCTCAGATGAGCAGCATCAGCCTCACCTGGGCGCTTGTTAGAACTGCAAACAGATGCTCCAAGGGTGGAGCTCAGCAGCCTGCATTTTAACAGGCCTTCTAGGAACTAATGGTGTGTGCTCCAGTTTGAGAACTGCTGCGCTAAAGGCAAAGGGGTTTCTGGTGCAGAAGGAGGCATCCGGCTTCTCATGACGTTGGTGCGGAGCTTCAGGAGGTGGAATGGCTCCTGAAATCATGGTGTCAGCCTCAGAGGGATTGAACTCCTGTACTCACTCCCCTAGAAGTCTAGGAGATGCTATAAAATCCAGTGGCTATATTTCTCACTAACCCATCAGGCCATCGGGAAAGAATGCAATAACAGCAGTAATGCCTCCTCACATCAGTCAGCAACACACAATTTGACAGGGTGCTTTCCTTCTATTTTCTCATGAGATGCGCACACCACCAATGTGAATTAGAGATTTTTTATATTGAGAAGATCTTACAGGTGAAGCATTAGAGGCTTAGGAAGTTTGATTTGCTCAAGGTCATACATCGATGCATCTGAGAACCAGAACTTGAGTCTGTCTCTTCTACCTCTGGCGATTTCTCAACACATTGCTCTTCTGTCCACCTCCGGCCACATCCACTGTCTTTCACCTGGATTTTTGCAATGGCTTCCTTATTGGTTTCCCTTCCTTTATTCTTATCCCTCTTCAGTCCATTCTTAAGTCACTCATTTAACCTTTTTCCTTGCACACTCTCTCTATGCCAGGTATTATTCTCAGTGACAAATTATGGCAGTGATCAAAGTCACAGAACAGGGACGAAAGTGCTCACAGAGCTGGTGTAGCAGCAATAGGGATCTCTTAGGGTTTTGATACAAATCATGTTTCTTTTGTGTTTAAAATTGTTCAAAGGTTTCCGACTGTACTTAGAACACAATTTAAATACCTTGCCATGGCTAACAATGCCTTCCCGATCTCTCCCTGTCCCCCCGCCAGGCTAATCTTCAGCTCCCCTCTCTGCTCCCCATGTTTCTGCCACACTGATGCAATCTCAGCTCCTCGAACAGCCCAAGAATGTCCCCGACTCTGGTTCTTTGGACATCCCTTTCTACTGCCTGGAAAGCTCTTCTCCTTGGTCCATGCATGTCAGAATCCTTTTCATCATTTGGGTCTCAAACTAAATGGCACTTTTTCAGAGAGGCCTTCTCACTCTTAGTCCATTTGGGGTGCTACAACAAAATGCTATAGACAGGGTAACTTATAGACAGAGCATTATTTTTCACAGTTCTGGAGGCTGGAAGTGCCAGCCTGCTCCAGAGAGGGTCTTCTACCTGGTTCATAGCTGGTGCCTTTTTGCTGTGTCCTGACTTGGTCAGAGATCACCGTGGAGTCACTTTTAAAAAACATAAAAATACTAATTCCACACTTGAGGTCTTTGTCCTCATGACCTAAGCATTTGCCGAAGGCCCCATCTCCTAATACCATCACGTTGGGCATTAGGATTTCAACATACGGATTTTAGGGAGATACAAACACTCAGACAGAAGCACCACCCAAAATGTTATATCCAAAATGGCTTCTTCACCTGTGTTGTCCCCTGGCTGGGATGGTTGAATAACCAGAACTCAGAGGGCCTCTCTCCCTGTGTATCCTCTCAACACAGCTAGACTGAGCTTCCTCACAGTTTGGCTGCCGCAGGGTGTTCAGACCCATCTCCTGGTAACTGGCTTCTGCTGGAGCAAGCATTCCAAGACAGGATGATGCTACTTCTTTAAAGCCTGGGTAAAGCATTCCTTTGCCATAATCGACTGGTCAACACGTTCTGAGAACCAGGCCAGATTCAAGGAGCAGGGGCATAGATAGCTCCTCTCAGTGGGGTAGGGGTGGGAGGCAGTTCCAGAGAATTTGGGGATGAGCTTAATCTATCACAGAGCTTTTTCTGTAGCCTCTCCTGGCCTACTGTTTTTGCCTTTCCGTGACATTTCAACTGAATTGTAATGGTCCGGTTTTAGTCAGCATTGTAGCCCTAGAGCCCGGTACAGCACCCTCAATAAACCTTTGTTTGAATGGATGAGTGAAAATTAAAAAGGTTTTCCCTAGTTTTGGATAATCCCAAGGAATCTGAGAAACAGAAACGAGACTTGAAACTGCAGGAGGGACCATGTCTCTGTCTTGCTCACAATAGCTTCCCCTGCGGACAACACAGTTCCTGGCACGTGTTTTAGGTGCTCAGCAGCTATGTGTTGAGTGACTGACTGGATGTATGCACGTATGCACATGTGAGTGTAGATCCACTGCCCTTTCAATGGCGCCAAAGCTGTTGTTTGTACGGGAACCTCAGGATTTTTTCTGCACCAGCTTCAAAGCCACCTCCTCTCTGCTCTTCCTAGTCCTCTTGAACCTCTAGTCCCAGGGAACCCGTTAGAGTCAAGTTCCCCAGCATCACATACCATATTTCACACCGGTATTCTCAGATTCTTGAAGTGGGAGTGGGAGAGGAGTATTGTGAGTTTTAAAATTCATTCAGCTGAGAACAAAAAGTGTTCTCAAAGCTGAAAGGTCTCTCCACTGTAATATTTAGACTTTTGAAGCTTTTTCAGCTTTCTCATGTAGGGGCATGTTGGAGAATAGGAATTTGGAGAAGGTCTTGGATGAAAATATAGAAAAAGCCTTCAGTACGTGAAGCTCTTTTCTCTGTGCCCAGGAGAGATATAAAGGGGGACTTCGGGAACATTTGTAGTAGTTAGGGAGAAGCTCAGAATTAGGGTCAATTTCTGTAATGGAATTTTACTTTTCAACTCCATAAGATGGTTTCTTTTTATTTATTTTTAAAATATATTCTACTGATTATGCTATTACAGTTGTCCCAACTTTTCCCCCTTTGCCCCCCTCTGCCTGGTAACCCTCTTCCCTCCAGCAATCCCTTCCACCTTAGTTCATGTCCATGGATTGTGCATTTCAAGTTCTTTGGTTTCTCTATTTCCTATACTATTCTTGACATCCCCCTGTCTATTTTGTACCTATGAATTATGCTTCTTAATCCTTGTACCATTTCCCCATTCTCCCGCTTCCCCCTCCCAGCTGATAACCTTCCAGATGATCTTCATATCTACGATTCTGTTCCTGTCTTGGTTGTTTGCTTAGTTTGTTTTTTTAGATTCAGTTGCTGATAGTTGTGAATTTGTTTCCTTTTAATGTTCATAGATTTGATCTTCTCTTTCTTAAATAAGTCCCTTTAACATTTCATGTAGTAATGGCTTGGTGATGGTGAACTCCTTTAGCTTTACCTTGTCTGGGAAGCACTTTATCTGCCCTTCAATTCTGAATGATAGCTTTGCTGGATAGAGTAAGATGGTTTCTTTTTACTCCAGTGAGTTTACTTTGCGTAATTTGAATTCAGAGTTTGCTTACAAGGGACCAGGATGATTGTTTGTCACGTAAGAGAGTCTTCTGAATCTTTATCTTTGGTTTAAACTTCCCTTCTGATATTTAGACTTTTATACCAGACTGCCTACCACATATCTCTCCTGGACATCCTACAGTTATTTCAAACTGCACTTGCCCAAAATAGAATTTATTCTCTGTTCCAAGAAATGAGTTATTTCTTCTATAGATTCTATCAGGGTCAAAGGCACCACCCTCCAAGCTGTCAGTCGCTTGAGCAGAAGCAGAGCAGAGCAGAAGCATCCTTTAAACTTCCCTAATATTGATGGTAATCAATGACATTTACTGATAGCTTCCTATTGCCAAGGACCGTGTTAAGTGTTTTGTATTCATTAACTCCCTTAGCCATCACTTCAGCCTGTGGCTAAGTACTAAGATATTGTTGTTATGTCCATTTTACAGGTGAAGAAACTGAGAGGATTGCAAAAGTATCCTAGCACTTTGCTTGCAGTCCTTTTCCACCCTGTCTACCACTGGGCAGCCCGACTCATCTGAATATGCAGATCTGATTGTGTCGTCTCTTTCCTTAACAAGCTTCACTGACTCCCCATTGTCCTCAGAATGCAGCCTAACTCTTAGCCAGTAGTACAGGGTTCATGAGCTAGCTGGTCAGTGAGAACCTGTCTATTTCTAGCTTCTCCAACCTGCCTCCCATGTCCTTATACTAGCCATGCTGGATACTTACAGCCTTTTGAAATATGCATATTTTCCCAAGCCTCATTCAATTCTTTGTTCATTCTATAAATCCTTTTGGGGAGCCCACCTTGTGCCAAGGACTGGTCCAGGCTCTGGTGGTGTAGTGGTGGACAGAACAAATCAAGGCCCTACCCTCATGATGCTTATAATCCACTGGAGAAGTCAGAGGATGTACAGGTGAATAGCTAAATACGTAGTGTGATGCCATAGTCCTGAGTGCTGTGTGGAGACATAAAGCAGGGCAAGGGGATGGAGAGTGATGGAAGAGTTCTTTCTATTTCATGCAGGATTGTCAGACAAGGCACTTTGCAAAGGCCCTCAGGTGGGGGCATTCCTACAATGTCTGGAGCACACCAGGGAGGCCAGTGTGGCTGGAAGGGTGAGCCAGGGGGACCGTGGTAGGAAGGGAGGTCCCTAATACAGCAAGGATCCGTCATGTAAGGTCCATCGATCATGGTGGGAACTTTGAATTTTATTCCCAGTGTGAGAGGAAGCTATTGGAAGTTTGAGATTGGGGAGTAATAGAATCTTTTGGATATTTTGAAGGGATCATGCTGACAGCTGTGTGACTGCACAGCAGACCACAGAGGGGTCAGAGTGGAAGCAGGGAGACCACGTGGGAAGCTCTTGTATATCTCTGTATTCATTGCATGAATGGACATTCCCCACCTCCCTCTTCACTTTTGTCGGTGACAACTCTCCAGCTTTCTACACTCATCACAATGCAAAAAAAAAAAAAGTCCTCAATTCTCTCCTTCTCCTGCAAACTCCAGACACAGAATTGTATCTCACGTACACAGTACTGAATCTCAATATTTTGCAGTTATTTATGTGAGTATCTGATTTTCCTGGCTGTGAGTTCCTTATGGGCAGGATCTATTCTCATTTTTCCATGTGTTCCTAGCTCCCTGGTGTGGCACCTGATACTCGATAGCACTCAAGCAGAGTTTAATGAGTGAATGAACGAGCGAATGAACAAATGAACAGCTTGTGTGGCTAACACTAAACCTTCAAAGGCTTGTTTGATTGAACAGAGGGAGGCTTTAAATAATTCAATTCAGCCAAAATGGGCTCTGTGCATATAGGCTAGCTTTGGAACATAATGGGCAGATGTAGCAGCATCAGATTTCAGAACTCGTGGAAACCTGATTTGCGGAGGCGCGGAGCAGTCCTTTCGATTACAGTGCCATCTGTTGGAAGGAGCTCAAGGCAGTTAGCTCGCTCACCAACCTTTGTGCATGATTTCCATCACCACTCACCGTGGGCCATCCTGCGTGCTTCCTTGCAGCCGGTAGCAGCTAAACAGAGGCAGAAATCACACCTTTTTGCTTCACATGGTCAAGCGCTTCTGCAAAGCTCACCTTGGCTTCATCGGGGTGGAGGTTGTGACTTAGGCTTCTCAGGTTTGCTCATTTGTCGAATAGCCTTCAGTTGGTTTTCTGTGTGTCTCTGCCTTGCTTAAAATAAAACTGATTTAAAAAAACTTTTTTTTTACCCAAATGACTGAAAAGTGATTGATTTGATAGAGTTCAATCATTACAGGGTTCCTTTAATGAACAGGTTCCTTGTATGCATTTAGTGCGATGTTAAAGAAAAACATTGATATGCAACTCCTAAGGGCCCTTGAGCAATTAGGTTTGGACAGTTGTAACTTAGTTTCCACCAACAATACTTCCCGGGCGTCCCCGTCCCCGTGGGCAGCTCTCTGCTGGTGTGCGGCAGGCGCACAGAGGGGAGGAAAGTGGGGGCTGGCTCTCAGGCGTGTGGGAGGCGCACAGAGGGGAGGAGAGCTGGGGCTGGCTCTCAGGCGACACCTGCTGTGTCAAATGCAGCCCCTGGTCCTATGTGGCTTCTGAGCACTTGAAATGTGTCTAATGCAGCTGAAAGACTGGAGTTTTAACCTCATTTAATTTGGTTATCATTAATTAAAATTTGAAAACTGACATTTGATTCAGCTACTGGAAAAGTTCTAAATTTGTTTAAAACAACCTGGGCACATGGATTTGCATTTTCACCTATACATTTTATGAACTCTAAATACAGATAAAATATTTCTGATGAAAATTTAGTACAGAAATTAACATATATTTTATATATGATTTTGAAAACTTTAGCACAGCAGGATGTAAAATTTCTCATGATCGCCTTTTTATGTTAATTGCATGGTGAAATAATATTTTGGATATGTTGGGTTACAATATGTTAAAATTTATTCCACTGGCTTGTTTTTACTTTTTAAATATGACTATAAAAAAACATAAGTTATATACATGGCCCACATTATATTTCTACTGAACAGAGCTGGCAGTCTGCCCTAGGAATGCCCATTACTTCTTTGCCCCACACATCCTGTTGCATGTGAAACCACAGAGCCTGAATAGGACCGCCTGATGCACCTGTAACTGGTTTGTGATGCCATCTGATTACACCAGGACTGAACACCCAGGGTTGAGAGCCGACATGATAATATCTGGTTCCTTGTGTGGCCCTTGATGTTTCTACGATGTCAATAAACCATCAGGAAAACTCCACCACCCCTGCCAAAGCCGCCTTCGTGCTGGGCCAACCAAATTTTCTCACCTAGGAATTTAGAATCAAGACTTACTAGTGACAAGTTGTAGGATACGGAACTCTAAGGTGATATAGCAGGGATAGCGTCATGGTAACCCAGAGTCCCCCTTGGGAGAGCAAAAGCCTTGCAGGGGGCCCGAGTTTGCAGAGTGGGGAGTGGGCCCAAGTGCGGAGCCCCAAGTCTGGAAGGAAACACGGTAGGACCTAGTGCTCCCCGCACCGGGAGTTTTGTGAGATTCCCCTGTGTCCTTACCACAACCCCCTCCTGGTTTAATCTAGTTTGAGTAGATTTCTGTTTCTTAAAGCTGATGATTTTTACACACCTGTGCATGTGCATACCACAATTGGGAAACAAGTAGAACATTGTAAAAATAAGAAAGGCATCAGAATCTACACACAGTGAAATCAGAGGAATGAGCAAGTATGTGAAGGTGAAGGGAAAGTAGTAAGAGGGATGGACTAGAACAGGGTCCTCAAAGTGTGGCCTGGGGTTTATCAGGACACCCTGAAGACCTTTTTGAAGGGTCCTCTGTAAGGGCAAAGTTATTTTCCTAGTATTTCTAAGACATTATTTGCTTTTCTTGCTCTCATTCTCTCATGAGTATCTGGTAGAATTTTCTGGAGACAGTGTGATATGTGATACAGCAACTGCTTAAATGCAAAAGCTAATATGAGAACCTAGCTTTCTTCTTTCTTCTATTAAACTATATATTAAAGAGATTTATATAAATGTCAATGCCACTTCTCTCACCATTTTTTGATTCTGGAAAGTAAAATTATTTTTTATAAAATTATGTTTACATGAAAAGAGTTTATTAAATATTTTACTGTTTCTCCATTTTACTTGCTCATATAACCTATGTAAACAAAAGCTGGTCATTCAGGTCAGCAGAAAATAGTGAGATAAATCAGCAGAGTTCATGGAGGGAGACCTGATTTAGAGTTGCTCTGAGATTTTATTTTCTGTTCATAATGCCAGAGTCTCAAACAGGGACCAACCAGGCAAAGGTGTGGTTACAGTGGTTCTCAGCCTTGATATCAAAATCAACTTAGGGGACTCAAAATAAACACAGATTCCCAGGCCTCTGTCCCCAGATACTTGCGTCATAAAGTCTGAGAGGAGATTCAGGAATCCGCATTTAAAAACGTGCTTCGGGTGTTTCTTTGCAGAACGCACCAAGAGGAGCGGAGAAAAGGCGCCCTTTAATTACAAAGAGACGGGCTGTGCGAGGATGAAAAGCCGGCGGAGGCGCTCTCCCCAGCCGGCTGCAGACCTTTTCCGGCAGCTCTGTGGGACAACTGGGGGCAGGTCGGGTGTTGCAGGCACCCCTGCGGCCGTGGTAGCCTTGCTGCCTTCCGGGTGGGCTGCCAAGGCAGCCACGTGAGCTGATGGCATCGGTTCATTCACGGGTCCCCAGGGCACATCCTGAAACCCAGGAACCCACCAGAGTTGAGAATTGGAAAAGATGAGGTGCTAGAAATGTGAGCTGGTTCTTGTGCTTTATTTTTACAGTTCTAGCATTAAAAAAATATTCTCAGGACTGAAAGTGGCTTCTGAAGCTGTGTTTCAAGAAGTGTGCCGGACTTTGTCATTTGAATAGCAAAGAGGCAGAAGTTTTTCCTGGTGTGTGTGTGTGTTCTTGTCACCACCTCACAAGAAAGGAGACCCCGAGATCTCTCCTCGCTGTGATGTCCTGCAGACACAAACTGATTTCTTCTGAGGATTTAAAGATTGCTGTGTTTACCTCCCCCCACCCTGTACATAAGACAGGCATAGGGAGCATGGGGAGGGTTGATGTGGGATTTTCGTTTCTTCTCACTCTGGGGTCATACATTGGGGTGGATTATGGGTTTATTTCTCTGAAATGTTTTCCCTTCATTTGCTTTCTTCTAGAAATAGACACTGCCCTCATGGACATAGTGCTACTGTATGATATAGGTCTGTCCATTCACAATAGCCTGTTCTTGGGAACTGGGTCACAAGGTCGCCACACAGCACAACTCTGGTCACCCGCAGTGCCACCGCTGACATAGACTTGGTGTGAATGGTGCCTCTGGTGTTGTGTGACAGGACAGCCTTGGCCGGGAATTGAGTGGCCTCAGCGGTGGGCACCAGACATAGGACCGATTACACTCTACTTTTAGAATTAATCTAAGGAAGTTAGGAGAGAAAACTCTCCCTTTCTGCTGCGATTGCTAAACAGGGATGTGGGAAAGGGGCTTTGGTGATCACTCTCCTGGCCTCATGCAGGAAAGTCGTCCTTGGAGAAATGGTGCTACCAGACACAGCGGGAAACACGTGATAGGCTGGGAAAGAAAAGGCTTCTCCCGGAAACAGAAGAACATCCCCACACGGGGGCTGGCACACGTATTTTGGGCTTCAGAGCTGGTTTCACTAGGAAGTGGAGCCATAGGGTCAGAAATTCACCTCCCATGGTTTGTCGTCCGCATACCTTGTTGCACTTTTATTTTTCTGTGGTTTAATCGTCAACGTCCTAGTCTGTAGATTAGAAGGATGCTGAAATGCATTTGTCTGGTCCAGTCCTTTCCCTCTGATGCCACAGGCAAACAGAGCCTTAATGGGTCCTCTGCTGGGGAACGCTCTGGGTGGCCACCTGGAGGGTGACTGTTGAAGTGGACTTGGTTGATGTGCGTTAGTGAGGAGATGGGAGGTGACTTCCTTCCTCCTAGTGCCATCAGAACTCTTGATTGGTGACATATTATCATATTGGAGTCTCAGAAAAAAACTATGTGAGATAAGCTGTGAAGTTATGATATGAACTTTGTTATTTTTCATATGAGCAAAATGGGTCCTACAAGCCACATAAGGGAGTCAGGGCAAGAGCTGGGCCTGGAAACTTGCTCCACTGACCTCAGCACCCACCGTGGCATGGTTGATTCCCCACCATGCCACATGGCCACCAGCTGTGCCACCAATTCTCCTCTAAAATGTGTGTGTGTGTGTGTGTGTGTGTGTGTGAATTTGGGGAGAAGGAGAAATAGTGGATGAAGTCTGGGTTTGGAGCTATAAAATGAGAGACGATCATAAATATAATAAATGAAATTGGGGTTATGACATATAAACCCCTTCCATCAATTTAGCCTAGATCAGTGTAATGACTGAATAATACTT
Source organism: Trachops cirrhosus (assembly GCA_028533065.1). NCBI lineage: Eukaryota > Metazoa > Chordata > Mammalia > Chiroptera > Phyllostomidae > Trachops > Trachops cirrhosus. The sequence goes on along the minus strand of CM052543.1, from coordinate 16,750,702 downwards.
CAGTGAAATACTCAATTCCATTTTAGTGCTAAGTGGTCAAAACAATCATTTCATCAGATTCTAAACATCGGACATTGGTTGTTGCTTTTGGGGTCTGATTTCCCCATTAGCACCAGGCTAGGAGAGAAACAATGACACCCTCCTGTGAAGGGATCAGTCTGTCTATTCGCAATCACAGAAGCTCAAAACAGGCATGCGGTGAGTTTTTGTTTTAATTACCAACTCAAATCGATTGGCAGTGGCTCTTTGGAGAACTGGACAGCATTGAAAAGGACTTGAAGGGGCTTTGGAGCTCAGTAGGAAAGTGTGTCATTCATTGATTAGTAATGTCTGCCGCGAATATTAGATTATAGAGTCTATTATGGCAGGGATTGGTTTCTGCCTGTTGTATTTACTGCTAGGCCTCTGCACCTCCGTGTGCCCTGCACACAGTGCATAAATACTTGTTGCAGGAATGGGCACCTGAGGACAGGAAATGATGTATGAAAGTCAAGCATTTGCCGTCCTGGTAAAGAAATCAAAGCAGAATGAGAAACCCTAGGAAGCCCTCAGAACAGCCTCAGTGAGGCACCGGGTCTCCTTCCTGTCTTCAGCAATTCGCTTCCAGATCCTTACCTTGTCCTTTCAAGGTGAGGGAGAACTGACAGGCGTAGGTGGTATTGCAAAGCACCTCAAGTGCTTCGAATATTGATGCTGCAGGGTTGTTGCTGCTCACTCACATGCCTCCTGGTTCCTGGTCCTCTCTGCTTTTTTGGATTCCTCTGCCTCTCTGGGTCTTTAATGTTACACTCCCCCCACTCTTGTCTGATTACCTTGCTCCAGGTCTCAGCCAGGCCTGACCATACGGCTAGAAATAATAATAACAATTTCTTTACTGAATGCTTACTATTTTCTAGGCATTCCACTTTATATGTGATGTATCATTTAATCCTCACAATAGCCTCATGGAATAAATACTTAGTGTTTGTTGGGGAGGAAATTGAAGCTCGTAGATAATAACTTGCTTAAGGTGTCAGTAAGTGGCAGAATTGAGATTGAGATTCAGGATACCTGATCTCAAAGCTTATGTGCTGGGCTGTTATACTGTTTACGGGCTCACATTGGACTATTTGCTCTTGACACGTGGAGAGCTTGGCCCTTTGAGGAAGTTATTATTGCCCCTCCAAACCATTCCAAAATCCCCAGGTCCTGTTAAGTGGTACATTTACCTGTAGCTGATGCTTCCCCTCCTTTGTGCATGCAGAAGCAGCCAGGTGAGCTCTCTCCAAACCCCTGGATTCCATGCCTGTGCTAGAAACACACCGACTCAAACCACAGGCGTTCCTGGCTCCCCAGCCCTCCTACACAGATGTCCAATACTTGTAGCCACTTCTGACTGCACAGTGTGTCCAAGGGCGTCATTTTGCTTTTCAGCAAATCTAATTAAATTCACGTCTAGTAGTTGCCAGTGCTCTCTTGCAGGAGGCCAATTAAGGGGTTTTTGCACAGCGCCATTGGAAATGCATTCTCGTTCTTACCAACTTTGGTAGCAAGTTCCTTTTTATATCTCATCCAGGTTTCTCTGGACTCACTTTGGCTCATTTCCCCCCCATGTCACTGCTAAGAGAAGGAAACTGCTGATCTTCACCCTTTTCATCCTTTATAGAATTGAAGAAATCAGTCTTCTCTACTGACTTTGGAAAATAATGTATCTTCTTTTGGGGGTTAGTCTTGTCTTCTAGAATGATGTATTAGTTTTTCATGGCTGCCATAACAAACTACCACAAACTTGGTGGCTGAAATAACATTAGTTTAAAATAATCATTTATTTTAGAATAGAATTTACTGTGTTACGCTTCTGGAAATCAAAAGTCCAGATTTGGTTTCACTGGGCTAAAGTCAAAGGCGATCTTCTGGAGGCTCTGAGGAGGAGAATGTGTTTTCAAGCCTTTTTCAGCTTCTAATAGCCACTTGTGTTCCTTGGCTTGTGGCCCCTTCCTCCAGCCTCAAAGCACATCCCTCCAACACCTGCTTCCACTGTCACGTCGCCCTGTTCTCAGACTTGGACTCCTTCTGTGTCCCACGTAGGAGGGCTCTTGTGGTTATTGTGGGCCTGACCAGATAATCCAGGAAAACCTTTCCATCTCAGGTTCCTAAACGACTTCAGCAAAATTCCATTTGCAATATAGGGTAACATGTGCAAGTTCCAAAGATCAGGATGTGGGCATATCTGTATGCGGGGAGGTCATTTTTCAACCACCACAAATTGGCATGTCCAGACTGGAGGAATCTGTTTTTTGGCTGAATATCTCATAGTAATTTTGTTTTGCTAGGCTTGTCATTTTTTATTGATTAGTCTTCAGAAAATTATGTTCCTGCAAAAGGAATGCATAGTCAACATAGATAGTGTAGAAAATGGAGATAATTAAGAAGATAAAACCAAATGTGTGTTTAGTACTAGCACTCAGAGGCTACTTAAGGTTTTGGAGGAATGCATTCACCCACGTGAGGGAAACTCGGTAAGTCACTAATGGAAAATGGCATCCTGATTCTTGGATCCCATAAAGGTGATCTCATCCCATTATTCTATAAAACATGAGGAGCAGAAAGGTTAGAAATAGTAAGTGGCAAGTTCAAAGTCTCATAATTAGTAAGTGAAGAACTTGGTTAGAAGTTCGAGTCCCTAGTTCCCAGTTCTTAGTGAGTAAGAAGGTGGGAAAGGCTAAGAGTGAGGTGTCCAGATTGGGTGGGATGTCACCTGTTTGGAACAGTTACCAGGACAGTGGAATGGGAGCTGTGTGGTGTCTGATGTCCCTGTTGAATGGCCAACTGCGATCAAAGTAATGGGTAGGTTTCTTGTTATGAAAGTGCTCACAACTCATTTCAATTGGGGTTTGAGGTGATGATTCTAAATCTACTCCAGAAATAAAAAAGTTGCATTTTATGAACATTTTTCACTTTTGAGGTATTTTTGGTTTTTACCATCTCAAAGTAGTAAAGTGAGGTTAAAAAGCTCTAACCCAAGTGGACACAGGTTAGATGATGTTTCTGTAACATATGTGTCGCGTGACCTAGGGCAGGTTGCTTAGCCCCACTGGGTCTCAGTTTCCTAATGTGTTAAATGGGGCAATAATAACAACAGCTTACATTGATAAGGGCAATTTCTTTAAGTTCAAAAATTGAAAAATTTGAAAACTGAAAACTTTCAAACTTGAAAACATTCAAAAATGGAAAAATTCAAATTATTTGTTTAGACAATAAATTCCAGGAGTAATTGTAGCTTCACACAAGGCTTGATGCAGCATCTCAAGGCCCTAGCTTTCTCGTTTTTTGCTTCTCAAATCTGCTTCTTCAGCATTGACCCTCATCTTGGAAATATATCCTCTTCTATGTCGAAAATATCTGGAATTTGCCACATGCTCCACATTCAAGTCAAACCTACGGGGAAGAAGGAGACCATATCTCCACATCCTCGGCAAATTACAGCGGTTCCTTCTGACAGCGCTGCTCAGGTTTCGTCTGCCCCTGACCGAGTCAATCACTGCGGGGCGGGGCAGTGGGCGCATGCCCACTGCTGAAGACAGTCAGGATCTACTTCTAGAGCTGCGGCTGAGGCCAGTGTCACAAAACCACACGGGGAGGAGGGCGAGAAGGTGTGGCTTCTCAGGGGAAATTCAGAGCACTGTTATCAGGAGGCAGAAAAAAATGAATGTGTCCACTCAGCTCTTTCTCAGCGTTCTTGGCAGAACTGAATGTGATAATGAGTGCAAAGCATTCAGCACAGTGCTTGGCACATAGGAGATGATGTATTAATATTACCTTAGTATTTTAGTTACTATTTTTCTATCAAGTGTATGCATATATATACACACATGGATATATATGTGTGTATACACATCCATATATACATACACAAGTGTGTGTATATACAAGCTCCTCCACCCCCAATGATATGTGCAGAGTGTAGAAAAAGCAGAAACTACAGCTGAGCAAAGTGACATGCATGACAGCATTCCTCTTATAGAAAGGAGGTGAACTCAAGATGACCTTTTTGTGACAGGAAACTGCTACCCTTACTGGGACAAGGACTTGCCAGAGGTTCACGGGGTGGCGGGAAGGGAACCAAACCCCAGGCCCCGTGGCCCCCCGCGCAGCTGTCTTCTCCCCGTGATTGTCTCGATCTCTTCAGCTGTCCTGCCTTCCCCAGGTGCCTCTGTGGAGCTGAACTTGGCAGCCAAACTGACAGTGATATATGGCCCTGGGAGTGCCCACAAAGGGTACTTGGGAGCCGCTCTGAACACGCAGGTTAAAGGCAGCGGCTACACCTGAGAGCCTGTGGAAGCTTCCATCCGAGGAAGTGCTGTCTGCCACTCCGTCCCTGTGTGTGCCCTTTTCACTGTCACGATCTGCCTCAAACCTGTCATAATGTGGGGAGCCGCCAATTAGGAAGGCCACTTCCAGCTGTTCTGTTCTATGACTAGTTTACAGCGATTCCCTCCCAGTTCCCCCAAATATTTCCATTGGGGAGGGGAGTGTCCCCACTGTAAGATTGTTCCCTGATGGCAGCAGGACACAGAACAGCCAAATTTATGTCAGAGAGCTAAAATCAGTTATTGCTGGCAACAGTAATAATGGTGTCTTGAACATGACCTAGTTTATTGCTCAGCACCTGGCCTGAGTTGATAAATTCCTCCCGAGAGACTGACTGGTCATGTAGGTACCTGAAGGGAAAATAGCAGTAGGACTGTGGCAGGTTCAACCTCAGGGGGACGGAAAGAGAGGGAGGGGAGGAGGGAGGGGGGTGAGAGAGAGAGGGAGGGAAGGACAGAGAAGGGGGGGAGAGAGAGAGAGAGAATAATAAATGCTACCCTTTATTGACAGGCATTGGAGTATGCATTTTAAACACATTTTCTCTAACCTTCTCCACAGGTATGCAAAATCAGTATTATTATCCCTGTTCCTGTGCTTGCAAAACCAGACCTCAGAGAAGCTAAGTAATTCGCCCGAGGTCTCACAGCTAGTAAAAATGGAAGAGGCCAGGTCAGACCCAGTTCTGCATGATTTCAGAGCCCAAGCTCTTTACACAGGGTGCTGTGTCTCCTCTGTCATGTTTATCATGCTCAGCTGGACTCTCCTGGGTCTGTTTCACGGAAGGGCTGTGCAGAGACCTCACACACATACTAACTAGCAGTGGGCAGGAAGTCTCATTTGGATTAGTTATGGAAAATGGGGCACTCCTAAGACAGGAGTCTGGGGCTGCTGAAGGAAGGGTGGGCGTGCGTGCTTGTGTGTGAATCTTAATTGTACCTATGGTCGCTGCAGCCTATATCTGTGAGAATATTTTATTAACTGTGGTCCCACATCTCTTCCGGAGGCCTTCTATAATCCCAAGGCAATAGACTAGAAAATGACTAATGAGGATAATTTCTTGATTGATGGGGCTGTTCTTTTCGGATTTAAAAGGGCCTTGTTAAAATGACAGAATCTCATTTTGCAACTGTATCTCCAATATCTAGATATGAAAATCCCCCCAAAGAAAGCATTGCAGATACTTGGAGGCTGGCATCTGGAGCCAGACATGCTTTTCCACCCCAGCTCGCTGAGCCAGGCTGAGCCAGGCTGAGCCAGCGAAGCTCCAGGCCGCAGCTGCTCACAAACCCAGAGGAACCAGATGTGACTCTGGGCAGTTGTCCTGAAGGGTCTTGCTTGCCCTTCTCATTTGTCCTCATCATTTGCATGCACACGTCTCTGTCTCTGATAAGTCACTGCTTTGTAATTAAGCTCCTAGCACATGCCTACCGCTGTGTGTCTCTCTGCTCTCTGCTAATAGCTAAGCTCAGCCATGGGCCTTATTGGGAAGTGGGCAGGGCAGTGATGGGCCTGGAAGTGGTGACCTTTCGGAGATAATCTGCGACACCAATCATGCCCTTCTGTCTTTAAACATTTTTTTTCTTCATCAGATGTCATGCCCACATGTTCATCCTTGGCCATGTACTTTTTTTTTTATCATTGAAGAACTGTAATAATTGGGGGAACTTTACAAGATTAAAATAACCCTGAGGGGACAAAACCTGAAGATACCATCAGTCACGACTCTTGTGAGAACTCCCAAGCACACAGGCCCTTGGAACTGGGCTGCAGGTGCTGTGTCTGGGACTGAAAAAGGCACAGACAGGCATCAGGAGGGGGAAGAGAGGAGAGAGAACAGCACAAAACACAGTATCTGTACCTCCATTTTGCAGGGAGGTGGCTGTTTCCCCTGCCAACAGTTAGAGGGCTGAGGATCCTGTGCTACGGACCCTGAAGGACTGTCTGGCAAAATAGTCCTTTTGTCAGGAAAGGACAATGCTTGGCAAAGAGTCTCACCATTTTATGTCCCTGTTAGAATAGCATTTGGGAAGTGCCAACTGATAGCATCCTAGATGTCCCCTCCATCCGGGTGAATGGATCCCAGAGCAGGGCACCCACACAGGCTGGGCTGGCCCTCCAGCTGGTGCAACAGGGAGGGAATGATCTGTCTTACAAGGTATGTGAGGGTTAAATGGAGTGAAGGAAGAGA